>JBBELK010000577.1:0-1200000 GCA_037783545.1 Henricia sp. BOLD:AAB3569 | reverse complement strand
TAGTTTTGTAACTTTCAAAACCTGCAGCCGATTTCACAAAACCTTACGCACTGCATAAGCCCACTTGTGCAACTTTTTAGTGCGTAAGCTGTGCAACATTCCTGCAATAAGTACACGCAAGCTATGGGGCATATGACATTTTTAAAAGTTGTGCAAGGTACGCAGATTTTTGTGAAATCGGCTACAGCTAGGTGTCTGTTTTTACATGTTTTTCTCATCCATCATTTGACAATTGTGTAGTTGCAAAGTTTTCACTGTTTCCAAACACCGCTACAACAGACATTTTTCTGTCCTGAACATCACTCATGGCTCCCAACTATTAAATTGTAATTTGTTCCTTTTGTTCACTATAAGAAAGGACCACTATAATGAACATTTTTGTGGATCCCATGACATCTGTAAAAACGACTTTCCGCTCATGTAAACAAAGGAAAGTTTAGCAAGCCTCAAGCAGTTTTTGCTCAGTGGTGGGATGGTAAAAAATCAAAATTTGCAGTTTAATAAACGAAGCAGAACCACCAGCTTTAAAGGCCCTGTAGACGATCTGTTTTTGAGCGATTCTGCGAATAAAACCATTATAAATCAAAAGAAAGACATCAACAAACTCATCCGAAGAAATTTCAGCTTTGTCAAATGTACCACGTTTTAAAAAAAACATGAAAATCCATACGCGTTTTCCTGGTCTTGGTGGGGTGTTTCAAATATTCGTTCTCGGTTGATCGGGTACTATGTGGCTTGCGTCATGCACTCTGTGGCGCACATCATATAATGCGTGTGCACGCGATCCATAAAAATGCATCGCGTTGGAACACGCACACGCAGAACACAGCGCCCATGCATTTGACCGCGTAGATGCAAACCAAAAATAAGTAAATCGTTTGCAAACGATCTAAATAATTTCATCTTTATGGATTATTTTCTGGTAAAATTATATCATTTTGAGCGAAAACCTTTCATTGGATAGTTGCTATTAATTCAATCTTTACTTTCAGAACTTTCCCCTGTAAACGCGTCGATTACTTTTTGGGGTCATTGCAAATAATACACTGGGCCTTTAAGTCCAAGGTGTCCTTCGGATGTCTGCTTTCGTGTACCAACAAAACGGCAGCTATTTGGCGGTTCCTTTGATGAAATTGTCAGCATCACGCGATCCCATTTATCATAATACTGTCTCTTTCCATCACTTTCAGAGGTTGTTGGGTTTTGCTTGTCAGGTTGACTTGCCACTAAAGTTTTTAAAAAGCTGTGCAGTGAAGTAAGAAAAAATATTAAATTTTCATCATTCCGTAATTTAATTTGTTTTGACTTGGCATTCAATTTTCCATATGTCCCCTGGTTCTGTAGTGGTTTTTCATAGTTGTTTTTTTTATACGTAGGTAGTTTTGTTGAAAGCATCTCTTTTATTCAATGATCGCTTTCAGTCCCTTTTTAATCATTTCGTACATTTTCAAAAAAGATATCGGGATCAATTAAGAAACTGCAAACAGAATTGTACCCAAGTTTAAAGGCACAGGCTCGTCAGCAATGCGAGCGTGCCAAATTCGTGCCACGAAATATGCAGCTCCATAGCAAAGGCATAGAGCTGCGTATTTCGTGGCACGAATTTGGCATGCGCGCATTGTTGAAGAGCCTATGCCTTTAAACCCATGTAGAATTTAAAGATGTGTCCGCATTGGACTAATTATGGTAAAACTTAAGTAGATCATTGCTAATTTTACCAAATTTAGTCCAATGCAGACAGCCCAAAATTGTAAAGTGTTGACTGTCGATTGTAAGTTTTAAGCTCCGTCACTGCAAGTTTTACAGGGCGAGCTTGGTTGTGGAAGAATTACATTGACAAATTTTCGTCGCCGTAAAGTCCTGTGCAGAGACGGACATCATATTTGAAAACACCTTGTAATTATAATTATTACATTTATTAGGCCTATAGCACACATTCCATATTGATATTTTCACGTGCTCTGCACATTATAAAGTCGTCTTCCACTTAAGCATCGAGATAGGTGGATGGCGCCAGAGGCAGCCGACGGCGAGAGACACCGGGGAATCCCCTTACTCTTCACGAAAGAGTGGTCTGCGATCTTTTAAGTGCATTTCACAACACACTGGACCAGTGGCATTACATCCCTTACAAAGGATGGAGCAAGTGTGTTTAAGTGCCTTGCTCAAGGGTACAGGCACCCCAGTCGGGTATTGAACTCGGGCAACCCCAAGTTTTCACCGGAGTGTTGCGAGCCAGTGACCCAAATCACTGGGCCAAGGTACATCATGTTGTGGTGAGACGTTACTGTAAGTTTTACCAAGGTTTTGCGTGGTGGAGGACATTCAATGGACCAGAAATAAGTTCAAGTGCAGACACATGGAAGAACATGTACCCCGATAAAATGCAGTAACTTTGTACAGAAAATTAGTTCAATGCGGACTTATCTTTAAATACAGTAAGCCAATGAATATCATACCATATGGAGGTAAAGTATGAATCATGCTGAGCTGGAGGTTTGTGGGTTGCAGGTTTCCTCTTTCTGGGGGCCCATGGTGGTATCACAGCATGGGGTCTTCCCCCAGTTTCCATGTGGTTGGTTGAGAGTTTTATTGCAGGGGTGTCATGGGGAGAGAAATGGCTCTAGGTGTCTCCTCCCCATTGAACATTTTTTAACTCTTTTGTGGAGGAGTGACTTTTTGATCTGAAAGTTTCTGTTTCGACCACAGAATCCATTTTTTTGCAGTGCAAATGTTTATTTTGTTGGTCATATCATGGAAAGCTGTTGCTTGTTTCAGAATTATCTTGATTGGAGGCTAATTTTTGGCTTTCCGCACTCCTGCGGAAAGTCCTTGTTTCTGTTCTGATTTTTTTTTTTGGCTTTCCGCACTCCTGCGGAAAGCCTTTGAAACTGTTCTGATTTTTTTTTTTTTTTTTTTTTTTTGGCTTTCCGCACTCCTGCGGAAAGCCTTTGAAACTGTTCTGATTTTTTTTTTTTTTTTGGCTTTCCGCACTCCTGCGGAAAGTCCTTGTTTCTGTTCTGATTTTTTTTTTTTTAGCTTTTTTTATTCTTCCGTCAAAACCCCATAGACAAAGTGCATGGTCTTTCGGCCTGGCAAAACGGTCACTTGCAAAGCTCGGATCATCATCAAACTTGGTCACAACAATCGCCTCATAGTGAAGTACTGCACAAATGTGTTTACATCTTGATGACGTCATCAGGTGTCAGATTACAAGCGTTTGAAATATATGGCCTTCAATATTCAAACATCTGTAAAAATTCAACCGTTTGAGATACAAACTTTATTCCTTCGGCAATGGTCATGACTATCCAAGGTCTAAATTTCATACACAGACATTGACCTTGAATCTTGCTTCCTATTGGTCGAAAACGAGGCTGCTCTGTCATTTAAAACTGGTAGCAGATACCGAGATCGGGTCAAAAGTGTTAGTCTCAGGAGCCCTTGGGCATCAACAAAATACCAAAAGTTAGGTCGTCACACGAAAGAGCGCCCTCTAGCGGCAAGTTGGAAAATGGCCAAAACGCATTTTGAAGAGATGTCTGTGGCGAAGTTTTTGCAAATTGGCCCAAAATTTGTGCATATGTTCACTGAGGGTCAGTGAACATGCCCATACCTTCAAAAGTTTGATGACGTCACCAGGTGTCAAATTACACTCGGTTGAACATGCGTTCTTCTAACGGTTATATCTAGAGAACGAAACGGCCGATGGAGGTCAAATTATGTGTTTTAGGTTTGTTGTGACTTGGTCTAATGCATATTAGCAGCAAAACTTGGTGGCGTAACGATGACGTCATCAAATAAGCCCGTTTGTGCAGCATGCATTAGCCAAGGTCGTTCACTTCCTATAATGGTCGTATGACCTTGAAACCTAGCAGGGACGTAGACTTGGTCATTGACATGTAACATACCAAGTTACATTAGTGTGACGTCATTTGTTGATTTGTTATGAATTGTTTAATCTGGCAACCTATACTACAGCATACACACTGTGCAGTATATTATGAGTATACATAAGCATATACAATATGCATACATCTGCACTACGCCATATCCCATAGACAAAGCACATAGTCTGTCCCGCTGGTAGAAGGGTCGCTTGCAAAGCTTGGATCATCTTCAAACTTGGTCACAATAAGGAACCCATAGTAAAGTACTATACCAAAGAGGTTACATCTTGATGACGTCATCAGGTGTCCAATTACAAGCGTTTGAAATTTAATGCCTTACATATTAAAAAATCTGTAAAAATTCAACCGTTTGAGATACAAACTTTATTCCTTCGGCAATGGTCATGACTATCCAAGGTCTAAATTTCATACTGAGACATTGACCTTGAATCTTGCTTCCTATTGGTCGAAAACGAGGCTGCCCTGTCATTTAAAACTGGTAGCAGATACCGAGATTGGGTCAACGTTGTTAGTCTCGGGACCCCTTGGGCATTACAAAAATATCAAATGTTAAGTCGTCACACGAAAGAGCGCCTTCTAGCGGCGAGTTGAAAAATGGCCAAAACGTGTTTGGAAGAGATGTTTGCGACGAAGTTTTTGCTAATTGGCCCAAAATTGGTGCATATGTTCACTGAAGGTCAGTGAACAAGTCCATACCTTTAAAAGTTTGATGACGTCACCAGGTGTCAAATTACACTCGGTTGAACATGCGTTCTTCTAACGGTTATATCTAGAGAACGAAAAGGCAGATGGAGGTCAAACCTTGTGTTTTAGGTTTGTTGTGACTTGTTCTAATGCATATTGTCGGCAATATTGTCTTGTGGCTTCACGATGATGTCATCAAATCAGCGCGTTTGTGCAGCATACATTAGCCAAGGTCGTTTACTTCCTACATTGGCCGTATGACCTTGAAACCTAGCAGGTGCCTGGACCAGCTCATTAACATGTAACATACCAAGTTACATAAGTATGACATGCATGATTTGTTGATTTATTATGAATTTTTGAATCTTGCCACTGTGCATGTACATGTACATGTACGGTATGCATTTACATTGTACAAAGTGTAGATGTAGTATTATACAGCATGCAGTTTTACATGCATACAAACATACATAAAAAGAAAAGCGGAAAGCCATATGCTCTGTTATCAACAGACATACCTCTAGTTTAGCTTTTTTTATTCTACCGTCAAAACCCCATAGACAAAGCGCATGGTCTTTCGGCCTGGCAAAATGGTCACTTGCAAAGCTCGGATCATCATCATACTTGGTCACAACAATCACCTCATAATGAAGTACTGCACAAATGTGTTTACATTTTGATGACGTCATCAGGTGTCAGATTACAAGCGTTTGAAATATATGGCCTTCAAATTGAAATTTCTGTAAAAATTCAACCGTTTGAGATACAAACTTTATTCTTTCGGCAATGGTCATGACTATCCAAGGTCTAAATTTCATACACAGACATTGACCTTGAATCTTGCTTCCTATTGGTCGAAAACGAGGCTGCGTTGTCATTTAAAACTGGTAGCAGATACCGAAATTGGGTCAACGTTGTTAGTCTCGGGACCCCTTTGGCATTACAAAAATACCAAAAGTTAAGTCGTCACACGAAACAGCTCCCTCTAGCGGCAAGTTGAAAAATGGCCAAAACGCATTTTGAAGAGATGTCTGTGGCGAAGTTTTTGCAAATTGGCCCAAAATTGGTGCATATGTTCACTGAGGGTCAGTGAACATGCCCATACCTTCAAAAGTTTGATGACGTCACCAGGTGTCAAATTACACTCAGTTGAACATGCGTTCTTCTAACGGTTATATATAGAGAACAAAAAGGCCGATGGAGGTCAAATTTTGTGTTTTAGGTTTGTTGTGACTTGGTCTAATGCATATTAGCAGCAAAATTTGGTGGCGTAACGATGACGTCATTAAATAAGCCCGTTTGTGCAGCATACATTTGCCAAGGTCGTTCACTTCCTCTAATGGGCGTATGACCTTGAAACCTAGCAGGGACGTAGACGTGGTCATTAACATATAACATACCAAGTTACATTAGTGTGACGTCCTTTGTTGATTTGTTATGAATTTTTGAATCTGGCAACCTATACCACAGCATACACACAGTGCAGTATATACGGGTGTACATAAGCATGAACAATCGCCATACATCTGCACTACCCCATTTCCCATAGACAAAGCACATAGTCTATCTCGCTGCTAGAAGGTCGCTTGCAAAGCTTGGATCATCATCAAACTTGGTCACAATAAGGAACCCATACTAAAGTACTATACCAAAGAGGTTACATCTTGATGACGTCACCAGGGGTCAGATTACATGTGTCTGAAATTTAATGCCTTAAAAATTCAAAAATTTGTAAAAATTCAACCGTTTGAGATACAAACATTTTTGTTTCGGCAATGGTCATGACTATCCAATGTCTAAATATAATGCACAGACAATGACCTTGAATCTTGCTTCCTATTGGTCGAAAACGAGGCTGCGTTGTCATTTAAAACTGGTAGCAGATACCGAAATTGGGTCAACGTTGTTAGTCTCGGGACCCCTTGGGCATTACAAAAATACCAAAAGTTAAGTCGTCACACGAAACAGCGCCCTCTAGCGGCAAGTTGAAAAATGGCCAAAACGCATTTTGAAGAGATGTCTGTGGCGAAGTTTTTGCAAATTGGCCCAAAATTGGTGCATATGTTCACTGAGGGTCAGTGAATACGCCCATACTTTCAATAGTTTGATGACGTCACCAGGTGTCAAATTACACTCGCTTGAACGTGCATCTTTTTAACAGCTATATCTAGAGAACGAAACGGCCGATGAAGGTCAAATATTTTGTTTCAGGTTTGTTGTGACTTGGTCTAACGCATATTAGCAGCAACATTTGGTGGCGTAACGATGACGTCATCAAATAAGCCCGTTTGTACAGCATACATTAGCCAAGGTCGTTCACTTCCTCTAATGGTCGTATGACCTTGAAACCAAGCAGGGACGTAGACTTGGTCATTAACATATAACATACCAAGTTACATTAGTGTGACGTCATTTGTTGATTTGTTATGAATTTTTGAATCTGGCAACCTATACTACAGCATACACACAGTGCAGTATATACATGCATACGAGTGTACATAAGCATGTACAATATGCATACATCTGCACTATCCCATAGACAAAGCACACAGCCTGTCTCGGTGCTAGAAGAGTCGCTTGCAAAGCTTGGATCATCATCAAACTTAGTCACAATAAGGGACCCATAGTAAAGTACTATACCAAAGAGGTTAGATCTTGATGACGTCACCAGGTGTTAGATTACATGTGTCTGAAATTTAATGCCTTGCAAATTGAAAAATCTGTAAAATTTGAACCGTTTGAGATACAATCTTTATTCTTTCGTCACTGGTCATGACTATCCAAGGTCTAAATTTCATGCAGAGACATTGACCTTGAATCTTGTTTCCTATTGGTCGAAAACGAGGCTGCCTTGTCATTTAAAACTGGTAAGCGATGCCGAGATCGTGTCAACGGTGTTAGTCTCAGGACCCCTTGGGCATTCAAAAAATACAAAAAGTTAAGTCGTCACACGAAACAGCCCCCTCTAGTGACGAGTTGAAAAAAGACCAAAACGTATTTTGAATTGGTCAAATGTATATTATCAGCTAAATATTGTGACGTCACGATGACGTAATCAAATAAGAGTTCCTCAAGTATACATTAACCAAGGTCGTTTACTTTCTCCATTGGTCGTATGACCTTGAAAACTATCAGGTGCCTGGACCTGGTCATTAACATGTAACATACCAAGTTACATTAGTATGACATGCATGATTTGTTGATTTATTATGAATTTTTGAATCTTGTCACTGTGCATATTGTACATGTATATGTACAGTATGTATTTATATTGTACAAAGTGTACATGTAGTATTATACAGCATGCAGTTTTACATGCATACAAACATACAAAAAAAGAAAAGCGGAAAGCCATATGCTCTGTTATCAACAGACATACCTCTAGTTTTTAGCTTTTTTTATTCTTCCGTCAAAACCCCATAGACAAAGCGCATGGTCTTTCTACCTGGCAAAACGGTCACTTGCAAAGCTCGGATCATCATCAAACTTGGTCACAACAATCACCTCATAGTGAAGTACTGCACAAATGTGTTTACATTTTGATGACGTCATCAGGTGTCAGATTACAAGCGTTTGAAATATATGGCCTTCAAATTGAAACTTCTGTAAAAATTCAACCGTTTCAGATACAAACTTTATTTTTTCGGCAATGGTCATGACTATCCAAGGTCTAAATTTCATACACAGACATTGACCTTGAATCTTGCTTGCTATTGGTCGAAAACGAGGCTGCCCTGTCATTTAAAACTGGTAGCAGATACAGAGATCGGGTCAAAAGTGTTAGACTCAAGACCTCTTGGGCATTCCAAAAATACCAAAAGTTAAGTCGTGACACGAAAGAGCGCCCTCTAGCGGCAAGTTGAAAAATGGCCAAAACCTATTTTGAAGAGATGTCTGTGGCGAAGTTTTTGCAAATTGGCCCAAAATTGGTGCATATGTTCACTGAGGGTCAGTGAACACGCCCATACCTTCAAAAGTTTGATGACGTCACCAGGTGTCAAATTACACTCAGTTGAACATGCGTTCTTCTAACGGTTATATCTAGAGAACGAAAAGGCCAATGGAGGTCAAATTTTGTGTTTTAGGTTTGTTGTGACTTGGTCTAATGCATATTAGCAGCAAAATTTGGTGGTGTAACGATGACGTCATCAAATAAGCCCGTTTGTGCAGCATACATTAGCCAAGGTCGTTCACTGTCTCTAATGGGCGTATGACCTTGAAACCTAGCAGGGACGTAGACTTGGTCATTAACATATAACATACTAAGTTACATTAGTGTGACGTCATTTGTTGATTTGTTATGAATTTTTGAATCTTGCAACCTATACTACAGCATACACACAGTGCAGTATATACATGTATACGAGTGTACATAAGCATATACAATATGCATACATATGCACACATATGCACTATCCCATAGACAAAGCACACAGTCTGTCTCGGTGCTAGAAGAGTCGCTTGCAAAGCTTGGATCATCATCAAACTTAGTCACAATAAGGAACCCATAGTAAAGTACTATACCAAAGAGGTTAGATCTTGATGACGTCACCAGGTGTCAGATTACATGTGTCTGAAATTTAATGCCTTACAAATTGAAAAATCTGTAAAAATTCAACCATTTGAGATACAATCTTTATTCTTTCGGCACTGGTCATGACTATCCAAGGTCTAAATTTCATGCAGAGACATTGACCTTGAATCTTGTTTCCTATTGGTCGAAAACGAGGCTGCCTTGTCATTTAAAACTGGTAAGCGATGCCGAGATCGTGTCAACGGTGTTAGTCTCAGGACCCCTTGGGCTTTCAAAAAATACAAAAAGTTAAGTCGTCACACGAAACAGCGCCCTCTAGTGACGAGTTGAAAAAAGACCAAAACGTATTTTGAATTGGTCAAATGTATATTATCAGCTAAATATTGTGACGTCACGATGACGTAATCAAATAAGAGTATACATTAACATCCTCAAGTATACATTAACCAAGGTCGTTTACTTTCTCTATTGGTCGTATGACCTTGAAAACTATCAGGTGCCTGGACCTGGTCATTAACATGTAACATACCAAGTTACATTAGTATGACATGCATGATTTGTTGATTTATTATGAATTTTTGAATCTTGTCACTGTGCATACTGTACATGTATATGTACGTATGTATTTATATTGTACAAAGTGTACATGTAGTATTATACAGCATGCAGTTTTACATGCATACAAACATACAAAAAAAGAAAAGCGGAAAGCCATATGCTCTGTTATCAACAGACATACCTCTAGTTGGCTGTTCCAACACGGTTGGGAACAGCCTTTGTTTTCGTTAAGATTTTTTTTTTTTTTTTTTTTTTTTTTCTTTTCCTTCTTCCACTTTTTTCGCACGCTATTTCGGGCACTTGCACATTCATGATTGACTTCAAACTTCACATGGACATTGGTTACTATGTTAAGTTGTGCACAGTACTAATGACGTCATGATGACGTCATCACGTGTCAGATTAAAGGGGCATGAAGTTTAATCAATTAAATATTCAAAAATCATTAAAAAATCAACCGTTTGACCTACGATCTTGATTCCTTCGCCATATACGATGACTAACAAGGGTCTTTGAGATGCGCACACCCCTTGACCTTTGACCTCGTTTCCTATTGGTCTAACAGATTTTGCCTTGCCATTTGAAAGTGGTGCAAGATATTTGGACAAAGTCACTTGTGTTACACTTCGACTAGGGTGGGGTATCTAAAAAATATTTTTGTGACCTTTGACCTTGCTCACTTCCGGTCGAAACCGGAAGTGGCCCTTAGTTTGAAAGTGAAAGGAGGTATTGAGATAGGGTCAATGGTGTTATTACCAGAGGCCCTTAAGCTTTCCAAAAATATAAGTGATGACGTCATCGTAGGAAATAGCGCCCTCTAGCGACAAGATGATTACGTAATTAAATATTCAAAAATCAATAAAAAATCTACCGTTTGACCTACAAATTTGATTCCTTCTGCATATACGATCACTAACAAATGTCTTTAAGATGCGCACATGGCTTGACCTTTGACCTCGTTTCCTATTGGTCAAACAGATTTTGCCTTTCCATTTGAAAGGGGTACAATATATCACGATGGGGTCAACTGTGTTACACTTCGACTAGGGTGGGGTATCCAAACATATAGCAACACCTTTGACCTTCCCTACATGTCAGATTAAAGTGGCATGTAATAATATTCAATATTTAAAAATCGATAAAAACTCAACCGTTTGACATACGATCGTGATTTCTTCATATACAATCACTAACAAAGGTCATCCCGAACACCACATATGTTTATAAAAAGGAGGGGAACAGCCATGTGTTCGTTTTCAACGAACACATTTCTAGTTTAGCTTTTTTTATTCTTCTCCCAAAACCCCATAGACAAAGCGCATGGTCTTTCGGCCTGGCAAAATGGTCACTTGCAAAGCTCGGATCATCATCAAACTTGGTCACAACAATCACCTCATAATGAAGTACTGCACAAATGTGTTTACATTTTGATGACGTCATCAGGTGTCAGATTACAAGCGTTTGAAATATATGGCCTTCAAATTGAAACTTCTGTAAAAATTCAACCGTTTGAGATACAAACTTTATTCTTTCGGCAATGGTCATGACTATCCAAGGTCTAAATTTCATACACAGACATTGACCTTGAATCTTGCTTCCTATTGGTCGAAAACGAGGCTGCCCTGTCATTTAAAACTGGTAGCAGATACAGAGATCGGGTCAAAAGTGTTAGTCTCAAGACCTCTTGGGCATTCCAAAAATACCAAAAGTTAAGTCGTGACACAAAAGAGCGCCCTCTAGCGGCAAGTTGAAAAATGGCCAAAACCTATTTTGAAGAGA
The DNA here is from genome assembly GCA_037783545.1 of Henricia sp. BOLD:AAB3569. Lineage (NCBI taxonomy): Eukaryota > Metazoa > Echinodermata > Asteroidea > Spinulosida > Echinasteridae > Henricia > Henricia sp. BOLD:AAB3569. The sequence goes on along the minus strand of JBBELK010000577.1, from coordinate 1,188,534 downwards.
TGTCTGTGGCGAAGTTTTTGCAAATTGGCAAAAAATTGGTGCATATGTTCACTGAGGGTCAGTGAACATGCCCATACCTTCAAAAGTTTGATGACGTCACCAGGTGTCAAATTACACTCAGTTGAACATGCGTTCTTCTAACGGTTATATATAGAGAACGAAAAGGCCGATGGAGGTTAAATTTTGTGTTTTAGGTTTGTTGTGACTTAGTCTAATGCATATTAGCAGCAAAATTTGGTGGCGTAACGATGACGTCATCAAATAAGCCCGTTTGTGCAGCATACATTTGCCAAAGTCGTTCACTTCCTCTAATGGGCGTATGACCTTGAAACCTAGCAGGGACGTAGACGTGGTCATTAACATATAACATACCAAGTTACATTAGTGTGACGTCCTTTGTTGATTTGTTATGAATTTTTGAATCTGGCAACCTATACCACAGCATACACACAGTGCAGTATATACGGGTGTACATAAGCATGAACAATATGCATACATCTGCACTACCCAATTTCTCATAGACAAAGCACATAGTCTATCTCGCTGCTAGAAGGGTCGCTTGCAAAGCTTGGATCATCTTCAAATTTGGTCACAATAAGGAACCCATAGTAAAGTACTATACCAAAGAGGTTACATCTTGATGACGTCACCAGGTATCAAATTACAAGCGTCTGAAATGTAATGCCTTACATATTCACAAATTTGTAAAAATTCAACCGTTTCAGATACAAACTTTATTCCTTCGGCAATGGTCATGACTATCCAAGGTCTAAATTTTATGCACAGACATTGACCTTGAATCTTGCTTCCTATTGGTCGAAAACGAGGCTGGCTTGTCATTTAATACTGGTAGCAGATACCGATATTGGGTCAATGTTGTTAGTCTCGGGACCCTTTGGGCATTAAAAAAATACCCAAAGTTAAGTCGTCACACGAAAGAACGCCCTCTAGCGGCGAGTTGAAAAATTGCCAAAACGTATTTTGAAGAGATGTTTGCGGCGAAGTTTTTGCTAATTGGCCCAAAATTGGTGCATATGTTTACTGAGGGTCAGTGAACATGTCCATACCTTCAAAAGTTTGATTACGTCACCAGGTGTCAAATTACACTCAGTTAAACATGCGTTCTTCTAACGGTTATATCTAGAGAACGAAATAGCCGATGGAGGTCAAATTTTGTGTTTTAGCAGGTACGTACAGTTTTACATGCATACAAACATACAAAAAAAGAAAAGCGGAAAGCCATATGCTCTGTTATCAACAGACATACCTCTAGTTGGCTGTTCCAACACGGTTGGGAACAGCCTTTGTTTTCGTTAAGATTTTCTTTTTTTTTTTTTTTTTTTTTATTCTTTTCCTTCTTCCATTTTTTTCAGACGCTATTTCGGGCACTTGCACATTCATGATTGACTTCAAACTTTACATGGACATTGGTCACTATGTGAAGTTGTGCACAGTACTAATGACGTCATGATGACGTCACCACGTGTCAGATTAAAGGGGTATGAAGTTTAATAAATTAAATATTCAAAAATCAATAAAAATTCAACCGTTTGACCTACGATCTTGATTCCTTCGGCATATACGATGACTAACAAAGGTCTTTGAGATGCGCACACCCCTTGACCTTTGACCTCGTTTCCTATTGGTCTAACAGATTTTGCCTTGCCATTTGAAAGTGGTGCAAGATATTTGGACAAAGTCACTTGTGTTACACTTCGACTAGGGTGGGGTATCTAAAAAATATTTTTGTGACCTTTGACCTTGCTCACTTCCGGTCGAAACCGGAAGTGGCCCTTAGTTTGAAAGTGAAAGGAGGTATTGAGATGGGGTCAATGGTGTTATTACCAGAGGCCCTTAAGCTTTTCAAAAATATAAGTGATGACGTCATCGTACGAAATAGCGCCCTCTACCGACAAGATGATTACGTAATTAAATATTCAAAAATCAATAAAAAATCAACTGTTTGACCTACGATCTTGATTCCTGTGGCATATACGATCACTAACAAATGTCTTTAAGATGCGCACAGGGCTTGACCTTTGACCTCGTTTCCTATTGGTCTAACAGATTTTGCCTTGCCATTTGAAAGTGGTACAAGATATCTGGATGTGGTCAACTGTATTACACTTGGACCTAGGGTGGTGTATCCAAAAAATATGGCCGTGACCTTTGACCTTGCTCACTTCCGGTCGAAACCGGAAGTGGCCCTTAGTTTGAAAGTGAAAGGAGGTATTGAGATAGGGTCAATGGTGTTATTACCAGAGGCCCTTAAGCTTTCCAAAAATATAAGTGATGACGTCATCGTAGGAAATAGCGCCCTCTAGCGACAAGATGATTACGTAATTAAATATTCAAAAATCAATAAAAAATCTACCGTTTGACCTACAAATTTGATTCCTTCTGCATATACGATCACTAACAAATGTCTTTAAGATGCGCACATGGCTTGACCTTTGACCTCGTTTCCTATTGGTCAAACAGATTTTGCCTTGCCATTTGAAAGGGGTACAATATATCACGATGGGGTCAACTGTGTTACACTTCGACTAGGGTGGGGTATCCAAACATATAGCAACACCTTTGACCTTCCCTACATGTCAGATTAAAGTGGCATGTAATAATATTCAATATTTAAAAATCGATAAAAACTCAACCGTTTGACATACGATCGTGATTTCTTCATATACAATCACTAACAAAGGTCATCCCGAACACCACATATGTTTATAAAAAGGAGGGGAACAGCCATGTGTTCGTTTTCAACGAACACATTTCTAGTTAGCTTTTTTTATTCTTCTCCCAAAACCTCATAGACAAAGCGCATGGTCTTTCGGCCTGGCAAAATGGTCACTTGCAAAGCTCGGATCATCATCAAACTTGGTCACAACAATCACCTCATAATGAAGTACTGCACAAATGTGTTTACATTTTGATGACGTCATCAGGTGTCAGATTACAAGCGTTTGAAATATATGGCCTTCAAATTGAAACTTCTGTAAAAATTCAACCGTTTGAGATACAAACTTTATTCTTTCGGCAATGGTCATGACTATCCAAGGTCTAAATTTCATACACAGACATTGACCTTGAATCTTGCTTCCTATTGGTCGAAAACGGGGCTGCCCTGTCATTTAAAACTGGTAGCAGATACAGAGATCGGGTCAAAAGTGTTAGTCTCAAGACCTCTTGGGCATTCCAAAAATACCAAAAGTTAAGTCGTGACACGAAAGAGCGCCCTCTAGCGGCAAGTTGAAAAATGGCCAAAACCTATTTTGAAGAGATGTCTGTGGCGAAGTTTTTGCAAATTGGCCCAAAATTGGTGCATATGTTCACTGAGGGTCAGTGAACATGCCCATACCTTCAAAAGTTTGATGACGTCACTAGGTGTCAAATTACACTCAGTTGAACATGCGTTCTTCTAACGGCTATATCTAGAGAACGAAAAGGCCGATGGAGGTCAAATTTTGTGTTTTAGTATTGTTGTGACTTAATCTAATGCATAATATCAGCAAAATTTGGTAGCGTAACGATGACGTCATCAAATAAGCGCGTTTGTGCAGCATACATTAGCCAAGGTCGTTCACTTCCTCTATTGGTCGTATGACCTTGAAACCTTGCAGGGACGTAGACTTGGTCATTAACATATAACATACCAAGTTACATTAGTGTGACGTCATTTGTTGATTTGTTATTAATTTTTTAATCTAGCAACCTATTCTACAGCATACACACAGTGCAGTATATATGAGTGTACATAAACATGCATACACTATACCCAAGTCCCATAGACAAACCACAGTCTGTATCGTTGGTCTAAGGGTCGCTTGCAAAGCTTTGATCATCATCAAACCTGGTCACAATAAGGAACCCATAGTAAAGTAATTTACCAAAGATGTTACATCTTGATGACGTCACCAGGTGTCCGATTACATGCGCCTGAAATTGAATGCCTTACAAATTCAAAAATCTGTAAAAATTCAACCGTTTGAGATACGAACTTGTTTCCTTCGATACTGGTAATGACTATCCAAGGTCTAAATTTTATGCACAGACATTGACCTTGAATCTTGCTTCCTCTTGGTCAAAAACGAGGCTGCCTTGTCATTTAAAACTGGTAGCAGAGTGTACAGAGTGTACATGTAGTATTATACAGCATGCAGTTTTACATGCATACAAACATAAACAATACAAAAAGCGGAAAGCCATATGCTCTGTTATCAACAGACATACTTCTAGTTTTTTTAGCTTTTTTTATTCTTCTCCCAAAACCTCATAGACAAAGCGCATGGTCTTTCGGCCTGGCAAAATGGTCACTTGCAAAGCTCGGATCATCATCAAACTTGGTCACAACAATCACCTCATAATGAAGTACTGCACAAATGTGTTTACATTTTGATGACGTCATCAGGTGTCGGATTACAAGCGTTTGAAATATATGGCCTTCAAATTGAAACTTCTGTAAAAATTCAACCGTTTGAGATACAAACTTTATTCTTTCGGCAATGGTCATGACTATCCAAGGTCTAAATTTCATACACAGACATTGACCTTGAATCTTGCTTCCTATTGGTCGAAAACGAGGCTGCCCTGTCATTTAAAACTGGTAGCAGATACAGAGATCGGGTCAAAAGTGTTAGTCTCAAGACCTCTTGGGCATTCCAAAAATACCAAAAGTTAAGTCGTGACACGAAAGAGCGCCCTCTAGCGGCAAGTTGAAAAATGGCCAAAACCTATTTTGAAGAGATGTCTGTGGCGAAGTTTTTGCAAATTGGCCCAAAATTGGTGCATATGTTCACTGAGGGTCAGTGAACACGCCCATACCTTTAAAAGTTTGATGACGTCACCAGGTGTCAAATTACACTCAGTTGAACATGCGTTCTTCTAACGGTTATATCTAGAGAACGAAAAGGCCGATGGAGGTCAAATTTTGTGTTTTAGGTTTGTTGTGACTTGGTCTTATGCATATTAGCAGCAAAATTTGGTGGCGTAACGATGACGTCATCAAATAAGCCCGTTTGTGCAGCATACATTAGCCAAGGTCGTTCACTTCCTCTAATGGGCATATGACCTTGAAACCTAGCAGGGACGTAGACTTGGTCATTGACATGTAACATACCAAGTTACATTAGTGTGACGGCATTTGTTGATTTGTTATGAATTTTTTAATCTGGCAACCTATACTACAGCATACACACTGTGCAGTATATTATGAGTATACATAAGCATGTACAATATGCATACATCTGCACTACGCCATATCCCATAGACAAAGCACATAGTCTGTCTCACTGGTAGAAGGGTGGCTTGCAAAGCTTGGATCATCTTCAAACTTTGTCACAATAAGGAACCCATAGTAAAGTACTATACCAAAGAGGTTACATCTTGATGACGTCATCAGGTGTCCAATTACAAGTGTTTTAAATTTAATGCCTTACATATTCAAAAATCTGTAAAAATTCAACCGTTTGAGATACAAACTTTATTCCTTCGGCAATGATCATGACTATCCAAGGTCTAAATTTCATACTAAGACATTGACCTTGAATCTTGCTTCCTATTGGTCGAAAACGAGGCTGCCCTGTCATTTAAAACTGGTAGCAGATACCGAGATTGGGTCAACGTTGTTAGTCTCGGGACCCCTTGGGCATTACAAAAATACCAAAAGTTAAGTCGTCACACGAAACAGCGCCCTCTAGCGGCAAGTTGAAAAATGGCCAAAACGCATTTTGAAGAGATGTCTGTGGCGAAGTTTTTGCAAATTGGCCCAAAATTGGTGCATATGTTCACTGAGGGTCAGTGAATATGCCCATACTTTCAAAAGTTTGATGACGTCACCAGGTGTCAAATTACACTCGCTTGAACGTGCATCATTTTAACAGCTATATCTAGAGAACGAAACGGCCGATGAAGGTTAAATATTTTGTTTCAGGTTTGTTGTGACTTGGTCTAACGCATATTAGCAGCAAAATTTGGTGGCTTAACGATGACGTCATGAAATAAGCCCGTTTGTACAGCATACATTAGCCAAGGTCGTTCACTTCCTCTAATGGTCGTATGACCTTGAAACCGAGCAGGGACGTAGACTTGGTCATTAACATATAACATACCAAGTTACATTAGTGTGACGTCATTTGTTGATTTGTTATGAATTTTTGAATCTGGCAACCTATACTACAGCATACACACAGTGCAGTATATACACATATACGAGTGTACATAAGCATGTACAATATGCATACATCTGCACTATCCCATAGACAAAGCACACAGTCTGTCTCGGTGCTAGAAGAGTCGCTTGCAAAGCTTGGATCATCATCAAACTTAGTCACAATAAGGAACCCATAGTAAAGTACTATACCAAAGAGGTTAGATCTTGATGACGTCACCAGGTGTCAGATTACATGTGTCTGAAATTTAATGCCTTACAAATTGAAAAATCTGTAAAAATTCAACCGTTTGAGATACAATCTTCATTCTTTCGGCACTGGTCATGACTATCCAAGGTCTAAATTTCATGCAGAGACATTGACCTTGAATCTTGTTTCCTATTGGTCGAAAACGAGGCTGCCTTGTCATTTAAAACTGGTAAGCGATGCCGAGATCGTGTCAACGGTGTTAGTCTCAGGACCCCTTGGGCATTCAAAAAATACAAAAAGTTAAGTCGTCACACGAAACAGCGCCCTCTAGTGACAAGTTGAAAAAAAGACCAAAACGTATTTTGAATTGGTCAAATGTATATTATCAGCTAAATATTGTGACGTCACGATGACGTAATCAAATAAGAGTTCCTCAAGTATACATTAACCAAGGTCGTTTACTTTCTCCATTGGTCGTATGACCTTGAAAACTATCAGGTGCCTGGACCTGGTCATTAACATGTAACATACCAAGTTACATTAGTATGACATGCATGATTTGTTGATTTATTATGAATTTTTGAATCTTGTCACTGTGCATACTGTACATGTATATGTACGGTATGTATTTATATTGTACAAAGTGTACATGTAGTATTATACAGCATGCAGTTTTACATGCATACAAACATACAAAAAAAGAAAAGCGGAAAGCCATATGCTCTGTTATCAACAGACATACCTCTAGTTTTAGCTTTTTTTATTCTTCCGTCAAAACCCCATAGACAAAGCGCATGGTATTTCGGCCTGGCAAAATGGTCACTTTCAAAGCTCAGATCATCATCAAACTTGGTCACAACAATCACCTCATAGTGAAGTACTGCACAAATGTGTTTACATCTTGATGACGTCACCAGGTGTCAGATTACAAGCGTTTGAAATATATGGCCTTCAATATTGAAACATCTGTAAAAATTCAACCGTTTGAGATACAAACTTTATTCCTTCGGCAATGTTCATGACTTTCCAAGGTCTAACTTTCGTACACAGACATTGACCTTGAATCTTGCTTTCTATTGGTCGAAAACGAGGCTGGCTTGTCATTTAAAACTGGTAGCAGATACCAAGATGGAATCAACGGTGTTAGTCTCAAGACCCCTTGGGCATTCAAAAAATACCAAAAGTTAAGTCGTGACACAAAAGAGCGCCCTCTAGCGGCAAGTTGAAAAATGGCCAAAACGCATTTTGAACAGATGTCTGTGGCGAAGTTTTTGCAAATTGGCCCAAAATTGGTGCATATGTTGACAGAGGGTCAGTGAACAAGCCCATACCTTCAAAAGTTTGATGACGTCACCAGGTGTCAAATTACACTCGGTTGAACATGCATTATTTTAACAGCTATATCTAGAGAACGAAAAGGCCGATCAAGGTCAAATGTTGTGTTTTAGGTTTGTTGTGACTTGGTCAAATGCATATTAGCAGCAAAACTTGGTTGCGTAACGATGACGTCATCAAATAAGCCCGTTTGTGCAGCATGCATTAGCCAAGGTCGTTCACTTCCTCTAATGGTCGTATGACCTTGAAACCTAGCAGGGACGTAGACTTGGTCATTGACATGTAACATACCAAGTTACATTAGTGTGACGTCATTTGTTGATTTGTTATGAATTTTTTTATCTGGCAACCTATACTAAAGCATACACACAGTGCAGTATATACGAGTGTACATAAGCATGTACAATATGCATACATGTACATCTGCACTTCCCCATATCCCATAGACAAAGCACATAGTCTGTCTTGCTGCTAGAAGGGTCGCTTGCAAAGCTTGGATCATCATCAAACTTGGTCACAATAAGGAACCCATAGTAAAGTACTATACCAAAGAGGTTACATCTTGATGACGTCACCAGGTGTCAGATTACATGTGTCTGAAATTTAATGACTTAAACATTCAAAAATCTGTACAAATTCAACCGTTTGAGATACAAACTTTATTCTTTCGGCAATGGTCATGACTATCGAAGGTCTAAATTTCATACACAGACATTGACCTTGAATCTTGCTTCCTATTGGTCGAAATCGAGGCTGCCCTGTCATTTAAAACTGGTAGCAGATACCGAGATCGGGTCAAAAGTGTTAGTCTCAGGACCCCTTGGGCATCAAAAAAATACCAAAAGTTAGGTCGTCACACGAAAGAGCGCCCTCTAGCGGCAAGTTGAAAAATGGCCAAAATGCGTTTTTAAGAGATGTCTGTGGCGAAGTTTTTGCAAATTGGCCCAAAATTGGTGCATATGTTCACTGAGGGTCAGTGAACATGTCCATACCTTCATAAGTTTGATTACGTCACCAGGTGTCAAATTACACTCGGTTAAACATGCGTTCTTCTAACGGTTATATCTAGAGAACGAAATAGCCGATGGAGGTCAAATTTTGTGTTTTAGCAGGTACGTAGAGTTTTACATGCATACAAACATACAAAAAAGAAAAGCGGAAAGCCATATGCTCTGTTATCAACAGACATACCTCTAGTCTGAGTTTGTGGTTGTTGTGCAGTGACTTAAAAAGAAGATGTGCTCTAATGCTAGTGACGATAGGCGTGTTTCTATTGACATCCATTTACCGGATAATGCCAGAAAAGACAGAATATTTTCTCAGTAGAAACGGGTCTTATCTGCTATTTTCCGGTAAATGGCGGGGAGAATTTTCCCCAGCAATTATCCTTCTCGAGGAAGGAAAATGCCAGGGAATTTATCCGGTAAGCACCAATAGAAACACGCACCGTTCTGCCAGGGTGCGCAGACAGGGGAGAAAACATGTGACCGCATTGCACAATGACTAATCCAATGCACGTGCTTGACCCCTGCATGTGACCTTTATCCGGCATTGTAAGGAAAATAATGTCACAGTATGGAGAAACCTTCCTCCATGGTCACAGAGATACTGTTGTTAAAATAATCATCAAAAATTAATCTTTACTGATCACCTTGACAAAGTTAAGTACACTGAGCAAAAATATAAACGCCCCATGTAAATTATTTATGTAACATGAAATGGACGACCCTAAATGAGCTGATATTGTCTTATAATTGTACAAATTGGTTATTCTAACAGACAGTAATCTGTAGCATATTGAACAACAAAATGAATTTTGTATGATTTTATATATTTTGCAACCCCTAAGGCTAATACAAGTTTCAAAGTGTCACATGGGGCGTTTATAATTTTGTTCAGTGTACATGTACATTAATGACTGTAATAACTACACTTTACAAAAGCTTAAAAATCGACTTGGTCAAGATTTTCATCCACATACCCAATTGGCTGGGCCATTATTTGAAACAGCATCAGCGACTTGTTCAGATGATTATGAAATACTGGGTCACAATTATTCCTGTACACTTTTTTTTTGGAGTGATCTCACGTTTCGTTACAAAAAAAGTCAATGTTAAGAGATGACATGATCAGGGAATTGGGTCTTTCCTCTCTCCGATTATTACAAATCGTTGAGTGACGGAATGTGCAGGGATTCCATTTAGATGAGCAATCAAGAAATGGATTTTCATCGTCCTGCTGTAAAGTCCCCACCCCGAGTATAGGAGCATCCTTCTATGGTATACATTGTAGGCCTATAAGTACATGTACAGTTGATTGGGCCGGGGTGGGGAAAGCAGGGGCAGGGGGTGGATTGGTTCCCGATCCCTATAGATTGGTTCGCTTATTGCGAAAATATAGGGATCGGTAAAGGGCAGCCATGACGGGCAGAATTCTGCCCGTCACGTGGTTATTATTATTTTTATTTTTTTAGTAAGTGCGCAGATTTTGCATTGACATTTGTAACTTGGCTGTGCGTGTCGAACATATCCAATTATGTAAATAAAGTACATTGCCTAAAGCAAAGGGTTTGGCCAATTTTTAAATATAAAAAACACAATGCGCACGCGCAAAGACGACCAATTACAGATCAAGATGAAGCGCCCTTTACCTGTCCTTATATTCTCCTGTGTGGAATATGTGGACGGGAACCAGTCTAGGGCAGGGGGCAGAATTCGAAGGGCTTATTTGAGTATATAGCCCTATGTTTTCTTCTGTTATTCTGGTCAGTGGACTATATCAAAATTATAGGTACCTTTTTAACTTCATTTTTGAGACAGTTTTTTTGACGGGGGAGGTGCGGACCTACTCCTTTACATGCATACATTTACAAAGAATTAATGTAACTATATACACACACACAAAATTGCATGATAAATGGCCTACACCATAAATTTGGAAGAAGATTGATTGAGCTCCATGTAGATTTTAAATGAATACAAATGTTGTACACTGTACAATGTCAGCCTAAAGCAAACTTCCTCTCCCCACCCCGGTGAATTTTGAATGTGAGAATGGAAGTGCACAATACTTGCATGATACATGGCCTATCACATCCTAGGAGATGACTGATCGAGCTTCACAGAATGTACAGATTTTGGACTGGATACAATACATCAAGTACATGTACAACAATACAGTACATCAAGTAAAGTAAAATCACTGTCCTTGCCCCTCCCCTATACCACATCCTGACAGATGATTGATTCAGCTTCATTTCAAAGAATATGTAGGCCTACGGATTTTGGAATAAAAACTTAAGTTTGGTTGTTACACTTGAACAACAGACTTTTGAGAAACTGGCTCTGAATCAAGTAGGCTTGAACGTTCATTCTGATTCTACTTAAAAATTGTGATTCCACTTGGATTCGTTTTCAAAACAAAATTGGCACTTAAATTAGAAAAAAATGTTGAAAATCTGACACAAAAAAAATGCCTCGATCCATTGACATTCCGAGTCGTCAGGTACTTCTACGAATTGACAAATAATGGGATTGATTTTTCCAAAATCCGGAATCGGATTTTGGATTCCACGCCGGAGTCGAGTAGAATAAATTCCACTTTAGGAATCACAATCATGATTACAGATTTTTTGGGAATCGATTCCTAGAAGAAATCGATTAGATTCGATACCCAGTGATAGCTTGCTGATTCCAGAAATTACCTAGCAATTCCGAAGCCAAAACACTCGACTTCTGCAAGAGTATTCAGCTTCTGATTAATTTCCACATATTAGGAACGTGCCTGTGGTACATGCCGGCATCATTTTATGGACGTTTAGTGCTGCTCCGTTCCAATATGGATCACCAATGTACATGTACTTACAGGCGCTAAATGTTTTCCCGTAAATAATGGAATTGATTTCTAATGGAATCGCAGTTCTTTTTGGAATCAAAATGCTGGAGTCGCCCAAGCCTTACAAGATAAAAAGTCCCATTTTGTGGCAATAAGCCAACACTAGTTGGCCTCAATGAGCCAACATACATGTAGTTGGCCTCATTTAAAGACAGGTAGGACACAAGTGCGGGCTCTGCGGTTACATGTGTCTTGTTTCAGGGTCACGCCCCCATTAATCCTCTAGGGTGGAACTTCACAAAAGTTTTTGTTTTCACTGGGTTTTAGCAGGATCTCCTGGGTATTGTGTGGTTTTCGTAGTGGTTTTAAGGGGATAAGTCCGTATTTGTTTGTTGGCTTTTGCTATAATTTCTAAGGGTTTTTACAAACTGGAGTGGTTACCCACATGTTGCAAGCCTATCCTTTTGGGATAGTGGCCATTCCAAGAAGACATATGAACATTGAATGATTTCCTTTTTAATTGAAAAACAAAGGCCCCTTTCATACATTTTGCATCATATTTTTTGTGGGTTTAAAGAAACCTGTTACAAACGGCATTATCTCCATGTGTGATTGAGGATGTGTATGATAAAAACCAACCTGTGTATAAGTCAGCTCATAGCCCGAATGCCTCTGGCCGCACACATCTTATGTGTGACGGCCAGAGCAGTAGACCTTCCCCAGCGGCCAGACTTTTTTGTATCGAATTTGCTACATACTTTCCTCTCACCCAGGACGGAGATTTCCAAAGTTAGGGTACCTAGCCTACACATAGAGGAGCTCATAACGTTTCCAAAACACGTTCCCCATATCCAGAAATCTTCATCCAGAAATCTCCATCCATCTGGCCAAGAGGATTCTGCAAGTTCCAGAAATATCGTTCCTCCATTTCCGTTTTAAAAATAGCGGCGGCCTTCTGGGCGTGTTGTAATTGCAGCGCGCTACGCGCCCGAAAAAATCCAGCCGCTGGGGAAGTTCTACCACTCTGGCTGTCACACATACGAAGTGTGCAGCCAGAGGCATTCGGGCTAGTCGGCTCAGTACCCTATCTACTTTCTGAGAAAACAATGAAAAACCGTGTCTATACTTTCAGGAAATTGTGCAGAGCCACCGTCCTATTTAGGCTGGTTCCCTGATTTTTTTCTCATCCCATGTTTCGTTCCATGCTCTCGACTTCAGGATTATATACAGAAAGTTTTCTGTAATTCTAAACTGTAGATAAAAATATCGATTCTCTACGACATTTGTAGGAATTTTCAATTTAGCTATAAGAACTGGGCTTTCTACTTCATTTGAGTAAAAATTGTGCCCAGTCACAGAAATACAAGATTTGTTTTTTGTCTCTGTTCTCAATTCGATCCAATACTTGCATGCTATCAGAAAACGAGAAAATGACAAATGTCCCTTTTGCCAAGCCAATCCTTTGCACCATTGATTTGTATTTTGTGAAGAGTGTTTGTGTCCATCCAAGCAATATCAGTCCAAGGTTAGTCAAAAAAGCTCTTTTATCAGTTTTTCTGAATACATAAAGTGCGTTAACTCACACCTTTTTTTTCAGAAATTGACCTGTAAACTTACAAAGCGAGCCTGTATGGAACTACATGTACCCTGTACATTTTTATGTCATTGCAAAATATTGATGGGATTAGCCAACAAGTTGATATTTGTCAAACTGCAACTGGAACATGTTCCTGTTGTACTGGCCGTCAATTTTTTTTACGGTTCTACAATGTACAAAGCATATAGGAAGGAGGAGGGAAGTCAAAGGCTGCGTATGACTTTACATGCACTGTAAAATGTTGACATTTCACGGTAGTGACACAAAATGTTGTTACCGGTAAGCAGTAATTCGGGGAGGGGGAGGGGAAGGGAAGACGGGAAGGGAAGACGGGAAGGGAAGACGGGAAGGGAAGACGGGAAGGGAAGACGGGGTGTGAAATAATACGCTGTGTAGAACCGTGAAAATGTTGACACTTTCGACGGCTCCTAAAATCGCATTGCTATCAACACTTTTAGTAAGTTTTTTCTTTTCTTTTCAACCCGCGAAGTAAAATGTTGGGTCATTGCAGATGATCTTCGGTTCTGAAACTTGTGGCACGTGTACTCCCCTTAATCAGGCCTTGCCAGACAAGATCAAATTTCGCCTCTTTTTTTTTTTTTGAGTCATGGAAATGCCAGGAGTAGCTGGGGTCCTATAAAATCAGAATAGACAGGAATGCGTGCATTTGGGGATTTTCGAAAGTTATAAAGTACAAGTTCAAAAGTACACAATGGGAACATGATTTTGAACTTCACCGACCATTGTTAGTTCTTTATTGATCAACTGAACATTATTTACTTAATTCCCCTGAAAGTACATGTAATGGTAGAAAACAAGAAATAAACCCGACAAGTACATTTAGTTCAAAAGTAGTTTTAGTTCGGGTATAATTGCATGCTTGTCTACAAAAGCACTTTGTAATCCTAGCTTGTGGCAAAAAATACAGACAGGTGCCCCCTACTCAAAATACGGGAAAGGTTGAAAAATCCCACAGTGGCTTTCGGAGGAAATAATTGTAAATTGACTCGGGGAGAATGGAGTTTGTTAATCTGCGCCCGAGGTTGCTTTGTGCACGGACCGAATTCTAGAGATGTCAAGACTCGTAAAATACCCAGCTTTTTTTCTTGGTGCAATTGAACAATTGAAACAGTTGGGTTTTGATGTTAGATTGGGTTGAATAGAGTTCAAGACATGAAAATGTGTGGCAAGTGGAAACTGCCGGTTTTTATTGCAAGACTTTGGAAATATGATCTGGAATTTGTGTTTCAGAAGTTAGATCCGCAGTTTGGGGAAATTTCATGAATGTCACAAAAATACAAATTTTGGAATATAAAATTTGTCTTCTTTTTTTTAACAAATGAAATCAACTTTCTTTGGTGACAAAAAAGCATAGGTCTACAATTTTGTTAACGTAAGAGTTTAAAGAAACAGTCTGTTCGGCCAAGTTAAATTTAAAGTTAAATTGAAGTTAAATCTGCAGTTTTGAGGGAAATGTCATGAATGTCACCAAAATAGGTACATGTGTATATACCGGGGGGTAGGCTACTTTGGATAACAAATTTCCCTCTTTATTTTTCTTTTTTTCACAAATGAAACCAACATTCTTTGGTAACAAAGAACATATATTTTTGACGATGTAAGGCCTACGAGTTTGGAGGGGAAAAAACGTTCCACTTGAGAGACCTTTAATTATTTTTAAAAAAACATAAAATATCTTGAATGTCACCAAAAGTACAGACAAAAATTTTTTTTTTACCAAATGAAACCAACTTCCTTTGGTGACAAAAAACATACATTTCATTGTCCATACATACAAGTAAAAAAAAAACGGTTTCGCTGGACCAAAAATCCACAAAGTTCAAGCATGCCATACTAGAGGTGCACTCCAGAGAATTAAAATGAGCAAGAAACACAAAGACAACGATTTCTTTGATTACAAACAGCGTTAAGTGAATGTTACCCCGGGGTGCTATTCTTCAACTAAAAAACTCCAGCTTCTCTGGATTTTGAGCCTGTCAGCATTTTAGCTCAACAGTTCAGTCATGTTTGCTGGAATTTGAAAGATGTAAATCTGTTGGATCTCAGGCCCTCGGGAGCCATGTTGTGGTATTGGAATCTGTTAACACTGAGAATGCATTTGACAAAATGTTCATGCAGGAACATTTTGTTAACCCCTGAGGACTAACAGTTGTGTACTGATATACACCCCGTTTACACTCAAACTCCGCAATTTCCAAAAAGGGGTGTTGAAGCCGGGTAGGCACTAGGTGTAAATGCAAAAGGTGAATTTAAAAAAGGCGGATCAGACCCGGGTCTGATTCGCCTTTTTCAAGTCACCTTTGGGGTAGGGTTGAACCCCGCAATTGCGGGGTTGAACCCTGCAATCGTCAAGGTCGCTTGTAGTGTAAATGCTACCCGAATACAGATTCGGCAATTTGAGTGTCCTTGGGACGGTGCCCACAGTGTAGTAGATTTAATTGACCAATCTGGCACTAGTGCAGCAACACCTAACAGCTCACGCATGCGCTGCAGTTACATATAGTTGTGACTTTTGCGGTTTCTGAAGCGAGTTGAAGCGATTTGTGGTGTAGTGTAAATGCGGCAAATGTTCAGTTTTGTGGTCGCAATAAAAATGCTGGATCTGTATCCACCTTTGCCGATTCGAGTGTAAACGCGGTGATAGACCCCATATTCAGTGTTTGAAGGTTCAATCGTGTTCCCTGATTCAGCTCTATGAAGTGCAAACTGTCGATTGGAAAGGTGCTAGTATGTACATGTATGTATGTATTCCCAGGGCCGGGCCAGCTCGGCCAGTCCAATAATTCGCCAAATATCTGCGTCCCTGTCAAGTTACCGCAGCCACGATGTAAAATTTAAAGGCCGCGAGAGGCCACAGAAACTTTCCACTCAGCCATGGTAGTTTTACAGGGCTGTATTATAGACCAAAGGGAACAGTTTTGGCCTTAAAAAGTAACATATACATGTAGTAAATAATGCTTGCACAGAGAAAGTTTAGTGCAGAATTGCAGTAACTTTCCGCATGGGCACTGAAAACAAATGGCAATGGGAACGCACGGTAAGTTTACAAGGAAGAATGTTCCCGCAAGGTCACAGTAACTTTTCATGAAGAAAACGTTCAATGGAAACGCCCTGTTGTTTCTGTGATGTTTGCTCCTTCTTTCTACCTTCAAAATATATACTTTCCCCCCAATTTCTGACTAATTTGCAAGCTAGCTCAGGTGGAACACCTGGACCCCAAAGGTATTACATGACAACCTGCTCATCCTTATACAGGAAATTTGTTAGATAATAAATAGATCTTGGTCAATTGGCAATGAGTGACGGACCGAAATTAGGAGGCCATTATCTGTGTCAAGCAGATTGTCTGTGTGTGTGTGTCTGTCATGGCTATTTGTTGAGGTTAGCTGCACACTGTCTGCAAAGGATGTTTATAGTCTTCAAAGTTTGGCAGAACCGGTCTTCAAAACAAAGCCTGTCCGCCATTCAACTCTTTTTACACTAGTTTACGGTGTTATAATAGGGAGGCTTAGATGCATGTAAAATGAGATTGTGAACGTATCTACTGAATCTGCTATAGTTTCGTTCACACAATATGTGAAATTTTGATGTGCTCATGTGTGCTCCTTGCTGGCCTGGAGGGGCAGTGTACATATTCACGCTTCGTACTTTCCCCAAGAATCCTGCATTAAACGCGCGAATATAGGCCTATATATTTTTTTCCTGTTTTGAAATACATGTATGTGACTCGTGGGTCACGAGTCATGCATGTTCGAATCCGAGTCATCATGGTCGAGTCCAAGTCGAAGTCATTTTTTAAAGTGACTCGAGTCCGAGTCACGAAAATTGTGACTCGAGTCGGACTCGAGTCTGAGTCCTGGACTTGAGTTCTACAACACTGTCTGTGATAAAATGCTAACTAAAACTAGGTCTGCCCCTGCCCTAAATCGGAGTGCTATTTCAGTCTTCCTTAACCCACCCTCAAATCCTCATAAGATTTTCACTTCCTACATTGTCAGTATTGTCTTCACCGCTAAGTGATGTTCCTAATGCACCTTTCAGCCGATGATGGTTTTCCCTGCGTTTGTGCAATGCAAATCCCAAATCCAGGAGATTTCCTCTTGTTATGGAATTAGGTTGCCTGAATTTGTGAAATGGCCTTCTTCCAAGACACACCCTTGTGTATTCTGAACAATACAGAACATCAAAAACCTGCAGCGCATTAAAAATACAAAGGATCATTGTATCATTACAATAACCCATAATTTTACTTTGAAGGCCCTATAGACAATATGTTTTTGAGCGATTTTGGGAACAAAACCATTATAAATCAAACACAAAAAAACCTCCCTATCTGAAGACATTTCAGCTCTGTCAAAAGTATCACATTTTCCAAAAACTTGACGAGGAGTTTCAAAATTATTGTTTCAAATTGATTTTCAGTTTGCGTACATACAGTGTACGCATTGGTTTGGACCCCCCTGTACGCATGGTGTACGCAATGTCAACAACCCCCCTCCATGCGTACATACTTTATGTGACAATGTGACTGCTCCCTGTCATGGCCGCCCATGCAAAGGTTTTATATACAAGTTTGAAATTACCATGGGAAATGCTGGAACTTTTCTCAAGTTCCGGAAACAACTAAGCAGCTCTGAAACCTGTCTCATGTGCAAATCACTCTGAACATCATTCCATGTACAACAGGCACAGCATGTTACTAATACGGCAGTGTTTAGAATATGGTAATTTAATTAGGCTTAGGGTCAGACAGATAATACATGGGTCAGTTCCATAAGCATAGCGTGAGATCGTGTGATCCTGAACAAGAAAGTGATCCCTTAAAGCTGTTGACAGGTGCGAGTCTACTTTCTGTGCCAAATGGCGGTCCCCCTCTCCCCTCGCCCAATTTGTGCACCTGTTAACCACCCACTACTTTCAGAACCGATCCTTTTGAAATGTCAAAATGACTTTGCCAGATTTGCCGCATGGCAGAAAATGTGGAGGAATGACCTAGTTTGCCAGTGATGGAGATACATGTACGTTGTTATTAAGAGATGTGCTTCATACCTACCTCGTTCGCTATGGAATTTTTTCAAGTTGTGTGACGGTTACGAGCGTACCGGTATATTGGAAATTTGTACACAGGGTTTTTAGAAAGGCATGTTGTCACACTATTTGTAACCCTTTTGGGCCTAAGTTATCTCTTCAGAACAACAAACTTATTTCTTTTATTTTAAGACCAGACAAGGGTATTTCCTCGAAAATATGGTCTGTGCTGCCAAAATGCCCACTTTACTGTGGAAAGACCAACTCATATGTTGTAATATGCTAATTTTAATTTTCATATTCATGAGCAAAGTTGTGATGTCACATTGGGCATACCGGTATATAAATGTATACCGAATGAGAGATGACGTCAACAATATAAACAAAACCACGATGTGCAGAGGTTCATGGGATTGTTTGGAGTACATATGAAATGGCCTATGGAGTATAGCGTTGGTCGGTGAATTTGACGTCATAGGTGCTTCGCTACTGTAAAATACTCCAGAGACTCTTGGGAGGTGGCTGTAGTACTGGGTGCTAACTGCATCCCACTTAGTTAAAGGTGTTATGCCGTGGAGAGAGGATTTATAATTATTTTTGCATGTTTCTATTCTTTGATATATTAATTATCGATTTCTTATCTCGTTTTACATTTTATATTTATAAAAAAAGTGAAAATGTAGGCTTAATTCCAACCCATGATTTTCCTCTTTTCTGGAAACTGTCGAAATCCCGCCGCTGCGGGCAGCAAACAGATTTGGCCAAATTCGTGATGTCATTTTACGGAGACGTTTTTAGCCAAGAAAGGCTCGCGCACGATATCACTCTGCGCCAATACAATAGTCTGGTGTCGCACACATTGTGTAAGAAGAAACCTGTGTTTGGTCTTGATCCCACCGCTATGGTCGGTATGCTCGCCCGCGTGCGTGCGTGATCAAGTGCTTTGTGAAGTACACGCCGGACGAACGGCCCGCCAGCTGGTATGGTTTCAGCGAGTGCGCGCTGAACATTCTCGTAAACTTGTTACATTGCATTATTGACACAGTCACATCACAAGACGCCCCAAAACACTGCTGGATAAATGTTCTAGTGTTGGGATTAAATTTAACATACACAAGTATCAAATGAAGAGGAAAGAACAGGTCTAAGTTTTTCCATCAAACGGATATTTTAGGGTTTGGTTTTCGTCTCAACAACGTACGTTCATGGTAAGTTTTACGATGAATATAAATTCCACATTTACATGGTCTAAAAATTTAGGCAATCGGCTCAAACAAACATGGTACATTTACCATGAAAACGTCCAAGGACTAAATAATTATTGACTAAAAAGGGTTAGAGAAAAAGTTGAGAAAGAAAGAGAAAGCCGAGGCAGTACCGTTCCAGTTTCCTGTTGTCGATTTCGGTCGTCGATTCGAACACCGGACTCGCGTTGTTCTCGGATTTCTTCCTTGGTTAACATGGTTATTTCTGGCTCAAACTGATACGGTTCAACCGTAGGAAATTCACTGGATGATTCTTCATCGCTGTCGTCATGAAATGAATGCGATGAGCAACAACAAACATCGCTATCTCCATCGGAAAAAAAAAAACCTCAACACTGGAGTCAATTGTCAACATGTTGTTCCAAAACGCCACGTTGTGGAATAACAAGAAACAGCCGTCGGCCGGACGCGTCCGTAAAATGACGTCACGAATCCGTTGATTTTCCAATGTCAAACTTTTAGGCCCGACGGCTGTTGTTCAGATTTTGCTTCGAGTTTGGGCTGAAAAGTGGGCCAAAAACTGCTGTTGTAAAAAAACATTCGCACAGTCTAATTTTTTTCTGAACAATTTTCCTGGCATAATTAGATGTATTTAATGGTTTAATGTGTAATTTTGGTAAATTCCTCTCTCCACGGCATAACATCTTTAAAGAGTGCGATAAAAACTACAGTGAGTTAGGCGCACTGAACACAAACTCAATGAGCGGCTAGTACTCCCATCATGCTTTGCGCGGAGTGGTATTATTACGTCATTTCGCTTGCAGGCTATTCACAAAAATTTTCCATTAATCGGTTTGTGGACAAACATGCCCCTGTTTTCTTTTTAGTTTTTGTACAATTTGTACAATTTGTAACACTTTGTTGTTAATTCTTGCATTAAAATTTCACATTAACCAACATCTAGTAACAATGCAAAGAAGTCATTGCTCTGTCATGTTCGTGCAAAGAGGGAATAAAGTAAGCTTGGAAACATTTCTTTCACAATTTATAACGAACAAGCCAAGGTATTGTTAATTCAAATTCATTCAAAAGTTAAACCCCTCAGGAGTGTTAGAAAGCTTTCTTTGACTTCTCAAAGCAAATAAAATATTGGCAGATCCCTTTGGAAAATAACAACCAATAAAGCCATTGTTATGTTTACTTTACGGATACAAAAATAGGTACTGATGTTGTTTAAATTGTTTGCAAAAACCTCATGTGCTACTTTTTTTTCAAGACTGCAAACAAATTATTGTGACACTTTTTATTTCCACCCCCTCAAACACCACATCAAAGGCAGTGTTACAGTTGTAAGGACTTCCGCTTTGTGGTTTGTCAGAAAACACCTTTACAAAATTCCCCATGTTTTATTGACGGGGTATAATGGCAGTCCTGTTTTGATTGGGAATTGTGCCTTTGGCAAACATTACAAACGGCCTTTCTGTTAGCTTTTTTACGTTGAGGCACTAATACTATAACTTCTAGCATGTATAACAACACCTGTGGGGGCTTAATGGTACGCTGAAAATTCAGTTCTTTATTGCAAAACATGAACTACCTTTTGAACATCAAAGGTGTTTTGTACTTTTAAGACCTAAATATGGATTAATTACAGGGGATGAAAATGTTTGAACACTCGCCGCGCCCCAAGCAGTGTTCTGCACGGTAACAAATTATGTTTTCCAATTGTACTATTTTAGTACAATTCTGGTACTGTGTAATTCTTGTTACTGATTCTGTTGTGACTGACTAGTTTCTTTGTTATAAACGACATCCACGATTTGCGTCGACCCAACATGTGCCGTAGTCTTCAAGTTGTTAAAGTTGGCACATAACTTGAAGAAGAAGAAGAAGTCAAAATCTGTCTGAAACTCCTACGAAGGTTACACATTTTAAAAAGTTTTTCTGGGCAGCAGTTGGCCAGGAAAAGTAACCGCTGGACTCGGGAAAAGTTACTGAGAGGAAAACGTCCCAGGCAATGGACTTAAAATGTATTAGGTATATATTTGTGTTCTGGAATTTGGACCTGCCCAATTTAATTATCAGCATTTTGGAGAAAAGTGAGCACAGAAACTCAGGAATGTTGGGTATTGTTGAGGTCATTTCAGTTCTGAAAGAACTTTGTGAAGAGAAGATAATGAAGAAATACTCGGTTTTAGAAGTGGAAGGAAACCCCATAGGGGAAACCATGGAATCAAGCAGGGACTGAGAACCCAATCCACATAGTGACCCGGATGGGATTCGAACCAGGGCCACAGAGGTGGAAGGCGAGGAAAGTACATGTACCACTCTGCCAACCGGATTTTGTGCATGCGCGAACTTACATTTACCGCACGCTGGTAGAGTTTGTGCAGCGTCTTAACAAGACGTCACAATGTGCATACAAACGATCAGAACGAAAATGCAAATATCCTACGCCAACGATTTTATCATTGTGTGTTTGTTGTCCTTTTTTGGACGAAAATACTTATTGTTTTCCAGTGTACATGTGCCATGTGAAAATCACCCCATTTGTGCAATGTCTGCCAGGCAAAAGGCACATGAGAGCATACAATATGCTCGACTTTATAGGGCTTTCTGCCGAGAAAACGGCTAGCCGTAGCAAATTTGCAAATAGTGTCAATAAAGGGGGATATTTTGAAGTTTACATCAAGTGAAAAAAACATTTCTTTACGTGAACTTTTACAGTGTACATTGGCATGACAAACGTACAAATCTCTACTCTAACTATGTATTGATCGTTGTATACAGCGCCCTTATTTGACACGAGCAGTTCACAAATTTCTGGTAATGAAGCTTTTTTGTTTCCATAGAAAAGGTTGGTGTAAAGTACTTTTTAAGGTAACTCTACTGTAGTGGTTGAGAAATAAACTCCTAAAAAAAAGTTCAGAAAGTCAAGTTTGACTGACGATTTCTCTTTTGTTACTAAATCATTTCCCTTGAATGCAGTGCATTCCCCTTTTGCTTGGAGGATGGGAATGTGTCAATGCACTTTTTGACAATAGCAATGCATTTTGTGACATTTCACATTACACCCGCCCCAGTATTCAGCTGTGCTGCACATCCCCCAATTGCTTAATCATAACAAATGACACATCATCGGAAAGAGGAATAACAGGGCTTTCCAATAATATAAAATTCAAGGAAAATTATTTTGCAACAAGAGAGAAATCGTCAGTCAAACTTGACCTTCCGAACTTTTTTTGAGGAGTTTAGTATTATGGTAGATGTATAATTATAGCGTCCAAGTTACATGAGCTATATAGAAAGGAATTTGGTTGTGAGGTGTTCCATTCTTAAACTGCCAAAAGGTATCACGCCTGCTTCACATACAGTTTGCATTCACACTGCGTAAAAAAAGGGCTGGAATTTTGATTACCAGTTAAACTGTTTGTTTCATTGTCGTTATTGGGAAGTCCACCCTTTGCAAAAGTTTCATTGATTGAGGATTGGAAATGTTTCGACAACGTTTGTTGACAGAGAGATTGTTCCAGGTTCCATTGAACTTGTTCGATTCTTTAATATGTGAAGTCGTTCTCGACATGGTGCGTGTAACTGGTTCTGACAAGGATACGCCTAGGGTCTTTGCATGCATTTGAAAGGACTTAATTTTCACTACAAGTAGAAATCTCGGTACCCATTGGCAATTTTGCAAACGTGGGTCGTCGTGAGGTTAACAGTGGTCACGACTTTTGGGACGCTCAGCTGATGGAGTGCTGAGACAGTTTACTTAAACTGGTTAACAACGGCTTGTTCAATAGCGGGAGTTCTACAATAATATTTGAATGCATGGTATTCATTTGCCAATTTTTATTTGAATCAACAGAGTGCAGAAGGGTGGACCGAGATTTGAAAAAAGTGTTGGTATTTTATTGATATTTTAACCAAATACGAATTGAAAGGAAAACAATTCACAGCGTCCTCATCGAGATTTGATACCAGTTGAGCTTTGAGGCACAGTGGTTCAGTTCTTTTTTCCCTATAAGAACCTATCTCTGTGTTCATTTATATTTTGAATACTCAAATTCTCAGCACCATTATTTTAAATACGAATTGGGCCCCTGAAAGGTTCTGAAACATCTTTGTCAATTAGAAATTTGAAGGATGATTTTACATGTACAGTACTACTGAACATTAATAATTTAGCAAAAATGAATGAAAGAATGCATTATTTTATTATTTCTGAACAAGCAGGTTTTTAAATTTCTTGGAAAATACTTAAAGTAGGTCTTTACACGCTACACGTAGATTGCTACATGTGTTTACAAGCGAATACCATACCCTACTCATACACACTTTAAAATCTGTTGTTAAATCAACAATTAAAATGTGTGGTGAGTGACTACTCTTTAAAGTGTTAAAATTCAACACTTATCACGTTAATCCAGCACTTATTTGGTTGGATTTAACGCGATGACTGTTACAGATTTGAACACTTTAAAGAGAAGTCACCCACTGAACGTTTTAATTGATTTAACAATTTATTTTTAAGGGTGTATGAATACATAAAATGTTTAAGTTGCCATATTTTCTGCTTCTTTTTGTGTGCTACATGTAACTGTGTTTTTTCTATAGTGTACATATAGTGAAGCTGCTACAATTCGACCTTGAGTACTAAAAAGATTCCCTCTTGGGTGGCATATGACAATTGCAACAGTCAAAAGCCATGAAATCCCTGGAATTCCTTTTCATTTGGTTGACTTTTTTGTTATATCCTTTTTTCAGAGTTGATCAACTCGGACCTTCATTTGTATAAAGAAGAGGGCACGACAGACTATTCACAGCTTCTCATTGACAAAAGAGCCCATGAACTCCTTGTTGGCGCCAGGTCAGTGTATTTCATTATGTTTTGTGTCAGTTAGCCCCATTTTTAATGCACTTTGCTCCCAGATATTCTTCACTTGTATAATTTTGTATTCCAAGCTATACCTCTGTAAACAACATAAAGAAAGACAAAAGTGATGAATCTCTTATTTTCGTTTTTCAGAGAATTACTGGAAGTAGAGAAACTTCCCATAAATCACGCACAGAAATTGTTTATTTTTGTCAAAAGTAAAAGTTCCCTCCACCCTCTCTTTGTTTGAAAATAAACTTTATCAGTGAACAAAAATAAGCTTATGGGTGGTTCCGAAGGGGCTTCAGTTTATTTGAAGATTTGGTGAAAATGCAGTTGGCCCAGAAAGTACCGGATGTCCACACATCACGTTTCTGCACTTAAAGCTGACAAACTTGTTTCGTTCGTGTCTTTCAAGTAAACTTTGACAAAATTTAGTTCAATGTGGTTAAATTGCCCTTTCATATGAACATTTAGGCTAGATTCACCCTGGTCCCTTTCACTTGTTAGTGTGCATAAATTCGTCGCTGACACCCAAGTGCACTTTGTTACAGTTCGTGAAAACCGCACAGTGGGGGACACAATTAAGTTTTCATGAACTGATATCCGAGTGTGCATGCGCACTCTGGACACTTGTACTCAAAACACATGAATTTTTGTTTTCACGAACTGTCCCCCAAGAAAATGTTGAATTTATTCTCTAAAAAAGCTTTGAAAATGCTCATCCATATACTTGTGGAATATATTAAAATTTTGACCGAAACACTCCCCAATTTGTTAATTTATGATAGGTGTCAGTTCGTGAAAACACAATTTACGTGCTGACATCATTTTGTACCCGAGACGAGCACTGAAGTGCCACTGCGCGCGTGTCAGTTCGGGGTGTCACCGATGATTTGCGTCCCTTTGAGAAAAAGTGGTGTGAAGGGAGTTTGGAGTGAAACCATGCAAGAAAAAACCAAACTCAAAGTGTTGACAGCAATGGTAACAAACACCACATTTCTTTCCAAAATGGCGCTTTCTGTAAGAAATTATCAAATGAATGTGGTTTTAAGAAAAAGATGTGTGTGCATACATTTTTGTTACCATAGCACAAAAATCATGCATGGATTTTGAAGGTTTTCTGAAGCATTGATGCATCTATGTACCTGGTACTTAAAACACCAACATTCTTTTTTTTTTGACTGTGTTTACACTGGTCCCGAGCTCGGGATCAAGATTGGTCCCCTGATAATAATGCGTCAGTGTTAACTGCAATGATCCCGAGTGCTGTGTTTACATATACACCGTGTTTACACTGGTCCTGAGCATTCTGTAGTTGATCTCGAGCACGGTGCCAGAAGTTGCAGTCAAAGGTCATGCTCTATTGTGTGTATAGTACTGATCAATGTGTGTATGTACAGTGTACAAGGCCACTTGAATTTCGCGGGCTTTTTCCCCGCTACAGCTTTGGAGCAGATGCGGCAGGGTGCGGTACAGATTTATTTCTTTTCTAACCGCAAACTGATCCCGAGCTCGGGATCAAACCCTCAGCCAACATGAGACCAAAATCTTGCATGGTGTTTGATCCAGGGCCAATTTGGTCCCAAGAGCGTTTACACTCAGTTTGTGATCCGGGGCTGATCCCGAGCTCGGTGTTCGGCCCCAAGCTAGGAATCGAGTGTAAACAGGGTGGTTTAGGAATCCATCCAAAGTTTCACCTTGTAAATTATACATTGGGCCTTTAAGCTGTAAAAGAAGAAAACAAATAAGTCCAGTGTCCTTTTAAAGACTTTCATTAAGTTTGTTGAAACTGGTGTTTCTAAAACTCTGTGCTGCAAAGCAGAGTTTATTTTTGTCAACTCGGTGTCCTTCCCGATTCCCCTCTTCAATAACAAACAGATCTAAGCTTTGTTGATGTTCAGATGGTGTTCACCCAAACAAACCCAAATTTGACCCCAAGATATAGGATTCCCTCAGACTTTCCATCCAGGGCTGCTTGACTGTTAAGAAAAGTGTGGTCAGAACCCAAGCTGTTTTTGTGGTCGGACTTGGCCAAAATGAACAAGTCATAATTTAAATCATAAATGGCTGTATTGTCCTCTTTTCAACCTGGAATTTGGGTTAGTAATCCTCAAATTTGTGCTCGTAATTCATGAAATTGAGTTATTTGTGCACAGTGTATACTGGGAAGGCCTGTTTGCTCACCACATAACCGAAAATGGATTTACCCACTTTTAAAAATATGGTTTTTTAATAAGGGATTTTTTTTTCTTCTGCAGGGATTTGCTGGTGAGATTAAATCTGGATGATCTCTCAAAAATTCAGGTAAGCGGGTGAATTATTCAGGGACTCTTTGAAACTTTCTCAGTCTTTAAAGTTCTTTTTAAAGTTTCTTTAAAGTTCAAGCCATCTAGACCTACACAGTGGCGGTTTTTGGAGGGGGGCGGGGGGGGGGGGGGGGGGGGGGGGGGGGGGTTGAGGGGGTTACAACCCTGAACTAATGTTTAATCATGAAATAAATAAAATATTGCATTAAAAATTCCTCTACTGAAACCTTAAAAGTGTCTTAGATTGCAGGAGAAGTCACCTAAATTTCCACATTTTCCGGACCCCCTGACAGGGCATGTTTTCGGCACACAGTAGGAGCCACAAAAGCCAAATTTGCCCCTGCTTCATTTACAAAATATTTAGGCCTGTTGCCAAGCTTGGGGGTGTTTAGATGTGGGTTGAGGAGGGGTGGGAGAGGAGAAGGACAGTGGCAGATCATCCAGCATTTTTGAAAGGGCGGGTGTACAATTTTTTAAAAATAGACATTAATTTCACGTAACGGACACATTTTGCATTGTATGTACACATACACGAATCAATCAAATTTTCCCCATATAAGTTCTGTGAATTGTTGAAATGTTGAAAACAAATCGCAAAAAAAAGGGACAGTCCTCCCACCTTGGTGAAAAAACCCATAGCTGCCATCTTGTGAGGCAGCATTTCATATAAATGTATGCACAAAGTGTGCAACCATTCATGTCCTCGCGGAACAAAGAGACTGTCCTACAAGATGGTAGCTATTCGATACGGTCTATTGCAATGGTGTTGTGGCCAATTTGTAAATGTCTTGAATACAAGTACATGCATACATGTATATAGGTCTACTTGTACGATGAAATATTTTCGTCAAACACACATCTGCATCTCATTGATGAGAAACAGCAAAAATCTTGTGCATTCCCATCGGCATGCAGCCTTCCGAAAGCCATCTATCTTGATCTTAAAGAATGCTTCAGCCTTACAAGGTTCTAAGCTTGCGATGGCATCAACTGCTCGTTACACGGTTCTCGCAGATGGAAAAATTGCTTCATTTCACGTGGGATGGGGGTTGCTGGTTTAAAAGGGGTTACTCGAAATCTCTTGTATCCCTTTTTAATTTACGGTGCACTGCACGGAGCACTTCTGTGCCAGGTGATTTCAATGAAATAATCGTCCTAAGCCGATTTGGCAAGTCCTTCCGTTGATAATATTGAGAAATGAGATAGGCTGGCGGAAGGAGGATATTTGATTGGATGAAGATCCAAGGTCAAGTTCAAAAGAAATTATAACAGAAAACAATTCACATTTTTTAAAGGCGACATTCGTATGCACATTCTTTTTAGCTGGATAATGTATGCATTACTATGAGTATATAGCCAGTTGTTTTAAAAAGTAAGCAATTGAAAACGTCCCTTAAAAGCAGAGGCTCGTCAGCAATGCGCGCGCGCCAAATTCGTGCCACGAAATACGCAGTTCCATGCCTTTGCTATGGAGCTGCGTATTTCGTGGCACGAATTTGGCGCGCTCGCTATGCTGACGAGCCTGTACTTTTAAAGGCCCATTGTATCATTTGTTCAATGACTCAAAACTGAAGGTGATTTAATATGGGTGTGCCTACTTATTTTTTCAGCATTATAAAATGTAATAGATTTTCAAGGTTTTCTGAAGCATTGCTGCATCTATGTAGCTGAAATTTCTGCAGACTAGTTTACCAACATTTTTATAATGTTCGTGAAATTCGTGAAAAGTTTCATTTTGCAAATAATATATTAGCCTTTAACTGCAGAGCCAAACTTAAAAATTAGTGATGTACAGTGTGATGTCAATTGCCAGGGTAACTGGGTCTAAACATACACTGGTAATCTGAAACCTCCATTGCTAAAGTGCAGGGAAACAGTTCACTGGTTTTAGTGTAGACCCAGTAACCTCGGCAACACACAAAGGGTGATGTTTTCACTCTATTGTCAAAATGTTTGTGCTAAGCGTGTACCCAAGCCTCTTTACAAATGACATTGCTTAAAGCTACATTTGATTGTAAGTTTTGCTTACCGAAATAATCAGTTTTGCTTACCGAAATAATCAGTTTTGCTTACCGAAATAATCAGTTTTGCTTACCGAAATAATCAGTTTTGCTTACCGAAATAATCAGTTTTGCTTACCGAAATAATCAGTTTTGCTTACCGAAATAATCAGTTTTGCTTACCGAAATAATCAGTTTTGCTTACCGAAATAATCAGTTTTGCTTACCGAAATAATCAGTTTTGCTTACCGAAATAATCAGTTTTGCTTACCGAATACCGATGGACTCTCCCAACAGTATCTCGGTATTGAACAACTGAACACGCGGTTTAGCTTGTAACAGCTTGAGTGTGACCATTTGAAGGCA
Organism: Henricia sp. BOLD:AAB3569; assembly: GCA_037783545.1. Taxonomy (NCBI): domain Eukaryota; kingdom Metazoa; phylum Echinodermata; class Asteroidea; order Spinulosida; family Echinasteridae; genus Henricia; species Henricia sp. BOLD:AAB3569. The sequence goes on along the minus strand of JBBELK010000577.1, from coordinate 1,159,610 downwards.
TAGGGGTGTGTGCATTCCCGTATCTGTTTACAGGATTGTACTTAATGATTAGTTTTTAATGTTGATAGATTGGGACATATGAGTTAAATTTACTACTGGCTGTTTATGGGGACCATCTGTTATAGGGTGGAGATTTTGTATATTCGATAAATGTGTCAGAAAGGCGTACCTGGACTATAAAGGTGTACCGGGGTACCTGGGAATTGAATTAGCTTTTTGTGTGGAGCATATTTGCATAATGGCTGGCGCCCTGGATTCGTCACTTTCAAATGGAGGTGCAGTTTAGAAAGTTCACATACTATGCTGTTGTTGCTACGTGGTGCACACCATTTGGCCAGCAATCAACAGTCTAGTTGTTTTATGCCATGCTGTCCTACGGTGAATGCGGTATTGAATTTGTACTTTACAAAATCCATGTGTGCTACATAGCAAACAAACATTTGTCTGGTCAAGTGGATACAAATTCTCAATCACACATGAAGATTCTACCATTTGTAATATAGTTAACTAATCATGTAATCTATGCCAGTATTTTTATCTAGCTTCTGTCCCCACCCCCTCTCCCTTCCCCAAATTCTTGATCTACCCCCTCGGAGACCCTGATTAAACCAATCTAATGACCAGATATGATCATATGACTGTACCTACATGTACAGTTGAAGTCAGAAGTATAAATAGAACTGTATGCAACCAAGTGTTAAAACTTGTGTGCTTACACCATTTTTGTAACAGTCTTTACTAAATTCTTGATTTTGTGAAATTCCTCACATGCATGCAGTACTTAAAACATAGCTTGTACACCTAGTCCTGTTTACCATTTTGGGTGATGATGGTAGTGATGTACATGTATTTATACCTCTGACTTCAACTGTACTTACATGTATCATCCATATACACAGACCCATCCACATAGACAGGTGCCACTATATTAATGCCTGCCTAATCCCCTAAATGTCAAACCGTGGAAGCCCTAGATATGTCAGGGTCTATCAACCATCTTGATTATCTGGCACCTCGGAAACCTCCACTGCTGGTCCCTTGATCATGAAACACACTTTATGATATCACCCAAGAGGTTTGCCTCCCATAACCTTGGGCGGTGTACAACTCATCTTTGATTTCCAAGCTTTGGCATACATGGAAGGTTCTGTAAATTTGTAAAGTATTTTTTCCCCAAGACTGTCGCATACTTGTAAATTTTATTGAAATGCTTTAATAAATGCCAGCTGAAAAGGCAGGCTTATATAGACCGTATAGAATAGCTGCCATCTTGTAGGGAAGCTTTAGACATTTAAATTGGTCAACAATGTGCAACCATGGACAGGGGCGGGTCCAGGGGGAGCGTGGGGAGCGCACGCCCCCCTTTCCTAATAAACTTTTGTTTTCTTTCTTTTTAATCGATAACTTTTTAAACTGTTGGGGTATCTGCCTCATATAACATCACACTTTTGCCTGCTTAAAGTGGTTAAATATTGCCTTAAATCGCACTACAGAGCATCTAGAATCCAAAATGTTTCGCCCCACGCCGTTAGGGCTTCGCGCTACGCGTTAGCCATTTATTTGTCTTCACCATTTCATGCTTAAACAAATAACGCCCCCCCTTTGGAAAATTCTGGATCCGCCCCAGATAGATGTCATCAAGGAACAAAGGAACTGCCCTACAAGATGGCAGCTATTCGATACTGTCTATAGCTTGCTATGGCAATTCTCACACGCTCCCCCTCCCCCCTCCCCGAGTTAGTCAGAATCCTTTAGTCTGGCAACTAAACTACTACACTACTTCATTTTGACATGTTCCCAGTTTCAAAGTATAAAGTTTGAAGGCACAGGCTCGTCAGCAATGCGCATGCGCCAAATTCGTGCCACAAAATACGCAGCTCCATAGCAAAGGCATGGAGCTGCGTATTTCGTGGCACGAATTTGGCACGCGTGCATTGCTGACGAGCCTCTGCCTTTAAGTCAAGTTGCCATGAAAAAGGGTTTGTTTTTATGCCAGTTCAGACTTTCCAACTGTACTTGTATAAATTCAAGGGGTAGGCCTACAAGTTCCCAACTATTTTCATATAAATGTACAAATTTTGCCCCATTTTTATTTTTTTTAGAATTATACCCGAAAAAAAAACCAGAGGTAAATAAACCACAGTGAAAAGTTCACATCTTGAGAATTTTATGGGTCAGTCGTAAATAAGTATGAGCTTGTACAAAAATATGTATGCAATAGACTGTTCCACAAGAAAACCCTAGCAAATAAACTCCTACAAGAAACACCTGTGTAATAATACATGATTTATGTGACTCTCTGACTTGTAACAGTTTGTTTGCTTGAAAACATAAGAAATTGGAACTTGGGAAAGGTGACACGAAACGCAGCTGTTGGAGCTGAACTTGAAAGAAGAAATATTTCAGGGGAATGTGAAGCCTATTCCAGACGTTCTGCTGTGTTGACCTATATTTTTGTTGGCTCACAAAATCGTAATGAATTGATTCTTCCGAAAGAAAGAATCGAGATTCCAGTTCACAATTTGGAAACAAATTCGTCCAAGCCTACTCTTTAGACCTTACATTTTCATAGTAAGGTAAGGTTTTGAAAAGTGCCTTGGAGCTGATTTTGATAAAAAATATTAACTTTTTGTCAAACCTGTCACGAAAAAAAGGTCATAATGTTTATAGTACTATAACCCCTTTCACACTAGACGAATTCCCCGGGAATTCCCCGGGAAATTGCCGGGGAATTTCGGTCGGTCTGTTCACACTACCAAAGAAATCCCCGGGAAAAAGCTTTTCCCCGGGAAATATTTACCCCTGCTCGGGAGTAGGGTTAAAGGAGAAATCCCCGGGGTTTAACGTTTTTCCCGGGGAAAAGCAACTAGTGTGAACGTCGCAGGGTTTGAACTTACCCCACCTTTTTGCGTCCACGGGTAATCTCGAAAAGTCACAGGGTCACAAATAGCGCGCCAAATAATTCGTGCGGTAGCTTAGTATTGTGATGCAGTACCTTTCAAATTTTTCGTAAATAAATTTACAGTCAAGTACAAAACACAAATAATAACGTTTGAAAATTATACAAATAATTTTATTTTAAAGAATATGAGCAAAATGAATGGTTTTAATTTGTAATAAAAGAAGTGTCGTGAACAAGACTGTGTTTAGCTTCCTTCTCGTGTACGTGTATTTATAATGTCCCGTGTGGTTAGGTACCAGTCTTCTATTTTCTTATCCGCATGATGCGTGTATTATCGTCGACCCATGCCACGCGTCGTGTTATCCAGTGCCAAGCTTCCTTCGACTCCTTCGATGGGCGCCCTCAGTTTACACATTTCCCGGGGTTTGATGGCCAGTGTGAAACGACCGTGCATATTCCCGGGAAATAGTGTCCCCGGGAGTTACCAAATGGGTCTAGTGTGAACGGTTGCTGGGGCGTTGGTGGGGTAAAAAATCCCCGGGAATTTCCCGGGGATTTATTTCCCGGGGATTGGCTCTGCAGTGTGAAAAGGGCTTAACATGGTTACAGTGACTGAAACCAGTTTCTTGATTTAAATGCCAAGAAAACGTTCAAACAGTTCCGTGTAGTTAAGCGGTATCCAGACAGACCACACATCCTCCCATGTGTGCGCAATCTCTTAAAGGACAGATGTGTAATCGCATTGGTATTTTTATGACATCTGCAAATGTAAACTTCACATTTTTTTAAACACCAACACTCACGATCAATGCAGGCAATGTGGCGCATACGTACGTATGCTGAAATTAAAGCCCCGTTATCATTTGCAGTGACCCAAAATTTTATTTCATGAGTTGACAAGAAACACCCGACTAAAAGTGTTGATAGCAATGGTAACAAACACCACGTGATTTTTCCCTGTATAAAATGGTACTTCTATGAATGAGCTAACACCGAAACAATGCAAGGATTTTTTAGGTTTTCTGAAGTATTACTGCATCTATGTGGCTGAAATTTTTACAAGGCAGTTTATCAACATTATTCTTTAGTTATGTAATGCTGTTGTTCCTGTTCTTTAACTGTTTGATGTCGCACTGAACCTAGATGTAACAGTGTAAGCCTGTAATATTCCAAGTCAAGAAAAATTAAGTTAATTTGTTGTTGGTTCCACAAACATTTAGCCCAATGGAGATAGCCTTATTACTGGTTACATACACATTTCAACAAAGGTGGATTGTAGTTTTTTACGTAAATTTTAAAGTTGTTATAAATATGTTAACATATTTCTCATTTTCTACAAGGATACTGGGAATTTTTGTAATGATAGGTTCTTTTGTTTAAAAAAGTAAAATCCCATTATAAAAAGGTCGTGGAAACACACACTGAATGTACAGTTGAAGTCCGAAGTATAATAGCTGTATGCATCCAAGTGTTAAAATTACTGTGCTTACACCATTTTTGTAGCAGTCTTTACTAAATTCTTGATTTTGTGGAATTCCTCACGTGCATGTATTACTTAAAACATAGCTTGTACACCTTGCAATGGTTCGGGTAGTCCTGTATACCATTTGGGTGATGATGGTAGTGGTGTACATGTATTTATACTTCTGACTTCAACTGTACCTGTAGGCAAAATGTGAAAAAAGAAAAAGAAAATTCTAGTCCCACAAAGTCTTATACATGTAGTTTGTCAGATTATACAGTGCATTTGCATTGCCTGTGGCATAAAGTTGAAATTATTGTAAAGTTATCCATCTTGTTCAAGGCTTTTTATAACAGCAAAATATAAATAAAATAGGCCTATACTCTTTCCTGCCTGGTGGTGAGCTTGTATTCAGATCAGAATACGTACGATAATTGAAACCAATTTAATGCGGTCAATTTTCCCCCTCTGAATTAAAACAAATTTCTGACCTTATCATCTACACGGTCTTATTACATCAAACTGAGATTGTATACACTGCCCTTTAAAAAGTGAACGTGGACCAAGTTCGCCAGATGGGGCATCCGGAAACGTAAGTCTCTGTATAAACTGTTTCCCATCACTTGGGCATCTGTTCTGGTTTGTTCTTTATGTCTCTTCCACCTGGTGCGATTGGGAAGATTTGAGGAGGCTACTAATATGGATATGGGCGACTCGTTTGGCCCTGAAGTGGGATTTGCTGTTCAAGGGTGGGAGGGAGAGGTGTTGGGGAAAAAATGGTTTCTCAGTTTTTGTGTAAAATTTTGAATGAGTAGGGTTAAAATACCAGCTAGGGAATACACCATAAGAAAATTTGTTTTTTTACGTGAGTGTTGTCTTATACTGGTGGGGATGGGAACGGATGAAGGGGGAGGGGAGGTGGGAGAAGGGAGGGGAATGGAAGCCTTGGTCATTCCATGAAAACAAAATATAGGTTTTGTGAGTTATAATGCGTGATAGAAATTAGTTTTTTCTTAACTTTGAACCAATCACATACATGTACATGTACCTTCAGCCATTGACAGAGGTCAGTGCCCCTTTCACTGCACTATTAACACCACCAGATTACTTCAAGTAGTAGAAGGAGTCTGGCAAGTTTATCTATGGAGGACCCAACCCATATAATTATACCACACTTTTGTTTTCCTAGAAACCTGTCAAACCTCTCAGATACAAACAAATCTGCCTAATTCTTTTAAAGGCTTTTGGTCTTGAATCTCCCCCTGAGGGATAGAGAGATAGTACACTGAAGCCTGTCTTGTCTCTAGACAGAAGCTCTTGTTTTTGGCTCAAGATGTTTTTGATTTTCTTTTACCAAAAGGGAAGGTCCTGGCAAAAACACCTCTGTTATTGGATGCTGCACTGCAGTAAATTTATCCAACAAACACTGCTGTTGAATTTTAAGGAAAATGCAAGTGAAACATTTTCAAAAAAAGCATTGAAGCGCATACAGGATTTGCCATGTCTCAACATTTTAAGCAACCGAGGAAAAAACTTACTCAAATGGAAGGTAGAAGTGCATGGTAATGTTGCACTCGTAACTGTTAGGAAACAGCCACGGTAGGGTATTCTGTAAAAACAGAGACAAATGGACACTGGTTGAGCTTGAGTTGGCGGTCAATGTTCTTTACTCAACAAAGTCTCAGGTCAGAATCACAAGTTACATAGGCTAATAAAACATCACGTAAAACACGATAATTGTCATTGTCCTTAAAAACATAATCAATAACAACCAAAAATAACATTCGAGCGTAACTAGGTCAGCAAGGAGAAATTTAACTAAATCTCTGATCCCAGACATAATCTACCTTAATTCTGGCTGTACACCATTTCAACATATGCAAGTGCATGACTCAAAAGTTATTAGAATAAAGAAACATATAAACATGTGCCTCACTATAGTGACTGCAGTCACCATTAATCAGCACTGTGTCTAAATAGACTTGCACTGATCCACAATACATCATAGTGTTGCTGAGAGTGCAGTACTGGTATATACAATGTACATGCATAATATAGCATGGCTCTGAAATACACAAGAGACTGACGCAAGTCTAAAAGTCTTGGCCAGAAACCACAGATAAATGTTGCCTGGGTGATAATCCCCATATGGCAATAAAACTCTTGGTCAGTCACAGCCTTCCTGCATGGGCTTAGGAATGTGACCTTCATTAAATATGCGGCAAAATCAAGAGTTTAAAAGTTGCAGTAAATGACTATGTACATGGATCTATGGGTTACTGTGTAAGCACTGCAAAAAGTAAAAATAACAGTTCACACAGTCATGTCATTAAAATCTAACTAATAATAGTAAAACTCAAATTCTAGATGAAAAATGGGAAATGATTACAAATAAAAACTTTAACATGAGTAGGTATACATTGACACAAGATTTCCAGTTTGTGGTAAACTATTAAAGCGTAGCCTTGCATTCTAATAAATGCAAGTACGTGTCTGGAAATCAATCACAGAATATTTTCTGTGTGTGCCAAAATAATTTCGAAAACTTCAAGGCACAGCAATGGTCGTGCTTCTCTAATCAAACAGTCAAGAGGACTGGACATCAATAATTAGGCACACTGATATAACTTCCAAATAGAGTCACATGCCTTCCTTAATACATGTGCATTTGGGCCATGTGCTTTATGGCAAAAGGAAAAGAAAGTGTGTGACACACTTTATAACTTTCCTGAATCTTACTCAGAATGATAACAGAAAATGTATTTCCTGTAAACCTCAATGATATATATATATATATAAATAAGGCAAAGAATGTAACATACCTGTAAAAACAGAGACAAATGGACACTGGTTGAGCTTGAGTTGGCGGTCAATGTTCTTTACTCAACAAAGTCTCAGGTCAGAATGACCATGGAACAAAGACCACCACACAAGCCACCAGTGGCCACAGGAAATGACATCATCATGTGGTATACACAACTGCTGTTTCCTGTGAATAGAAGGTATGTTACATACAACAGTAGTAAACAGGGCTGGCTCAAAGGGGCATGGACAAGAATAATAAAAAAAGGGGCATGGACAAGAATAATAAAAAATAAAAAGGGGGGTGCCCAATATCGCTACACTCTTCCCGACAAATTGAATGTTGTCCTCAACATTTAGATTGAGAAAATTAGACAGTTCTCAGGCAAAAGTAGCAGTTCCTTCAATTCATGCTGACTTGCAGTAGGCTTGTTGCCATGGTGCTGCTAGTGGAGGTCCTGCCCATGGGTAGTAACTTTGTTGCCATGGTGATCCTAAGGTAGGTCCTGTCATCTGCCAGGGTGTCATTGCTGCTGTCGGCCACGGCATTGGGATCGGTGGCCACATGGCAGCAGGTTGCACCGGAAATGGGACTGGTAGACCGGTTGGCTGGTGTACCGCAGGGTTGCCTCCTACGTTGACTGCATTGAGGTCCTGTCTCCCTTGTGACCCACCTAGTTGCTGGTACGTGAGCCGTTGTGGTGGACCTCGTTGTCTGGATGGGTAGGATCGCAGTGTAGGTTCTTCCTGCTCAGCTTCTGCTGGTCGAGGGGCTTCTGGTGGATTGGTCTCTGTCTGTCCTTGGCTTTCCACCTGAGCTGGCTCGGTTGCAGTTTGGACCTCTGTTTCAGGGGTTACGATGGGACAGTTGGCTTCTTCGGCATCTGCAGTTTCTACTTCCTGCTGTTGTGTCTCGGGGACAAACTCATCTGCATTGAAGTTTAATGCTGGCATCTTTTGCAACTTCTCGCCTAGTTTCTTCCTTGGGGCGGGGACTGGTGGTGGATGAGATGCGCTGGGTCGAATTACGTATTCGTCATCGGAGCTTTCAGCCTGGTCTACATTAGGGCTTTGATATTCCAGGACTCTCCTGGACTGACGAGGTCTCGGCTGGGGTCTGGGATCCTGTGGCTCAACAGGTCTTTCTGCGGACAGGTGGTTGCAAGGTAGGAGGAGGTTCCTGTGGAGGACTCTGCTGGTGCCCTTCCGATTCTCAGGGGAGACCTCATACACTGGTGAATCTGCACTCAGCCGCCTCACGACCGTGTGAACAACATCCTCCCAATAAGAGCGGAGCTTGCCTGGCCCTCCTCTTTCCCTGAGGTTTCTCACCAGAACCCTGTCGTTCGGCTGAAGGACGCTACTGAAGACCTTACGATCGTATTGGGTTTTCCCACGTTGAGAGGACTTCGCTGCATTCTGGCGTGCTGTTGCATACGCCTCATCCATCTGCCTCTTCCAGCGTTGGCTGTATTCTTGGTGGTCTACCTGTCTAACTTTGGATCCCTTCAGCCCAAAAGCTAAGTCGATGGGGAGGCGGGGGTGTCGTCCGTACAGAAGGAAGAAGGGCGAGTAGCCCGTGGCGTCAGACCGGGTGCAATTGTAAGCATGTGTCATCTTGTTCACGGACTCTCTCCAGCGAAGTTTGTCTTTTTCTGGTAGGGTCCGCAACATCCCAAGGAGCGTGCGGTTCAGCCGTTCCACTTGCCCGTTCCCTTGCGGATGGTAGGGGGTCGTCCGAGATGGCGTGATGCCACTCAGCTTCTGGAGTCGTTCGAAGAGTTGGTTTTCAAACTCTCTCCCCTGATCATGGTGAAGTTTGTGAGGAAACCCGAATCGAAGGACAAAATCATTAAAGATTTTGTCAGCCGCTGTCTTTCCTGACTTGTTAGTGGTTGGGTATGCCTGGACGAACCTTGTGAAGTGGTCTACTATTACCAGTATGTATTCATACCCGCCGACGCTTCTCTCCAGATGGACAAAGTCTATCGAAACCAGCTCAAAGGGTGCCGTTGCAACAATGCTCTTAAGAGGCTCGCGAGTGTGTCGAGCCGGTTTGCGTTGTTTTAGGCAATGGCAAACGCTGGTGACGAAGTGTTCAATGTCACGCTGCATGTTGGGCCAGTAAAACCGATCCCGGGCGAGGTTGACAACCCGATCGGCCCCTAAATGACCCATCTCCTCATGTAATTCCTTGTACACCATTCGATGATACTTGAAGGGCAGTACAATTTGGTCGACATCTCCAGATCTTCGACGTAGTACACCGTCCCCATCAATGCTCATCTTGGCCCAGTCACGAAGAAGAATGCCGGATTTTGGGTGTCCCACTTGCTCACGTCTGACTGGTCTGTGGCCACGTAAAACCTGCTGAAGGACGGGACCGATAATCGGATCTGCTTCTTGAGCCTCCTTCAGCTCTTGTTTGCAGATTGCCATGTCTGACTTCACACCATCGTCAGGACTCGAGGTGTCGGTAGTGATCGCCGTTATCCAAGGGAAAGGGTCGGATCTCGATGCGACAATGGACTGTGACGCTGCAGCAATGTGGTCCGGGTTCATTACCTTCGTGCATTGTGTCATGTATTCGTCAATGTTTAGAGGGGCGCGTGAGAGGACATCGGCATCAGTGTTCTGGCGTCCTGGGCGGTACTTTATCTTGAAGTTAAAGTCGGCCAGTTCTGCAACCCATCGATGTCCGGTCGCGTTGAGTTTTGCTGATGTGAGGATGTATGTAAGTGGGTTGTTGTCTGTGTACACTGTAAAACTGGGGGCGTAGTAGAGGTAGTCCCTGAATTTTTCTGTGACCGCCCACTTCAGAGCCAGGAACTCGAGTTTGCCGGAGTGGAGGTGGTAGTTTTTCTCAGCTGCAGACAGGGTACGTGAACCATACCCGATCACCTTCTTCTTTCCATCCTTTTCTTGGTACAGCACAGCACCTAGTCCCTCGTTGGAAGCATCTGTGTGTAGAATGAACGGCTTATCGTGGTCGGGGAAACTCATCACTGGGGGTGACGTTAGACACCTCAACAGACGTTCTAGGATTGCTTGGTGTGAGTTTGTCCAGGTAATTGGCTGTCGAGAGCTGACTTGTCCCGCACCCCTTTTCTTCTGGGTTTTTCCTTGCTGCGGGCGTTGGTTTCTCCCCGTCTCTGGACTCTCGGCACTTGGTTTCTGGAGAAGCTCGTACAGAGGTTTCGCGATACTTGAGAAATTTTGGATGTACTGTCGGTAGTATCCAAGTAAACCCAACACTTTCCTCAGCTCACCAACTGTACTTGGTCTGCGGTCACGAAGGGCTTCTACTGCTGCTACGTCTGCTGGGTCCATCTTGTAGCCTTTACTAGAAACAATTCGACCCAAGTATCTCACTTCTCGTTGAAACAAGTTACACTTGCTAGGTTTCAGCTTTATGCCTTTCTCCTGCAAACGCTGCAGAACCCGACGGAGAGACTCGATGTGGTCCTCGAATGTGGCGCTGTACACTAGGATGTCATCAAGATAGACGACGGCGATTTCTCCAACTAACCCCTCAAGGCATGACTCCATACACCTCTGAAAAACCGCTGGAGCATTGGTGAGACCAAACGGGATCCTCAGCCACTCGTACAGGCCCCAGGGAGTAATGAATGCCGTCGCTGGCTGACTGTCCTCGGCCATAAAACCCTGGTGATAAGCCTTGCCTTGGTCTAGGGTGGTGAACCACGCATTGCCTCCCAGGCTGTCCAGAACGTCTTGGATACGTGGTATTGGTTGTCGATCAGGTACAGTCTTGCGGTTGAGTTCTCTATAATCAATGCACAACCGCAATGACCCATCCTTCTTCCTTACACAGACTACTGGCGATGAATAGGGGGACTTGGATTTTCTTATCCACCCTTTCTGAAGTAGATCTTGAAGATAAGATTTAACTTCTCGGTAGAGAGGAGGGGGAATGGACATGTACGACTTCTGTACTGGGTGATCATCTTGCAGACGAAGATGCATCTGCAGATCTTGGATGCATCCCAAGTCACTGTCATCACGGGCAAAGGCTCCTACTTCTTGTCTGAGCATCTGCGTTGCCAGCTCACGTTGTTGCTCTGTCAGATGACTCAAATCAACAGGTGGCACCCAGTCATGGTTTTCTTTTGTCGGTGACACATGTTCCACTTGTGCCCTCTGCCCTGACGAGTCAGTGCCCTGGTAGTTGGTGGGGTAGACATCACTGGCTGCTTCAACTGTACCAAGAAGGGTGCGTTTCTGGAGTACGATGTCATGATTGGCGTTATTGGCTATTAAGATGGATACCTTGTTTCTTTGACGCTGATCCAGTTTTAGTACAGCTGGCTGGGGGTGGAGTTCATCTGGCCAAGGGTTGCTTATGTCGGGCTCAAATATAACTGTGGAACCACTCGCGATGCAGTTGGTACAGGCGTGACACCACACTTCTCTGACACTCCTCTTCGGTATGATGACATTACTCCGGCCCACGACTACGTTGCATGCTGTCCTTGGTGGATCGCTTTGGATTAAGTTGACCAACGTTTTCACCTCCCCTCTCGCCATTGATGGGAATGCCGTCTTGACTGCCTGTACTGGGCCAAAGCTAGAGCCGTCCATCTTAATCAGCTCAACGATTACGTTGTATCCAATGATGGGTACTCCACTTGCCGCTGACGTGACTAACATCGGGACCTCGATCTGTTTTTCCTGGTCTAACTTGAAGGAGACTTCCAGCCATCCCTCAAAGGGGATTGATGACCCATTTGCTGCTGTGAGATTAAGATTATCTCCACCAATGAGCTCTGATATGGGGCGGGTCTTGGCGTAAGGGATGTTTCTTGCCTTCCAGTCCACCGGAATCACAGACACTTGGGCACCGGTGTCCCACAGGGCTCTTGTCTTGACACCTTGAATACAGCAGTTCACCAGGCAACGTTCCCCGATAAGACGGGCCACTTTAGCTTGTGAAGTAGATATATTATATACATGGGATTTCTTGGACGTTGACCTGGTGGTTACTGGTTGTCCCGCGACAGTAACCACTCTCCGTTTCCCGCCTGACGGTTGTTTCTTGGCTTGCGGCATCCACGGGCAAAATGTTCACTCGACCCACAGTGAAAGCAGTGGTCGCAACTGTGGCCGGTGCCATCTCGCTGACAGGTTGGGCACCCCCGGCGACGTGATGGGTTGCTCTCTGGTCGTTGCCTTTCATGTTGTTGCCTCAATCCTTGAGGATAGGTGGATTTTTCCTGGAGGGCATCTTGTAGGCTCGACAGTTGTTGTTTCAGGGTCGCAATCTCCGCGATCCCGGCTCTGAGGTCAGCCAAGTCGGTTAGAAGTGTCCCAGGTTTGGGCGTCTTTTTACCTTGGACTGGCTCGTTGATCGCTTCGCTGGCACTCTGCTCTACGGACTTGACCGATACGCTCCTACTCTGTCCCAATTTCTCTCTTCGCTCGGCCTCGTAACTCGCCGCTGCATTGAGCTTCTCGAGGAGGATCTCATCCGTGGTCAAGGGGTCATTTAGTAGGGGTCGTATTTCGGTTTTAACGGCATCACTTCTCAAGCCCGTCAGGATGGAATGCAAAAACATGTTCTGCACTAATGCCGAATCGTATTTCACTCCAGAACCTGATTCCTGGCTGGCGAAGATTACTTTCTGGCGTAAATCAAGTGCGCGCATCAAGAATCCTTGTGGAGACTCTCTGTTGTCTTGAGATAGACGTGACAGCTGGTGGTATAGTTCTGTTGCGTCCTTTTCTTGATAGTGGGACCGCAACAGTCGACGGAGATTGGGTAGGGTAAGGCCACTCCGTCCTTCGAGGTAGCTTCGCAGTGCCGACCCAGGTATTACTGCTCGAATCACTGCCTCCACTATCTCATGGTCGCTATAACTCTTGGCCCGACCACTTTCGATTTGGTGGGCAAGGCTCGAGAACGTCAGACGATCTCGCTGTTCTGGCTCGCCGATTTGTCCCGATATCTTAAACTCGCGGCGAGAGACGAATCCTGCCGTATTTGCGAGGTTGGATGACCCCGCCACTGTTGTCGTCGTTGAAGGTTTCTCTTTCCCTGTAGATTGCCCGGTCTCATCCGTCATCTCCTGGAGGAACTTACTGAGGTTTCGATACACTGCCAGGCCTTCATCTTCCTGCGATTCTAGATCTTCTCGCAGCAAGTGCCGCTGTACTTTCCGGACTAAGGCTCTCGTGGTTGCATTTTGTGTTATCAGTTCCTCAAGTCCAGGCAGATCGACGTGTTGGCAAACTTTCAAAACAGACTCCCTGGACAGTCCACCAATCTGCTGCATCACCCGCTGGCATACCTCCGACGCAGACTCCTCCATCTCGGACCTGTAGGCTGTACTATGGGGCCAAATCTGAGACTTTTGGTCCCCCCGGTAGCCGCTCTTGTCCTCTGTCTGGTGGTCTGCACCTCTCTGCTCACGCTGTGACTGCTAACATTAGGTGTTCTGTCGCCGTTCGGGTTCTTTACATCTCGGGATAGGCGCACATCGTTGACTCCATGGCTTTGCTAGAAGTCAACACACCTATCCCTCTCGTGCCTCCAAAATGTTGCACTCGTAACTGTTAGGAAACAGCCACGGTAGGGTATTCTGTAAAAACAGAGACAAATGGACACTGGTTGAGCTTGAGTTGGCGGTCAATGTTCTTTACTCAACAAAGTCTCAGGTCAGAATCACAAGTTACATAGGCTAATAAAACATCACGTAAAACACGATAATTGTCATTGTCCTTAAAAACATAATCAATAACAACCAAAAATAACATTCGAGCGTAACTAGGTCAGCAAGGAGAAATTTAACTAAATCTCTGATCCCAGACATAATCTACCTTAATTCTGGCTGTACACCATTTCAACATATGCAAGTGCATGACTCAAAAGTTATTAGAATAAAGAAACATATAAACATGTGCCTCACTATAGTGACTGCAGTCACCATTAATCAGCACTGTGTCTAAATAGACTTGCACTGATCCACAATACATCATAGTGTTGCTGAGAGTGCAGTACTGGTATATACAATGTACATGCATAATATAGCATGGCTCTGAAATACACAAGAGACTGACGCAAGTCTAAAAGTCTTGGCCAGAAACCACAGATAAATGTTGCCTGGGTGATAATCCCCATATGGCAATAAAACTCTTGGTCAGTCACAGCCTTCCTGCATGGGCTTAGGAATGTGACCTTCATTAAATATGCGGCAAAATCAAGAGTTTAAAAGTTGCAGTAAATGACTATGTACATGGATCTATGGGTTACTGTGTAAGCACTGCAAAAAGTAAAAATAACAGTTCACACAGTCATGTCATTAAAATCTAACTAATAATAGTAAAACTCAAATTCTAGATGAAAAATGGGAAATGATTACAAATAAAAACTTTAACATGAGTAGGTATACATTGACACAAGATTTCCAGTTTGTGGTAAACTATTAAAGCGTAGCCTTGCATTCTAATAAATGCAAGTACGTGTCTGGAAATCAATCACAGAATATTTTCTGTGTGTGCCAAAATAATTTCGAAAACTTCAAGGCACAGCAATGGTCGTGCTTCTCTAATCAAACAGTCAAGAGGACTGGACATCAATAATTAGGCACACTGATATAACTTCCAAATAGAGTCACATGCCTTCCTTAATACATGTGCATTTGGGCCATGTGCTTTATGGCAAAAGGAAAAGAAAGTGTGTGACACACTTTATAACTTTCCTGAATCTTACTCAGAATGATAACAGAAAATGTATTTCCTGTAAACCTCAATGATATATATATATATATAAATAAGGCAAAGAATGTAACATACCTGTAAAAACAGAGACAAATGGACACTGGTTGAGCTTGAGTTGGCGGTCAATGTTCTTTACTCAACAAAGTCTCAGGTCAGAATGACCATGGAACAAAGACCACCACACAAGCCACCAGTGGCCACAGGAAATGACATCATCATGTGGTATACACAACTGCTGTTTCCTGTGAATAGAAGGTATGTTACATACAACAGTAGTAAACAGGGCTGGCTCAAAGGGGCATGGACAAGAATAATAAAAAAAGGGGCATGGACAAGAATAATAAAAAATAAAAAGGGGGGTGCCCAATATCGCTACAGTAACAACTGTCCATTACAATGATTCCGTCTGAGATTTCTTTTTATAAGATAATTTAATTAAAAATGAATTTGCATATTCATGTACATACACATTTTTTTTATAATGGCTCCCCTCATATATGAACAGAACTAGGTCCCTGACTTTATTGGTATTTTGGCTCCATTTTCCATGCAATAGAATCGGGGAACCAGTCTAAATGGGAAAGTGGCTTCTCACAATTTCTGGAAAACATGGACACAGTTTGCATTGTTTTCCTTGAACTTAGATAAGGTACTGAGCTGACTTAAATACACAGGTTGGTTTTTATCACACGTCATCATGGAGATTATTTTTGTAGAAGTTTTGTTCAATCATGTAATCTGTCTTTACAAAATTTGAGAATGCCTTCGAAATTACTGGCATATCTAATGTCACAGTTCGGTTTTAACACCTGAGATTTACTCTGAAAAGGCGTGAAATTGGACACAAGTTTTCTGGTAGATAAAAATATTGCAGTAGCCTCGAAAGAATGCCCAACTCCATATTTGAAGTCTTTGGAGACAAACCAGATAGCTTGATAACAGAATTTATTTCACAAGTTCATAGGTTCAGAGGGATTGACACTCAATAAGACCGCTGCGAACTTTGGGGTGGACAAGAGTGGCCATTAGAATTATGGCAAGTAAGAAAGTCCCAGAGGGTCTGTAAGGCCTTAACTTGTTAAATTGACTGGCTTGTATGTCACTCTCAAGAGATATCTTTCAAGCAAGCTTGGATTGGCTAAAATAAGGTATTTATAGGCCGGACAAGAACCTTGTTCAGATCGGGGCAGTTGGATTGGCGTAGTGGTTCTTTCCCCGTCTTTCACCTCTGGTGTCCCGGGTTCGATTCCTGGTTGTTTATTTGGATTGGGTTTGCAGTCCTACTTGACTGCATAGGTTTCCCCAGGACACTTCCATGGAGGTTTCCCTCCTACTTCTAAAACTGCATCTCCTTCTTCGTCATCTCAAGTTGATATATAACTAAATCTTCAAGCTAATACTGTAAAGTATATAAACTCCTCAAAAAAAGTTCGGAAAGTCAAGTTTGACTGACGATTTCTCTCCTGTTACTCAATAATTTCCCTTGAGTTTGGTATCATTGGAAACCCCTGTTATTCCTCTTTACAGTGATGTGTCATTTGTTATGATTAATCAATTGGGGGATGTGCAGTATATCGGAATACATGGGTGGGTGCCGAGTCTGTATCCACCTTTGCTGTTTCGAGTGTAAACACGGTGTAAGATTCGTTTTAGGAAGGATTACTCGTCTTATCTTAATACCAATATACGGTATGTAAGATCAGTCCTAGGATAAGAAGAGTTTTGTGAAATTGGCCCCAGGTCACATTTTCACATCTGATCCAAGTTGCTGCCATGAACCATCCAATGTTTTTGTGTGGAACGCCAGTACACAATACACTGTTTTCATCAGCATTTCGTTGCCAGCATTAACCCCTTATAATTCTCCTTCACTTTTGGAAAATACTGAAGATAAATACTTGGATATAAACAAATCATCAAAGAGGAACACAATCTGCCTGCAAGACTACCGATTCCATAAGGTCCTCTTTTCGCTGATTGACAGCTCACTCAAATAACCTCCCCCAAAACACTTACCTGTCACACTGTCACAAAAAAGCTCTTTTTGAGCCAGAAAATCTTGTGGTTGGTTGACCATGGAGCTGTGGCCTGACCTAGTTCTAAAAACTGTGTGTTGCAGTCCTTTTTGGAACTTTTTTTCAAGACTTCCATTGCAAAAGTAGACTTTTGGGACCCTGTGTGGAAACTTGTATAGGCCCACTTGTGAAGAATTGGACTCCACATTGTGTACAATTCAACTTAAGGCGTGTTCCCATTGGACTTCTTTTTCCCACGCCCTCGCAGGAACTTTCCGCGACTCCCTGTAAACATTCCTTCCTGTAAATTTCCCGTGCGTTCCCACTTACCATATATTTTACACGACGCGAGCGGAAAATTTAGCTACTCGGCTGGCCATATATGGTCAATTGAGGGCGTGGTTTACATAACCTTTGACCTAACAGGATGTTTGACATGCCGTGCGATACACGTATTGGCGCGAAATTATTAATTGTGTGCATGCTGCACGAAACCCAATTAAATTTCGAACAACTTCGATTAAACTTGCCATTATATTTGCGAAGAAAATAGCATGAAAAAACACGTGCGTACGTACATACAGGGCCCGTACATAATAACCAGAATGTTTTTGCGCAATGTGTGGTGGGATTGCACGATGCAGGAAGTGACGTCATCCATTTGGCATTTTACACAGTCCCATTGGACTTTTCGAGGGCCCTGTAAAACTCCCGCGGTTGAGCGGAAAGTTTCCGCGGCCTCTCTCGCCCTGTACGTTTTACATCGTGGTCGCGGTAACTTTACAGGGACGCTAATTCTCCGTGCGTCCCCATTGGACTAAATTTTGTTACTCTCCCGCACAACCACGGGAGTTTAACCAAAAATAGTCCAATGGGAACACCACTTTAGTCAAGCATGTAGGCCTACATAATTATAACATCACAGCCAGCACAGCTGGTACATGTATATGTGACCTGCTCTGAAAAAAGTCCCACAGGCTAGGTCAAGTTTTCGCGACCATTAGTAGAAATCTGCGGCAGATCCACGCTCTTTAAAATATACCAAAACACAATGGAAATTCCAGGCGGAGCACGGACATTCCAGGTGGTATCTGGGGACTGCCAGGAATTTCCATTGTGTTTTTGTATTTTAATGAGCGTGGATCCGCCACAGATTTCTACTTATGGTCGCGAAAAACTCGACCTAGCCTGCATGACTTATACTACCTTTTTTCAGAGCAGGTCATATATGTTTAGATGTTGTATATTAATTGAGCCCTCGGATAAAAAGTTGTATTTCCACCCCAAAAGTCCAAAGTTTTTCTTTACCGACAAAAACGAGTTATATTTTGGTGAAGCTTCCATTCTGCTTTTATAGTAGCTTAATTTCATAAATTGCGTGAATTGTGTTACTGTTAGACCTTTTATCAGCAGATTTTCACCCAAATTTGGACTGAATGTATATTTAACCTTTCAGAATGCTGTTGCTGCATTTTGAGCAAACTTTACATTTGAATAGTTGAGGCAATTTTTCTTAAACAATTTTCTTATTTTCCCATTTCTTAGGCCACAGAATGGAAACCACAAAGACAAGACATTGACACATGTCAGAGAAAGGGAGAGCCATTGGTAAGTTGCCACATTTTTGACCCACCCATTTTTCCCATGGGTGTTGAGATTTTTACACTATAGACAGTTTCGGCATCTCAGTTATATGGTACGTGTTCGCAGACGTATCTGTGTGACACAACACTAATTTGGTGTAAACAAGTCGAGATTAATTTTATACGTACCGCTTCCATGTCAAACGGCTCCCATACGTTGTCCTACGTGTGGCTGATCCGCATCACGTACGAGGAGACCTCATAAAGTGATGACATCAAAGCTGAAAATGGTACGGATACGTATACGAGCGCGGATTTTGAGCTTGCCGAAACTGTCTTATATCAGTTGTCATATTCTCATTACCATTCTGAAATTTTGCATTCTCAATTTGTACAAATTTATCTGGTTCAATAAAGCAGTGCAGTAAGGGGCCGTCCATAAAGTACGTACGCACGGAGGGAGGTTAGAGCCAATGCGTACAACGTTAAAGTATATGGGTGACGTCACAAATTTTTCGTATTTGGGGGAGGAGGGGGTGCTCTCTAAAAAGTCGTCATTTCGTGTGTACCTACTTTGTGGACGGCCCCTAATTTCACCAACCCGTTTGCTTCCACATCCAAATTGAAAATTGCAAACTTCCCGTTTTCTTCCCATGGATAGTATTTTTGGGAGGTATTTTATATGATTGTTAGGTTAAAACCAGATCCATTTTTCTGGATACGCTCCTTTAATTAAACACGTTACTAACAAATAAAATGTTACATCTCTTGGCCTCCTTGATCATTTGGTCGGAGTAAAATTTGCATTTCTTTTTTTTCAACCGTATATTTTTGACAATGTTGTTACAGCTATGTTCCACTACCCAGCATAAAAAAGGATGCTATTGTACGTAAACTTGTCTAACCTGGAAGGATCGAGTCACAACAACTGCGGAGAGGGAAAAAAATCAGAAATTGGCAATTTCCATCCTGGTTCTTATTGCCTCTGGATAGTTCCGTTCAAAACTAGGTTTCCTAGCTGCGGAAAGTTATGGTTCAGAGGAATGTGTTTTGGTGAACATGCAACATGCACTATAGCTTGACTGTGAGCAAGTATTACCCTAAAGGGAAATTGCTTCGTTTGATAATGATTTGACAAAGATATTTCCCGGTATGAATGCAAGCCATCGGCATTCGACAAAGATTAGAATATCTCTTTGCATAGTTGCCAACTTTCCCGGACTTAAAAAAATAAAATGGAAAGAAGGCTGATCTCCTGACTTCAGATACAACTATCAATCTCTAAGGTTGTTAACCGACAATTCAGGAGCGTTTTCATCTGTGTCAGGAGTTACGAGATCAGTCATTTTCTGGGAAATCTGTTTTCCGGGAAATCCGGAAGCATTGTTTTTTGACGTGCCACTAAAAAAAACACACAAAGCTTTTCCTACAAAGATGGCTATCGGTGAGAGTGGTCCATGTACGTGTAGCATAGACTGGTAATTTTTGCATTTCCACACTGCCCTTTTGACATCAATAAAGTTCCCATACCTCCCCGAAAGAAGGTCAAAACCCATAATTGGGTTGTCTTATTCAGGGTATTAAACTTGAAACTGCCCTTGCAATGTAAAGTACACTTGGGACATTATGTTTTGGGATTTGAGAACTCTTGCCCAATTCTGTTTCTTCTAGTTAAGTTCAACTGACACATCTCTATTCTACGATTTGACCTCCATTTTACGTGCTGAAGGACATTTGTCTAGTGGGGCCATATTGCCAAATATTTGGACTAGTTATTGGCACTTGAACTTGACCTTCAGGAATCATTGATTACAAATGAAATAAGCTTCATTTTTGTGCCATATTTAAAGCCTGTATACAGGTTTTGCGAAATCCTAAAATTTTAGTCAACCATTTGAAAAGGGAAAAAAACCTTTCTCAAATGGAAGATAGAAGTGGTTCCAACTGTCCAATGCAATGATTTCGCCTGAGATGTATTTTTATGAGAAAAGGATAATTGAAGATGAATTTATATAAATGCGTGTGCGCACACATTTGTTTACAAAGAAGCCTTCATGTGATCAAAATTAGGCTCCCAACTAGCATGGTATTATGGCTCTGTTTTCTGTGCAGTATAACTAGGGAACCGGCCTAAATAGGACGGTGGCTTTGCACAATTTCTTGAAAGCATGCACACAGGTTTTCATTGTTTTCTTATAGAACATAGAGGAGGTACTGAGCAATTTGGTTTTTATCACAGACATCCTCAATCACACATGGAGATACTGCAGTTTGTAACAGTTTTCCAATCTCCCAGTGACCAGGGGCCAATTTCATGGCGCTGCTAACAAAACACAAATTTGCTTAGCGCAGAATATCTTTGCTTTGTAAAATCGGTTACCGTTGTATATCAAATTGTGCTCTTAGAAACAGTAGGCCTAGGAGAATTTATACACATCATACGAGTTTGGCCGGTCACCCATTTTGGCAATATAAAGCAAATTTCAAAAATCCAAAACCTTGATTTTAACCCCCTAAACAACTTCCAAGTAGGGTTTTTATGATTGTAAATTAATGGACTAGTTCCATAGCACAGATTTCATTGATAAAAACACCATTTCAGGGGCCCTTTAAAATGTTCGTCAATAGTCCTCATTCATGCACGTCTCTTGCACATCCTTTTTTCTTGACCCCTGAAGTACTGACTCGACCTCAAGGAAGACCCTGTAATTGACACATAATCATGTCAACTGCCTTGTAACCGTTTTCCTGTCCACAAAACCCTTTTGATGACATGTCTTTAGGCCTGTCTGCATTGGACTTTTTTGGGGAAAACTTACCAAGACGATGGGTACTTTTCCCATTTTAAGTCCAATGCGGACAGCCTAGGAAGTAACTTTTCCCGAGTCCAGCGGTTACTTTTCCTGGCCAACTTCTGCCCAGGATCCAGGGAACTTTTCCCGAGACGAAAAGTCCAATGCGGACACAGCGAGTCGGTACTAAAAGGGCTCTGGAAGTGTACGTCATACTGCGAAGGAGCACTGTGCATGCTCTCCCACGGTCTCGGTAAATTTTACTGTGTCAACAAAGTCCAATTTGTGCCATCGTCTCGGTAAAACCTGCCGAAAAACAAGTCCAATGCGGACATGGCTATAGTTGACAAATTGGTCTGAAGTGAAAATCACCCTATGCCTGGCCCTAATTGCCAGTGTCTTGTTAATCCCAACTATGAGTCAATCCTTAGTCTTAATTAAAATAGTCAAGTCTTAGTCCATCTCATCTATCATCACCCAATCCAAAACCTCCCCTGTGAAAATATGCCTTCCACTTTCCTTAAAATCTTTATAATAATCCAAAGTTTTATAGCATTTGTGACACATGCTGCTAGCTGCTTCAAAACCGTCAACCTTCAAATGGAAAATCACTTTGGACTTTCATTTCTGGTTCCAGGCTCCAAAAGTTAGTCCCTTTTTAAAGAGACAATCACGATTAGTATTTAGGCAAGAACAGGGTGTGTGTCACTCAATGCCTCACTTGTGATTTCCTGAATTTTTATGAACAAGATGGGCCCTTTAAACCTCATTTTGCGTGCATGTGGTGTCTTGTGGTGGCGTCTCTTGTCATAATTAATTACCGCAACAGACACCAACAGTGTTAACACTAATTAGGTTCCCGTTCATCATAAAACAACATGATTAAATTGGATCTAAGGACTCCTTTTGAGTCGTAAGTTAAAATTTCAGTGTAGAAGATAAAGGAAAAGTTAAACTAGTGAGAATTAAGATTTTCTGTTAATCTGTTGATTAGCAATAACCGGTATTTAATTTACTCCTTAAATAGATTATAGACAACCAAATACGTCACCCTATTGTTAGTTGCCTATAGGCAATGGCTCTACACTAAAAATCACTGAACCGTTTCCCTGTGCTTTTGCAATGGTGTTTTATCTGGCATCCATGATGTTTGGAGCCAATTACCATGGCAACCACGTCACACTTCAGCACTCCATTGGCAACTTTCATGCAACCCAGAAATTTGGCAATGTTATAAGAGATCATTAGCGAGAAAAACAAAATTCCGAATCTGACAACTTTTTTGTTCAGGCCCAGAAGATTCTATATATGGTGAAACTTAAAAGGGAGCTTGCTCAGATTTTTCCAGAAAATGTATTTTTCTTTAACCTAACAATCATATAAACCCTCCTCCCCCCACCAAAAAATAAAATAGGAGAGATATTTTATACAGGAAATTTGCAATCTCCAATTTGGATGTGGAAGCAGAAAGGTTGGTATATATATAATTACTGCACTGCTTATGGAACGGATAAATTAGTTCACAAAACATTGGTCGTTTTTTGAGGATATCCTTGAAAATATACCGATTTAGAATGCGAAACTCCAGAATGGTAATGAGACAAATATGACAAATAATATATGGTATCAAAATCTCAAAACCCATGAGAAAATGAGGTGTTCAAAAATGTGATCTAGTCATGCTCTTTTAAACGGCATTGTGTAGGTTGTGAAATAATTTTTCCAAATTTAAAATTTATAATTTCAACAACTCTGAAATGAGCATACTCTTGTTCTATGTTCTTTTCAGGATAAATGTTGCAACTACGTCCGTGTTCTGCTGATGCAAGGCGAGAGAGTTTTTGCCTGCGGAACCAACGCATTCTCACCAGTGTGCACATGGCGACAGGTGAGTTTATATACACTTTGCAGCATAATCCCATTCTGTGTTCACACTGGACTTTCTCTTCTGCTACCTGGGGAAAGCTACCTTGGTGCAATCTTAATTTGTGTTCTCATTGGAATTATTTCCATGGGCTCATGCAGAATGTTGCTGCAATTCTGTTGTACATGTAAATCTTCCTTGTGCACACAAGCCCATTGTTGACTGGAGGGTCATGTTACTTTTACAGGACAAAACTGTTCCTAATGAACTAAACAGGAAACACAGCTCTGTAAAACTACTGTGACTGAGCAGAGAGTGGCCTGTAAAGTGGTGTTCCCATTGGACTATTTTTGGTTAAACTCCCGTGGTTGTGCGGGAGAGTAGCAAAATTTAGTCCAATGGGGACGCACGGAGAATTAGCGTCCCTGTAAAGCTACCGCGACCACGATGTAAAACTTACAGGGTAAAAGAGTCCGCGGAAACTTTCCGCTCAGCCGCGGGAGTTTTACAGGGCCCTCGAAAAGTCCAATGGGAACAGCGCCGCCCTGTAGAACTACCGCTACCGCTGTGTAAAATGCCAAATGGATGACGTCACTTCCTGCATTGTGCAATCCCACCACACATTGCGCGAAAATTCTTGTTCCGTTATTATGTACTGTACATGCCATGTACGTACGTACGCACGTGTTTTTTTCATGCTCATTTCTTCGCAATTATAATGGCAAGTTTAATAGAAGTTGTTCGAAATTTGATTGGGTTTCCTGAAAACGAAACTCCTGTTAGGTCAAAGGTTATGTAAACTACGCCCTCAATTGACCACATATGGCCAGCCAAATAGCTAAATTTTCCGCTCGCGTCGTGTAAAATATATGGCAGTAGGAACGCACGGGAGATTTACAGGAAGGAATGTTTACAGGGAGTCGCGGAAAGTTCCCGCGAGGGCGCGTAAAAAGAAGTCCAATGGGAACGCGCCTTAAGACTGTGTTTACACTGGTCCAGAGCTTGGGATCAAGATTGATCCCCTGATAAGAATGCGTCAGTTTTAACCGCAATGATCACGAGTGCCGCATTTACATTCTGTAGTTGATCTCGAGCACGGTGCCAGAAGTTGCTGTCAAATGTCATGCTCTATGTGTATTGTGCTGTGCATGTACAGTGTACAAGACCACTTGAATTTCGCGGGCTTTATTTTCCCCCGCTACGGCTGTGGAGCGCATGCAGGATGCGGTAAAGATTATTTACTTATCTAACCGCAAACTGATCCCGAGCTCGGGATCGAACCCTCCGCCAACGCGAGACAAAAATTTCGGGGTCTGATCCCGGGCCAATTTGGTCTTGAGAGCGTTTACACACAGTTTGTGATCCGAGGCTGATCCCGAGCTCGGTGTTCGACCCGAGCTCGGGATCAAGTGTAAACAGGGTGTAAGTTTCAAGTTGTGGCTAGCTGTGATAACTTGATAACTTGATGACAGAGGAGTTCTGTCTAGCAAGAAAAGTGTTCTCCCAAAATATAATTTATTCACAAAAATCGGCCCCAACCGCAGACTGCATGATCACCTAACTTGACGACCTCAGCTTTCGGAGGTGCAGGCTTTACAAACACACTCCCTCACTCCATGTCAGAAGTTGAAGTTCCGCTGTCATGAAAATCGCACCCCAGGCCCAAACCAGCCTACGGCTTGACAAAAACAAATTTCATAATAGGCCTACTCAAATTTCGGAGTGTTTTTCATACATTTTTTGAGACAACCTATATATTGTACACGAGTACAAAAGTAATACCTAAACAATTTTATGTTTTTCTCATGTGAACAGAGAGGAAACTTGAGTCTTGTGGAGGAGAGCGTAACGGGAATCGCAAGATGTCCGTATGATCCTAGTAGCAACACGACGGCGCTGTTCACACAGAACGGCGACTTGTACAGCGCCACCGTCATGGACTTCACGGCGCGAGATCCCGTGTTGTATCGTACGTTGGGTTCGTCACGACCGCTGCGGACGGCTCAATTGAATTCCAAGTGGTTGAACGGTGAGTACGCAATTCACAATGTAATATCATAGTATTTTTCCATACATTTGAACCTCAGATACAGTTGAACCTCATTAATAGACCCTGTGCACTGCCGGCCATAACAGGGGGCAGGTTTTCATATTCAAATGATGTGACAATAGAGCCACAAAGTGCCTACTCGTGTATGACGCATGGTGACAATGTGACTGCCCCCTGTCATGGCCGCCTGTGCAGAGGGTCTTTAACAGATCCTTGGGACTTTGGAGATTATCTCATTATAACGGGAACCTTGTATTATCAGGAAAGAAAACAACCAAGGGTTTTTTGACATACTAGTTACTACGCTTATTGAGAAAGGCATTACAATACATTTTTCAGGACACTATAGTACCGTCAAGGATGCTTAAAGAACATGTGTTTAAAATCAAACAACTTGAATACGTTAAGCATTACAAGCCCCCAAAGTCTCTGAAATTTGTACATGTATGTCTGAATTTCTAAAAGCTCAAATTTTTAGCTACTGTTAGTCACATGTCTCAGGATTCAAACTCAAGACCTCTGACTCGCCAGGCAGATGCTCTACCAGCTGAGCTATAAGGCACAATGGTATACTCCCTCTAGTTTTCCCTATGAACTCAAATTTTATGATTAAAATCTTACAATTTTCTCTCATCCCAAGTTTTGTTATTAGCAGAGTTTTGAGTTAAATGTGGTAAGATCCATTCATGGTTGTACTTTTGATAAGAATGGATTCTGATTTTAAGAATAACCAAAATTTCGAGTTGAATAAGTTTGGCTTTAGATTTCACTGTTATTAAAAAAATTATTAAATCACGTCTTCAAATTTTGTAGAGCGTGCTATACATCTGAAAATAAGGTACTGATATTTCCCGTACCAAAAATTGGGTTGGCAGTTCATATAAAAAATACATGTACGCAAAGTGGTTAAACATATACAGGGCATTTTTTTTGCAGACTTAAAATCCCATGCACAGTATTCAACTTTTCAATATGTTGCACATTAGTGCAGAGTTTAAACTAGCCCAGGTTGGACTCCGTACCGCATACTACATGGGGATACGGAGTCCAGGATATGAAGTTCCAAAAACGGGGTGAAAATTTTTGTAACAGAAAAAATCAATATTTCTACCTTGTGCTGGAAGCCGGCAATGTGCTAACAAAGTTCCATGTGTCCTAATCTTTGGGATTGCCGGGTTTAGAAATCCACTACACATCACCGAACTGCATATTCCGGAGGAAAACGGCAAAAAGTCACGCTAATTTGCTATATATTTGTGCACAAATAATCCACTACTACAGCCAGACAAGTTACGTTCAGCTTATTTTGTTCTAACCGCGCATGTATAGTCCCGCGTACGCGTCCTGGCCAGCCGGCCGTGCGTGCGTCGCAACTAAACTAGGCCATGGCCTCGGCGCATTGCGTGCCTGAAATCGTGGCGCCGCACGCGCAAGCCTATCCAAACTTCACGAAGCGTGACGCGACGGCAGCTGTTATTTATTTCTTTGAACTTTAACGTTAGGTTGTGCCTTAGATTTCACTATTTTTTCATCAAATTTGGTGTAGATGACATTTAAACCTCCCGTTCCTGTAAATGAAGACGTCAAGCATATATGGACATAAATTCGACGTCCATTAATGCAATGAAGACGACGTCCAACCTGGGCTAAGTTTAAACAAGTATTTAAAAATTGAATACATGTGTACTTATGACATTTTGTCTCTGGAGGGTTAAATACAATGTATCTAACTTTACATCTTGATTGAGTGTGTTTAGGCAAGTTTCCCCATGCCCCGCCTACACCAGGGCCCAATTTCATAGAGCTGTTTAACAGCCCATTTTCTGTTAACTGAGCGTCAGGCTATTTCATAGACATCGTTAACGGTAAGCAACTGAAAACCACATGCCTTAACCGCAGAGCCAAATTTTGCTTAAGATAGTGACGTAACAATGGCGGTTTCCAAGCCTGTGCATGCTTAAGCACGCCGCGGCCGTGAAATAGCCTTAACGTTAGCACAACTTTTCTGCTACAGTAAGCACACGTTTTCAGCTAGCGCTTAAGCAGCTCTATGAAATTGATCCCTAGACCTAAGCCCGCCTTTCATTTTTCCATCTGTCATCCAGTTCCTGCTAGTTTTATAATGCGTGCCGGTCAGGTTTCTCAGTTTAAATTAATCACGGAACCACAACTTGCATTTTGCTAAACCAACACGTAATACTCTTGACCAACACAACATCCCAAACAGCTTGTTTGCATAGAACTACATCCTCTTTGGGGGATAGGGGGAGGGGAGGGGAGGGGGAGGGGTTATAAGGAAAGGGGTAGGTCAACTGAAAGAAATTAATGGCATTTTTATTGAAGCCCGAGAGGATTGTATTAAATAGAACCTTATCTTGGTACAGCCATATTTTCTCCCATATTAATCTTATTCCCATGCAATCAATGTAACCAAAATGAGAATAGAAGGAAAAATACTTTGTCCCCATAGTACGTGTCAGGCACGATCAGTGCGTCTGTGCTACCGCGTGTAATCTACCGTTGAGAATCACTGTCCACGCTGCGCGCTCTCTTGATCGCGCAACGCTTGTGCCATTGTGATGCACACAATGAACAATTATTTTTCGAAACTATATTTTTCTGCAAGCCTCGCTTTGGCTACGTTAATTTTAATAGAAGAAAAGGAAAGATTAGATTTTTGGGTGTATATCGCTGTTATGCACACGTTGCACAACAACACATTGTGAGATTGTGGAATGCAATCGCAAAATTTACCGATTGTGCCCAACACATGTGGGGAACAAGACAAAGACGGTTGTGGCAACAATAAACGTCAAACCTTGTTCTTTCAAGTATTAAGTGGCAGCAGTCTTTCAAATGAACTGATAGGCCTATTAATAGTATTATATTTGTGCATCTAAGCAATATGGCAAACATACCATTAGTGTTGGGTGGATTTATGATTGTGAAAGTTGGCATTTTTCATTCAAAGTTATAACTTGGATGGTGGATTCTTGTAGGCCTATAGCGTACAGTGTTGCCATTGACTGGATAGCGATCGGATTTATTATATTAGGATCTTTCAAGTGGTGGTTTTTTCTCCTTGGCAGTTTTTTGTTCAACCCCAAACTCATGATTCTTATGATCAGTGTTCTCTAGCCTATAGTTGAAATGAAGGATCCCTGTGGAAAAATGACCTTCAACAAAGTTTTGGACCCCTTCCACACTGACCAATTTTAACCAAAAACTTAAGTGCTCCAAATAAAAAACAGAAGGCGGTCTGA
This sequence comes from Henricia sp. BOLD:AAB3569, assembly GCA_037783545.1. NCBI lineage: Eukaryota > Metazoa > Echinodermata > Asteroidea > Spinulosida > Echinasteridae > Henricia > Henricia sp. BOLD:AAB3569. The sequence continues at coordinate 1,131,140 of JBBELK010000577.1, read as the reverse complement.
AGAAAATCGGGAACTTGCTAAAGCAAGAGGCGTATCGGGTCTAAACAAGTGCACTGAAAATAATGTTGAGTCCACTGGGAGTAAAAAGCCTGCGTTGGGAGTGGCCGTGGTATTCATGTTGAGTTTCGGTTCTCAATCTTTGCCTAATCTAATCAGCATGAGAAGTATATAGTCCAACCTCGGCCTATCGCTATAGTCCGGGTTTTAGTCGAAAGTCTCGGGAGCTGTTTACTGAAAAAGCAGGAGGGGAGGGGAGGGAGAGAACCCCTTTTTCCTGTCAAGACAGGTCCTTGATTGTTTACTTTAGGTACCTGGAGCGACCAGGAGCATAATTGTTCGTGTGTCTGACCTACTTTACTGCTATATATGTACTGCCCCAAGCCCCTTGGTATAGCTTTAATTTAACTGCGCATAGTCTAAAAGTGGATAAAAAACGGAGAGGCGTGGTCGGTGTTGATGTGTATGCCAAGGCCTGTGGCCACAAGTTTTCAATTTTGACAAGTATGCCATTTAAGCACGTCGGACACCTTTGCAATTTACCAGCCCATTGGCCCATTCTGACTGTATGCCGAACGTCCAGGACAAACTTGTTTGATTTTTGGCCGGTAAATCGCAAATGTGTGCGGCAGGCTTTAGTACAAAGACACTTGTTCATTGTAAGGCAATTGTGTTGGCATAAAGCGTGTTTCTAATATTGAAGATCCGGAATTTTACAGGTAAACCCATTTACCAGTAACATGCCAGTAAATAACGGGCAATGCGAAGTTTCTACTGAGCCGCTCTATCCAGAAAATAGCCGAGCCTGCTGGCCTCCATCACGCTTCGTGGATTTGCCAGGTAAAGGTCACATGCAGGGGTCAAGCACGTGCATTGGATCAGTCATTGTGTGGTCACATGTTTACATTTTCTTCCCTGTATGTGCACTGCTTCTCCTTCTTCGTCATCTTGAGTTGATGAAAGTGGAGATAATACCGTGTAGTAGATAAAATTAACAATAACTGGTTGATCGCACCAAAACAAGATAATAGAGGTAACAAGATCACTTCTAAACATGTTAAGAAAAAGTCTCTGCCAATATTTAGGACAGCAGTTGTAGCAAACTGTCTTGCCCAGAGACACAAACACCTTACAACCCATTGTTGCTGAAAATTTCTCCTATACAAAACATAAAACTTTGGTGCTTAACTTGCTAAGTGGAAGGAGATTTATGCACTCTACTGTGATCTGGGTTCTACTGTTCATTTAATTTGATTCGCAAAACTTCAAAGGGGACAGTCGGATAGATAACTCATTAGCCCGTTAAGTGAGTTTGTCGGTTTTTTCAAGGCCAATTTTTTGTGAATCTTGATAAACTTGAAAAGGCCAAGAGATCAACACCGAGGGTTGTCTCTCCGAGCACGGGGAGAAATGCGAGAAAACAGAAACACGCACCGGCACGCAGCCCACTTATTATTGGTAATAACAGGAAATTTTCAATTTTCCTCTCGCTTCTCGTGAGTGGCATATTGCATGTGTGTCTCACAGTTGTGCCGCGATGAAAACACTATGAAGCTCTCCCTACCACGTGAAGTGTGCACCCTGTGGACTTTATTTAATGACTTTTTTTCCCTTCTTTTTTTAATATGCCCGTGGCAAGAGAAACGTGGGAAATCCTTTGTGGAAAACATTGCATGGTGCTTCACAAGTTTTCTAACACCCACTATCTATTCCTTTATTCCTTTTTGTAAAATAAATTGGCTCCATATTGATGATTGATTCTCACATGACTCTGTTATGAAAATATCAGGGAAACCCTTGGGAACCATTATTTGATATGTTTGACTGTTTTCATGCAAAACGAATGCAATATTTCTACTATGACAAATTTAATTGGAAGTTCCACATTGACGAAATTGCGAGCAAAGTCTCAAGAAGTATTAGAGTTATTAACAGAGTAACACATTTTGTTCCTTCCGAAGTTCTTAAAACTCTGTATACGTCTCTAGTACTTCCTTACTTTTCACATTGTAATATTGTCTAGGGAAATACATATATAACAAATTTAGCAAATTTTGTTGTTGGGGGTGGGGGGGGGGCTGGGGCTGGGGCTGGGTGTGGAGCGGGTGAGCGCCCTCGTGGGTCAACACATGCCGACATCATATAATGTACTGTACTACACTGCAAAAACTCTGGTGTTAAATATCTGATCCCAACCTGGGTTAAACTTGACGTGGTTCTTATTGAATACCTTGGTGTAAAAATATTTTAACACCAAATGCTGGTGTTAATTTACACCATGGGTGTTGTCTTATATAGATAACAGGAAAGAATCCAATTTAACACCAAGGGTGTTAAATTTAACACCAGAGTTTTTGCAGTGTACCAGCGCCGTAATAGCATTGCCGATATAGCCGTGGCGTTTTGATGAGCGGTTTTATTTTTTTGCCGACAGCACCATGAATTTGCCGACAGTACATGTATCGTGATTTTTCCGACAAAAGGGAGTAATGGGGTGTCACACCCCATCTGTAGCGATGCCAATTTGTATTTAAAAACAAATTTTTGAAGCTAGAAATGATTTAGTTTTGTGCCTTACTCCTAGTAGATTAATCCTTTGCTTAAATTAGCTTTGGCCATTAAAGACCCATTCATAAATACCTTGGACAGTTTACGCATCCCTATTGGCTGAAAGCACGTCACATGGGCAGTCTTAAATTAGCGATAAAGAATAGTGATAATGCCCGGCTGGCTGTCCCCCGTTTGTGCCGTAGTCAGCGCGTATATGGAAATCGCACATGCACAAAGAAACTGCACGCGCCTGAAAGCAAATTGTGCACTAATATCCATGTAGTGTGCGTGCGCGAGCAACGCGCCTGCGTTACTTGTAACGCGCGCGGTCGAACAAAAACAACATCACGCACAGCTCGCAGTTGTACGAACGCCGTGTTGACACAAGACTGTAGGCATAGGAAAGTGAATGCAAAATATGGCAAAACGACGAGCTAATTTTGGTGAATTTTACCGATTTACACGAAAAGGTATTTTTGAATGGGAATAAAAGTAGGTTTGGCCAATCTTAAACAACCCGTTTAAAACCAGCTAGGGGTCCTGGGCACTGATAATGCCCTCGCCTGGCAGCTCGGGCATTATCAGTGCCCAGGACCCCTAGCTGGCTTTAAACGTGTGTTTAAGATTGGCCAAACCTACTTTTAACCCCTAATTATATCATTTGGAGATGAAATTATTTACAAATTCCAGAAACAACAGCATTACGTTACAACTAAATACTGTTGATAAACTGCCTTGAAGAATTTTCAGGCACATATGCAGTAATACCTCAGAAAACCTTAATATCCATGAATGGTAGAAAAATTGTCTGCAGACATTTTTTTTAAAAAAGAGCACCTTCAGTTGGCAATTTCACCCACAAAGGTACCATTTGACACGGAAAAAAATCATATGGTGTTCTTTACCTCGACACTTTTAGTCAGGTTTTTCTTGTCAACTTGTGAAATAAAATTTGGGGTAACTGTAAATGATATATAGGGCTTTAAACCAGCTTTAACCCAACTAATAATAGAAGGAATGTGGCCATCTGTCTGAACAGATGATCTTAAAAGTACGATTGTCACAAATGTGACATTTTTGATGGTACAAGCGTAAACCGAGGAAGCTTTGCTAAATCTTAAAAGGAAAAAGAATTGTGCATGTTCATCGGTCATGCCTTGGCGAACGGCCACTGTGCTGAAAATCTCGGTGAATCATCAAGGATCAAGAAACGTCACCTGTTAAGGAAACGTCAAAGCTGCGAATGTTATGCCCGGGTTGTCTGTTTACAACACGTGCACACTGCTTCTACTAATAAACACATCTGTCCGCAACAGTTTGTTCTTTACTGGTCCGAGTTTTTGTGCAAGTTTGCTGTGGATGCCCTGAAGTAAAAATTTCGTGTTTAGAGGGCCCAAAATTTTGCATTGAAAAGAAAGACCTTACTGAAGGTGTTGATAGCATACGGGTAATTCCCAAAATTAGGGGTCCAAAATGTTTGGTGTCCCAGTTACGTAGGACCATGAGTAGGACACTCTCTACTTCAAAAATCACCACTTATGACCACAAATTCTCAGTAATGGACTGTGGCCTGTGATTATAGGGGGCAGAATCATTTTCTTCAATATTTTGTTTTCCGATTCCTGAAAAATATTCAAAACAAAAGACCATAAAGGCTTATAATTTGTTCGATGGTATTAGATAGGAGTTTGGTGTCCCGGGTTACCTAGGCCAATGAAAATTGGCTGTAGAATGAGTTTGCATTAACCTTGGTGCCATATCTACACACAAACGTTAAATTTGAGTTGCATTTGTTCAAATAAAAATAATTATTTTCTACTGGGAAACCACTTTCAATCATTAAAAACACTTGGAAATCTTAAAAAGCATGTCACACTTTTGGACCCCTAATTTTGGGAATTACCCATAACACAATTTGTTCCTGTCTAAAAATAGTACCTTTCTGGAAACAAATTAGCAAGTGAAGGTTTAAAAAAAAAAAAAGAATGAGCATACGCATTCATTCTTATGGTGTGTTCCCATTGGACTTTCTCCTCCGCTACCTCACGGAAAGTTACTGTGACTTTGCAGGAACATTCCTCCGCATACTCTTACTGTGCGTTCCCATTTGCCAGTGTCTTCATTGGCCGTGCGGAAAGTTACCAACTTACAGCGACCCTGCTGTAAACTTTCCCTGAGTAAGCCCATTGTTTACCACTGAACTAAAAAACAGCCCTGTAAAACTACAGAGCATGATCCAATTCCGTCCCTCACGTGAGGGATGGAAATCAAGAGACAAATTTACCTTTCCTTAGTCAATACAACAAATGAAAACTAAAGTGAACCTGTTTGTTTACCTTCTACTGATGTTAATACACACACCCAGTTTATCACATGTTGAAATTGACTTTACAGTTTTATGCAGAGGTTGTTTTTATGCGTGAGGGACGGACAATCAATAAAATTGACAAAAAAATGCCAATGTTTACATGCATTTTAAACTATTTCTTGAAAATGTTATGGCACAGTGTACCCAGCCAAATTTATTCTGTTAATTTTTGTAATATGATTGTAAAATATGAAAATTTCTTTACTGTTTGAGGTATTATTTTGATTAATTTAAGAAATGTTGAAATTTTAATCCAGTGTTTACCAGTTTTGGATAACACTCTAAAGTTTTCCCGGCCTGTAAGTTTTTCATCATGGCCGAATAACATAACAGGGATGCTATTTCTGTGTGTCCCAATTAGAATAAATTTTGTTAATTGTATTATTCTACCACACAACCATGGTAGTTTAACACACAAAAAAGTCCAATGGGAACCACCATAAAGCTTTCACTGAGCACAAAAACCATGTGTAGATTTTCTGGAATATTTCTGCATCTATTTTGCTGTAAATTGGTTTATCAAGACCCTGGAAGGTCACAATTGGGTGATATACTGATAAAGACATCAGAACTTCAAAATTTTGAGATTGTCCTCCATTTTCTCTTTCACAGAACCAAACTTTATCTCCTCGTACGAGATTGGTCCTTGGGTGTACTTCTTTTTCCGGGAGAGAGCCGTTGAATTTTCAAACTGCGGCAAGGTGAGTGTGATACGTTTTATAAGAAATGCATAAACCACAATTGCCGTGCATTGTTAATTTTTAGAAAAACTAACCCAACATGATCCCTATTGCAGGAGGTTGTGGGTTCGAGTCCACCTGAGCACATTAAGAGTTTTTATAGCGTGTTTTGGGGAAGCACTTTGTGTAAGTGCATACACTGTGTCGTGCACTATATGCAAATTACATCCGTTTACAAAATCAGAAAATATGATTTTTTTATTTTTTATGTAAACAGTTGGGCACCTGTACATTTTGCCAAGCTCTGCAAAACACATGGTGACAGAGAAAGTTTATGATATTGACACTCGGCAACTAAATCCAGTAAAATTTACTATTTCTCCAAAAAGATTTCATGCAGACAAAAACAGTTCAATGAACAACTGCACATCTGTCTTTGCAGATACATTTTCCCAATGTTTTGTTAAAGCAGTCTTGACATATACGTGTTACGTGCTCATGGCCGTAACAGGTTTGCCAAATTGGAAATGGCTGTCCCGTAAGTGGTGCTTTCCGCTCGCTCTTCCTAGTGTTATTTCCCAAATGGCAGTTGTGATCTAGCTTTCGTGCCGTTTGTTTATGTTAGTGTGTTCTAAAAAAGTATACCCATTTTTGAATTTATGTTATCGCATAATTACTAAATATTTCAGAAAATTACAAATATCTGTGGAAAGGATAGAATGTCCTCTATCCAATGGTATTAGGTTCATTATGTCATTATCATGGATGATTGAACAAACAAGTTATGAAAGGTATTGAAATCAGCACTGTGACGAACTGCCCAAAAAGTGGATGAAGCGAATCATCTCCGCCATGACTGTGGGATAAGGCAGGCAGTATAAGAGACATGAGACAGAGATGCCAGCTATGCATTAATGGAATGGTGCACCATGTGGAGGGCACAGCACTTTAAATTTGTCAGATAATGTGCCACATCAGGGAAGGGATCAGAAAGATGGTGTTGTTTTTTTATTCATTGTCCCTGTCACCACTTGGTACAAGCATGCATGGAGGTTTCCTTCCTCCGTAGTACAAGTTAGTCACTGTGCTGATTTCAATACCTTTTGCAACTCTCTTTTTTTTGTGAAGAAGATACTGCTAACAGCACAGTCCATGAATAACTTTACTCCTGGGATTTGGGAAATGGGACTCGAAAGACAAAATAAGAAAATTGATTTGGGGAGGAGAGGGTTCAAGCGAGCACCCCAGGGGGTTTAAATGCACGTTTCCTTCCCCAGAAACTGTAACTTGAAACATGTTGTTTTAGGATCTCGAAGTTAGGAAAGATCTATCTCATCCGATTCGGGATTGAAATTTATAAACTTGTTTGTCAGGTCCGTGGGAGAATTATTGAAGCCTTAACTTACATCGCATTTGTAACCAATTTGAAGTGATTTGGGTCCGATCCCACGGGGAATTGAAAAGATCGATTCTGTCCTGGTGTGACTCTCAACGTTTCCTCTTTCGTTTTTCTTCGTTTTTCTCATTTTACGGTGATTTTGGGGCGGAACAGGTCTATGAAATTAAATGGAAAAGTTCCCTTTTAATCGGAAGTAAAGTGCAGATAATGAATCGATTCTCCTGTAGCAAATTATCCTTCTAAATACTCTTCAATCATAGTTTCCTGGGGAAAGGAATGAAAATTTATGTTTCCCTTTAACCCTGGAGCAGATGAAATTGTAGTTTCCGTCCCCCAACACACATCTTCAGAGTATGTTAAGCTTGATGAAAACACTAACTTAAAGGCACTGTCCTGTCAGCAATGCGCGTGCCAAATTCGTGCCATGAAATACGCAGCTCCATAGCAAAGCCATGCAGCTGCGTATTTCGTGGCACAAATTTGGCGCCCGCATTGCTGATAGCCTCTGCCGAATAGATAGACCCTGAAAATACACCTCATCTTGCAGAAACTGACCAATCACTGTGAAGGGAAATGGTAACCACCTAATCCACTGATTAAATGCATATATTGTATGGATGGGCCTAATTACTGATAGTCTTTTAGCATTTGTGTGTGCAGGATTTTTGTCCGGGAGCTGGCAGACCCTTTTTAACAATTCATCTGAAAAACAGCAGGGGTGTGCATTCCTTTAGTTGCACTATAAGCCCGTTAACACTCGATTCGCCTTTGCCGAATCAAACTCCACAATTTCCAAAAAGGGGAGTTGAAGCCGGGTAGGCGCTGAGTGTAAACGCAAAAGGTGAATTGAAAAAGGCGGGTCAGACCCGGGTCTGATTCGCCTTTTTCAAGGTAGGGTTGAACCCTGCAATTGCAGGGTTGAACACCGCAATCGTCAAGGTCGCTTGTAGTGTAAATGCTACCCGAATACAGATTCGGCAATTTGAGTGTCCTTGGGGCGGTGCACACTGTGTAGCAGGTTTAATTGGCCAATCGGGCACTAGTGCCATAACGCCCAATAGCTCACGCATGCGTTGCAAAGTACAACAAGTGGTGACTTTTGCGGTTTCTGAAGGCGAGTTGAAGCCGGATCGAGGTGTAGTGTAAACGCGGCAAATGTTCAGTTTTGCGGTTGGAATAAAAATGCTGGGTCTGTATCCACCTTTGCCAGTTCAAGTGTAAACACTGTGTATTAGGAAAAAGATTCTGTGCTTCACCAAAAGGTGGACCTCTGCTGAATTTACCCTGGAGCCCTCCCCTGGGGTATCATGGTCAAGTGGTTTTAGGTCTCACCAACTTGCAAACTTGTACTGTTGGTGGACACATCCTGAGGTTGTTGAAACCACTCAAGGTACTTTCGCCCATGAGCAAGGTGCCTAACCCTAACATCGTTTCATCCTTTAGATGGAATGTAAAGCTCTTATCACATCACAAACGCGGAGTGCAATTTTGCAAATGAGCAGTGCAAGAAAATGGATAAATAAAGGCCTGTTGTTGTACCCGTAATTTCCGAGCACCTTGACAAAGTCCAGTTCAGAAATAGAAGAAAGGTTGCCAAAATTTCACCTTTTTAATTTGAACCTTCCACGAGGACGTCTGCAAACAATTGACCAGATTTCCATGTGGTGTCCAGTATCTTTGTCCACTAGGAACAGTGCCTGGTCGTTTTAAGGCTGGATTCAGTTGCAGGCCTGTTGGCAGGATTTGGGGAGGTGCAGACCTGTGCAAATCTATCCTTTCATACAATTCACACTGAACAACGGCACTCATTCAAACTTGTCTAACTGTGGCCACTGCATAAAGAGGCCACATGCTTATAGTGGCCTCTCAAATGCAATGTGTATAATGCTAATGCACCTTTGCAAAGGGGCCACCTGTTTATAGTGGCCAGTTTCGTACAGACCCGAGGGTGGCCACTGTCGTACAGACCCGAGGGTGGCCACTGTCGTTTGATCACACTTGGGTAAAGAGTTCTGTCCTTCACAATGAAAGCGGATTTCTGGCTTTTTTTCGGGGGGCGGGGGGTGGGGTGGGGTGATGGTGATCTCACTCCCTCTGCCAATATGGGGCTGAGATGTCAAATTCTAGAACAGGTTGTCATTTTTTTGTGTCGGGGAAGCCATCCATAGAGTACGTACGCCACCTATATACCTTAACGTTGGGTGTACGTATTGGCTCTAATCCCCTCCCCCCTCCGTGCTTACGTGAGTGTGATCTTGTATTTGTAGAAAGTTAACCTTTAATCAGACTGTTTTGTGAAGTTGACTCTTTTGCTTCCGAAGATTTCATGAGTTGACCTGGCATCTTGCCACCATGTTGCTGACAGTTGTTCAAACAAACCCAAAGATTGAAGGTGTTAAAGCAAGTTTCCTGTGTGAAATACTTTTATAAGGATACATACAGACTTTGTACATTTGACTTAGTTGCCTAAATTCGACACTTGCACTTTATTTGAAGAAAAAACACTAATATAGTAATCTACTAATATATATATATATATATATATATATATTTGTTATTACTTTATGATCATTGCTTTGTTCAGTTGTGCATCCCTGCAAAACGGATAACAAAAGTTGGGTTATAAATTTTATGAAAACCTGAGGGAGTGCCTTATACTCTCAGCCTGGTAGACCATCTGTCTGGTAGCCAGAAGTCTTGGGGAAAACCTGAGAAAGTAGACCACTGTTCCTTGTACTTGTAGCTCAGCTGGTAGAGCATCTGGTCGGGGGGGTCTTGGGGGCGATTTGAGGGAGTATATCACTGTGCCTGGATAGCTCAGCTGGTAGAGCATCTGGTGGGGGGGGGGGCGGGGTCTTGGGGGGCGATTTGAGGGAGTATATCACTGTGCTTGGATAGCTCAGCTGGTAGAGCATCTGGTGGGGGGGAGTGGGGGGGGGGGGGGGGGGGGTGGTCTTGGGGGGCGATTTGAGGGAGTATATCACTGTGCCTGATAGCTCAGCTGGTATAGCAACTGCCCGGTGTGTGAGAGGTCTTAGGGAAAACCTGAGGGAGTATATCACTGCCTGATAGCTCGGCTGGTAGAGCATCTGCCTGGTGAGTCGGAGATCTTGGAGAAAACCTGAGGGAGTATACCATTGTGCTTCATAGCTCAGCTGTTAGAGCATCTATCCCATTTGTCAGAAGTCTCGGTTCGAATCTCGATGACGACCCTATAATTTTTCTTTGATCCCTTGTTTACATGTTAGAGGTGGAAGTTGTTTTTAGGCATTTAGTAAAAATTGGTCCATTCCCTTCTGAATAAAGGAAGGATGGACATAATCGTTAGTGATTAGGAGTTAATCGGGCAGCTGGCTAACTCGTTGTAAGATGGATCACTTCGCTAACTAGATCAGACTCATGGTGGTGCCTGGAAATGGTAAACATAAATGTATTCTGGCATGATTCCATGATTCCAACGAACCCTGTATTCAGATTTTGGATTAGAGAAAATTTTACCAAAATCACACTTAGGATTTTCTCTTTTGCTGCCCCATAATCCGTGTCCACATTGGACTGATTTTGGTAAAACTTACCGAGATCTCCGAAAATTTTACAAAATGTAATCCAATGCGCGTGCGGATGGCTGGGAAACACTGAAAATTGTTGAGTGTTGACTGTTGATATATGTTGGATCAAAGTCATGTAGACAAGTGCGTCACAAGTCTAGTAACAAGAAGCAAAGGATGAACACTCACATAAGAATGCCTTTGTTGGAGTTTATTTGAATAGCTTGTGACTTGAATTAAGACCCAGGGACTTGTGGTGGACTTGTGGGGGACTTGTGATGGACTTGTGATTGACTCGACTACAACCCTGACCCTTCTAACATGTCGTGCCACCCCTTGGCCCCATTTTAAAAAGTCTGGCGTTGCCACTGCATAGAAATCTAATATCACCTTTGGTTTTTTTTAAGTCTGCGTTTTAAAATGAAAACAAGAAATTTGATGAAATATTCTTTTTTTCCCTTGAGAAACAAAATCATCTGTTTCAGTTGTTTTTTTTGGTTGTGTGGGCTCAGCCTGTTGAAATAAAACCTTTATGATTATCGTTCACAACAGGTGTGAAAATAATACTTGGCAACAGTAGCTTTTGAGGCCACACTTCCACATTTTCCCACAAAACATGTGGGCGTATCTGGGTTAAAATAACCCCTACGGGGCAGTTCAAACAAATCCCCATCCATTTCTTTGCAGAGGACATGTTCTTACGATACCTGCTCCATTTCTCAAATTTCCAACAATTAGTCAATCACTTGTTTACAAAGCAGAAAAGATCGGCATTTAGACTATATCCCGTTTCATTGATGAAGTTTAAAATGGCTAAAATGAGAGAGGTTTGGCCTGAATGATAAATGGGTCATATTCGTCTTTCTTGTCTCAATTTTCCGAGCAATTTGAAATGGGATAAACGGTACCAAAACAAGCCTTTGGCAAAAAAAGCGGGAAAGAAAAGTTGGAAACGGTTGAGTCTGCCACGTTCAGGGGCTACAATTAATGACTATAGTTGGTCCGTGGAGAATTCCAGTCAATTTGCAACTTCGAGCTAAAGTTACCCCATAAAGAAAGATTCATTGTGTTTTAATCCTCTGCCCAAAAGAGTTATCAGAGTGGAAGCCTCCAGGGATGGTGCAGGACAGACATTGGAGACATTTTTTACTTGAGTTAAAATTCTCGGAGGGTGAAACTTGATCAAATGTGACCTAGATTCGGATAGCACCCATGTCAAAGTGTTGGTCTGGTGTGGGATGCTAGTAAGTCAACACTTCTCCATAAAACTGCTTCAAGGAAGAAAAAAGTATAACAAACAATTCTATTGAAGATCGATTTTGCTCTAAAGTGCTAAAAACACTTTTTCCCATAATGCAGTTAAAGATAGTATACATGATTAGTAAACTGTTACAAATAGTTTTATCCCCCTGTGTGATTGAAGATATGCCTGATTAAAACCAACCTGAACAAAAACCAGCTCCGTATTTCGTCTAACTTTTGAGAAAACATTCAAAAAAGGGTTTGCAGTAATTTCGCCCCAAAACCACTTTGCCCTGAACCACGGCCTGTGCACGAAGTGGTTTTGGGGTGAAGTAGCATTTGGGCGATGTAGTATTTGGACGAAGTGATTTGGGGCGAAATGGCACTCGGGCGAAGTGATTTGGGGGCGAGATAGCACTTGGGCGAAATGGTTTTGGGGCGAATTGAATTTTCGTCTCATTAGACGAAAACTAATTGTTTTACTCATTTCTCAAAGACTATAGCACTTTAGACAAAACAATTTCAGGGGACGTTTTATATGGTCATCATGTTTATATTGTGTAAGTTAGGCGTAAATCTGTGAACATTTCTGATTTTCGAGATATCAATCATGTATACTGCATGCCTTTAACATGTCATTCACATTTACACAAGTTCATTTGTAATATCCCAATGATACAATGGCCGTGCATTTAACTTTAATTTTGTTCAATCCATAACATTTCACTGAGTTATTTTACCGTATGTTCACACTGGGATTTAATTTCTGCCTACTGAAAGTTTTTTACTGTACAGGTTTCAGTATGAAATCCAATTTTATGTACACTGGAAAAAAAATGTATGCGTCTACATCTCTGTCAAAAGGAAATTTGTACACAGGATTTGTTTTAGAAATAAGCATGTCGTCACACTATTTTAACCCTTTGGGTGCCAAAAACTATGAGCAACTAACAATGGAAAGTGGGCACAAACCATTGTTACTAACAATGGTGTGTGCCCAATTTCCATTGTTAGTTGTTCATAGTGTAAGTGCCTAACTGATTCTTCTTGTTTTGAGACGAGATGTAAGACATTTCTACGAAAACCAGGGCTGCGTTCCACTTATGTGAACATTGCTGGTTACAGTGCTTTTGTGCACTCGTCTATAGTATAGAGAGCGGGGTACCTGTTGATGGCGAACGTTACAAACATTTGTAATGTTTGCATGTTTGGAACACAGACATGTTCTTGGTTGTCAAATTAATTGCTCTCGTATCATGGAAAACTCCACTGTACATTTTTTTGGGAAAAAATCGACCATGGATCACAGTCTGGACAAGACAAAGCCAGTGAGCCCAGTTTTCATCTCCTGTTTGTGTCAATCTTGTATTCTCACCGGGATTGTGCATGGTAACCGATACCAGCCATTCTAATCCATTGTCTAGTTTCAGTCGACCGGCGCTCCGCTCCCACACAAATATCCTTAAAATCCCCTTTCAGACTAAAAAAAGAGAAGAAAAAAAAGCAGCAGTTTATCTATGGCTGGATCTTTTTCCTCTGCCCAACCCAGACTTGAGTTGTTTTAGATCTTTTTCAACCACACCCATTTTGTACATCCATGAATTCATTTTGTAATGAAAATGCTTTTTGAAGATAGTATGGGGCCAGCCAAAGTTGTCAACATTTTCACAGTCTACAGAGAGTAGTATTTTTCAACTTTCAAGACCCCTTTCTCCCATCGAAATACTACTTATCAGGGTACACACAAGTAAATAGGGCTCCCATAGGAACCAATGCTAAATGCCCAATTTTCAAAAATCATTTAAAAATACTCACAACTCTCTCAGCTTCTCAGGACAACAACCAGAATACTCACTGATTTCTCATCTTTTTAATTCTGTTCAATTTTATGGGGGTAATCCGTCACTTTTATCCCCTAATTTCCACTTGAAACAAAACTAAGCCTACAACAGTGAAACTTGCTAATCAGACCTGCATCCATTTTGGAACAAAGGCACATACGCTACTGGGCAAAATAGGGCCACTTTTAGGAGCTACAGTGTCCAAAATGTTTGTAGTTGAAAGAAAAAATACCCCACATCGCGGCGATAGTCATATTCTACACAAGACCACACTCGTTCAGCTCGCAATTCTCTCTAATATAAAAGAATTTGAGGGCATACAAAATATTCATGAGCTCGGCGCACAGATCTTGCCTATTTACTTGTGTGCACCCATCAACATTTGTTGTCACTACCATTAAATGTCAACATTTTACAGTGCATGTAAAGTTCCACGTGGCCCTCGACCCCGACCCGCCTCACCCCTCCCCCCTTCCTATGCTTTGTATAGACTATGAAAATGTTGACAACTTTGGACAGCCCTGATTGGAGTACTGTTACAAAACGGCGTTATCTCCATGTGTGATTGAGGATGTGTATGATAAAAACCAACCTGTGTATAAGTAAGCCGAGTACCTCATCTATGTTCCGAGAAAACAATGAAAAACTGTGTCCATGCTTTCTAGAAATTGTGCAAAGCCACCGTCCTGTTTAGGCTGGTTCCCTGGCTATACTGCCTGGAAAGCAGAGACAAAATGTCTTGGTAGTCAGGGCATGAGGGTGCCCTTGTAAACAAATGCGCATGCACACACATTTATTTAATTATAGTGTTTTTGCCTATAGGCAAAAATGATTCCTGGGAGGATCAAGAATCATTGCATTAGGCCTACACAGTTGGAACCATTTCTATCTTCCATTTGAGAAAGGTTTTCCTTTTTTCAGTCAAATGACTGATTACAGTTTTTGTATACAGACTTTAATCTGGAACAAGTAATCAACATCATTTACACATTTTGGAATCAAAAGTCCATGATACAGTAGGCCTATAGAGCTTCTGCACCGGCGGCTATGACAGGGGGCAGGTTTTCTTATTTAAATGATGTAACAATATAGCCACAAAGCACCTACTTATGCATGACTCATGGTAACAATGTGACTGCCCCCTGTCATGGCTGCCGTGCAAAGGCTCTATACTGTATCAACAGTAAAAGTGGGAGTTGTGGCTTTGAACCCATACCAGTGTTACAACTGTTTTGACCAAAACCGTAGAATCGCCCAACAGTGGTTAACTAAATTGTGTTCAAACAAAAACGTCACAAACAGTAGTTCACTAAAAGTGTCATTGTTCGAAATGGAACCATTGTGTCCCTCGTGGCCACTTAACGACCGAAACTTCACCCATCCTACACAAATTCCATGACCCAAATCTTGATGAAGGAGAGATGTTCCCTCTTGTGAAAGGAGTGTCTTTGTTCCAACACTTGATTGGCAGTCTAATATTACCCAGAATGTGATCTTGGGAGGATAGGGGCCAGGGTTAACAGGGAGCACGCTTGATAAAAGACTAGGCCTGACAGCTCAGCTCTCTCGTGGGATGGCGTGGGATGAAACTTGTCTGCTAACTTCACTTGATCGAAACTTTGCTTGCTCAATCGTGGCTTCGCTTCCCATGGTGTTGCTGTTCCCACGAACCGAAAGAAATGTGGGAGGGAGGAAATTTGTTTGATAGTGATTGTATTAAACTGGGATGAGAACTTGATAAATTGAGGATTAGGATTTGAAACCAGAGAATATAAAATTGAAATACCACATTTGTTATACCATGTGGTGACCTACTAAAAATATAATGCCATAAGGCATGTTTTAAAACAGAAATATTGTATTAACAATTAAAACGTGCAGTGAGTGACCAAAATTTGAAATTAACACTTTATCACGTTACATCCAGCCCAATAACTGTTACATTTAACATTTGACACTTTAAAGAGTGGTCAGTCACTGCACATTTTATTTGTTGATTTAACGCAAGTATTTTAAGCGTTTAACGGTGAAAATGTGGTTGGCAAATCCCCTTTCAAAAAAAAGTTGTTCCCCCTTTGAGGCTTGGAAAACTGCATGTGTCAGCTGCTTTGCGTGCCCCCTTCAAGTGTGTTGTGCCACCCCTTGGCACCCCCCCTCCTTCCCCAAGCAATTGACAGGTGTCTGAGACGTCATGAAGCCTTCGTTCAGGATCCTGCTGTCTCCTTTGCTACATGAATCCCACCTTGACTCGAAGAAGCTTATCACAATTCCAGGCTTCCTCTCTTGTCTTCACAAATCGGCCACGAATCTGACTCATACTTTAGAATCCATCTACTTTCGATGTCTTTTTTGCACCCATTGCAACTCTTTGCACCCCAGGGTAGGCCAAATGCACAGGTGCGACACTCCCTCCAGTTGACAGACAAACTCTAGCCCAGACTAGGCTGCCCACCGGGCATTCAAGCGGAACATTTTGTGGATTGTTAGATGATACAATTGAGGCGGGACTTTGGGGGATGTTGAAAAATTAACTCAGTTAACATGAACAGACTCCAATGTTTGTGCTTTGTGTATTTCCCTGGGGCTGTTAAATTCATTTTCGATTTGTAAGGGTTTATTGTTGGTTTTGTAGTTGTTCAATTTCAATAACACTTTTTTTTGTTATTTGGTGTAGAAGTACATGTACTGAAATTGCACCCATCAAATACATCATACAATTCACAACTATAAGAATTTTTTTTTTGTAGTTCCAGACAGGTTTTTGTAATGGAAAATCCGCTATTGAGGCTGTGAAAATAATGTTGAATTTGTTTTGAGAACTTTAATTATTGTTCACATTTCGTTATATTTTGGTGTGTCTGAAAAAACGTCTGCAACCAATGGGCATTGCCAAAATTGTGCAATTATTGTGCAATAGCTTACCATTCTATTTTTATTTTTCCCATAGTACTTTTTTTATTGAGAGAAGGCAAACACATCCCTTCTCTTTTTAGCTTAACAAAATTATCCAAACCTGATGGGGATTCTGTTGAAAAAAAAAACTGTGCTAAGAAAGACATCATTTGACATGCTTATGGTAATGCATAATTACAGTTAATATCATAATGATTTCTGTTGGCGTGGCAGTATACTTTCCTCGCCTTCTACCTCTATGGCCCTGGTTCGAATCCCATCCGGGTCAGTATGTATAGATGGGGTTCTCAGTCCCTGCTTGATTCTGTGGGTTTCCCCTATACAGAATTGTGTAGGTGTTTTCCCTCCCACCTCTAAAACTGAGCATTTCTTCGTCTTCTCTTCACAGGTTTCTTACAGTGCCGTATGCATTTTTGAGAACTCCTTGGTTTCAGAACCAAAAAGAGTTAAACAGATAATAATTTAAAAAAAAATTCTCAATTTTCAATTTGATTTTTCTCTTTAATCTGCAGGTGGTTTACTCAAGGGTCGCTCGTGTGTGCAAGGTAAGGATTTAAAAAAAAAAATAATTATAACAAAATTAAAATTTCCCTAAAATCTTGAAATTCAAATTTCTGAGCTGGACCTCAATGATTATAGTCAGAAAATATTTGTCTTCAGGTATTAATTTTGGAGAATAGTTAAAACACTGCAAGACACAGCATAATCAACGTTCTTTCCAGTATTATTCAACCAAAACTTGACCTAAATTTGTCACTCCTGGTTCAAAACGTTTCCTGAACTTGTACAACTGGAACTCTATTTCTTGATGAAGAATTTAAGATTGCTGGGCCATGTACAAAAACTCAGCCAAGCGATAAGGTTAATGCTTAGATAAGAAGTCTAACTTGGTGGCAGCCAGTTTGGCACCAGATTATGCACCAGCTGGACAAAATGTAGCAGTTGTCCTGGGAATTGTCTTAAAGAATATCTAGCAGAATGTTGGTTCATTCTGACAAAACCCGACAGATGGCTTTGGGCGAGTTTGCTTCAAGTCATGGTGTCAGTTTCTCTAGTTTTTATAAGGAACATGGATAGGGCTATTATGAGAGAAGTCAACGACTCAATTTGAGTTGGACTTGATTTACAATTTTAGGAGACTTGCCTCCAGTCACTGGCACAAACAAATGTACTTGACTCGAGTCTCACATCAAAAGACTGAAGTTGAATTTTGAAATTTAGTGAATCAGTTAATCAAGTCGACACTTGACTAAATTTAGTCAACTTGAATCAGTGACTTGTTTAATTTCCCCTTTTAGCAGAATTTTTGCTTTACTTTGACTGATTCAATTTCTTGTTACTTGTATCGATGTGAGACGTGACATGACATGACGTGTAACATGTGATGTGACGTGTTATGTTATGTGATGTGTGACGTGATGTGTTAAGTGTGCTGTGTGAGATATGACTTGTGTAATGTGTAATGTGTGACGTCTGACGTCTGCATGACGTGATGTTGATGTGTGACATGACATGTGTGGCGTAACATGTGTCACGTGACATGATGTGATGTGACTCATGACATAATGGGAAACATGTGACATGATGTAATATATAAATGTGTAATGTGTGAAATGGGTCTTTCTATAAATTAGGGGTCCAAAAATGTGACATTTAGTGTCTCCCGTTACACCTGATGTGTAACGTACAAAAATCATTAAAATGGCCTTTTAATTAATTTTGTATGAATTGTACTTTATGTACTCACTCTTTGAGATGGAAAGTATTTAAAGAATGTGTCCTGAATTTACAAAAACAAGATGTAAAATGTAACTGAGGATACCAAAATTGTACCCCTAATTTATAGAAAGACCCATACATGTGACGACATTACACATGCTTGATCTGACTTAAAACTCTCAATTTCGTCTAGCAGTTCTCTATAGACCGTATTCCTGAACGCGGGAGGGCGCTCGAACAAGGTGATTTGGTGGAAAATGTCCATAGACGACAGTAGAAAAGTGGGGGTACGTGCATACGTACGGGGGGAAAAGTCGCGTACGCGGAGCGCGCAGACCTGTGTCGCGCGCACAGATTTCCATTCAAAATAAACGTTTGGAAGGCATGTGCGCGTAGCGCGTTTTGTGTTCGAACATAACGCACGATGGGCGCGGACCACGTTCAGGAATACGGCCTATTGAAGATAACATACAACATGGAGTCTTCAGTGCCATGCAGCTAGATATTAACCAAATTTCCTCAATTTATTTTTCAGAATGATACAGGCGGCCAGTTTCTCTTAGAGGACAACTGGACAACCTTCCTAAAGGCTCGCATATCCTGCTCTGTGCCTGGGAATTACCCCTTCCACTTTAACGAGCTTCGTAAGTTGGCACTTGTCAATTTCCTTTAAACAACTCGCCAAGATTTTTGTCACATTAGAATTACTTTGTGTGAAGTGGTTTCAAGTGGGACTAATTAATAATAATAATAATAATTAATTGCCAGTTCTTATATAGTGCATTTTAGCTTTCTGCATTATTACCCCTGGTCATTGGGCTCAGTAATATCATTCCTTAAAGGCACAGGCTCGTCAGCAATGCGTGCACGCCAAATTCGTGCCACGAAATACGCAGCTCCATGCCTTTGTTATGGAGCTGCGTATTTTGTGGCACGTATTAGGCGCGCGCGCATTGCTGACGAGCCTGTGGCTTTAATCCTTCTCAGCTCCCTGGGGAGTATACAGCCCCGGCTGCCTTAGGCGCTCAATGGCTAATCAAACACATCAACTTTCGCTACCCTCTCGGGTACCCATTTTGCTCCTGGGTGGAGAGAAGCAATACGTGGCAAAGTATCTTGCTCAAGGGTACACGCACCATGGATGCGAGAGAACAGAAAGAAATTCTCAGTTTTAGAGGTGGGAAGAAAGCCCCACACACCAACGTGTGGGGGAAACCCACGGAATCAAGCAGGGACTGAGAACCCAATCCACTTACTGACCCAAACCAGGGCCACATTGGTGGAAGGCATGGAAAGAACTGCTACGCCAATCTGATTCCCCCAACATTCCAACGATAATTACGCACAATTCCGGGCCGCGACGGGTTGTGGCACCTGTGCCCTTGAGCAAGGCACTCGACCACACTTGCTCCCATTCCAGTAACTGGCGGTCCCTCCGCTGTTGGATGTGGTAAATAAATATAAATATAATATAATATAATTCGTTAAGACAAGTTTCAAAAGTCGCAAGGCTGCGCACTTTTTCGTAAAATCATCTGCTATATCTTTGAGGCTTTGGTGTTTGTTGATTTTCAAGTTGTCCAATATACTACTCAAAATTTACCAAGAATTACTTGGTAATTATTTATGGCAAATATATTATTGATCACTTATGTAAGAATTCAGATAAAATGTACATCTTGCAAAATTTTCAACACTCAGAATTTTTTAAAATCAATATCAGTATTAAAGTGATCCTTTTCAAATTGAGTATAGTACATAAAGAGAGTTGTGCAAATTGAAGCAACACGACCAGGCCTTATTTTCTATCCAGTACCAGTAATCCCAAATTAATCCAAAACCTTCCCATAAAGAAAAACAGCAAGGTTGTTTTCCATTGTTAAATGCCAATAAACCATGCCTATGTATGTAAGTTACACTGTGAAATCCCCCAGTATACATCAATGATGAAAAGATGGCTCTTAATCTAGCTGTAGGTAATACCTACTAAGGTATTTCAATTATTGTTGTGTCCTTGGTTACCCTAGTGCTTTTATGATGGGATTTAGCAACTGCAAAATGAACATCTTATAATGGGCGGAGCTGAGAGGGTTCAAGGGGGTTTGAATGGGCGCATTCTATGTAGATGAAAGGAACTTTACATGACCTCGTAGACTGAGATTAAAACACTTTGCTACACTTACACCTCTTACAACGGTGTATGAACCAAGGTTAAATGGATTTACATTTGAGTAACTGGTTTACAAATCCTTCAAGTGATTTATAGATGCATGTGCAAAGTACACACCTTCTGGGGTCCCCAAAATAATCCTTAAACCTTGAAGTGCATGATCATTATTTTACAACTGTGCACCTTAAAGGCACAGGCTCGTCAGCAATGCGCATGCGCCAAATTCGTGCCATGAAATACGCAGCTTCATGCCTTTGCTATGGAGCTGTGTATTTCGTAGCACGAATTTGGCGCGCGCGCATTGCTGACGATCACGAGCCTGTGCCTTTTAAATAAATGATTTATATTTCATGAAGTGATTCCAGTAACTCTCTGAAAATGTTTCGAGTTGGGCAGTAAATTTGTCGGCTGATCAGGAATTGATTACTGTGTGAAACAATTGAGATTATTTTCAACCATCCTTATTTTCCCAAAATACAGAAATTTAATTACATTTAATGATATTCTTTGCTGAACGACTAAAATATGTCAATAGAGCCTTTGCATGGTGGCCATGACAGGGGACAGTCACATTGTCACCGTGCATCATGCACGAGTAGTCACTTTGTAGATCTTTTGTCACATCATTTAAATATGGAAACCTGCCCCCTGTCATGGCCGCCGGTGCAAAAGCTCTATTCTTTATTTGTAAATGGTTTTTACATTTTTTTTCAGTTAAAGGGTTAAAATGTCCCATCCTTATTGTGGACTCTTATGTCTAAACATAGCCACTGTCATGGTTGTATCTCCCAGTTAATAAACCCCCAAAACCCATTTTATTTTGGCAGAGTGTATTACCCTTTACCTCTGTGCAATCGACAAACACCGCAACAAATTATCTTCGTACTAAAGCCAATCCCCTTCTGAATTCTTCATAAACTTCTCTTCCTTTCACAACAGAATCCACGTTCTACGAGGAATCAACTCAAACCATCTACGGGGTCTTTGCGACCCCTGGCGGTGTTTCCCACGTGTCGGCAGTGTGCGCTTTCACCTTGGCAAGCATCCAAGCTTCCTTCCGAGGGCCGTTCAAGTATCAGAAGGACTCCCGCTCAGCTTGGTCCAATCAGGCCAACTCAAATCCAGATTTCGATGTAAGTGGCACGTTTCATTTTTTTTAGGAGGTATGTCGTTGGATCAAAAACAGAGAAATAAATATACAGTCCAACGTTGATATAAGTGCGATATTTGGTATGGTTGCGCACCCATGCAACACCAAAAGAAAAAATTAGGTTCGTGGGGAAAATCTTCGGGAGTATACCGCTGTACCTCATAGCTCAGCTAGTAGAGCATTACTTGTGTGACTCAAACTAGACATTCAAGTAGAACTTAAACATCAGTTATGAGGGAAAAATAACGAACGCAACATCTGGTATAGTGCCTGATCATCATTAAAATGAAACGACCAAACTTAGGATGAGAGAGAAATTATATGGTCTTTATCGGGATTCGAACCCAAGACCTCTGACTCACTGGGCAGACACTCTACCAGCTGAGCTATAAGGCACAGCTGTGTACTCCCTCAGGTTTTCCCTATGAACCCAAACAGTTGGGTTCTAGCTCAGCTGGTCGAGTGTCTGCCCGGTGAGTCGGAGGTTTTGGGGGAAAACCTGAGGGAGTATACCACTGTGCCTCATAGCTCAGCTGGTAGAGCATCTGCCCGGTGGGTCAGAGGTCTCGGGTTCAAATCCCGATAAGGCCCTTAGGATTTTTTCTCATCCCAAGTTTGAGGGAAAAATAGACTTTGTGGCTAATTCAGGGAAGATGTCTGACCACCACCCCCACCCCCCCCCCCCCCCACCCCCACCCCCCCCCCCCCCCCCCCCCCCTCCCATTTTGAGGGAGATTTAAAAACATACCACACAAGTCAAAATGAACAAGCAAAAGACGCAAGTGAATTTTTTGTAATGCTAGGAAAAGGTCGGTCACTACTCCCCCAGCTCACCTTTCAACATTCACCGCTTAGCATAACCAGGTGCTAATTTCCAGAGATTTTATCGTTTCATGTTAGTGTCGATACTCATCGATGGGGGTCATAATTGATGGCTTCATCCCTCTAGGGGAAAAATGGAGAGATAACCCCCTCTCCCCCACCCCCTCCTCCTACCGAGCACCATTTGACCTTTGTCATACGCACTCCTGTTGTCGACAAAGCGCTTCGAAGCATACAGTCGTGAATCATACTATGACTAATGTAATGGTTAAAACGTGAAGTGAAATTGTTACTGACACTATGTTCAGTGCAAGAACTTCGAACTACAAATTGATTGAATTAAAGGCACAGGCTCGTCAGCAATGCGTGTGCGCCAAATTCGTGCCATTAAATACGCAGCTACATGCCTTTGCTATCGAGCCGCGTATTTCGTGGCACGAATTAAATTTGGCGCGCGCGTATTGCTGACGAGCCTGTGCCTAAGTGTTTCTGAAATTTACAGTAGTTGTGATGCCAAAAAGGCCTGTTTAAAGGTAGAACACATGATTGGTAAACTGTTAAAAGGGGCGTTATTTCCACTCGTGATTAGAAGCCCATGTTGATAAAACTGCCCTGTAGAAATTTCAGCCACATAGGTGCAGTAATACTTCCGAAAACTTGAAAAATCCATGCATGGTTTTTGTGTTGAGTTGAATGGTAAAACAGTCTTTTGCAAATTCAGAAATATTTCTATGTAATGCACTTAAAAGATCTCATGCGCATAGCACTCTCTCGTCAAGAGTAAGACTAGAGGATTCCCGGTGTCTCTGGCCGTTGGCTGCCTATGGCGTCACCCACCTATGTATCTTGATGTTTAGTTGGAGGACATTTGTAAGTTTTATGCAATTCAGTCTACAGGCTGCCAATTAAAGTCTCACAAACTTGTAATTCAATTTTTTTTTTAAATGGGAGTCACATGATCAACTTGCTGAGCTATGATTGGTCTATTGCCAGAACCTACAGACAAGAAAATTATCTAGAGAAGAAAGTAACACAATATGGAGAATATCCCATATCGGAGGAAAAAAGAATGAACTGTTAAATTGTACATTTTATTTTCAAAAACAGTGATCAATGGCATGGCACAACATTTTTTGGAATTCACCAGTGTATTCTCGAAGAGTCAAGAATTTGAAGCGGCAAACCTACTCTGTTATTCTTACAAAATCATCAATCAAGTAGAGTTATGAATTAGAAAGGACAAACATGCAAACAATGACCAGTTGGATTTACAGAGGCGCCGTTAGCTTATTTTGTTAAACCGTTGACAGTCTGACAATTTCACTGAATCATCTTGAGGACTTTCACAAGAAAAAGGATTATTACAAAATTTAAAAAGAAAGTGTCGCTTTGTATGAAAGTTCACTGTTCCCAAGAAAAGGAAGGGTCCATTTGAAAGCTGTCAGTAGCTATGAATCACGGTGTAGAAATAATAGTTACACTGCCGTAGCAAATGCGGTGGTAATGGGTGCTAAGTGATATCTGCAGAAACTGTGGCGCGATGCAGTCTATGGTCTCTGTAAGTTCTGAAGTGGTTAGCTTAGTGGTGTTCCCATTGGAATTTTCTTGGTTAAACTAAACTCCTCAAAAAAAGTTCGGAAAGTCAAGTTTGACTGACGATTTCTCTCTTGTTACTAAATAATTTCCCTTGAATTTGGTATCATTGGAAAGCCCTCTTATTCCTCTTTACAGTGATGTGTCATTTGTTATGATTAATCAATTGGGGGATGTGCAGTATAGCGGAATACAGGGGTGGGTGGAAAGTGAAATGTCACAAAATTCACTGCTATTGTCATGCAGTGCATTCCCCTTTTGCTTGGAGGATGGGAATGTGTCAATGCACTTTTTGACAATAGCAATGCATTTTGTGACATTTCACTTTACATTACACATGGAAAACTAGCATCCCTGTCAAGTTACTGCAGCCACGATGTAAATTGTCAAACTTACAGGCCGAGAGGGGCCTTTCCGCTCAGCCATGGTAATTTTATAGGGCTGTATTTTAGTCCAGTGGGAACAGTGTTGCTCTGTAAAAGTAACATTTGAACGAACAAACTAAAACAAATCTCTAAACTGGTGTGCATTGTACTCTAAAGGCATGTTCCTATGACCCTGCAGTAAATGTAACATGACCCTGCAGTAAATAATGGGCGTGCACAGGGTTCCTTGTGGTAACTTTCCACATGGGCACTGAAGACAACAGGGGGTAAACATGTTAAGATTATGTAAAAAGGGATTAACTTTCTGTGAGGTAGTACAAAATAATTGAAGTCCAATGGGAACATGCCTTTAAAGTAAAATTCACGCAAGTTTAGAGATTTTTTAAAAGTTTGTTCGTTCAAATCTGAATTTGGTAAAGTGGTTTAGATGTCTGCCTTGCATGCAGGTGGTCGTGGGTTCGAGTCCCACCCAAACATGCTATGAAGTTTTTTCGCATTGTGTCTCGGGGAAGCACCGAGTATCCAGTGCTAATAAAAGTTTCATGCAACATGAATGTTGCCCACTGCAAACATTTAATCTTTAATGCTGTGTGAACACCCATCCCCCTTCCCTCTCCCCCACCCCCCTTCGCCCGTTCTCCCAATATGTCATTACCATTCAGCCAATATGTTACACAGCACACTTTTAAGGGGAAGTTTGGGGAAATTACCAGTCTCAAAGGCGTTGGCCAATTTTTTTAAAACTTTTTTTCAACATGAATTGGCAGATTTGAACTTCATGTTGAGACATACATGCAGTCAACATGGAGAACTTGTCCCGAGTGGTTTAAATCATGCAACTTGCTGCTTCCGGGTGTAAAAAAACACATTAACCAAATCCAGGGTAGTACAGCGTTTAAGAGGACTGTTAACCCTCGTTGGGACATGAGTTTCCTCTTTTAATGCCCCTCCCACTCCCAGCCCAACCCGCCTTGCTCCGTCCAACCCCATCTCACCAGTCATGTTTCCCCACACAAACGTATACTCGTGCACCTGAAAAGGTTTCTTAAAATGCCAATTTTTGAACAGAGCATAAGTTTATTGAATACAGTGAACTTGTGGATAACAAGTCACTGTTCTGCTTCAGTGATTTCCTTCAGGTCCAAGAGGACCTGTTTGAACAAAGTGATTCCCACAGCAAAAAAAATGTGGCTTTTCCTGTTTTTTGGAGAATCCTGTAGTTAAGGGCTCTCAATTTTGCTGGATTTTCGAACTTTGTTGGATTGAACCTGTGTGGGATGAGCTGACCTCTGGAGCTGCGCATTTCACAAACAGCCCTAGAGGTGCAGGAGCTCAGGCAGGCACATCAGGCAGAGTGGTACACCCTGCCTCAGTGACTCTTACAGCAGCTGTTGCAGTCAGTCTTGCCACATAAGGTGTACATACACATTGCTGACCGATAAAATGTTGCATCTCTCAGCCTCCTTAATCCTTTGGTCAGAGTATATATAAAGCCGTATTGGACTTATTTTTTGATGGTTTTACCGAGAAGACGGTAAAATGGAAAATGGTCAAACTTGACCACTGTCTGCATGTGGACTTTTTTGACATAGGGAAATATTACCGAGACCACGGGAGAGGTAACCGAGCTGTCATATAATGCATTAATGTAGTGCGCTTTTTGTCATAAGACACATTGACGTCCTTAATAAAATCTGGGAATATTACATTGGTAGCACCAATCAAACTCTCAGGGACTTTGTAGCTTTCAGGCACCCTAATACTCGAGTCATTAAACAATTTGAATGCCTTTATCAAAGTCAATATTTAACACCATAACAAAATGATCTGACTACTGTATAGTATCTGTCAACAGTTCTAGGGCGATTCACGAGACCAAAGTAAACTTTTACGCTCCAAAAAAGTCATCGCAATAATTATTTATGTACGTGACTGTAGATGTTCGAGTTGTTGGTTCAATAAAGATATTAAGTTTGTGTGACAATTTACAGATAAAATAGTAGCTTCTGTGCAAGTGGAAACGCTCGTTGTGAATTAATATATGATCGTATTTTTAATGTGAAAACCTTAAAGAGGCGTCATGGATCCCAGACTTGTAGTCACTGGAAGTGAGAGGGACATTGTTTTTCTTCTTCAAAAAATACACAACATGTTGATAAAAGATATATGTGATTTTGACATTCTGGTGATGTGACGCAAGTTCAAATAGGGGTTAGCATTTTGTAAGAAAAGGTATGAACATTTAAGAAAAGTTGGGATCTTGGAGGAAAACCTGAGGGAGTATACCACTATGTGCCTCGAAGCTCCACTGGTAGAGGTCTTGGGGAAAACCTGTGGGAGATACCACTTTGCCTCATAGCTCAGCTGGTAGAGCATCTGCCCAGTGTGTCAGAGGTCTTAGGGGAAACCTGAGGGAGTATACCACTGTGCCTCATAGCTCAGCTGGTAGAGCATCTGCCCGGTGTGTTAGAGGTCTTGGGGAAAACCAGAGGGAGTACACCACTGTGCCTCATAGGTCAGCTGGTACAGCATCTGCCCAGTGTGTCAGAGGTCTTAGGGGAAACCTGAGGGAGTATACCACTGTGCCTCATAGCTCAGCTGGTAGAGCATCTGCCCGGTGTGTTAGAGGTCTTGGGGAAAACCAGAGGGAGTACACCACTGTGCCTCATAGGTCAGCTGGTAGAGCATCTGCCCAGTGTGTCGGAGGTCTTAGGGGAAACCTGAGGGAGTATACCACTGTGCCTCATAGCTCAGCTGGTAGAGCATCTGCCCGGTGTGTTAGAGGTCTTGGGGAAAACCAGAGGGAGTACACCACTGTGCCTCATAGGTCAGCTGGTACAGCATCTGTCCAGTGTGTCAGAGGTCTTAGGGGAAACCTGAGGGAGTATACCACTGTGCCTCATAGCTCAGCTGGTAGAGCATCTGCCCGGTGTGTTAGAGGTCTTGGGGAAAACCAGAGGGAGTACACCACTGTGCCTCATAGGTCAGCTGGTAGAGCATCTGCCTGGTGTGTCAGATCTTGGGGAGAACCTATGGGAGTGTACCATGCCACTGTGCCTCGCAGCTCAGCTGGTAGAACATCTGCCCGGTTTGCCAGAGGTCTCGGGTTTGAATCTCGATGAGAATCATCTGATTTTCTCTTATTTGGCTACTATGTACATTGTCCTGTTTGAGAGAATATAACAAATCGGGGCAAGCCGGGAAGGGTTTGGGTCGTATCTTAAGTGATCTCTTGGAGAGATGGTTATCTCATTTTAAGGGTTTATCCCTCTGTAGGGCTTGTTAAGCTCATGTGATATCCAATTCCAATCAGTGAGGAACAACTGCAATACCGTGATTTGAGACCACCAGTTGGCTTTATAGCTCAATTGGTAGGGCATCTGCATGTTAAGCAGAAGGTCCGCGGTTCAAATCCCGGTGGAGCCAAGTTGTTTTCCCACTGCATCCAGATTTCCCAAAAGCATGGACATTTGTCCACACTCCTATCGAATATAAAAAAAGACAACTTGTTTTTGCCAAGCTGATTTTGTATGTATAGCCGTCAGACACAGTAAAAATGTTTTCGTACTTGAACCCAAATTGGATGTTTTTCCCGACGAGCCAGCTTTGCGAGCCAACAATCTTTCACTCTCCAGTTCGCTAAATATGGGAAACATATCTGGTGCAGGCCTTCCAAAGTGAAGAAAAGCAAAATCATTTTCCAAAATCCGCTTTAGATATGAAACCAATTCATCAGTAGTCATTCAACGTGAACAAAAAATACCCCCAGAGATGTGTGGTAATTTTAGACACGATTCATGTGCCTGGGTTGAATTAAGACATGAAACGAAACAAGTGGCCTATTTGTTAGGGCAATTTATAACATCATAGGGCTGAGTGATCATATTCCAGTTGTAACAAAAAACACGGTGTTTACGCTCGAACCGGCAAAGGTGGATACAGACCCAGCATTTTTATTGCGACCGCAAAACTGAACATTTGCTGCATTTACACTACACCTTCAACTTGCCTTCAGAAACGGCAAAAGTCACCACTAATTGTAACTGCAGCGCATGCGTGAGCTGTTGCGGCACTAGTACCAGATTGGTCAATTGAATCTACTACACGGCAGGCACCGCCCCAAGGACACTCAAATTGCCGAATCTGTATTCGGGTAGCGTTTACACTACAAGTACAAGCGACCTTGACAATTGCACGATTCAACCTAGAAATTGGGGTTCAACCCTACCCCAAAGGTGACTTGAAAAGGGCGAATCCGACCCGGGTCTGATCCGCCTTTTTCAATTCACCTTTTGCGTTTACACTTAGTGCCTACCCGGCTTCAACTCCCCTTTTTGGAAATTGCGGAGTTCGATTTGGCAAGGGCAAATCGAGTGTAAACAGGTCTAAATAAATGTAGCCTTGCTGCAAATTTGCAAACAGGCAGCCTATAATATAAGTCAAGTCAAGGCTAGACTTGAGGTCAAGTCTCTAGACAGTCGTATTTGGTTCGTCTGACGCCTATAATCCCCACACGTACACGCAACAGTCGTTGTTATGAATAGTACCTGTCTAGAGACTTGAGAAACCTGTATTCGCGCCAATATCAATGCATTCATGGCGCGTAATATATAATCACGCAGTTGCCATAGAACAAGTCAGAGGAGTAACATGAATATTAATGTTGTCCTGCGTTTCGACCAATCAGCTCTCTACGTCCAATTCTGGTAGCAAACTCCATAGAAGTGTACAAAACGGAAACAGGTTTCTCAAGTCTGTAACTAGAGGTCGATTAGACTTGTTCCCAGTCCATTCGCGACTACGCTGCTGCGGTTTACGAACCAACCGGTCTAGTTACAGACTTGACATCAAGTCTAAGTCAAGGCAAGACAGACATTCGAAATTTCACCACTCGCTAGGGCGGAAATAAGGGGCTTAGTTCCTCCAACTGCTGCCCCTCCCCGAAACCCTCCCCCACCCCCCCAAAAAAAAAAAATACAAATCTTTATGCAATTCACGGTGATGCACAGCAAAACAAAATTGGGAAAATTGAATCTTTACCTCTACGCACTTATAACAGCACTTACTCCAAAACAATGGCCGGCGACTCTATCAAATTTTTCGCAGAAACGTCACATTTAATGGAATCCATCAACAATGCACAAGTATCACTTCCTTCTATTATTCTATATCCTTACCTTGAAGGGGAAAATGTCAATACAAATTTATTTATCATCTAAATCGATTCTAAGTGACCTGTATGACCTATCGGGTACAAAATGCCTTGCCAAGATTTGGGGTGTGCCACAACCAAACGGTCTACTTAAGACCTTAATTCTGTGAGACCTTAATTCTATGTGTTCAAATCCAAGTTCAGCCATGGTGTGTTCTTTAGTAAGACACTTTGTCATAAATTGCCTTTCTCCATCCAGGAGTAAATGGATACCTGTGAGGGTAGTGAAGGTGTTGTGTTAGCTCATGAGTGCCTAACGGGCAGCCAGTGTTGTATGCTTCCAAGGAGTTGAGGAGGCTTAAGGGATGATATAATTGAGCTCAATGACTAGGGGTAATATTGTTTGTGTCCAGAGCACCTTGTGTGGCAAGTATGTGTACCATAGACTCCAACAAATCACTCATATGATATAAATTATTAAATCATATGGGCCTTATCAGGATTTGAACCTGATACCTCTTACTCTCTTGGCAGATGCTCTATGGTTTAAGGCACAGTGGTATACTCCCTTAGGTTTTCCCCCAAGACCTCTGACACAGGGCAGATGCTACCAGCTGAGCTGTGAGGCACAGTGGTGTTTTCCAGTTTTTCTTACGAACCCATTTTTCTCTCTCAGTGTTGCATTAAGCACTCGACTTGAAGCACCCATTGATAACATTTAACATTTCACTCTGTCTAATATAGACTCTTTGCACTGGTAGCTATGATGGGGGGCATTCACATTTTCACCATGCGTCATCTATGCGCGTGGATCTATTGTCACATCATTTAAATATGAATGCCTGCTCCTGTCATGGCCGCCAGGGAAAAGGTCTTTAACATTTTGACAAGAAAAATATCACACACTGGAAAAAGAGGAAAAAAGTGATTGGCAAGGGGACAAAAAAACCACGACTGCCGGACCGAAACTTTGATAAGAAACGATAAGCCTTGCCCAGTGTGGCACTGCCCCCGCTATCGTGGGAACTTGACAGGGGTGGGGAAATTAGAAAGGCCACAATCTGACATCCTGGTTTTAACTTCCTCAGAAACACCTGGCTTTGAGTTTTTCAGAACACCTGTTTTTGTGGGAGTTCCTAAATTGTCTGGGAACAAAGTCAATAGACCCTATTCACGCCATCTGAATAGTTCAATCATGTCCCCTGACTCAGTTTTATAGAATGCAAACTGCTGATTGGAAAGGTGGCATACTATTTATGCATTCCAAGCCTCGTCTTCAGATCGAAGTTTGGAACGCATACGTAACTGGCACCTTTCTAGTCGGGGTAATGCTGCACTACAGTAACATTGCGAACTTGTGTAAGTCAGCTCAGTGCCTCATCTATGTTTCGAGAAAACAATGGAAAAACTGTGTCCGTGCTTTCAAGAAATTGTGCGAGGCCACTGTCCTATTTAGGCTGGTTACTTGATTTTATACTGCATGGAAAATGGAGCCATAATACCATGGTAGTTGGGGACCTAGTTTCTTCACATGAGGGCGCCCTTGTACAAAAAGTTGTGCGCACATATAAATTCATATCGTCGCTGACACCACGAAGTGACACGCACATTACAGTTCGTGATAACCGCACAGTGGGGGACCCATGTTTTCATGAACTGACATCCGAGTGTGCGTGCACTCCGGACACTGGACTAACCAAAATGACGGGAAAACTTACAGAGATGATGGGTACTTTTCCCATTTTAAGTCCAATGCGGACAGCCTAGGACGTTTAACTCTCAGTAACTTTTCCCTAGTCCAGCGGTTACTTTTTCTGGTCAACTGCTGCTCAGGAAAATTGACCAGGTAACTTTACCCAAGACGATAAGTCCAATGTGGACACATCAAGTTGGTAAAAGCGCTCTGGAAGCGTACGTCTGGCCCGTGAAGGTCATCCCACTAATAGACACTGCGCATGCTCTCCCACGGTCTCGGTAAATTTTCCTGTGTCAAGAAAGTCCAAATGCGGTAAAATTAAGCAATTTTTTAATTTTACCATCATCTCGGTAAAACCTGCCAAAAAGAAAGTTCAATGCGGACACGGCTCTCGAGTCCTACATCAGTTTTATCAAAGTGCAACCTTAACAACTTTTAAGTCTGTTAAATTGCGATTGTGGTGAAGTTAATGTTTTGTTTTTGCCGACACGTTTTCAGCACTTTACATTTAACAACCACATGGGTGCAGTGCGGCCGACATTGTGTGATTTTAACACCCCCTGCATGTTTTCTGATTAAACATGCTTTTAGCGCCGGCAGGAAGTATCGCGTTTGTTTCACCCTATTCCACGTGGAGTGCCTTTAACTGCGTGGTCCCGTAAATTCCGTCAGTTAGCAAAGATTGAAACATTCTGAAGGTCATGTGTTTCCAATGAACCAGAATTAGGACAGATGGAAACACGGCTGGTCTGGGGGACTTTATCGCAACTTTGCCCCCACGTGGGAAAAGTCCTTTGTACGCAAGTCATGGTTGGCACTTTGGCTGAAATAATTCGTTGGAATGATGAAAAACAAAGCCCCTTCCTGACCCAGTTATTAATGGGGGGCAGAAAAGGGGTGGGGACATTTAGTTTCCAACTTCTCCTGTATAAAAGCGTTTGTAGTTTAAAGGCCCATTGTTTTCGCAATGACCTAAATTTTACTTCATGAGTTGACAAGAAAACAAATGACTCAAAATTTTGATAGGAATCGTAACAAACGTCACATGATATTTTTTGGTGCCTTTCTTAAAGGAAATTAACAACTGAAGGTGCATGGTTTTAAAAAAAAAGTGTGCATACAATTTGTTTCTACCATTTAGGGGGGCCTACTTTAAGGGGCCTATTTGTCATCTTACAAATGGGTAATTCCCAAAAGTAGGGGTCCAAAATTGTTGGTGTCCCAGTTACGTACGACACTCTCTTCAAAAATCACCACTCATGATCACAAATTCTTAGTAATGGACTAATCGCCTGTGATTATAGGGGGCAGCATCATTTTCTTGAATATTTTGTTCTCCGATTTCTGAAAAATATTCAAAACAAAAGACCATAAAGGCTTATAATCTGTTCTATTGTATTGAATAGGAGTTTGGTGTCCCGGGTTACCTACGCCAATGTAAATTGGCTGTAGAATGATTTTGCATTAACCTTGGTGCCATATCTACACACAAACATTAAATTTAAGTGGCATTTGTTGAAATAAAAATAATTATTTTTTACTGGGAAACCACTTTCCATCACTAAAAACACTTGAAAATCTTAAAAAGCATGTCACACTTTTGGACCTTTAATTTTGGGAATTACCCAAATGCTATATTGGCCTAAATTTTTCTTTAGATATGTATGTAACTGTTACATTAACATGAATTCATAAAAAAGGTTTCTTTAGCAAATGATACAGTAGGCCTTTAAACTTGAAGTGTAAGTGGCGTGGCGCCGGTCCAACTAAATGAGTTACTGTGTATTTGTGCCGCTAGCCTAACTTTCGTTCAAAGTGATCTTTGGTAACCTAAAAAATCTAGCAGCCTATAGGCAAAGGTTGTTTCTTTGGGGACGAGTCCTTGTCAATTTGCACTTACTTCACCACTTACCAGCTGCCTTGCTTGCAGGCTATAGTGACAATTTTTAATATGTGTGAAGACAATCCTGCTTTCTTATATTGTCAGTTGTGTATTTCGTTCGCTGTCGTGGGATTTGTCTGGTTCACTATTAAGAATATTCCTGTGTTATGAAAATTTGCTCGCTTGCCACTTTGGTTTAGTAAGTCGGTAATGCGCATGAACACAACTTGGGCCGACTGCACCAGGCTCCGTAAGAGCCACTGAGGCATGGTGTGCCACTCTGCCTGAAATGCTCCCTCAAAACCTGCGCTTTTAGGTCTGTTTCTGAGACAGCATTGCTCCGAAGATCAGGTCATCACATATGTAGATTTAATCAGGTTGAAAACCCAACAATGAGCCCTTAACAACAAGATTTTTCTCAGAAACAGAAAATGTCACATTTCATTATTGTGGGAATCATTTTGTTCAAACGGGTCCACTTGGACCTGGATGAAATCACTGAAGCGGAACAGTCTTGAAAGCGATTCCAAAGTGATTGGTCGATCAGTGCCTCGTTATCCACAAGTTCACTGTACTTTAAACAAACTTCTGTTCTGACCTAGGATTGATATTTTAAGAAACATTTTCTTTTTTGAAAGAGTCAAAAGAAGATGGGTTATTTGACATTTTAACAACGGAGCACCACCCTCTTTTGATAAATGTTCTTAGTCGCCACAAAAATAGCATCGCAACTTCACTGCCTTTTTTAACATCTAGTCTCAAGCACACTAATCTTCTGTATGAATTAATCGCCTTAAAAATAGCATCGTGATTTTCCTGTTATTCTATTGTAAGTCTAGACTTGAATGAACCAACAAATTGTTTGTCGTTGATCTCTTGGGGTCATTTTTAAGAATATTATGTTGGAGAGTTTGACAATGTTTTGGACTAAAAATTTCTTTTTCTCCTGTTTGCAGTGTAATATGCAAGAACGTCGCAATCTTCAGGATGCACAGAAATACCAGTTGATGGGAAATGAGGTTGCCCCAGTCAACAATGGACCGCTCTTTATATCCGAGTCGCACATGCCACAGTAAGTAAACAATTTTCTGTCAATTTGGAAAATATTTGGTAGCAATCATACACAGTTGCGCAGAGCAGTTCAACTTGTCAGGTTAGCACACTGGTACTTTCCTCACCGTTATCTACCTCTGTGGCTCTGGTATATGGATTATGGTCCCTGCTTGATCCCGTGGGGTTCCCCTTATACAGAATTGTGTAGGGGTTTTGTCCCACCTCTAAAACTGAGCATTTCTTCATCGTCTTCTCTTCACATGTTTCTTCAGGCTTACGAGCTACAGTGCCATGGGCACTTTTGAGGAATCTTTTGTTTCAGTACTAGAAATGATTAATAATTCTGAAGAGGCCCTGGATAATTTTTTCTTTCATCCCCAGTTTGGTTGTTTCATTTTAATGATGATTAGGCACCATGCCAAATATTGTTCAAATTTTGAACAAATTTTGTTTGTGATAAGTATTTTCTACTCGACTGCCTTATGAAATTGTGCCAAGGTTGTCTAACGTTTCGGTAGTTAAACCTAGTCTGGTACAAATATAAAAATTAACGGACACCGATTTAGCTGAAAAGTTGCGTCAGCTGACAAATTGCAGGGTACCAAAGGTGTGGGTTTTGTCAAGATGTTCTCCATATACCTCGCCCGAATTCATCTTAGCTACGGTAACAGTTTTGACCGGTTTCCTTCCCGTACCAAACTGCTTAAACATGACAATGTAATGCTGATGCAATACACCACATTCCACAGTACACATAGACCCTTAATATCGTCCTTACCATACATGACTCAGTGAGTCGGTGGGAAAATAAGTTCCAGCCCGCAATGCCAAAGTTAGAAATCAAACGTCCTCCGCAAAATCATTTTTCAGCTTGTTTAGATTACACCCATTGACTTCGTAATATCCCTCGGGTGTCTGCTGGTCCCTGGGGAATGAGCATACAGGGGGAGGGGTTTTGAGGTAGACAGAGAAGCTAAATTTCTAAAGTGGACAGTTTCGATGGAGCGGTCGGCTTTCTCAGTGAAACAACAAACTGTTGTGGGGGGAAATGGGTCGGGAAGTGAGGTGTGTTGCTAAGTTTAGATTTAGTCCCTGACCAGAGTTCAAAACTCTTTTCTACGAAGAGAACCGTTTTCAGGAGCATTTTGGTAAGAACTACATTGGATTTTTTTTCACTTCTGTGTGCGTCTTTGAGATAAACCTTTTTGCCAAAACACTACAAAGCAGTTAACATCTAAAAATCGAACTTTATATAAACATTACATTTTTGTACCCCGAAAAGGAACATATTTTTAGTTTATTTATTCCCCACTTGGGCTTTGCCTGTTTCATATTTTATTACAGATGAATTTATTTTCCTTAAGTTAAATTAATTTGATCCCTGGGGGTTTCGAGTGTGCAGTTTAAATTTGTTGGCTTAAATATTACTTTCGGTTTGTTCTCGACTTTGGAATAGGTCCAAGTTTCAGACCTAGATTAAAGTTTTTTCAAAAGTCGGGCCCATCTCAAAAAGGAGGGGGAGGGGGAAGGGGGGTGGGAGTAGTTATAGAAATTAGCTTCAATCCATAATCACTCTTAAAAAACACTTGTGTTAAATTAACAATTACTTTAAAGACTGAATACATGATTGGAAAACTTTTAAAAACAGGAACAGCATTACATAAGTAAAGAATAATGTTGATAAACTGCCTTGTAGAAATTTCAGCCACATAGATGCATTAATACTTCAGAAAACCTGAACAATTAATGCATTGTTTTTGTGTTGAATGAATGGAAAAACAATTGTCTGCAGACAATTTTTTTTAAAAAGAAGCACCTTCATTTGGCAATTTCTCCCACAAAGGTACCATTTTACATGGGAAAAATTCATGTGGTGTCTGTTACCATTGCTATCAACACTTTTTAGTCGGATTTTTCTTGTCCAACTCATGAAGTAAATTTTGGGTAACTGCAAATGATGTATTGGGGCTTTAACTATTGTCTCAAGAAAAGTATCTACGCCAAATAAATCTAAGCGGAAGAGTACAACATGAGGTTCAAGGTTTTCCCATTATCTAGTTGCCGATGTCTTTCACCCCGAGATTAACTCGAACATGGATGTTTTGTTTACGTACCAGACAGTCTGCAAAACAGCACCATGTTTTCAACTCTATCCTGAGTATTAAAACAGGTGGCTTGTCCAACTCCATTTGTCTTAAATATTTAAGGGAGTGACAAGGCGGAGATTCTTCTAATTTCCTCAGGAAAAACTCGGGCAGTGTCACAGAATGAGCCGAAACTATTTTCGTGGGAATTCATATCCCATGAAGTGTATGGTGTAAAAATTAAATTTTACATGTGACGATAATGATTCTGTTCTGACAAGACTATACTAAATTCTATGATAGGAAAATAAATTAGGGCCTAAAAGTAAAAACGAAAACGTATGAGTACAATTTTTGTTCTCAACATTCCTGTAATTGGCGGTCCTCCGCTGTTGGATGTGGTGAATAAATAAATAAATAAATAAATAAATAAAACTGTAAAAATACAATTTCTTAGGGTCAGCGGCAAAATACATTTTGCACAGAACTTGGCAAGGGGCACGTAATACTATATTTAAAGTTGGAGATTATGTGGTCTAGTGGTTACACAGCCGTGCTCATGATTAAGAGGTTGTGGGTTCGAGCCTCACTTGTGCCAACATGTTTGTGTCCATGGGCAAAACACTTAATCTCAATCACCCCATCTACCTCATTTTCCATTTTTGGCAGCACTCAAAAGTAAAATAATCCTAATAGATTTTTTAACATGTTATTATTAAAGCCTAGCGTACATCGACCTTGCAACTAGAAGCAACTCGCAGATGTATACGCTAACTTGCAACTACTTGGAAAAAATCCCAGTTGCCGCGAGTTGTTCATGTTCTACTTTCTGGCAACTAGTTGTACCTAGTTGCGGTCAGTTGCGTCGATGTACGTGTACTTGCAACTGATTGCTGTCAGTTACGCACGTGCATCTGATCACATGTGCGCACATCGACAGCAACTGCAAGCAACAGTTGCTTCCAGTTGCAAGGTCAATGTACTCTAGTTGCCGTGTCGATGTGCGTGCTCTGAAAATGTAGACATGGCTGGATGCAACTAATGAGTTACTGTCGATGAGCGCGCTATGCACACATAGACAGCAACTGATCAGCTGAGTTGCTTCCAGGTTGATTGACGCTATAGGCTTAAAAACAGTTTGCTTGGAACTCAAAGTTTGAAGTTTGACCTTTCTCAAATTTCATTGTAAGCTTTGTTTTTGCAGTGTAATCCTTTAAGCACTATGGCTGACAAAAATCATTTGAATAACAACAGTTGGTGTCAACAGGTGGGATGACAAAGCACTCACCCCCAACTCCCTCCCCCCAAATGTCTGTTGTCATGCACCTATCAATTGTGATTCTACCAGAAGGATAATATGAAGGTTTTACCTGGTATAATTGTTTAGGAACAAAATGTCTAATGTAAGCATGGCTTTTAGAAGCCAATAAGGACCTTTTATAGTCCACAAATAACTCATCAAAACCCAATTATCAGCACCCTATACAACCTTTGACCCTGTGTCACCCAAACAACTATCCTGTGGCAGAATTTAAAAAGCTTTTATGACCATAAAACCACAAGCTAAATAGTTAATGGACTGGAATGGCCATTGAAGTGTAGAAGAAAAGGCGGACTCTCTTGGGATGAAGATTTTGCCTCAAGGTTCACTGGAAAGGTATCAGCTAAATGTTATCATTTTTTAACCTCCTGAGATGTTTAGACTTTGTGGTTTGGTGGAATTTGTAAGGCCCAGTGGCATTTGAAGTCCATGTTTCCACTGGAAAATGGATACAGAAGCCTGTTCAGACCCCCTGTTGGCTTTTAAATTAGGCATGTTTCTCTTGAACATTTGGAATTTTACCGATAAACCCATTTACCGATAAATAGCAGTTAACACATTTTTCTACTCTATTGCTCTATTCAGAAAATGCCCAAGCTTGCTGGCCTTCCATTCTGCTTTGTGCATTTACAGATAAATAGAAATATGCCTTTTGTTTAGTCGTACTTCTTAAGATTATTTAACAAATGAAAGGAAAAACTCTGTATCATCCATCTTGAAAATTACATCCACTCTTTCCCCGTCCCTGCCAAACATGGTTTTACTAGCCAGCTAAACAGTGGAAATAGGGACTTGAGGCCCGTTTACACACGATTTGCCTTTGCCGAATCGAACTCCGCAATTTCCAAAAAGGCGAGTTGAAGCCGGGTAGGCGCTAAGTGTAACTGCAAAAGGTGAATTTTAAAAAGGCGGATCAGACCCGGGTCTGATTCGACCTTTTCAAGTGACCTTTGGGGTAGGGTTGAACCCCGCAATTGTCAAGGCCGCTTGTAGTGTAAACTACAGTTTCAGCAATTTCAGTGTCCTTGGAGAAGTGCCCGCCGTGTGGTAGATTTAATTGACCAATCTGGCACCAATTCGCAACACCTTACAACACACACATGCGCTGCAGTTACAATTAGTAGTGACTTTTGCGGTTTCTGAAGGCAAGTTGAAGCCGATTTGAGGTAGTGTAAATGCCGCAAATGTTCAGTTTTGTGGTCGCAATAAAAAAAGCTGGGTCTGTATCCACCTTTGCTGGTTCAAGTGTATAAACACAGAGTTGTACATGTAAGGTGACCTACATCTTAAAAAAGATCTGTAAATCTTTCAGAAACTATACGCTGCAGGGCTGTGACAATTAAAATGTGATTTACTAACACCAGACAGAGGGGAGACACTAGTTGCCTGAGGAACTAAATTTAGGAAAGAAAAACGGGAAAAAGGTGCCTAAAGTGTTTAACTTGAACAGAGGTCATGTGAGGTCAAGATTCCCCACTAAAACTCACATCTGCTACCTTGTTAAATTTGTGTCCAAACTTTCAACCAAGGTTGGGAAAATGAAAATATAGGAAGGGTAATGACCAGGTTAAAAGCAAATCTTTAGA
The DNA here is from genome assembly GCA_037783545.1 of Henricia sp. BOLD:AAB3569. Taxonomy (NCBI): domain Eukaryota; kingdom Metazoa; phylum Echinodermata; class Asteroidea; order Spinulosida; family Echinasteridae; genus Henricia; species Henricia sp. BOLD:AAB3569. The sequence goes on along the minus strand of JBBELK010000577.1, from coordinate 1,091,988 downwards.
ACTTAATTTTCTATTTAGGAAAAAATAATTGAGGGGGGAAATTGGAACTTCATTATTTGCTTAATAAGATTAATGTCTCTTGGAAAGGTACCAAGGTAAGGTCTTGAAACAAATCTTTGACTCGAGACTCAAATCATTCAGGCAAGTGACTTAATCCTAGTCCATTCATTATATTTGGAAGCTCATTCTTTTAATGCGAGACTTGAGTCAAGTGAAATAATTAGCTCCAGAGACTGGAGGCAAGTCATCAAAAGTTGTGTCTTAAGGCCTGTCCGCATTGGACTTTTTTGAGATGATGGGTACTTTTCCCACTTTAAGTCCAATGCAGACGTTTTCCTCTCAGTAACTTGTCCTGAGTCCAGCGGTTATTCTGCCCAGGAAAATTGACCAGGGAACTTTTCCCGAGACGATAAGTGCGGACACAGCGAGTCGGTAAAAGTGCTCTGGAAGCAGACATCCAGGCCGTGAAGGTCAAACTGTGAAGGTTTAGCTATTTTTCATTTTACCATCGTCTCGGTAAAACCTCCCAAAAAAGTCCAATGCAGACACAGCTTTAACGGAGCGTGTTCCAGATCACATTTTGAGCGCCCCATTTTTCCCCATGGGTGTTGAGATTTTGATATATCATGTGTCATAATATAATTTTTTTCAATTACCATTCTGAAATGTTGCGCTCTCAATTCGTATATTTTCAAGGACATCGTAAAAAAACCTCCAGGGTTTTATAAATTAATTTGTCCGGTTCCATAAAGCAGTGCAGTGATTAAACCAACCTTTTTGGTTCCACATCCAAATCTGGACAAGCTCCTTTAAGTTTAATAACAACAGCAGACTTTCTTTTAAGACTTGAATTTGGAGGGGTGTACACAATTTCCAAAATGTCTTGCATTTATGCAAAATAAACAGTTCTTACATGTGGGTATTTCGATAAAAACAGGATTTTGATACATTAAGGTCTGTTTGACCAGTTTCTTTCTGGAAAAGGTAGTTGCTGATTTTACCAAGCTGTAGAACATAGACTTTATCGATTCAAATTATATTATGATCTTATTTTTTTACATTTTGATCGAAAGTTTCAAAATGTCACACTTGCGTTTAGAAGATCGCACTAGTTTATTGAATCGTTCTCGTTATGTTTTGGGTAGTATCAACAGATAAAGGTGGTGTTCAATTCATGAGGTCATATATTCTTTATATGCTGAGGGTAATCATTCTCTGAAGCACAAGCACAAAAATTTGCTTAACACAGAATTTATTTGCTTTATAAAATGGATTACAAGCCAAAATTATACGCCAATTTGTGTTTTGTGCAAAAGTAGGAGAGTACCTTTCAATACACATCACTTAGGATTTTTGCTGGCAATCCATTTTTGAAGCAAATTTTTGTGCTTAGCAGCGCCATGAAATTGGCCCCAGAAGTGTCACAAAGTAAGGGGGACACAATCCTGTTTTCAAGGAATGACCCATGTAATAGTCTGTCAGTTTACAGACAGATTAATTCAGAAACTTCAGGAGCTTTTATGTAGTACTCTTTTTAAAAATATTTTTTTCCTCTCTTGGTTCTTACTTTGGCAAAGCCAGAGGCAGGGTTCCTAAAATCTGACCTGGTTAGAGAAGGTCAAAAGAGGTCAAGCTCCAATTCAGAGTGTTTAAATTTCGTCTTTCACAATGAAGGATATTTATTGCTGCAGAGTTTCTCAAGTATGCGGCACTTTGACAAAACTGTAGTTGTGTGTAGATATCCAAAGATTAGCCAATTGGAGCATGGTTGGTATTTTTGATCTAACTGGAGATTTTTATCCAGACATTTGGTCACTTGGAGCACTTCACTATCTCTTGGGTGCATTATGGTATATCAGTGGAGTGGTGGTGGGGAGGGGGGGGGGGGGGGGGGAGTGGCACAAAGCAGCACAAAGCAGCACAAAGCAGCATACACATCTTTGAGCAAACATCGTCTCATTGGGGGTGCACAAGGGGGCTCGACATGTTTTATTTGGGGAGGGGGATAGGGGTACAACACTTCAGGGGGGAGGGGGGGGGGGGGGTTGGTGAGGTGCTACATGTCCCCCAGGATCCCCCTCCCCTTGGCAATGCCGCTGCCAAGTACAGTATTTACTTTTACTGTAAACCTCTGCCCCAAAAACTGACCAGGTTAATTTAATTGAGCCCGAGTCTCCAACAAACTATACCCAAACAAGTCACATGTGGGACAATGGTTGACAATCCACTAAACAGAAGATTCTTAAGCCCACAGGTATTGAGGTCCACTAAATTTCAAAAACATCTCCTCAAAAAATTCATATTTGTATAAATTTTGGGGCACTTTTCTCACCCAAAGGTAGCTTTAAACATTTAAGTTTCCACCCTGACTTGATGACCCCATTAAACCAGTGTTTAATAACCTGGTGCCAGTATCATTAAACGTGACATTGAAATTATAAAAACAAACTAAACTACATGTATATCACACAGATGTTTATGAAATTAACAGTCCAGGCCAAAACAGAAATCTTCATATTTATTGGTCATTAATTTTTTCCAGGGTTGCAGTTAAATATTTAAGTATAAACAATGACACATTTTGTTTGCATATGCAGCGAGAAAAATAACACATCTGTAAAAAAAATTAATGGTGTTTAAATTGTCAGACGTGAGAAATTAAATTTTGGAGGATATATTACTCTGGCATACCAGAACTTTGGGAGAAAATGGGGAAAATAAATGATTAGGAACGTGTTGAAAGTTACGAAGCACAGAAAATGCCACCGGTAGCTCTGTAAAAAAAATGAAATGTGTAAATCGTTATAAAAATGACGGCCACTTAGACGCCAGTCTACTTCTTGGTTTTCCTTGAGGCCAAAGATTCCATATAAATCTCAAAAAGGTATTGATTTTTCAACAATATTTTTGAGAGCCGAACTAGTCATTAAATGCATTTTGTCAGACCTTTCTCCTTGTTAGCGGGCTAATAAATAAAAATTTTACGGCTTCCAGCTTTAAATATGCCGCATAATTGGCTTTTCAGCAGATACACAACAGATGCCTTTCCAGCCAAATATTTTGTTCAGCCATGTGTCACTGGCTCGCTAATTGGATAAACACTACGCATCCTGACTACGTTTCAACAAAAACAAAATGTCATCACATGTTTGCCTGTCTTTTTATTGAATTTTCCATATATACATATTTCATCTGTAAATTCTAAACTCTACTTCATAGGATTAAGACACGGTTAATGACAATTTAAGTTCAATCCATTTTTGCTCCGTGAAAAGTGTTGAATATTGCTAAATATCTTGGGATAGACAGGACTTTAGTTGTGCATCCATGCAAACCCTACATAAAAGGTTGGTTCTTGGGAAAATCGGAAGAAGTGTAGGCCCTATGACTGCGCCTAATAGCTCAGCTGTAGAGCCTCTGTCCGGTGCGTCAGAGGTCTTGAGGAAAACCCGATGGAGTATACCACTGATAGTTCAGCTGGTAGAGCATCTGTCAGTTGTGTCGGAGGTCTTGGGAGTGGAGGGGGGAACCTGAGGGAGTACATCACTGTGCCTCATAGTTCAGCTTGTAGAGCATGTGCCTGGTGTGTCAGAGGTCTTGGGGAAAACCTGAGGGAGTATATCACTGTGCCTCATAGCTCAGCTGGTAGAGCATCTGTCAGGTGCATGTGTCAGAGGTCTTGGGGAGGGGAACCCGAGGGAGTATACCACTGTGCCTCATAGTTCTGCTGGTAGAGCATCTGCTCGGTGTGTCAGAGGTCTTGGGGAAAATCCGATGGAGTATACCACTGTGCCTCATAGCTCAGCTAGTAGAGCATCTGCCCGGTGTGTCAGAAGCCTTGGGGAAAACTTGACGGAGTATACCACTGTGCCTTATAGCTCAGCTGGTAGAGCATCTGTCTTGAGAATCAGATGTCTCAGGTTTGAATCATGATGAGGATCATATTATATGATTTTTCTCTCATCCCATGTTTGGTGACTTCGGAGAGTATAAAGCTATAATTCCATTGGACCTTCTCTTCCGTTACCTCACACAAAGTTACTGGGGCAAAAATGTATAATTGGAACGCCTTCTAAGTGGATAAATTATTAGGGGTATGGCTGCAACCTCAGAAATTGAAAACAAAGTCTGGCATCAACTTTATTTGCAAACCATCTGATATAGGGCTATATGGTGCCTTCCGGACCTTTTAAAAGCAGGCCCTAAATTACAAGTCACTTTCAGAAATCTTTCAGACACTTTCTAGAGAGACTAGGCATGGGTCATTTTCATTTTGGCCATTTCGGCCTGTGCTGGACATTGACTTTTTCAGGGCGCCAGATGACCTCTGCATAGATTAGTATCCTTACAAGACTGTTTGAGGGATTAGTTTGCACAACAGGTCTCCAGTGCTGAGCCCTAAATGGTCCCAACTGTCACATTCCATTATAAATGAGGGTGCTTTGTCATAAAGCCCAGAGTCACAGATTTGCTGAATTTTACATATTTACCAGCTGTTCTTTCACTGTGAGCTTCCAGCTGGAGGGTATAGTACCATTTTAAGGGGAGGGATTTGATTTTGTGGGGTACCGTGGCCCAGTCGTTGGGTCATTGATTAGCAACAGGGGTGAAGGCTTGGTGTTGCGGCTTTGATATACCTGGTGTGGTGTGTGCCCCTGAGCAAGGTACTTAAACACAATTGCTCTGTTCTTCGGAAGGAATGTATTAAGCTGTTGCCCAGTGTGTTGTGTAATGCACTTAAAGCGGGCCTCCCACTGTGCGATTTTTGCTACGAATTAGGTACGATTAGCTACGATTTGGTACGATTGTGTATACACTCTACACACAATCGTACTTAATCGTAGCCAATCGTAGGAATTTCGTGGCCAAAATCGCACAGTGGGAGGCCCGCTTAAGAGATCCCAGAGCACTTTTAGGGGATTCCCCGGTGTCTCTGGTCGGCGGCTGCCAATGGTGCCACCCATATATGTATCTCAATATTTAGGTGGAACACACTTGTAAGCTTCTTCAAATTGAAGTTCACAAAACCCATTGAATATTAAATAAACAATTTGGTGGGGACGGGGGAAGGGGATGGGGACAGGGATAATAGGTGCAGGGGGTGGAGCCAGAATTGAAGGGGGAGATGGAAGGGTTCAGCTGTTTAGAGGGGGTTTGGGGAGGAGAGAGTAAGCGAAGTGATGAAAAGGGGAAAGGGGAGGGGCCGGAACTGCATGGTATTGAATTGTGTAGCTTTTGGTGCAATTTATGATGCTCTTTTTATGATTGTCCACACCTCTCTTGTAGGCCTAATTTCAACATTTTGACCCAAAAATTGAACTTCTGACTCAAAATTGATTTGTTTGTTTGTTTGGTTTTTTTTAAAACAAAACAAATGAATGTTGTGACTGGCAAACTGACCTGACTCAAATTGTGACTTGAAACTTAATGAAAACAAACAAACTAGAAACTGTGTTTGGAGTTGACTTTTTGGTGAACATTTTGGTGGTTGAAATGTTGATATTCGTGCAAGTTTTGTCACTTCTGACTTGGGAAAATTACATCCAAACTGTCCATGTGGTGGAAACAGCAGAGTCAGATATGATGTGGCACATTTCAGTGATCATACATCTAGATATAGACTTCTCATTTGGTCAGTTTTACCAGAGAGAGGTTTTGACTTACAGGAAAAGCAACTGAACAGAAAGTTGTCTTGGCTGTCCAAAATGGATCAATGATCTTCTTGTTGAGTTTTAGCCCCAAAAAGTCCATTCTGAACTTGCCTTGTCTACTATTTCTTGACCCCCTAAGTAATGGCTCGGTCACACATACGCGACGCACGGCCCGCGCATTGAAAATTAATTTAAAACTGGAAAATAAGATCAGTACATCGTTGTGCGCCCAACTTTTGTCAGGATTTGGGAGAAGCTAGCGAGTTGAAAACGAATGCACAGTGTGTCGCTAGCGCGCTGTGCGTATACAGGGCACTAGAAGAACGTTGGGCGTGCTAGAAACTCGTTCAGCACGCCCATAGGTGTGCGCTAGGTGTTGTCGCTAGACCTCAGCCGACGAACATACAACGAATACCCAGCGTGTGCTCCGCGTGTGTCTGGCGTTGGTCCAGTGCGCTCTGCGCGTGACTGGTGTCCTTCTGGCGTGTACATTCATGCGTCGAGCTCCACGCACATTTTTGTGCCCGCACAAAAATCCCGACGCACACAGCGAATGACAACGAATGCATAGTGTTGGTCCAGGGCGCTCGATGAACGAGTAACGAATGCTGAGGCACACCTAGCGAACAACAACGCACTGGCCAAAATTGCAAATTTTTCAGTGTGTGGGCTGTGCGTCGTGTAGGTCTATGTGTGACTGGCGCATTAGAGAATGAGCAAGAACATATACTGGTACTAAGCCTATATCTCAGATCTGTCACAATGGGCGGTGCATGTAGTTACAGAGGAATTACCAACATAGCCGTAAAGGTCCCGACCCAAGCAACTACTGTGAACTGTCCATAATCCACCAAGTTCAAGTAAATTTACTTGTGATGTTGTGCACCTGTTCCTTATAATTTCTTATTTCAAACCCAGCCGACTTCACTGGTCTTCGTTTCCTAAAGGAAGCCAGACCAACGCCTGTGGTCCTCTGTATTCCTCAGGTCATTACCCTCTTTTTGGCCCAAATCGGCCCTGTATATTGCAATCTTTAAAGCAGCTGTTGTGCTTCTGTCCGGCCAATTGAGAATATTAATGTGCCAAAATTTAATTTCAGCTTTTTTTTATCCTCGCAACATATTTCCGCTTCCCCCCGCCCCCCCATGCGTAAGCGTTGATTTAATTTTCCGCTTTTTTCAACAGTACGGTACTTGCAAGCCAACATTCATTACAAAATTCCATTCTCAAAGCCATAAAATGTACCAACTGGGGACATTAATTCGTCAAGATGTCAGTGCAACTTAAACGGGCCCCCCCCCGGACCCAACGCCGTTAGGGCTTCGCGCTTTGCGCTCGCAATTTCAGCTTCACGATTGCTTTTTCAGATTTGTTTGGGGTTCTTCACTCACACCCCTGATACACCTGGGTGGAGAGAGGCAAGTGAGGCAAAGTGCCTCGCCCAAGGGCACAAGATATTGGATACAGTGGGACTCCAACTTGCAATATTCAATTATGAGTCCAGTGCTTTATCCATTACAGCCAGCAAACGCCCAAAATTGTTAGTTTTACAACACCGAAAGTTTGACATGTTTCAGGTGTTTTGGCATAATCCAGTGTACTGCATTTCCGTTTTAGACCCTTTGACGGGCAGCCATGATGGGGTTGGGGCAGGTTTTCACATTTGAATGATGTGACAATAGATCCACAAAGTGCCTATAGTTGTGCATGGTGCACAGCGACAATATGACTGCCCCCTGTCATGGCCGCCGTGCACTTTAATTCAGAGCCTTTCACGCCCCAAACATGATTGGAAATTCACATTTTGCCCTCTCTTCACCACTTCAGGATGACACTTTTGACCCAATTTTCAACAGTCCCAGACTTTCAAATTCCCTCAAGTCGGTTTCCCAAAACTATTTCACTTGCACAGATTCCCAAAATGTTTTCACTTGTACGTGAGGCTATGGATTACTCTCATGGGAAGGATTTTAAATTGGCAGTCTGCAATATCTTACAGTCAACCAATTCACAGTTTTGATTGTTTTGAGAGAGAAAAACTTGCGAGAGTTAACGAGTCGTGCATCTGTTTCTCTTGTCAAATGATTTTGTCATAGTTGGACCCTCGTGAATTTGGTGAGCTACATTCTGTAACCATGTGTAATTTATCACTTGTATAGCCCAGTTGCTAAATTCTTGGGCGGTTTCTATTCGGACAGAAAGTTATTTCAATTTATTGAAGTCCGGAAACAAGATTTGCAAACATCAACAAACGAAACTGCAAATTTTGAATCTTTTTTGTAGACCAGAATATGCGTGTTCGCATTGGACTTTCTTTTCCGCTACCTCACGGAAAGTTACTGTGACCTTGCAGGAACATTCCTCCTTGTAATCAGTGCCCGGAAAGTAAACGTTCCTGGTGCATGCCCATTACATGTATTTACTGCATGGTCAAGTTGTTTAATTACACAGCAAAACTGTTCACACTGGACTAAAATACAGTCCTGTAAAACTAATGTGAGCGTAAAGATTTGTAAGTTTTACATCGTGACCGTGGAAATTGACAGGAATGCTAGTTCTTCGTGTGTCCTCGTTGCACTTATTTTTGTTGTTCTACAGCACAGCCACGGTAGTTTAACCAAAACAAATCTAATGGGAACACGACTTGAAACTAATTTTCGTTGTAAAAAATCACGATATAAAAATAGCCGGTAATGAAAAAAAATTACTTGATAGAACTACATGTACTCTTATACTTATACAACTGTTTCTGCCTTGGTACTAGCACTAACACTAACAGCCATGGGCTATGAAATTACTAACTCAAGCAGAGAAATTAAACGCTACCCTTCCGTTTATTGACGTTCAAATTTAAATTGATATGTTCTGTCCAATGGACTGCTCTAGGGAAATCGGAATGAGGTGTGTGTGTCAGCCGGAGGGAAATGAAGTTTAGCTGGCAAAATAATTAGTCGGTTTGACCCAAAGGCAAATCCATTTCGCTGCCAAAATGTCACCGAATGCGTTGAGCTCCGACTGTGGCATGTGTCTGGTGTGGACAGAAACGAGGGCTGCTGTTTTGAACATTTTTCTGACTGTTAGGGGATGTGCATAAATGTCATAGTTGTGACTGGCCGGTCTGGCTGGCTCTCGACGCCCACACGCATTTCGGAGTCTTCTGGTAGACTCATCAACTAAACTGCTTCTTTAGTCTTTTGTGTTCTTTAAAGAAAAAAATTGGTTCTGAAAAAAAGGGATTTTGTTAATGCCGCAAACAATTTTTGTTGCAAAGAAATTTAACACCACTTTTATACCATAGGGTATTGTGGCAGAGTGGTTTAGGTCGTTGACTCGCAACAGGGGTGAAAACTTGATGTTGCGGGTTCGATACCGCCGTTGGCTGCCAATGGTGCCACCCACCTATGTGTCTCAGTGTTTAGGTGGAAGATATTTGTAAGCTTCATGCAATGCATAGTTCCGATTTTGCCCAGTTAACCCCGCCCCCTTGGATATTGTTGCTATGGCTCACAAGCTATCATCAAAATGGCGACACACAACGCACAAAGCAATGAGACTTTCAATGGAAAGCACAGATTCATTGTAGAAAACTCAAAGGTATGTTTCAGGGTCGACAGTTGTCTTAGAACACACCGAGTAAAGGGCCAGTAATGCAGGGATGTCATATCACCCGGAACATCGCATACAACACTGTACAAATTGTATGGGGCAGAACATCGCGTGATGTTGTTGCAAACATTGCACTTTGACCTATGTGGGTGATCTCTGCTAGCTCTGTTGTGATTGGTCGGCGGGTTCGGTTGATTGACAGGTCGGAACTATGCATTCAGTCTACAGGCTGTGATTTGAAGTTCACATTAAATTTAAAACAAATACCATTTGAAGAGCAAATAATGTTCATTTATTGCATTACAGCATATTTTCAAAATTTTGTTGGGTGAACATAACTGCTTTATATTTCATTTTATTCATTTTATTCATTTTATTCATTTTATTCATTTTATTCATTTTATTCATTTTATTCATTTTATTCATTTTATTCATTTTATTCATTTTATTCATTTTATTCATTTTATTCATTTTATTCATTTTATTCATTTTATTCATTTTATTCATTTTATTCATTTTATTCATTTTATTCATTTTATTCATTTTATTCATTTTATTCATTTTATTCATTTTATTCATTTTATTCATTTTATTCATTTTATTCATTTAAGTATTCTTTCTGGTACTGGAACAAGGATTACTCAAAAGGTGCTCATGGCACCATGTCGTAGCTCATAAGCCTGAAGAGAAGATGATGAAGAAATGCTCAGATTTAGAGGTGGGACGAAAACCCCTACACAATTCTGTATAGAAGGAAAACCACGGAATCAAGCTAGGGCTGAGAACTCAATCCACATACTGACCTTGATGGGATTCGAACCAGGGCCACAGAGGTGGAAGACGAGGAAAGTACGACTATGTCAACCTGATTCCCAACCTGGTCTATTATTTGTGACTTTTTACTCCAACTTATCCAATCCTGGATTTAAAACGTTTTAGAAAATGAAATAGACTTCAACACAGAAGATTTCGCATGCAGTGCTTGATTTTCAAAGGACAGTCAAGAAGAATATAGATTGGTTTTTCAATCAGTTTATTTGCGAGCTGATTTCCACCGAAAATAAATCGAACATGACAAGATATACTGTGGACCTAATTTGATACTGTTGTGGGCCTTTTGTGTACTTGACTGATGGGAATGACATATGCCAAGTTGCCAACCCATATACTCTGGTTACAAGTCTCATGTGGTTGAGTTTTGAAAGGATGATTGGTTTCTTAAAAGATGGGATACATTTTCTAACTGACAGTATTTTTTTGTGGGGTACCATGGCCAAGTGGTTTAGGTCACGGACTCGTAAGACTTGGGTGAAAACTTGGAGTTGCAGGTTCGATACCCGGCCGTGGTACCTGTGCCCTTGAGCAAGGCACTTAACCACAATTGCTCCATCCTTCAGAAGGGATGTAATGCTGTTGGTACAGTGTGTTGTGTAATGCACTTTAAAAGATCCCAGAGTAAGAGGATTCCCTGGTGTCTCTGGCCGTCGGCTGCCAATGGCACAACCGAATGGTGTATCCTGATGTTTAGGTGGAAGTCGCCTGTAAGCTTCATGCAATTCAGCCTACGAGCTGCGAATTGAAGTTCATTAAAGATAGTACATGTATACATGATTGGTACACTATTACAAATAGTTTTATCCCCCTGTGTGATTGAAGATATGCATGATTAAAACCAACCTGAGCAAAAACCAGCTCCGTACTTCGTCTAATTTTGAGAAAACAGTCAAAAAAAGGGTTTGCAAACCACTTCGCCCTTAACCATTTCGCCCTGAACCACGGCCTGTGCACAAAGTGGATTTGGGGTGAAGTGGCATTTGGGTGATGTTTGGTTTGGACGTTTTCTATGGTCATCATGTTTATATTGTGTAAGTTATGCATAAATTCTGATTTTCGAGATAGCAATCATGTATACTGCCTTTAAACCCATTAAATCCATTTAATTGTTGTGGCCATCAAACAACTAGTGGAGTTTTTGTAAATGTGTTTGATTTTCACTGCTCATATGCAAAAAACAAACGTTTTAGATTTATTATTTAAAAACACAAATTTATAATTTCTCTTTTTCAGGCTTGACCAGATTGTTGTTGACGTGGTTGAGGGCAAACACGGAACATACCATGTGTTGTTCCTGGGCACAGGTAAGAACAACAAATTTATGCAAATGAGTTGACCTAAGCGTAAACTTACAGCTCTTGTTGTGCACCCGTCCATTGTGTAGTGGTCAGTGGATGTGACACGTGTGCCCTTAAGCGAGACACTTTATCATGCTTCCTCAATGCCCTTCCTTGTGGAAGTAATAAGGGACAAAGGCATTTGGTTGTCTGAAAGCAGACAAATTACCCCTTGAGCTATATTGTTGAAAATGGACTAGGATGCTTGTCTAGTTTCGGTGTAATAAGGGGTTGAGGTTTTAGACACTTAAAATTGGTGGCCCATTTGTAGGTATCAAAATTAGCTTACAGTGTAAATTGTTTTGACTCCATTTTGAAAAATCCATCTTTTCTTCCCTAAAAACTTGGCTAATGTCAAACTTTAAAAAGATTTCTCTAAGATGACAAACTATCTGGTTTTTTAAAAAGGGCAAATTATACTTTAACTAGCGATGATGTTAATGGCAACAGCGCCATGAGTACCCTAGGGTAGACATACTATGTGCGCTATACAAGTGTCCACCATTACATTTAACTAAAAGATTGAGGAGGCTGGGACAAGTAAAATTTTATCGGTCAATAACGTGTATGAACACATCTTGTACGTGGCAAGACTGACTGCACTAGTCTCTGTAGGAGCCACTGAGGCAGGGTGCGCCACTCTGCCTGCAGTTCCTCCCTGAGCTCCTGCACTTTTAGGGCTGTATGTTTTAGAGACGCGCAGATCCAGAGTTCAGCTCATTCCACGCATGTTCAATCGGGTTGAAAACCCAACAAAATTAGGATTTCTGAGAGCCCTTAACTGCAGGATTCTCCCAGAAACAGGAAATGTCACATTTCATTGCTGTGGGAATCACTTTGTTCAAACAGGTCCTCTTGGACTGTTGTGATCAATAATTGATATTTTATAAAAAACAAAATTTGAGAGAGTATATATATCCCTTCATGCAAGCTGGTCTTTTCTCGAGTTGCCCAACATGGCCCCAAAACCAATGTCTCTTCAACTGATGGAAGACACTTGTGTCAGGTCCCCATAGTCAAGGGATCAGTAGTCTGTCACATAACTGGCCCAGGGCTATGCAGGCAGACTTTATTCAGCTTTGTCCACAGCCAATAGGGGAATAGCTAGGGAGTTGGTGGAGTACCATAGACCAGTTTAGTCCCTTGTGGATACTGATAGACTGAAAAGTCTAAATGCTCAGAAAGCAGCTGGGATAATGGCCGGCCATGATAAAGATGCATTACATCGACCCTGTCTTTGAGCTTTGACAAAATCTTTTTAATTCCTTTCCTAAAATTCTCTGTTCACTTGTAGGCTATTTCTGGCAGGAAAAGGAAACCTCTCTAAACTTTACAAAATATCTAAATATCTTCTGACTTTCTAAAACCCTTTATTCCAACCTCATAAACATTTTAACCTTGTGTCTCTAAATTATATGGTCTTCAGACAAATTATTCTGTAAACTACCCAAAATGTTTAAGGTTGCAGCAAAGATATTTCTCATGTAGAGTTATGTAATTGCCTCACATAAACACACTTTCTTAAATTCTCTATTCTAACATAATTTAAATTTTATGATCTTCGGAAATAAAAAATAAAAAATAACCTCAAAACCTGAAATATATAGGCTACTGAGCAACAAAAAAATGCAAATTTTGTGCTGAAAATTTCCACTCTCAGACTGACTGTTTTTTAATCATAAATTGCGGAAAGTGTTTGCGTTTCATTTGTTGCTCCGTGTAGTTATTACGTGAACTCAAGTTGAACATGAAGAAATATTAGCAATGTTCTAGCCTTAAGTAATGGTACAAGGCAAGATTAAAATAATGATAAATGGTGACATTTGTAAGAATTTACAGAAACACTACATTTTTTGGCAAGTTTCATAACGGTACTATCCACGGATACAGCAACATCTAAATGATTTTCAAATTGTACAACTAGAGGACATTTACGGCCTGTTAACGAAGCAAGTCTCACAATTTCGGAAACCAGAGCCACTGCCCTGAGGTTGACCGACTGCCCTAGATATACCAGCCTCTTTAAACTCCAAATATTTTCACGCCATCCGAAAGACCCCTCGAGCGAGTTATAAGCCCACTGTTTGCAAAAGGACAATTGATACGGACTAATTTTGCGGCTTGGGTGAAAGGTCGTAGTAAGGTTTCAGTTTGCGTATGAGGCATGCGCGATGTTGTTTTATGTAACTGAACTTGCTGTTTTAAGGTTACGTTACTTAATGTATGTGGCATTCCCCTCAACTTGATACGCGATCAAGTTTTTATTAGATCACAGTGGATTCATTACAGTTATCAAGGTTTGTTGCCTTAAGAGTAGGTGTGGGCAATTCCAACTTTTCGGAATCTATTTTGATTCCACTTAGGGTCCGTCCAAAGTAGTCAATATTTTCACGGTTCTGCAGAGCGTAGTATTTATCAAGACACCCTCTCCCTCCCCCCTGAATACTTTTTACAGTGCATGTAAAGTCATACGCGGCCCTCGACCCCACACCCCTCCCCCTCCCCCCACCATCGGGTACTTCCTAGAATCACCAAGATAATGGGAATCGATTCCTCCGAAAGACGGAATTGCGATTCCGAATCCCAACTTAGAATCGATTTTAATCGATTCCAGAGAGAATTCACCCAAGCCCACAAAACACCTACCCCTACACAGCTGTTTGTTGCATTCCCTGGTCTCCTCCAGCATTCCCATGCAAAGACTGCCCTCTAGGCAGTGTCGCGATCGTGTCTGAATGCCGGCGTTAGGCCGAGCAGATGCTCCATGCACTCTATTCGCTCCAGGATCCTGAAATAGATGGACGGAGCATAGAGAAGCAGAGAGTGCTGGGCATGAAAAGAATTTTATAGTCGACCATTTTTCAAAAATTCTTTTTGATTTGCAAACCATTTGTTATAACCTATCAAATGCTTTTCTAGCAATTATTTCCCAGCATCTTACCTAATCTTACTACATAGTTACAAGAAAAGCTTGACCTTTTTACCCATTTTCTTTCCTTCTTGAAGTGAAGTGGAAGTATTGGCTACAGTCCACCCTTCCGAAATTCATTCCACACCCACCAAATCTGACCACGATCAACTTCCCTCTAATTTTCCCCTCAAGCTGTCAATCTCTAGTTGCTGCTAATAAACGCAAGTCCAATCCAATACAGAGTCTTAGTTCCGAAGGTTTAATGTTTCTCGACTAAATTCGAAGATTTATGTCTTCCTGAGAAAATCTTTCCTTCCTGTTGTTACAGGCCTTCAAATGAGGCAGTTATAAAAAAGTACAAGCAACCTCTCATTTTGGGACCCCTCAAGTGGGGGGCTTTGACTTGAATAAGCAGTCCTTGCCGGTACACTCTCTCTCCGCCCTCACCCCTCCTCCCTTTTTCGCCACCAAAGTAGACCCACCCTAACTTTCTACATAAACTTATCCCTATTTGAGGAGGGCAAAAAGCACATATTGGTTCCTTTTTGGCATCCGTGGACACCCCGCTGAATTTCCCAAGCTGATGATTAGGTTTCGATATACAAATCAGACATTTGATCGGTCTGTGTGTGTTCCAAAACTCCGACTAAATTAAAGGAGTTAAGTAGCCGATTTTCTTGAGGAATGAAGGGTGGAGTGATTTTCAAACATGTTTTTGAGTTATGGCTTGTGCCAGTGCAGGGGCGGATCCAGGAATTTTTCCAGGAGGGGGTTTTGCCACCAGGGAGGGGTTTTGCCCGTCAGATTTTTTATGTCAGCTCGTTTCGGACAGGCGGACACACAAACAATGCATTAAATTATTTTTTTTGGTGTCGGAGCAGGGGGGAGTTTTGACCCCCAAACCCCCCCCCCCCCCCCCCCCCCCCCCCCCCCCCCCCCCCCCCCCCCCCCCTCTGGATCCCTGCAGTGGTACTTTAAAAGTGACAAATTGATCAAATGTGCTGAACAGCTGAGATACAATGGTATTTCAGACCAGTTGTGTTGGGGATTTTATATTTTAAAAGTCTTTTAAACAATTAAAATCATTCATTCAGAAGTACATTGATCTCACTCCCTAAAGCGGATAAACCGCTTCCTGAAGCACTAAGCTATCTCTTTTTTTATCCATAATCTCTTGTCAGAAAGAAACATACTAAAAGTACATCATAGTACTCCGCTGACGTAAAGGCCAGTCCGCATTGGACTTTTTTGTGTCAAACTTACTTAGACGATGGGTACTTTTCCCATTTTTAATCCAGTGCGGACAGCCTGGGAAGTTTTCCTCTCAGTAACTTTTCCGAGTCCAGCGGTTACTTTTCTTGGCCAACTGTTGCTAAGGAAAATTGACCAGGTCACTTTTCCCGATACAATAAGTCCAATGCGGACACATCGAGTCGGTAAAAGTGCCCTTGAAGCGTACGTCCGGGCTGTGAAGGTCATACTGCAGTGCATGCTCTCCTGCTGTCTCGGTAAAATTTTCCCATGTCGAAAAAGTCCAAATGCGGACAGCAGTAAAATTTAGCCATTTTTCATTTTACATTGTCTGGGTAAAACCCGAAATACAATCCAATGCTGACACGGCTTAAGACTTTCACCATGTCTTGGAAGTAAAGTGCAAAAAACTGTTATGTGTACTTTGGGGGTTAAAAGACCTTGGCCTACGCAGCATCTGTCAAGTTTTGGTTTTGAATTCAAACTTTTTTTGTCTTTTAGTCTGACTGCAAACTAAGTAATTCTTAAATTTTTTTCAATTATATCATTTGTTTGTTTGTTTTTCTTTGTAGAGGATGGCAAAGTCAAGAAAGTTGTCAATCTGCCTGAGACAGGCACATCTTGTGAGCTGGAGATTCTATGTGTAACTCCAGTAAGTACATAACAGATTTACTTCTCGTGTTAAACTGCTGTTATCCCTGTTTGTGCACTATTTTTATCCAAAGATTTGTAACAGTTCTGATTGGTTTAACAGAAAATAAAAAGTTAAACATTTTATACGGTTTGCAAAAAGAATATTAAGTTGTTCCTAAGCTCCCTTTGAGTAAAAAACAAACAAACAAACAGTAAAACCATTCTAAGTTGAGTCTGTCACATGTCCTCGCAAGCCTTCACAAGTCTCTGGTCTTAATTCAAGTCACAAGCCATTCAAATGAACTCCAACAGAGGCATTCTTTTGTGCGTGTTCATCCTTTGCTTCTTGTTTAAATGCAACGGACTTGACTATACAGCCCTGCTGAAAATATCCACACTGAAAATATCTCCCCAACATTTTATTTGTTTGTAGGATGAGAAGTGTGAGCCGTTAAAGAAGATCGAACTGTTTTCAGAAATGGTGAGTGTTATCATTATTAAAAAATGACATTTTACAGCAGTTTCACCTCCATTGATTGGGCATTACACCTGATATAAACTCCTAAAAAAATAGTTCGGAAAGTCAAGTTTGACTGACGATTTCTCTCTTGTTACTAAATCATTTCCCTTGAATTTGGTATCATTGGAAAGCCCTGTTATTCCTCTTTACAGTGATGTGTCATTTGTTATGATTAATCAATTGGGGGATGTGCAGTATAGCGGAATACAGGGGTGGGTGGAAAGTGAAATGTCACAAAATTCACTGCTATTGTCATGCAGTACATTCCCCTTTTGCTTGGAGGATGGGAATGTGTCAATGCACTTTTTGACAATAGCAATGCAGTTTGTAACATTTCACTTTACACACGCCCCCGTATTCAGCTGTGCTGCACATCCCCCAATTGCTTAATCATAACAAATGACACATCATCGTAAAGAGGAATAACAGGGCTTTCCAATGATATCAAATTCAAGGAAAATTATTTTGCAACAAGAGAGAAATCGTCCGTCAAACTTGACTTTCCTAATTTTTTTTGAAGAGTTTATATTGAAAAAATGGACATCTCAATGTAAAACAAAAAGCGTTTGAAGCCACCATACTTTTCTCATTTCATGTTTTCATTGCAGCGGCTGATTTCACAAAAAAAGTTTGCGCAATTTCTGTGTGAAATTACAGCAAAATTGGTGCACAAAATTGTTAAGTAAGGTTTGTTTTACCCTTACCCGACGTAATTATTAACACTGTATACTCAGTTTCACAAAATTGCATAAGGTTTAATGAAATCGCATGCAAGGGTTGTCTGTTGGAATGTTGATCACAATATCAAACTTAATTCTTCGACAGGGCGCCCTCTATATCGGAGCAGCCTTTGGTGTCGTAATGGTGCCAGTGCAGCGATGCCACACGTATGGCAATATGAAGTAAGTCTGGACAGAATTGGGAAATTGTATGCAGCTTCCTATAAGAGCCAGTTAGTAGGGACAAGTTTGGCCAAGCTCTTGTGGAAAATCACATATGTATATACAAAGTGTGATGTCATTGTATTCCATGCCTTTTCCTCATTCTGCATATCGTTACCCTCTTAACAAAATTGCCCAAGTCATATCGTCGCATAGCTGACAAACTGACGAATGTGCAGTGGCTCTAAAGCCGCATATTCATCACCTCGTCAGCTATGCGACGATATTTAGGCCACAGTTTCAGATTATGGCAAAATGTTTGATTTTTTGCCCAAGTCTGAAGAATTTGAGCTGATGAAACAAAACATGACAGACTTTCTGAAAATGAACAGTGGGATGCCAAGTGATGCCTGGTCGGTAAAAACGAAATTTATTTTGATATTTTCAACTTCTTAATTAAGCAGAAGGCTGAAATTATTCATTGCTTCAGTCAATGACAAAGTTGTGAGCTTCCATAGGAAAGATTATAATTAGTTTAAATCTGAGTTATTGGTGTTTATTTTTCCACAGGGAGTGTTTGGATGCGAGAGATCCTTACTGCGGATGGAACACACTAACAAACAGCTGTACAGTTAAACCACGGAGGTAAACATTCATTATTTTATTTTATGACAATTCTCGCTGGCAATTGAAGTGAGGCAATTTGATAAGTATTATGTATTCCTCAAGATCTATTTCACCTAATGATATTAATGATAAGATTTTTTTTATATCACAGGTGCTCAGGGTTTTCACATCATTACCCCTGGTCACTGGGCTCAATTATATCTGTCCATTAAACCTTCTCATCTCCCTGTAGAGCATGCAGCCCCAGCTGCCTGAGGCCCGTTTACACTCGATTCGCCTTTGGCAAATCGAACTCTGCAATTTCCAAAAAGGGGAGTTCAAGCCGGGTAGGCACTAAGTGTAAATGCAAAAGGTGACTTGAAAAAGGCGGATCAGACCTGGGTCTGATTCGCCTTTTTCAAGTCACTTTTGGGGTAGGGTTGAACCCCGCAAATGTCAAGGTCGCTTGTAGTGTAAATGCTACCCGAATACAGATTCGGCAATTTGAGTGTCCTTGGGGCAGTGCCCGCCATGTGGTAGATTTTATTGACCAATCTGGCACCAGTTCCGCAACACCAAACAACTCACGCATGCGCTGCAGTTACAACTTATGTGGTTTCTGAAGCCGGATCGAGGTGTAGTGTAAATGCAGCAAATGTTCAGTTTTGTGGTCGCAATAAAAATGCTGGGTCTGTATCCCCCTTTGCCGGTTCGAGTGTAAACACGGTGCTAGGCACTCGTGAGCTAATCAAACACACAGCACCTTCACTATACCCTCACATGTTTCCTCCTGAGTGGAGAAAGGCAATTCATGGCAAAGTGCTTTGCCCAACGGCACCATGGCACAGCCTGGATTTGAACTTACAACCTGTACAATTAAACATATCTCCGCCACAGTACTTCAATTTGTATCTTTGCCCCGGTTTTTTTAATTTGTTCCCTGCAAAAATATTGATAACTTTCCATGATTTTTATTCTTGATATATTCTTGTTTTTACAGCAAAGACGATTTAACCCATTGGATGCAGGAAATAACGTCATGTCCAGTTGTCGACAGGGCAGGTAAGGTTTTGCATTCAAACATGTGTGATCATGAAAAGAAAAAGCACCTCGATGTGTTGACAACTGAGGCGTGTTTAACAGCACAATACCGAAATACGTATGGCAGCGTCAGTATGCTGCAACTGAAACGGCTTGTTGAACGACTGCCTCCCAAAACGTACCATCAACATGGCAATGCAGTTTGCAAAGCACTATGGCTGCACGCTAAACACTCTGTAGTAATAGACCCTTTTCACGGGCGGCCAAGACAGGGGCAGTCGATTGTCTCTTCGCGTCATGCACAAGTAGGCACTTTGTTGATCATTTTGCGGGGTGTTATGGCCGAGCGGTGTCGAACTTAAGTTCCTGTGCTAGTACTAGAATGTAGGTTCGATTCTTGGCCGTGACGGGTTGTGGCACCTGTGCCCTTGAGCAAGGCACTCAACCACACTTGCTCCCATTCCTGTAATTGGCGGTCCCTCCGCTGTTGGATGTGGTATATAAATAAATAAATAAATAAATAAATAAATATTAATTATGAAAACCTGCTCCCTGTCATGGCTGTCTGTGCAAATGGTCTATACTGCAATAAATTAGGATATCATAATTCCTGTGAGCCCGGCCTTGTTTTTGTAAATTTTTCCAAAATACTTAGCCAAACTTAAATGTTTACTGCCCCACTTTCCAGTTGACGGTGCTTACAGCAGCTGGTCCGACTGGTTCCCATGCACCGATCCCACCGGCGACTCCAAGTGTCTCTGTCGTCAACGTGAATGCGACTCCCCGGCGCCCCAGTGCGGGGGCCTGCCGTGCCGCGGCCAGACAGTTCAAGTCACCAACTGTACAGGTACTGCGGTTGTCGTGAGAAATTCAGGTACATCATGGCCTCTTGAACAGCATGATTTTGATTTCTTTCATTTTTGTTTTTCTTTTGTCTGCTGTTTTGTTTTTGTTTGTGCACGACTAACTCTGATATGACACAAAGCACTATAAAGCCCCAGACAGCATTTGCAGTTACCCAAAATTTTACTTCACGAGTTGACAAGAAAAATGCGACTAAAAGTGTTCAGAGCAATGGTAACAAACACCACATTAATTTTTCCCGTGTAAAATGGTACCTTTGTGGGAGAAATTGCAACTTAAGATACTTTTTAAAAATATTGTCTGCAGACAATTTTTTACTGTTCAAAAATGCATAGATTTTTTAGGTTTTCTGAAGCATTACTGCATCTATGTGGCTGAAATTTCTTCAACATTATTCTTTAGTTATGTAATGATGCTGTTCTTGTTTTTAAAGTTTTCCAATCATGTAATCTGTCTTTAACCGTATTTTGTGTCATATGTTTTCACAAACACATTTTGTCGATTGATAGCACTGCATGCTTGTCTTATAATTCACGGTGGCCTTGCGACCTCATTTTTTTAATTTCTTTAAAACTTGGTCTTAGAGAATGCATGAGTCAAGTCAGAATTTTGACAGGGTTTAACCAACCTCGGTATGTTTTCTTAAGAGCATGACATGTTCCGTTGAATCATTGCGGTGAATGATTTCACTCTACGTATTTTACAGATGTTGTGTCCAGGGTCTAGCGATACCTGAAAAAGATGAATCATAGAAAATGTGACTGTTACTCATGGTCTGTCCATTCCGTAAGGCATGTCTGTTCTGAATGCTTTTCAATAAAGCTTACTGAATCGGTGGATACTTTAAGTGTGGACAGCCCAAAAAACTTTGCTGTCAAATATTTTTCCTGAGTCCAGTGGTTACTTTTATCAACCTATGCTCGGGAAAACAGACCAGAGGGTCGATTTCACAAAGCGCTAAGACACGTCTTAGGAAGGTCGTGCACTCTTCTTATCTTGGTACATTGGTGTGGGAATTAGGACGCATTGAACTTGTCTTAACTTTTGTGAAATTGATCCCAGGTCTCGGTGGCTAGTTGATAATTTGTACTAACTGGCGAGACCTGTTACTTGATTTTAATACATGACCAGGGGCCAATTTTACAGAGTGTTAAGACACGTCTTAGGAAGGGTCACTCTTCTTATCTTGGGATGTTGGTATGGGAATTAGGACGCACTGAGCTCATCTTAACTTTTGTGAAAGCGATCCCTAAAGTCATTTTCACAAAGAAATATTTGCAACGCGTTGTAACAACTGATGAACACGTCGCAAAGTTATGACTACCAAATATGTAATCACAACTTTGAGAAGAGTTCTGCTCAAAGATTGCATAGCTCCACGTTGCGGTTCTGACCAGAACTTGCGATGCATGTGTACCCATCACTAGTATTTTGTGAAATGCAACTATAAAACCTGTCGTAAGCTTACGAAGGTGTTCAGCAAGATGCGACGGATTCAAGCGCTTACAACACGTTGCAAATCTTTAAATGTAAAATCACCACCTGGTTAATTTCAGAACGTCTTGTGCCATGGGTGTGTTGAAGTAATGCACCTATCAAGTGTTTCCCCCACCCCTACCCCCCCGGGCTACCCCACCTAAGAGGTGGGGATTGTCACTTTTTGCAAGACAAAATCCCCACCCCTGGGGCAACATTTAGGTGACAAAAATCCCCACCCTCGGGTGCAAAACATGCGCAAAAATGCACAGATAATGGGCCAAATGCCCCATCATGGGGCATGGAAAATGTGACCAAACCCCCACCTAGAGGGTGGGGTAGCGCGGGGGAGGGGGGGGGGGGGGGGAAACAATTGATAGGTGCATAAACGTACTGCAGTCATCACTAAATGAAGTTGCCCTGTGGTCTTTGTGATTTTTTTTTAAAACATGAATAGCAGTAAAATTCTCAGAAAAATTCAATCTGAACGCGACTCTAGAACTTGATGCGAAGAAATTGTCCTATGATCTCAGTTGTGTCGATTGAGTTCCCAGTACACTGGAAAGATAACTTCATCGCCCATGGCACCCACCCACCTGCTCCCTACCTAAGCGGTAGTCAACGCCCTACAATCCAAGAAACCCACAACCACATGATGACATTTAGCTGGGGTTGTCATATCTTGGTCATTATTACCGTTGTGGTTTGTAGTAAGGAGGGAAATGAGCAAGGGCGACAGAGGTTAGCTGAACCCTGGGGAAAGCAAAAAGTCAAAGGGCTTCGGGGTGAAAACACTAAAGTGCAGTAAACTCTTATATTTTTAGCAATGTTTTATTCCTGAGCAAGATGCTTTACTACATTTGCTCTTAAACAAGGTTTTATGGATTTAGTTGTCTCATAGCAGACTAGTCATTAGTTAAGCTACCCCTAGCTCTATTAAAGGGACACACCGGCTTTGTTGGGCTATTTTGGGCTCAAAATAGACCCATACATTATTCTGAAGCGCTTTCCAGAGTAAATTAGATATATCCTGAAAAGACGCCGTCAAATTTGGCTGTTTTTGAACATTTTTCAAAAATTCAAGGTCACGTGACTTTTCAGAACCAGATTGTGGTTCCGAAAAGTCACGTGGTCTTGTGAGTTAGTTGTATTTCCAGCCGTAGCGCGAAGTGCGAGTTGCTTTCTTCATTCTTGAGGGCGCTAAAGACACCAAAACGTTGCGTTCGATGTGCTTTCTTGAGTCAGCGCTGACCTGAGGGATCATGCAAGGTGTGATGAGTCGCTGAAAACAAGGAATCGAGGTTAAACACGTGTCGATCCATAGCGAACGCCACCTTTATTTACAAACACATGATACATAATACATCTCGACGGCTGGTAAAGCGTATAGCCCAACATTAGTCTTTTTTGTTAATTAATTTTAAACATTTCTAGTTAATTACGTGACATTTTGATAATTGTTTTTCACAACGACCATTGAAATATTTTTGTCAAGGATGCTAGATTGCTACATTATGTAAACAGTAAGCCGGTGTGTCCCTTTAACATTCGCGCAAGTTGAATATAATTCAACTTCCTGCGAAACCAATCCAACCTTTTCGCATGAAGTATGAACTGCAGCTGATTTCACAAAACCTTCCGCACTGCGTAAGCCCACTTGCACAACATTCCAGCAATAATTACGCACAAGCTATGGGGCTTTTGCCATTTTCAAAAGTTGCGCAAGCTACGCACTTTTTCTTGAAATTGGCTGCTGGCTTGAGTCTGCATATTTCTATGTGAATTTTGCTTGTTTGAGGCATTTTTCTGTTAATATTTGGTAGAGAATTTGACAACAGTGGACTAAACCTTGCATGGATTGTTTACTGAAGAGTTATGCTGCTAGAGCTATCTTGCTGATCAACCAAACATGAAATGCGAGAAAAATCATGTTTGTTTCATTTTAATGGTGATTAGGCACCATACCAAATATTATATTCGTTACTTCACTCAGTTGCACTCCCATGTAACACCAAGAGAAAAAAATGGGTTAATTGGGGTAGCCTGAGGGAGTATACGACTGTGCCTTACAGCTCAGCTGGTAGAGCATCTGCCCAGTGCGTCAGAGGTCTTGGGGAAACCTAAGGGATCGAGTATACCACTGTGCCTCATAGCTCAGCTGGTAGAGCATCTGCCTGGAGAATCAGATGTCTTGGGGAAAACCTGAGGGAGTATATACCACTGTGCCTCATAGCTGAGCTGGTAGAGCATCTGCCTGGTGTGTCAGAGGTCTTGGGGAAAACCTGAGGGATATACCACTGTACCTCATAGCTCAGCTGGTGGAGCATCTGCCCGGTGTGTCAGAAGTCTTGGGGAAAACCTGAGGGAGTATACCACTGTGCCTCATAGCTCAGCTGGTAGAGCATCTGCCTGGTGTGTCAGAGGTCTTGGGGAAAACCTGAGGGATATACCACTGTACCTCATAGCTCGGCTGGTAGAGCATCTGCCTGGTGTGTCAGAGGTCGTGGGGGGAAACCTGAAGGAGTATACCACTGTGCCTCATAGCTCAGCTGGTTGAGCATCTGCCCGGTGTGTCAGAGGTCTTGGGAAAAACCTGAGGGATTGTACCACTGTGCCTCATAGCTCAGCTGGTAGAGCATCTGCCTGGTGTGTCAGAGGTCGTGGGGAAAACCTAAGGGAGTATACCACTGTGCCTCATAGCTCAGCTGGTAGAGCATCTTCCCCGTGTGTCAGAGGTCTTGGGGAAAACATGAGGGATATACCACTGTGCCTCATAGCTCAGCTGGTGGAGCATCTGCCTGGTGTGTCAGAGGTCTTGGGGAAAACCTGAGGGATATTTATTTATTTATTCACCACATCCAACAGCGGAGGGACCGCCAATTACAGGAATGGGAGCAAGTGTGGTTGAGTGCCTTGCTCAAGGGCACAGGTGCCACAACCCGTCACGGCCCGGAATCGAACCTACATTCTAGTACTAGCACAGGAACTTAAGTTCGACGCACTAGACCGCTCGGCCATAACACCCCACATACCACTGTGCCTTATAGCTCAGCTGGTTGAGCATCTGCCCGGTGTGTCAGAGGTCTTGGGGAAAACCTGAGGAAGTATACCACTGTCTCCTAGCTCAGCTGGTGAAGCATGTGCCCGATGAGCCAAAGGTCTCGGGTTCAAATCCCAGTGAGGGCCATTTGATTTTTCTCTCATACCATGTTTGGTCGTTTAATTTCTTTGGTCATTAGGCACCATACAAAATATGGAATACTAAAGTGAAAACATCACCCTTTGTGTGTTGCCGAGGTTACTGGGTCTACACTTAAACCAATGAACTGTTTCCCTGTGTTTTCGCAATGGACATTTCAGATAACCAGTGAGTGTTTAGACCCAGTTACCCTATGACATGACACTTGAGTAGTCTATATTGGATTTGTTAACTTGCTGATCAAAATTTCTAATTTTTATGTTCCTCTTTCTTTTTCATGCCCCGCCCTCTCTGCTTCTCTATGCCCCGCCCATCTATTTCAGGATCGTGGAGCGAATGGAGTGCATGGAGTGTCTGCTCGGCTAAGTGCAACGGCGGCATCCAGACGCGATCGCGACACTGCCTAGAGGGCAGTGTGTGCATGGGAACACCGGAGGAGACGAGGGAATGCAATAAACAGCTGTGTAGAGGTAGGTGTGTCACTGTGGGGGTGGGGCTTGGGGTGGAGGTGGGGGCGGGGGCAGAAGAGTTTAAAAGCCATGGTGGTGTAGTGTTATTGTAGCTAGTGTTGTGCCCAGTAGTTTCAACACAGCGCAATGAGTTTAATGAATATATTTGAGAGCTTATCGCTGATTGGTTGACACTTACAGCAAATTTTATTGTGGAACCCCCTGTGAAGGTTTTCGTAATTATCATATTCTTTGAACCATAACAGAAATCAAATTGTCTCCACTAGAAGCAAAACATGTATCTTGTTCATCTATAGGCCTTTTTCCACTAGGTCGGAAAATGTAATATTTCACCCCCGGGTTCAGCCTCATGGCAATTCACACTTGTTGTTCTCAAACTCGCCCCAGATGAACTCACCCCATGGATTGGCACCTCGTCCCTCACTTGAACAAGTGAGAACTCGCCCCTGTCCCTTTTCCCACTACCTTTCTCACCCCGGGGAAAGTATCTCACCTCGAAGCCAAAATCTTTAACCCTGGTCTCGAACAGGGTTGAACTCGCATGGGAAAAGAAAAATCTTGGGGGTGGCTCAGGGTGAGAATTTCAAATGGGGCACGAGGCTTATTTTTGACCCCGCTTCACCCCAGGCCCACTACTGAGATTTGATCTAGTTGAAAAGAGGCCTTAAATCACATTATAGGTTCATTTACAGACACATCTTTATAACAGCATCTCCAGTCAAACATGAAGAATTTCTTCCCCAAAGATTTTTGCAACCAAGAGTTTTTTTTCAATCTTTCAGAAACTCGTAAAACGACCCGGTGGACACCATGGGTGGTCCAAAATGCGACCCAGGACAGCTTCTTGCTAAAACGCTTCCGGTTCCTGTGCAAGGCGCCGGTGATCGACCCGTCGTTGCTGCGTATCGGACGCATGAAGGTGGAATACCAACTCTGCCCGTACTTCAGCAAAACATGTTGGCCGAACGGAGGTGAGCCCCACGAGGTGGAGCAACTGAACAATCTGATAGGTATTCCATTGATTGGCAGGGAGAGACCCAGCTGGCTATCGCCCAAATGCCAAATTCTTCTTCATCGCATCCAAAAACGCTGCTTTTTTTTGGTTTTTCTGTTTTTTTTCTGGGCGGAGCAGAAATCTAATTTTGCGGTTAAAATTGTGCAGACTAAAAAATGTTAAAGAGATGAAGCTAAATTTTCAAAAAAAATTAACAGCTTTTGTTGGCGTTGCGTTGGTTCATTTGCTTGCCTAACGGGATTTTTTTTTTTTTGCAAAAATTACAAAAATCCAGCTGGTGCCCTGCATGAATCGAGATGGTAACCGAGGAGAAAATATGTGGTTAAATTTGAAATAGCTTCAAATTGCTTGGGGAGTAAGGAACATGTTTTTTAGGTATTGCAAGAAAATGAAGAACATTTCTGAAAAAATGGGAGCAGCTTTGCAAGAAATTAAAAAAGAAAAAATAGTTGCAGCTGTTGAAAAAAAAGTCGAAATCAGTTAAATTAGCCACATATTTTTTTTTCTACATCAAAAAGTGGGTTATGTTTTGCTGCATTTGTAATAAAACATCTTCCAGCAAACTTGAAACATTTAATAAAACATAAGTCAAAACTTGCTGAAAATTTTAATCCAATTTGCATTGAATATATCGTGCCTTGGGGAATTTTATAGATACAACTTTATCAAGTTTATTAGAAGATGGT
This sequence comes from Henricia sp. BOLD:AAB3569, assembly GCA_037783545.1. Taxonomy (NCBI): domain Eukaryota; kingdom Metazoa; phylum Echinodermata; class Asteroidea; order Spinulosida; family Echinasteridae; genus Henricia; species Henricia sp. BOLD:AAB3569. The sequence continues at coordinate 1,065,007 of JBBELK010000577.1, read as the reverse complement.
TTGTTATTAATTGGCCAGCATAAGAAAAACTTGCCAAAAAAATGCATGAAAGAACTAATTGTAGAGCTAATGATTTTCCATTTTGTCAACAAAAAATTTCATTTCATTTGAACAGAAAATTGATTTTGTTTGAAATGTTGTCCGCTACGGATACTCACGGTCAATGGTACTGCTTTAAAAAGAACTTTAAGCCCAAAACAGGCTGGGAATTTGTAAAGAAATTACCCTGTATTTTTCATTAAAATGGAAAATCTTTGGCTCTGTATAATTATTTGTCTTCCTTTAAAGGCACAGGCTCGTCAGCAATGCACGCACGCCAAATTCGTGCCACGAAATACGCAGCTCTATAGCAAAGGCATGAAGCTGCGTATTTCGCGACACGACATTGGCTGACGAGCCGGTGCCTTTTAGGGAGCAAGTTCAAAACTAACAAATGGTCTAGCATTGAATTTATTTTGTTGGTGTGGTTGTCTAAAATAATGCTCAGCAACATCGGTGTAGGAAGATCATTGTATTGAGTGGGTTTATGTCCTAATTCCCCCCTGGTGCTGTAATGCTTTTTAGTGGGGCATGTCTTTCCAGATGCCTCATACATGTATGTGCGTAGCACGCCAAATACTGGTATTTTGTCTGCAGTAAAAACTAAGGATGGGACGGTTAACCTTTTAACCGAAAAAAAAAATATATAAAAAACCGGTTTTTCCGAATGTTTAAGCAACACCTAAAAGTTTGACCAGATAAAGGTTCAACGATTATTTTGGGGGCCTAGGGGTATTGTGTACATTGCACATGCATCTGCTCGGTTCAACAATTTTAACAATTCAAATTTGTATACAAACTCGCTTTCACACTGGGTTTCATAGGGTGTTAATTTGCTTTCACAATCAACAGTAAAATTGAATTCAGAATCATGATTTCTGTGTGGAATTAAGATAGACTTCCTACTCTGTGACAAATCTGATTGAAAGTAAGAAATAGCCCATTTTCGTAATGTATCCAAATTCATGGATGTTTCTTGTGACATTGCCTAGTGATGAGCTATTTCATTCACCTGTTACTTTAAATTCGATCTCTATGGTTGGAATTCATTTTGCATACATTAGTTGTTGCAAGGTAGGACAAGCCCCGGACAAGCCTTGTGGTCATTAAAGGCAGAGGCTTGTCAGCAATGTGTGCGCGCCAAATTTGTGCCACGAAATACGCAGCTCCATACCTTTGCAATGGAGCTGCGTATCTGCGCACATTGCCGACGAGCCTGTGCCTTTAAAAGCAACATTTTGTTAAAGTATACATTACGAAAAACTCCCCCTACTTCGTCAACTTGGCTATGTACTAAGAACCTATCACTAAGAATATGACATGACTCGACTGGGAGCCCCTGAAGTCTTTCCAGATGTTACTGTGCCACGCAGGTTTAGTTGAGTCTTCCTAATTCGATGAAGTTTTTGCCGTATAACATGTCATATTCCATATGGCAACTAGCATGTGATAAGCACAGGGTTAAGGTCAATAACCCTGTGAGTTATCAAATGTCTCAATTTTGAAAATTAGGCCTGTTGCATTGACAGATATTTGTATGTGGATGACGAATGTTTGGGACACTATCATGACTGAAGGACATGTAAACATGTTCTGGCAATGTGTAGTCACAGGGGCGGTTGACTCAGAATGTTACAAAGTATGATCTCTTGGTGAGAAGATTCATACAATGAATGTAGAAATGACTCTCAAGAGTCAGTATTTGTGGTGCTTGACTTGATCTTAACCTTTGGCCAATCACATTTGCCTTTTTTAAAAATGTGTATTTTTTTGGTCAAAAATAATCCTGGCATCAACTAATTAACACTATAAATCTTGTAACACGGGTTGAAAGGGTTCAATCCTGCATTGCTTTCACACTTGTTTTTTTGGTTTTTTTTTGCAAACTGAGCCTTATATTTTACAAGATCAAGTTAAACCCTGGGATAGGCACAGACGATTCACACTAGTTTTTTTTTAACCTGGGGTGAGATTTTAATACTGGGTTGAAAATTTAATTGAGCTGTTAAGTGCAGAATTTTGCTTAGCGCAGAATTTTGCTTAGCAAAAATGGATTACCAGCCAAAATTGTATGTCAACTTGTGTACTTTAGCAACATAGCAATTTTGGCTGGCAACCCATTTTTGCAAAGCAACTAAAATTTTGAGCTAAGAAAATGTCCGTGCTTAACAGCTTTATGAAATCATCCTCTGATCTTAAGCTGGGTTGAATTTAAGTTGTTTCACAGGTTCTAAAATACTAATATTGCCTCAACCCCGCAATTTTCCTAAAAATTGACAATGGTCAAATAACACACAAGTTTCAACTACATAGCTCAATTTTTAAGCCTTTTGCCTCGGTCATTCACCTCACCCAAAACATGGAACATGAAATATGCACCTAATTTCCTAAAACTGAAATCTTGCCGAAAACGATACGTTATCTGATTTCCACTTTGAGATATATTAGGAACCTGACTGTAAATTGAAGTCTTTAAAAAAAATGGGCAAGGCTGCTTTTAGGTTTGGGTGTTTATCATTACGTTGGGGAAAAACACCCGGTTAATAGACGAATGGTCACATACCGCACATTGCCAAAATATGTTTACTGATAGCCAGAATGGGAACCATAAATACTACAGCATATGGATTGGGTTATTTTGTGGCATTATTATGTTGAGGTCAGGTCATTTGTATGAGATAGGCCATTTCCTGCAATTTAAGCTAATTTTTTGTTGGCGCGGTGTTCTCAGGAATTTTGGATCAAAGTTTCGGACGAAAAGTGCATTTATTGAGACTTTGTTGTTGCAGCTGTGTTGTGTTCCTTGGCAAGACACTTTACTCTATATTTTACATCTACATGTATAAATGTGTACTGGCAAACATAGCCCTACAACTTGCTGCTGTGGTAAACAGATTCAAAGTGGCATTTCTGAAGTGGGAGGCCAGAAGGCAAGTGCCTCCATTGCCCCTAGTCTTGGCCTTGCTGCCCTTTTGCAGTCTTCCCACAGACCTTTGGATTTTAGGGAGGCCAGAAGGCAATTGCCTCCATTGCCCCTAGTCTTGGTCTTGCTGCCCTTTTGCAGTCTTCCCACAGACCTTTTGATTTTAGGGAGGCCAGAAGGCAATTGCCTCCATTGCCCCTAGTCTTGGCCTTGCTGCCCTTTTGCAGTCTTCCCACAGACCTTTGGATTTTAGGGAGGCCAGAAGGCAATTGCCTCCATTGCCCCTAGTCTTGGTCTTGCTGCCCTTTTGCAGTCTTCCCACAGACCTTTTGATTTTAGGGAGGCCAGAAGGCAATTGCCTCCATTGCCCCTAGTCTTGGCCTTGCTGCCCTTTTGCAGTCTTCCCACAGACCTTTGGATTTTAGGGAGGCCAGAAGGCAATTGCCTCCATTGCCCCTAGTCTTGGTCTTGCTGCCCTTTTGCAGTCTTCCCACAGACCTTTTGATTTTAGGGAGGCCAGAAGGCAATTGCCTCCATTGCCCCTAGTCTTGGCCTTGCTTCCCTTTTGCAGTCTTCCCACAGACCTTTGGATTTTAGGGAGGCCAGAAGGCAATTGCCTCCATTGCCCCTAGTCTTGGTCTTGCTGCCCTTTTGCAGTCTTCCCACAGACCTTTGGATTTTAGGGAGGCCAGAAGGCAATTGCCTCCATTGCCCCTGGTCTTGGCCTTGCTGCTCTTTAATTTGCAGTCTTTTCAGAAATGTTAAGATTTTCTAAAGCCTTTTCTAAAAAACTTTTAGACTGACAAACATTAAAACATGTACAAATAGCAGTGCCTTTTCAGTACCGAAACTTTATGCTTTCCAGCACTGCATTCATGCCCAAGTTTCTTGCTAGTTTTCAGTGGTTTCCCCAAGTAAGAGAAACAGGTTAGTGTCAAACACAAATGAATACCAAATGGTACGGGGTCATAAAAAATTGGGACATGCGTGCAACCATGAGTGTGTAATAGTTTAAAAAGTTCAATGTGTCTTTTCGTACGTGTGGAGACATTGTGACCACATTCTAGACTTAAAGTTCGGTCAACACTGCTAGGCCGACGCCATAAACTCGTAAATGCAAGGAGTGATGTTTCCTTTAGTGATCATGTTTTAGCTTATGTTGTGTTTGCTCGGGCATGGCATGAAGCTGGTGACTGTGTTGTAACTCCGGGGTTAAGACCTCGCAAGTAATGTGTCCGACTTTCTTTGGAAGAAATTATGAGAGGGGGATGTTGTGAATTATGATGCCAAACGTTTCCCCGAGGCTGTTTGGTCGAGTCGACTTAGCAAACAACAACAGTTCTGGTAGCACTTTGACCTGACATTTTACTGTCTGCCCAAGTCGGTCAAACATAGTGATAATCGCCTTTATAGTCACTTGCCTTTGGTCAAGTTTCGAGATGGCTCTTTTAAAAAATTAGCGAATTTTAGTGATTAAAAAGCATCCTCAAAACGGATGTATACAATATTTGAAAAGACAATCCAAAAATATAATAGGATGATTCGCATAAGTACTTCTTCAAAATGTGTAGTTTGGCCATGGAGGTAGTAAAAGACTACCTCCATTGCTTGGATAGAATTTTCCGACAAGGGTAAAATGACATTTTTCTTTCTCTTTTTGTATACATCTATGTTAAAACGTTTATGACATGATGACAACTATTCCTAAATGTCAATTTCACCTATTGGCAACCCGAAATTGAGCACGACATGCTTGAGTGCCTCTCTATTTGTGAACTGCCTAATTTGACCTTTCTGCTGAAAACAGAAACGATTATCTTATAAGTTTCTTTTGACTTTTAAACTTGGGATGAGCGAAAAATCGTAAGGCCCTTATCGGGATTCGAACCCGAGTCCTCTGACTCACTGGGCAAATGCTCTACCAGCTGAGCTAGAAAGCACAGTTGGTATACTCTCTCAGGTTTTCCCTATAGACCCAATTTTTCTCTCGGTGTTGCATGGTAGCGCAACTGGACAATGTAACGAATGCAACGTCTGGTATGGTGCCTAATCACCATTGAAATTAAAAACCAAACTTGGGATGAGAGAAAAATCGTAAGTTTTGTTGTTTTATTTCAACACCATATCAGATGTTGCATTTGTTTTTTTTTTACTTTCAGTATATGTTATCTTGAAATGCCGCTAATATACTTTTAACCACTGAACCACTTCCCTGTGTTTTCTTAACATATATTTTGACCAACTACTCATTATTTTACAGTGAGCACCATGGCAAATGTCATCACCCTCGGGTTCTCTAAACAAAAATGTTCATCCTGCATATTTCTTCAACTTTCAGGCTCGTTTGGTGGTTGGACGGTTTGGTCACCATGGCTACCATGTAGCGTAACCTGTGGTAGCAGCGGTATGCAACAGCGACACCGGTCGTGTTTCCCTGGCAACACGAAGTGCATAGGAGAGTCATATCAACATAGAAGTTGCTCCGCCTACATTGAATGCCCAGGTAAAGCCTGTTTCATGCTTTATGTGAAAGCGAACGAACGTAAACGCGAACATGACGTAAATCTGACATTGAACATATCGCGATGAACATTTGCTCAAGTTAACTAGTTAAACATTTTTTGTGAAATCCCGGCGCAAAAAATTTGCTGTCATGTCAAATTTGCTTTCGTGTCAAGTATGAACCGGGTAAGAATGTGTGTTGGGTTTCAGTTGCTACTTAATTTGGCATTTATTATATGTGGGGTACTGTGGCCAAGTAGTTTGGGTCATTGAAAACAGTCAGTGTTGCAGGTTCAATAACCAGTCGTCTGTGCCCTTAAGCACAATTGCGAACAAATGAAAACTTATCCCTGTCCATTTTCACACTACTTTTCTTGTCTCTGGAAAAGTGTCTTAACCGCAAAGAATTTTAACCCTGGTCTTGAGCAGGGTTAAACTCGCCCCGGAAAAAGAGCAATCTTTGGGGTGATACTGGGGGTGGGAATTGGGGCTTATTTTCACCCCCGCGTTGCCCTGGGGCCACCCCCGAGATTTGGTCTAGCGGGTAAAAGTATCTTGTCACTCCATGCCATGGAAACCAGGAAGAGTATCGGCCATATAACCCAGCTTGGCTCATGAAACGACTTTACTTTTTACAGTGGATGCAGGCTGGAGTTGTTGGAGTGACTGGTCAGCATGTAGTCAGACCTGCAGTGAAGGAATGCGCACCAGGACTCGAACCTGTACCAACCCCAGCCCAGCCCATGGGGGCCAGGATTGCGAAGGCCCCAGCTCCGTTACCGAGACGTGCACGGTGGCAGATTGTCCGGATTTTGACAGTAATAAGCTCTTAAATTATCGTCAATTAGAGCCTTTGCATATCATATTCACACATGTGACCTGACCCTGCAAAACGAGTTGGATGTCGCACAATCCTACCAATTTTTGTGACCAGAAACGTGTGCATGCTTAAGTAAGTTGTGTGCTTGGAAATGGGCATTACTAGCAAACGTTTAGCAGTGCTTAAAGTTACGGTCTCCATGAAATAGCCGGAGCCTCCTTTAGCACAACTTGCAAAACAGCGCCATAAAATTGGCCCCAGTTCTAGAAATCAGCACCTGATTCAGACCCATTTAAATGCAAATATATATGGGCAGTACCTGGGTACCACCTGGAACTTTTGGGTACTGCCCGAAATTTCCATTGTATTTTCATATTTAACTGATCCTGGATCAGCTGCTGATTTCTAAAACTAGTCACAAAATACTTGGCCCGGAGTGTGCAACATCCGACTCAGTTTGCACGGTTGGGCTAGGTATGTGACGAAATGGGATTGGGATTTCAATGTATTATGAAAGAGAACAAAATCCTTTTTAAACACAATGGCGTTGCAACAGGCCATTCTGTTGTCACATTGGTTTATTGTTTTAAAGGCACAGGCTCGTCACCAATGCGCGCGCGTCAAATTCGTGCCATGAAATACGCACCTCCATAGCAAAGGCATGGAGCTGCGTATTTTGTGGCACAAATTTGGCGCGCGCGCATTGCTGACGAGCCTGTGGCTTGAAAGCTCGCATTTATGATAATGTCAAAAGAGGGTATAAAACACTTCATGATTTTTATATCAATTTTGTTTACAATTTTGATTCTAAATATATCATAGATAACATATAAATGTATCAGTAAAAAAAATCCATTAGATTTTGTGCATTTTTCTCATTACGCCGTAAGCACGTGATTAACATGGCCTTAGGCCTCATGTTTATGGCAGGGTCATCGGGAGAGCAGAGCTCCATTCAGAACCCAAGCCCAGCTCACCACGCCCCTGGCTGGCGTAGCTGGAGTAGATGGACGCAGTGCAAGGCAGGGCTGCCTCGGGTACACCGCAGCCGACGGTGTCTCGTTGATAACCCGAATAACGGGGAGTGCACTGGGTGTGTCAAGGAACTTAAGCTGTGTGGAGCGCCCGAGAAAGGTTGGTGGTTAGGGCTTAGGGTAAAAACAAAACCTCTATTGTATCTTCATTTCCTTTTCATGACGTCACAATAGATATATGCACCCAACTCCATTAAAAGCTAGTACTGAAACACAGCCGGGACGCGCATATAAGGGTTGTAGTCGAGTCTATCACAAGTCCACAGCCGATAAAATCACAAGTCCCGCACAAGTCCAGTAACAAGAATCAAAGAATGAACACGCACAAAAGAATGCCTTGTTGGAGTTCATTTGAATAGCCTGTGACTTGAATTAAGACCCAGTGACTTCTAGTGGACTTGAGTAAGCCTGTGATGGACATGTGATGGACTCGACTACAACCCTGGCATTGCACGTGTCATTTTCAACACAGGGCTAAACTATTTTTCCTGCAAGCCTTGCTTTGGTTACGTTCATTTTAATAAGAACAAAATATATGGTGGCCACACTGTTATAAAGGTCTATATGCTTGGGTAATTGCACGACGGAGTCGAGTAGAATCGATTCTACTTTGGAAATCAGAATCGCGATTCCAGATTTTTTAAGGAATCAATTCCCAGTAGGAATCGAGAATTAGATTCCCTTTCATTTAGATTTTCTCAGATGTAAAGTGTTCAAATAATTTTGCACACCACTGTAGTTGAGCAATAAATATTGTCAGTGATCCAAAACAATTGTTTTTTTAAATGATTAACTTTTTATTGATACTTAGTTTTTTGTCACTAGAGAATAAGTATATGAAGCAAAGTGATGAATTTACTTTCAGAATTGTTCCTACCCGCAGTTCCGGAGGTCCAACGATTACAAGCAGAGCCCAGGGTAGCATGCATGCAGCAGCCAGCACCGGGGACGGCCATTAGCCCAACGTTACTCATAGTCATTGTAGCGTTAGCAACCGTGTCAAGTTCACTTATATCGGTAATGGTATATCGGTCTTGGCTTAAATCATGCCAGGCCAGAAAACGAAATGTGAACGGACGACATAACAACAGCAACCAGACGTCGAGGGAAAATGACCAAGATTACGATTGTCAACACCCAAGCACGTTCAGACATTACACAACGGAGATACGCCATAATAGCGTTCCGAGTTGAGCTTTCCCACCGTAAATCATGCAGCTTTTTTTGTATAATGTACAAAACTACAATCTAAAAGTTGTAGAACTCTTCACTTTAACAAAACACCCGCCGCTAGTGTTAATTTATTAAGCGAGGTTTTTTGTCGGCTTTTCAATCTTTGTACAAATGCTTTGTTTTGTGTGTTTTGCGAAGATGTCGTGTATCATAAAATGATACAATTAGTGGCCTTAAAGGGCCCCTTATTTAGGATTTTTATCAATGAAATCTATGCTTTAAAACCACTCTACTCAGTTAAAGTCATACAAATCCTATTTGGAGCTTGCTTTGGGGGTTAAAACAAAGGTTTTTAGTTTTTATGCTAATGAAAATATGCATATTCATGACCAAGGTCACTATGTCACAAGAGGCAAACACAGGAAAATCACATTCCACTGTGCACAAAAGATTCCACTTTTTTCTCAATTTTCCTGAAACTTTTGTAATCCATGGCTGTTTGAGTTTGTTTTACATGTTGCCTGCTGTAAGCCATGACAAAACTGGGGGTAGAAACTGCAGCAATTTGCCACAAGTCCAACTTGAAGTCTTATGTTTTTTCTTAACTTTTCCCTTCTGTCTTCCTTATGTGATGCACTCAAAACAGCGCCCTCTGTCTGTGATTTATTGCAGTGAAATCTTCAAAGTTGAAAAAGGCCACCTTTTATTGATTTTACATCCAAACGAACAATAGTATGTCTTGCTGAACAAGTAATCCGTCATTATGAAGCAAAGCTTAGGCACAAAGTTGTTTAGGATGTCACAGGCCCTTTAAGCCTAGCGTGCATCGACATTGAAACTGGAAGCAACTCAACTGATCAGTTGCTGTTGATGTGTGAGTATAGTGCGCTCATCGACAGCAACTGATTAGTTGTGCAACTAGCGGCAACTAGAAGCATCCAGTCATGTTTACATTTCCAGAGCGAGCACATCGACACGGCAACTCGGTAAAGCCTAGAGTACATTGACCTTGCAACTGGAAGCAACTTGTAGTTGCTGTCGATTTGCGCGCTCGTGATCAGGTGCATGCGTGTAACTGACAGCAACTAGTTGCAAGTACGCGTACATCGACGCAACTGACTGCGACTGGGTACAACTAGTTGCCAGAAAGTAGAACATGAGAAACTCGCGGTAACTGGAATTTTTCCAGTTGCCAGTAGTTGCAAGTACATCAACCTTTTTAAGCAACTGATCAGTTGCTCCCAGTTGCCGCGAGTTGCTTCCAGTTGCTGGAAATGGCAGTTGCCACTAGTTGCTTCCTGTTGCAAGGTCGATGTACGATAGGCTTCATGTTTCGACCCTAGCAGGGTCTTCTTCAAAGGCGAAATGAATAGGACATGCAAAAAAATGCATATCAGGCACAATGCAGTCAGGCACATAATTTAAGTGCAAACAATTTGCAAAAGTTGAAAACCAAAACGTGCTTGTTTAAGCCAATATGATGTGGGTGGATTTACCTATTTTTTTTAGGCAAAATCTTTTTTGTTTTGGACACTAATTGATAAAAAGGCACGAATAGCTCCAAGGAGCAAAATATACGGTTTCAACTGGCACTAGCCAAATACTCGCCATGACATTTTCTTTATACAGTGTCAAATACATTTTTGTTTAGCCAAATGGTAAGAAATTTATATATTTTCCCCATTTCACCACAAGGGCTTTTGACAGTTGAAACCATGGGAATACTATGCAATGGTTTGGATTTTGACTACTTGGCCAACAGCCAGTTTTTTTACTGTTTTTCCTTCAAATTGAAATAGAATGTAAATATATTTTTTTAACCCCTTTTTAAAATTTGATTGCTCTTTAAACACAGTTTACATTTGGGTAATTGCTTCATTTGACGAAGATTAACTAATCATCGTTAGTTAATGAAGCGAGCGTACAGATCTAACATATTGAAGATTGAATGAAGAGCAGTACCGTTCACATAGGCAACAGCTAACAAAGATTGAATTAAGCTGTGTGCTGCCATGATTGCTTGGTCTTACTTACGCGTCAATTGTCAAGCATCAAACACTCTCTGTGTGGTTTTCAATTACGGCAATTACACATAAAGGCCCGTTTACACTCGATTCGCCTTTGCTGAATCAAACTTCGCAATTTCCAAAAAGGGGAGTTGAAGCCAGGTAGGCGCCAAGTGTAAACACAAAAGGTGAATTGAAAAAGGCGGATCAGACCCAGGTCTGATTCACCTTTTTCAAGTCACTTTTGGGGTAGGGTTGAACCCTGCAATTGTCAAGGTCGCTTGTAGTGTAAACGCTACCCAAATACAGATACTCCGCAATTTGAGTGTCCTTGGGGCAGTGCCTGCCGTGTAGTAGATTTAATTGACCAATCTGGCATTAGTGCCGCAACACCAAACAGCTCACGTATGCGCTGCAGTTACAATTAGTGGTGACTTTTGCCGAGTTGAAGGCGAGTTGAAGGCGAGTTGAAGCCGAATCGAGGTGTAGTGTAAACGCAGCAAATGTTCAGTTTTGCGGTCGCAATAAAAATGCTAGGTCTGTATCCACCTTTGCCGGTTCGAGTGTAAACACGGTGTAAGTATTTGGCAGACACATGTGTGACCAGGGGTTGATTTCACGAAGCGCTACAATCCTTCGTAACTCGAGATGCACGTTACTTGAGACGCATGTTACGAAGGATCGTATCGCTTTGTGAAATTGGCCCCATGCCTGCCAAATCACTTTGTCAAACAAAAGGAGCTTTGACAATACAAATTTGCTAAATTGAATCAAGCGATTTCTTCGTAGATCTAAGCTACTTTGCCTCATCGAATGAACAGATTCTAATCTTCATCAAATGAAAAGCCATGCGTTCACATTAGGAAATCTCTTGGTTGAATCTTCATCAAACAAATCAATTTCCCAAATGTGAACAGGATTTTACTTTCCCTGAATGTAGCAAATTAAACTCTCATCTCTTGCACTAGCATTGTTCAATTTGCCAATTTCAAAATATTTTAAAATGATGCAAATATTTCACACATTTTCTATGAAATTATACGCTTTCCTCTTCACAAAGAATCGGTTTGTGGTAATTTCATAAACCATTCGTCACCAAAACCTTGCCCAAAGTTTCTGAGCTGATTGGAATATAACCCCACCAATTTCATTTCTGAAATGGCAACATTTATAAATTCTTTATATTTTACTAAAAGGGCTCTGTTTTTACTACATGTATTGTATAAATGACCATTTACAGTATTTATCAATTTTTTAATTTTTCAAAGGAAACAAAAACATGAACGCACCCACCGCTATTAAGGAGTAGATATAACTTTGTAACGATCCCTGATAATGTTTTTTACATAATAAAAGTATTCGTTTTTATCCGTATTCTTGTACTTAATATGCTGTATGTATTGGCTAACAGCAAATTGTGTGTATTCTGTAAAGATAATTAAAACGATGGGAAAATTAAAGAAAAATGCTGACCAAAAATTTCAGATTGTGCAAAGACAATGCACCTTAAGCTTGTGGATAAGCATTAGAATTATGAACAAATTTGCAAAACAAAATTTTCTGAGGAAAGAACAAAATATAAGTGACATCAAACTGAAAAAAAAGTACAGAAATTATTCTCTGCACTAGTGCTTTAAACAAATGAATAATAAACCTCTTCAGAAAAAAAAGACTGACATTTTTGCAGCCAATTTTGATGAAAAATTAACAGTTTTATCGTTTTTAATCGGACAATTGATCCAACAAAACGTTCTGAGGAAAGTTTGGGGCTTATGTACAAATCTATTTTTTATGTGTAGAGGATATTTATTCTTTGTATTAATATGTTTTCGAACAAATGTTAAAATATTGTATATATATATGACTATCCCCTTTCCCCATAGGGTTTGTGCGTGTAAATGTGGGCCTTTGTACTGCAAGCGAGCAACATTAAAAATGTTGTGGACGTGATTATTCAAATAAGCCAAATTTGCATATGCATGCTTTGGTAGTGAATATTAATTGACTTTCGGCAAAATTGTATATTACAAATATTGTGCTTGTGGTGATAGACTTATTTCTATTAAAAAATAATGGTAATTATTGTTGTAAGAACTCTGGATGCAGCAATAGGGTGACATTTCGGGAAGCCTCTCCCCGGGGACCACAAATTTCGGCAAGAACCACTCAAAATGACACCTTATTTTTTTACCCAAAGCTTCTAGACCTAATAAAAATGGTTCTCGATTTAAAAAAAATGGTTTTTGACCTAACAAAATAATTTTTAATCTCAAAAATATTAGGGCGACACCAAAATGTCGCCCTAATATAGCTTTTTTACAAACAAATTGTCGCCTTATCCTAGCATCCAGAGTTTTTGCTGTATCATTATTAATACATTTTATCATTATTAATACACTTTTTGGTACATTGTATACCAAAATTCATTTTAAAACTGCTGCCAAATTCGATAGACCTGAACTACACAAAATTGCAAGATTTTAAAGTAATTAATCCGTTTTAGTAAATTGTATACATGGTCTATGTTTTAGGAATCTGGTTGGCGTAGCGGTTCTTTCCTCGCCTTCCACCTCTGTGGCCCTGGTTCGAATCCCGTCCAGATCAGTATAGGTTTTTTCCCACTAGACAAAATCTCGGGGGTTGCCCCGGGGCGACGCCGTGGTGAAAATAAGCCCTGATTCCCATTTGCAAGTCTCACCCCCGCGCCACCCTCGAGATTGCTCATTTCCCATCAGGGAGAGTTCAACCCTGCTCGAGACCAGGGTTGAAAAATTTGGCCCCGGGGCGAGAACGGTATAGTGGGAAAAGGGGCGAGTTCTCACTTGTTCAAGTAAGAGATGAGGTGCCGATCTCCAGGGCAAGATTCAGAACAAGTGTGAATCAACTCGGGGGCGAGTCACCCTGGGGCGAGCTCTGGGGTTTGACGTTATAGTGGGAAAAGGCCTTATGTATAGATTAGGTTCTCAGTCCCTGCTTGATTCAGTGGGTTTCCCCCCACCTCTAAAACGGAGCATTTCTTCAGGCTTATAAGCTGCAGTGCCACGGGCACCTTTGAGGAATCCTTGGTTTCAATACCATAAAATAATTAATAATAATAATACTTGAAAGTATTCATCTGAAATTGACCCTGTATTCCGTACATCTGGGTTCTTTTTTCATAAAAGTTAAAAACATTCTTAAGTGGATTTAGGAACAATAAAATAAAAATTTTCATATCTTTAAATACATGAGTTAAGAATGTTTATTTAGGAATGTTTCTAAGTGGGCTTTATGAAATAGGACCCTGGTGTTTTTTTATTGGGAAAAAAAATTAATTTTCCATCTCATTTAGATTAATGACTTTTGTACGAACTAGGAATTTGTATTTTAGGGGTAAACTTAATAGCAATATTAACATCAGTTATGTTAATGTACCGTTATGCAATGAAATGTAAACACAATAGCTTCCAGAATTTGTGTATTGGCACTTTTAATTCGCCCATGTCATTTTAATACAGAGCAATGCGAATTAATAGTGTTCACAATATTAAAAAACAAAATTACAATTAAATATCTTTTTATATGAAAACAAAATCAGGGTGTCTGGGTGTAATATGTGAGTAGCAGGGCTGTTGTCGAGTCCACACTTTCCAAGTCCCCAAGTCCTTGTCTCAGTATTAAAGGCAGTATACATCATTGGTAATCTCGAAAATCAGAAATGTTCACAGATTTATGCCTAACTTACACAATATAAACATGATGACCGTAGAAAACTTCCTCTGAAATGGTTTTGTCTGAAGTGCTATAGTCTTTGAGAAATGAGTAAAACAATTAGTTTTCGTCTCATGAGAGGTGTAATGCACTTAAAAGATCCCAGAGCACTCTTTCGTGAAGAGTAAGGGGATTCCCCAGTGTCCCTGGCCACTGGCTGCCAATGGCACCACCCACCCATGTTTAGATGGAAGACACTTGTAAGCTTCATGCAATTCAGACTAAGAGCTACGAAATAAACCCATTATATCAAGAAAAAATGTCCCCACCACCATTAAAATCACAAATTAATCATAACAGTATTGCTTTAGATTTAGTATAGTATTACTCTGAATAATAATAAATTTATAGAAAATAGAAGAAGCACGGTTAAATTAACATGTCATTTGTTACATTTTTGCATCTTCTGTGAAGCACACGTTTATAAAATGCACATTTTCCAGAATTATATTTCAGAGTTTTCCCCCATTTTATTTAAAATCATGGTAACTTCAGAGTTTCTATATATACATGTACAGTTGAAGTCAAGAGGTTTACATACATGTACACGACTATACCATCATCACCCAAAATGGTAAACAGGACTATCCGAACCATTGCAAGGTGTACAAGCTATGTTTTAAGTACTGCAAGCAGCGAAGCACATGAGGAATTCCAAAAAATCTTGACTTTAGTAAAGACTGTTACAAAAATGGTAACAATGCAAGTTTAAGCACACCAGTTTTAACACGGTTGTATGTAAACTTCTAACTACAACTGTACATATATAATGTACATTATATTCAAAAAGAACATCAACCTGAATAAACTGTGATCCTTGCTAATTTAAACCACGATTGCCCTCAACTCATTAAAAAAATGAGTTTAAAAAAAAACATATTTTATGGAAATACTTGCACACAATCCAACAAAAAGTTGAAACATTTAAATATTTTTTTAGATAAGTTCATGGAGGTAGTACACCAATACAATTATTAGCAGCGCACACCTAGAGCAACCTTAACCAGTTAATGCCGGGGTTATTTATTTCAAACATTGCTGTACGTAGGTACGGGTTCATTTTTAGTTAAACTCATTAACCATGCACGGTAATTAAAGTACATGTATTGTTATATTGATGCACTGTCGTTGTACACCCCAGTGTAGCTTTGTTATAAACTATTTTGGTCATTTCCCTCGGGGAAATTCCTGTCAGCATCGTGAACCAGCCCTCGTAAAAAAATGCCTTTGCATGTTTAGATGTTAACGGTGCCCCAACATGACCTGGGCCAAAATTTCACGGTGCTGCCTACCAGAGGATTCTGTGCTTGCAGCCAAAATTCTCCGCTCAATGCAGCATGAATATACGTCTTCCGACAGAACACAAAGAAACCTCTTGAATGTGCAAATCAGTCCTTTGCGCATTGGCTCTCCACGCGAAACGTGTTAAGCCGTCAACCACAATCCCTAAAGGCCTGTCCGCATTGGACTTTTTTGGCGGAAAACCTACCCATATTAAGGACGTTTTCCTCTCAGTAACTTTTCCCTGAGTCCAGCGGTTACTTTTCCTGGCCAACTGCTGCCCAGGAAAATTTCCCAGGTAACTTTTCCCGAGACGAAAAGTCCAATGCAGACGCAGCGAGTCGGTAAAAGTGCTCTGGAAGTAAAGGTCAAACTGCGACAGGACACTGTGCATGCTCTCTCGGTCTCGGTAAAATTTTACTGTGTCAAAAAGTCCAAATGCAGACAGCAGTACAAATTTAGCAATTTTTCATTTTACCATTGTCTCGGTAAAACCTCCCAAAAGTCCAATGCAGACACGGCTTAAGTGTGTTTACTAGTCCTCTACAACAACACGCAAAACTCAACTCGGCATGTTTACACATCCTCCGGCGTCTAGTGGTTAAGGTTATATTATACCCATGACTGGGCAATATAAATTGCACTCCAAAGCACACAAAACACTTAAAGTACAATGCCTATACCAAACGATTATTCTGAAAAATTTTAAGCACACGCCAAGGCACACATATGGAAATTAAATTGGCACACTGCATACACTACAGTCTATCAGCAGTGCTTTGCACGACCCGCTATAGCTTGCTCGGCTTAACCACTACTAAAGATCGTGACCTTTCCGGCGAAGCCAATCAGCACACCGCTTACAAAATCGTTAGGCTTGCGGCACGGATAGCCAATCATAATCGGGTATCGCGCCGCGCCTCCTAACGTTCATGTATATACTGCACTGATCAGCAAAATGGCGGCCGCAACCGCCATGATCGTGGCCACGATGCCAAACAAATCTAGCTAATCGTGGCAAGTGTCATCCAGGCTTGGTGTTGAGTGACGTCACATACACGCTTCGCCAGAAAGGTCGCGATCTTTAGCAGTGGTTAATCCGAGCAAGCTAAAGCGGGTCGCGCAAAGCACTGCTGATAGGAGTGTATGCATACACCAAAACGAATAAACATTGAAGGAATTTGCATCCACATTTCTGGAAATTATTGCATGCTGTTCTACCAGAATAAGGCATATGAAAAGTTATATGAAAGATATTTTAGGAAGTCTGATTTACTAAAAAAGTAGAGTCTAAAAATAAAATCTGCACAATGAATGCAAACTATATGTTCTAGCAGAAAATAAGCTATCCAATATTATGCACTATATAAATACCCACATTTAAGGATTAATTTTTATTCAAATTAGGATAGCAACCAGTGTTTTCCACTGGTCGACAATTTGTCCAGGCGCGCTGAGCAGCGCTCTCACACGACGAACAATGACCAACCTCCTGTTTGCTGTGTGAGGGCGCTGTTCAAAACAGATGTATTGGCCGCTGATTGGGTCGCTGACATAATGGATATGCGTGGTAAGTAAACGATAAAGACACCAGCGAATCATGTTTGCTGACTTGACACCTAATTTTGGAATAATTCCGCCTTTTAGAGGGGGAAATTATTTTTTTCGGGTGGCGCGCCCGTACAAAACCGCTAGTAGAGAACCCAGGCACTAATCCACAATAATGTTGTTTTTGAAACAAACGCGGAATGGTGGAATGGACAATGTGGAATGATGAAACGTTTGATAGAACGGTACGATGGAACAGTGGAACGCACATAATGTGCAGTTATACGTGTGCTCGTTCCACGTTTTACCAACATCCCGGCATCCATTTAAAAAAACTCTTAAAAGAGCGTATCCAGATCGCATTTTTTAGCCCTCCATTTTTCCCACGGGTGTTGAGATTTTGATACCATTTAATTTTTCATATTTTTCTCATTACTATTCTCAAATTTTGCGCTCCGAATCAACATATTTACATTTAAAAAAAAAACTAATTTATCTGGTTACATAAAGCAGTGCAGTGATTACACCAACCATTTGGAGATTGCAAATTTCCTGTTTTCTCCCGAAGAATAGTATTTTAGGAAGGCATTTTACATGATTGTTGGGTTAGAACGAAATCCATTTTCTGGAAAAATCTGAATATACTCCTTTAACACAACACAATAAATAAATGCTGAAAATTCTGTTAACTGCTGTTAAAAGAATCTGGCATACCATAATGTTGCCAAGATCACTTTTCATTTTTCGCCATTATCAGGGACGCTCAAACCTTCCCCAGGCGATGCAGAAAGAACCTGGCCAGCAACTCTTGAGGGCGGTGTTCCCATTCTTCGTGTTGTTCATGAGAAATGTTGACCTGGTCGCCGAGCAACCGATCCAGAAGTGCCACGCACACGACGCCGGCTGAGGTATACAGAAGGTATATTACACTTTAAGGGCTGTCAAAAGTAGTCAAAATTTTCACGGTCCTACAAAGCGTAGGGAGGGGGGAAGGGGGGGGGGGGGGGGGGAGGTGTCGAGAGCCACATAGGACTTTACATGCACTATGAAATGTTGACATTTCACGGCTAGTGAAAACAAAGTTGAGAATTATTTCGGGGGAGGGAGGGGTCTTGAAAAATACTACGCTCTGTAGAACTGTTGATAACTTTGGACGGCTCCTTAAAACGGATTACATGATTGGAAGACCGTTACAAATGACATTATCTCCATGTGTGATTGAGAATATGTATGATAAAAACCAACCTGTGTATAAGTCAGCTCAGTACCCCATCCCATCTATGTTCAGAAAAAAACAATAAAAAAACCTGTGTCCATGCTTTCAAGAAATTGAGCAAAGCCACCGTCCTATTTAGGCTGGTTCCCTGGCTATAACACACGGACAACGGAGCCATAATACCACGGTAGTCAGGGGCTCAGTTTCTTTCATATGAGGGCACATGTATATAAATTCATCTTTAATTAGCGCTTTCATATAAAAAGATATCTTAGGTTGAATCATTGCATTGGACAGTTGGACATTTGGAACCACTTTCATCTTCCATTTATATAATTGGTTTTTTCTTTTTGCCAAATGACTTATTATGGTTTTTAAAACCTTAAAGACAGTATACATGATTGGTAAACTGTTACAAATAGTTTTATCCCCCTGTGTGATTAAAGATATGCATGATTAAAACCAACCTGAGCAAAAACCAGCTTCGTACTTCGTCTAACTTTTGAGAAAACAGTCAAAGGTTTGCATTTCGCCCCAAAACCACTTCGCCCTAAACCATTCCGCCCTGAACCACGGGCTGTGCACGAAGTGGTATTGGGGTGAAGAAGCATTTGGGCGATGTAGTGTTTGGACGAAGTGGTTTGAGGGCGAAATAATTTTGGGGCGAATTGAATTGTTTTACTCCTTTCTCAAAGGCTATAGCACAGACAAAACCATTTCGGGGGAAGTTTTCTACGGTCATCATGTTTATATTGTGTAAGTTAGGCGTAAATCTGTTAACATTTGTGATTTTCGAGATACCAATCATGTATACTGCCTTTAAAAGCCACTATTTTTCCCAGACAAATTGTTTATGACCATGCTTGTTATGGGCTGATAGTATGAAATATCTAAACAACTGTGTCACGAACCTTCAATTTTGGCCGTGTTACACATTGCTGCAAGACACGTTGCTTCCATTTCGATGTTTCTAATGCCAGCTTTGTAAGCAGCCTTGAGATACGCAATTTTATCCTCCAAAGTGTGTTCACAAATTGCTCCGTCGATTCTTGCCTGACCTAAAGTACGGGCAGAAGAAAATGTTGTTACCCCTTAGAGTTGTGAGGATTGCCTTGACCACAGCACTGAGACCCATGGAGTTGTGAGGACTTGTGAGGACTTGTAGGGCCTTGTGATGGCCCAGTGAAAGCCTTGACTACAGCACCGAGACCCATGGAGTTGTGAGGACTTGCAGGGCCTTGTGATGGCCTAGTGAAAGCCTCGACTACAGCACTGAGACCCATGGAGTTGTTAGGACTTGCAGGGCCTTGTGATGGCCTAGTGAAAGCCTTGACTACAGCACTGAGACCCATGGAGTTGTGAGGACTTGCAGGGCCTTGTGATGGCCTAGTGAAAGCCTTGACTACAGCACTGAGACCCATGGAGTTGTGAGGACTTGCAGGGCCTTGTGATGGCCCAGTGAAAGCCTTGACTACAGCACTGAGACCCATGGAGTTGTGAGGACTTGCAGGGCCTTGTGATGGCCTAGTGAAAGCCTTGACTACAGCACTGAGACCCATGGAGTTGTGAGGACTTGCAGGGCCTTGTGATGGCCCAGTGAAAGCCTTGACTACAGCACCGAGACCCATGGAGTTGTGAGGACTTGCAGGGCCTTGTGATGGCCTAGTGAAAGCCTTGACTACAGCACTGAGACCCATGGAGTTGTGAGGACTTGCAGGGCCTTGTGATGGCCTAGTGAAAGCCTTGACTTCAGCGCTGAGACCCATGGAGTTGTAAGGACTTGCAGGGCCTTGTGATGGCCTAGTGAAAGCCTTGACTACAGCACTGAGACCCATGGAGTTGTGAGGACTTGCAGGGCCTTGTGATGGCCTAGTGAAAGCAACGACTACAGCACTGAGACTCATGGAGTTGTGAGGACTTGCAGGGCCTTGTGATGGCCTATAGACCTTTATCACGGTGCGTCCATCTTTGTCTTGTTCCCTACTGCATAGTACGTATACGTGTCTGGCATGATCAGTGCGTGTATGTGTCTGCGCAATAGCGCGTGCAGTCTTCCATTGTTGTTTTGAGAGAATCAATGTCCGCGCTGCGCGTTTTCTTGATCGCACCACGCGCATGTCATTGTGATGCACACAATGAACATTTTCAACACGGGGCCAAACTATTTTATTTCGGCAAGCCTCGCTTTGGTGACGTTCACTTTAATAGGGGAAAAGGAAAGATGGCCGCACCGTGATAAAGGTCTATTGACAGCCTCGACTACAGCACTATGACCCATGGAGTTGTGGGGACTTGCAGGGCCTTGTGATGGCCTAGTGAAAGCCTTGACTACAGCGCTGAGACCCATGGACTTGTGAGGACTTGCAGGGCCTTGTGATGGCCCAGTGAAAGCCTTGACTACAGCGCTGAGACCCATGGAGTTGTAAGGACTTGCAGGGCCCTGTGATGGCCTAGTGAAAGCCTGGACTACAGGACTGAGACCCATGGAGTTGTGAGGACTTGCAGGGCCTTGTGATGGCCTAGTGAAAGCCTGGACTACAGCACTGAGACCCATGGAGTTGTGAGGACTTGCAGGGCCTTGTGATGGCCTAGTGAAAGCCTTGACTACAGCACTGAGACCCATGGAGTTGTGAGGACTTGCAGGGCCTTGTGATGGCCTAGTGAAAGCCTTGACTACAGCGCTGAGACCCATGGAGTTGTAAGGACTTGCAGGGCCTTGTGATGGCCTAGTGAAAGCCTTGACTACAGCACTGAGACCCATGGACTTGTGAGGACTTGCAGGGCCTTGTGATGGCCCAGTGAAAGCCTTGACTACAGCGCTGAGACCCATGGAGTTGTAAGGACTTGCAGGGCCTTGTGATGGCCTAGTGAAAGCCTGGACTACAGCGCTGAGACCCATGGAGTTGAGGACTTGCAGGGCCTTGTGATGGCCTAGTGAAAGCCTTAACTACAGTACTGAGACCCATGGACTTGTGAGGACTTGCAGGGCTTCGTGTATTACTTTCTAACCTTCGTAAAAATCTGAGGTACTCATGGTATTTCCCTTGATAACATCATAACCTGCACTGGGGTTGTGCGCAGCAAGCAACTCCGCAGCTATTTTAGGGCTCAAAACTGTTGGACGACTGACGATCTTTCCTAAAATGGCCTGTAAACGAATCACAATCAAAGACTTATTACATTTATGCTACAAGAGAGAGGAATATAGCTTTTTGTAGCTTTGCTTAAATATTTGCAAATTCTTTATACTTGCTTACATAATAGACTGCTTTCGGCCACGTGCGACATCTGGGAATGTCTGGGTGTCACTGGGCACGTGCGTAAATGCGCACACCAATCGACGCACACAAACGTACGTAAAAAATACCCATCGCTTGTTTTCGTTCAAAAATAGCAAATGCGAGCGTTGAATACGTTAAGTTATTCAGCATGTAACTCCGCTTGTAAAACCAGAAGTGTTTTTTACTTGATCACGATTTAGCATGAAGAAAGAAATTTTTATCTTACTCCGCGCAACGACCATATGGCGGAAAAACCTAAAGCAAGGTGAAGCAACAGAGTAAACGCAGCCAATACATTTTTTCTCACTCTTTTCGCTGGTTAGCACTTGGGCCACGTGGGTCACGATTGTCAAATGAAACTCAAAATTGTGGAAGGCATGACGTCCTGGCCGTAAAGCTGGTTATACTCACCAAATTGTAGACTGGTTGAAACATTTCATTAACGGCCGTGTCTGTGACGACCACCGTGCCTGGTTTAAGCCCCAACCCACCACACGTTCCCATTCTGATAAAGACAACGTCCGTGCAACCCGCATGGTGAACCAGTTTGATCATTTCGTGGAGTAGAATTGAAATGGACGGGATCCCCATGCCGTGCTGTGGAAACAAAACGTGTGAAATACATGTACAGTCGCACCTTAAGAATACGACATTCCGTTTATAACAAGGAAAGTTTTAAGACTAAAATCTTTGTTATTCGTAGTTTTTATTCTTGATAATACAAGGTTTCTGTTATAACAAGGTAATCTGCAAAGTTCCAAGGACCTTTTGTTAACAAAGTTTGACTCTACATTCTTCCTCAAAGAAACTTGACCACAATTGCTCCATCCTTTGGAAGGGATGTAAAGCGATACGTTCAAATATTGTGGGGGCTGTGGCCGAGTGGTTCAGGTCACTGACTCGCAACAGTGGTGAAAACTTTGTGTTGTGGGTTCGATACCCAGCCGTGGTACCTGTGCCCTTGAGCAAGGCACTTAACCACAGACGCTCCATCATCGGAAGGGATGCAAAACCATTGGTCCAGTGTGTCATGTAACTCACTTAAAAGATTCCAGAGCACTCTTTCGTGATGAGTAAGGGGATTATCCGGTGTCTCTGGCCGTCGGCTGCCAATGGCGCCACCCACCTATGTATTTCGATGTTCAGGTCAAAGACACTTGTAAGCTACGGTCTGTGATATGAAGTTCCGTAAGCCCAGTACATGTACATGTATACTTACACTAACTGAGATAACACAACCCGTTTTGTACATTGAGTAGCGATCGGTCGTGCACAAGTCTTGAAGCGTTGAGTTCTTTGGATCATTAAACCCAAGTCGTAGATGAATAAATTCAGCGAATTTCTTCATGCGTTTCTGGCTTCCGCCCATGCATACAAACTGTCAAACAAAATAGACACAGGCACAGTTTCAAATAAACTAAATGATTCTGTTTTTTTGAAGAATATGTGCCTTTACAATTCC
Source organism: Henricia sp. BOLD:AAB3569 (assembly GCA_037783545.1). Lineage (NCBI taxonomy): Eukaryota > Metazoa > Echinodermata > Asteroidea > Spinulosida > Echinasteridae > Henricia > Henricia sp. BOLD:AAB3569. The sequence continues at coordinate 1,041,972 of JBBELK010000577.1, read as the reverse complement.
CTGCGCGCAGTGCATGATAGGACGGAATTCTAGTACACCGCAGGTGAGTGGAGCTCTCGGCCACTTCAAACTTGTAAAATGGCAAATTTGTGTTTTTGGCACATGTGTTAGGCCAAACAAAATAAATGGTACGTTTACGGTAACGGCCTAAAAAAAATCCAGGTAGGTAGGTAGGAAAATATTTTTATTTTGTCATTTTTTTTTACATTTCAGTTCATGCATTTGCGTGTTGTTTTGCAATGTTTGAAACTCACTATTAACACTATATACCATGTTTATGTACGAGTGTAGAAATTGTTATGTTCGTTGGAAATTATTTCAAATAGTGCTCATTTAATGAAGAATTATTTTCGCCATTATTTTTAGTCATTATTTTCGCCCGGTTAAGTTGACAAAAATCTATAAAGTTTCTCCCTCCCTAATTTGGCATTTAATATGCAGTTTTTACTTACATCATTTCTTATTTTTCCGGATTTTTTCTTGGTTTTAATTCAGTCCAGTTGAAAAGTTCAAGAAAAGGACTTGATTTCAGACTGTTCCTTGCCCTAATGCCCTGTGTTAAAACATCGGCAGATCGGCTGCAAGACATAATAGACCATTAGTAGGCAGGCCTATGTGTATTGGCGTCAAGTTGTCCTCGGCAAAAATTTCCACAAGGTATACCTTGAACCTTTTTCAGACGAAACAGAACAATTTATATACTTTGAGGAATCAGGTCAGCAAACCAGACTTCACAGACTACCGATAACAAACGAAAAATGGTCAAACTCAATTAGGGTAGTACCTAATGTATGTATTTGAAGACAAAAAAGTCACTTCAATCGTCATTGGAAAAATTTTACACGAAAAATTAACTTTTCTTAATAATGACAGTAAAGCAAATCGTATGCGCTGTGTACCTTGGATAGTGGCTTTATTTTTTCCTCTGCGTCTTTAATATCTTATCCTTTTTTATCAACCTCACATCCTTGATTTTTTTTATAACTGAAGCTCTTATGGAAATCAAATATACACGAAATACTGGACTTGACTAGTTTCCATATGCCAAGCATCATGATAAGTTCTGATGGTGAAGCTCCTCCTGAGCGTAAACTATTCAGGCATTAGAATGTGGTGTACGGGAGTGTATTATAAGTGCTGATCGTAAGCCTGAAAGTCAAAGGCTTGGCTTTCGTATACACTTTGATACCACTACATGTTCACGCATCATCATACAATACGCATGTGCATAGAATCATCAATGGTGCACTACTTGCCCTCCCCCCTTTTTTCTTTTACCTCCTTTCCTTTCCGCCCATTTATTTATTTATTTTTGGACTCAATTTGCCCGGGGGGCACGTGCCCCCTCGGTCCCCCCCTGGATCCGCGCCTGCCTAATACTGACTTGATTGTCACAAACTCGGTGTACAAGCTAGGCGTGGCGTGCCAGTTCCTGCCAGTGCATGCAGTCTTGATTGGTTCAGCTGGTACGGTGTGCACACCCCATCGTGCTTATCTTATCAGTTGATAAAATGTAAAAACACCTATTGTGGCAAGATCAACTGACTGCACCAGACCAACCTCCATAAGAGGGCCGTTTGAGATACACGGCTCCAAGAGTCAGCTCATCCCAGATAACAAGAAAGAATGTCCCCGCAAGGTCACAGTAACTTTTGGTGAGGTAGGTAAAGAGAAAGTCTAATAGTGGGTGGACACCATGCTCTTAATCAAGGGGTTATGGGTTCGAGCCCCACTTATGCCAACGTGTTTGTGTCCGTGGGCGAGACATTTAATCTCAATTGCCTCATCAACCCAAGCGATATTTGAGGAGCTGTTAGGAGGAATGCCACAATCTAACTGCTGATAGGGTTGTGTGTCTTGGCCAGGCAGCCACCTAGTTGAAGTGAAATGGTTCTGGTGATTCCCTGATGGCAGCGATAATAATGGCAACAGTGCCAGGAGTACCCTGTAGGGGGAATGCCACAATCTAACTGCTGATAGGGTTGTGTGCCTTGGCCAGGCAGCCACCTAGTTGAAGTGAAATGGTTCTGGTGATTCCCTGATGGCAGCGATAATAATGGCAACAGTGCCAGGAGTACCCTGTAGGGGGAATGCCACAATCTACATGGGTAATTCCCAAAATTAGGGGTCCAACATTTTGGTGTCCCAGTTACATACGACACTCTCTGCTTCAAAAATCACCACTTATGACCACAAATTCTCAGTAATGGACTGTGGCCTGTGATTATAGGGGGCAGCATCATTTTCTTCAATATTTTGTTTTCTGATTCCTGAAAAATATTCAAAACAAAAGACCATAAAGGCTTATAATTTGTTCCATGGTATTGGATAGGAGTTTGGTGTCCCGGGTTACCTACGCCAATGAAAATTGGCTGTAGAATGAGTTTGCATTAACCTTGGTGCAATATCTACACACAAACATTAAATTTGAGTGCCATTTGTTCAAATAAAAATAATTATTTTCTACTGGGAAACCGCTTTCAATCATTAAAAACACTTGAAAATCTTAAAAAGCATGTCACACTTTTGGACCCCTAATTTTGGGAATTACCCACATGTAACTGCTGATAGGGTTGTGTGCTTTGGCCAGGTAGCCACCTAGTTGAAGCGAAATGGTTCTGGTGATTCCCTGATGGCAGCGGTAATAATGGCAACAGTGCCAGGAGTACCCTGTAGGGGGATCGGAATGCCACAATCTAACTGCTGATAGAGTGGTGCACCTAAGCAGGTGATTTCCTGATGGCAGCGGTAATACAATGTAATGGCAACAGTGCCAGGAGTGCCTTGTTGGGCAATACCCACCTTCACGTCACCAAACTGTTCCGGAAGTCTATCTTTGTCAGTAGATAATCCCAAATGAAACAACACGTCTACTTCTTGTTGGCTCAAGTACGGATTAGGGGGATGTACATGGCCGTCACTGCTGTAATGTTTGAGCAAACATTAGTAAGATAAAAACAATTGGCAAAGCCAACACAGGAATCAATTTCACAAAGACTTGCGATTCATTTTAAGTGTTCCAGTCCATCGCAGCTCGTCAAACCCTTCGTAAGTTTACGAAGGGTTCGAATCTCGATAAGGCCCTTACGATTTATCTCTGTACAATATTTGGGCAGAACCTTTCGCAGAGTTGTGATTACCTGTTTGGTAGTTGTAACTTTGTGACGGGTTCATCAATTGTTATGACGTGTCATAAATATTTCTTTGTGAAAGCTGGACTGAGTAGCAAACAAGATGTCTTCTTCTTTATAGACTGTATCGAATAGCTGCCATCTTGTAGGGCAGTTTCTTTCTTCCTTGAGGCCATGCATGGTTGCACATTTTGTGCTTACATTGTTGACCGATTTAAATATCAAACTTTGCCCTACAAGATGGCAGCTATTTGATACGGTCTATTGAAGGTGACTAAATTAAACTTGTGTTGTGGTTACATTCCAACATATTTTGCCAATGGAATGTGGTCTTGAAAATCCCAAGTAACTTTCTGTTATTGTGCCTTATCTAGGTGCTTTGTAGTCTTGGCCCAAAACTATTCTAGTCGATATTGGTTTGTGTACGCGTTGGCCATTCCCGGTAGTGCGCCCTCTTGCAGCACTAACAGACCAGCCCTTTGCTCGACTAGAATAGTCTTGGGAATCTCTCCCGGAAGTTCAGCATTGGGGGCGGTACCGTTTTATGTAAATAGCTGCACAGGGTTTTATGATGGCACACCACAGATATCTGTGCAAATATTTGCAATGTCGCAATTATCTTCATAAACAAATGTATTTTGCGATGTCATACGCCTTTGCTTGTAAATATATTCGCAAACATTTGCTAAGAAAATTATGCCACCAAAAATATTAGCAACGATAAAACGGTCATGTTCGATGATTCTTGTAAGCCGCCTTATATTTTTCAAACCATTCGAAGCGCGTGCACGCAGTGTATTTGGGTCACTCGCTGCATCCGACGCGCTGTATTTGGGTCGCTCGCTGCATTCCGATCCGACGCGCTGCTGTATTTGGCTCACTCGCTGATTGTTTCCCTAGGAAAGCCTAGGCAAAAACAAAGAAAAAGTTAAACCTTCCGGGAGAGATTCCCAAGACTATTCTAGTCGAGCAAAGGACTGGTATGTTAGTGCTGCAAGAGGGCGCACTACCGAGAATGGCCAACGCGTACACAAACCAATATCGACTAGGATAGTTTTGGGCCAAGACTAGGTGCTTTGTGGATCTATTGTTACATCATTTAAATGCCGGTGTAAATGATCTATGCTACATTTTACTTACGATGCGTTTTCCTTTTGGTTCTTAACATCCGATTCTTCCATTTTGGACGGTCTGCAAAGAAAACAGAATTCAAATGAATGCACACATCTTGTGCGGCTAGTACATGTAGCACCACTAGCTTAACCATAAATGTAACAAGAATAAGCAATAAATAAAGGCAATTTGAAAACCAAATCAAGGTTTTTTTTTATAATACTTTGGCCAAGGTTACTGGGAAACTATTATTAGTGCTGGTACATGTATTAAAATAAAATCCTACCGTACCATTTCTAACAATTCAATTGTGACCTTTCCCATAAAAATGCCACCAGATGCTCGTTAATCTTTTTCTTTAGAAACGATTAAAGTTAAGCTATTTTTAATAATTATATAGCCTAACGAGTAACGTACGTACTCTCTGTCGCTAAGTTTCATTTCATGTTTTTATTTATTTTTTCTCGGGAAAACTTGACATGTACAATCATAGCAGAAGTATGGATTGTCCCCAAATATCGATTGGGTTTACGAGGCAATTGAGATTAAGTGTCTTGCCCACGGACACAAACACATTGGCACAAGTGAGGCTCCAACCCATAACCCTCCGATTACGAGCACGGCTGTGTACCCACTAGGCTAGCGACTTGGAAAACAAAATCAAAATTTCTATTTTGAGTTAAAACCATTTTCACACAACAGACAAGTTGCAACAGATATCAAAAAATACTTTTGTTGCAAAATTTCATCAAGCGGTTCCTATTTTATGCTTGTTAAAATGTGTCAAATTTGCGTGCGGAATCGTCAAAAAAAATGAATAGACAGCAACTTCAAAAATTGTGATGCGATGCAAAGCGCCCCTTTGGCAGGAAACACATTATTTTGTGCGTTATATATTTATCTTGTCCTTCAAGAGCAGACTGTAAACAGGGCGCCATCAACTGACAATAAACAGCGGTGCCAAGTAAAGCATGAGGGCACTATAGGTGCAGGCTTTGTTATGCCTATAGTTATGCCTGTATTGGTGTCTTGAATCAAGACTAGGTAGTTGACGGCGCCCACCAACTGCCGATTTTGGTGATATTTTGGGGCGAAAAATCTCACCACTGCACAGGTGGATTTGCGTGATATTTGGCACAAATACAAAGAAAACCAGCCCCAATAGGCCTATACCAAAAAGAAATCAGCCTGGCAGATTATATGACAGAAACTAAAGGCAGCATGATTTACAGTGCAATTTCACGCAGCGGTCCATCAAGCTTGCAAACTTCGGTCACGGATTTGACCAAATTAATAATAGTGTCACGACTGCGCGGCTAATGATGTCACATATTTCCAAGTCCCTAACTAGGCACACGTCGTGCTCCCTAGTATAGTCAATAAAACACAAGCATAAGATATAAATACATACAATAAAACAAATATTAAATAAAAGACAAGACAAAATTGATACTGATAGCACCCCAGAACAGAAGGATTACCATACATGTATGAATATGAACATTTTATATCATGATATGATATTGATAAATCCTTCAGTTCTGAAGAATGAAATGTGGCTCCCCGGCCCTGCAACGACAACTTTCCTTACTTGCCTTCTGATTTTTGCGTTCCTCGGAATCTAAACAAAAACTGGATGAGGTTTGTTTCGCTTCCGTGTTTCTAAAACCGAACGACTTTTTACACTACACAACCACCGTGCAACGTGCACGGGCAGTACAGTGTGGCGGCAGTGTTTACTGTTTACGTGGCTGAAGCAGCCTAGCCTAGCCATGCCCATCACACGGCAGCCAATCAGATTACAGGACAGTGACACACCCCCTCTTCCGTGACCTTTTGGGTTTGGGCAAGTGACCCGAAACCGGTAGTACTATTTACCGGAAAACACCGGAAAACACCAGAAAACACCGGAAAACATACTAAATACCGGAAAACATACTAAATACCGGAAAACACCGGAAAACAGTATTTTATGGTGTTTTCTGCAGGTAGTGGGGGTGGTGTTATTAAGTGCTTTCGGGTGTTTTCCGGTATTTACTGTGTTTTCCGGTATTTAGTATGTTTTCCGGTGTTTTCCGGTATTTAGTGTGTTTTCCGGTGTTTTCCGGTATTTAGTGTGTTTTCCGGTATTTAGTATGTTTTCCGGTGTTTTTCGGTGTTTTCCGGTATTTAGTGTTTTCCGGTATTTAGTATGTTTTCCGGTGTTTTCCGGTGTTTTCCGGTGAGTTTTCCGGTGTTTTCCGGTATTTTCCGGTGTTTTCCGGTGTTTTCCGGTATATAGTATCACCCCCAGAAACATGTTTTCGACGAATAATCACTATCGATTTCTGGTTACGGTCGCGAAAACAGGTCTCACTTGTCAGGTGCTTCGGAAGGGACGGTTTCACAAAAGAAAAATGTAAAAGGCGAAAGATTTAAAATGTGAATGCAGAGAAACTAAGGTCAGGGCACATTTGTACACGAAGAAAACATTATGATGCTTTATTTTGTAAGAAAGTTCTAGTTTAATGGTGTATCCTTCGCATTTTAAACTTTTAATTTGAGTTATATAAAATTAAAAAAAACGACCCTGATGGGACTCGAACCCACAATCTTCAGCTCCGGAGGCTGACGCCTTATCCATTAGGCCACAGGGTCAAACGCCCGCCCATACTGTTCTTAATCTTCATATAAAGAGTGGATTTTGAAAATATCAGATTTTGGCACTAAAAACGAGAAGTTGAAATCCTGTTGGCATAATTTGCTTTTACTAAACATTTTGCACAAATTTCTGATAATTATCCTTTTATTGAAGCCCTTTAAAATGTAAAAGGAAAAAATGAGGGCGCTCTTTATAGCTTGATCAGACCTAGTACCTAGACTCATGGATTTATAAATATTAAAAATGCATTTGCTGGCGCCATACTAGGCATGGCAAATGTTGAGAAGAACGTCGTCTGCGCGCGTTGTTTGAGTGGTTTATTTTTTACTTTTTGTCTCGGTTTTATCGGGTAACAGCGGGCATATCTTGATATTTTCATTGTCAGAAGGAAGCAAATATGCGGTTTCGTGCCAAAGTTGTTGATGTGGGATGTATAGAACATTTTACAAGTAAGAAAAATTAATGGTTTTACTAAGGAAATTTTTGTTCAGAATCGCCTTTGAAAAATTGGGGGTCCCAGTGAGCATGCAGTGAGTGTCCTTACATGGTAATCTTTCTGAATTGTTTTTGTATTGAACAGGAGTTGTGAGCACAATCGCCAAGATGACTCCTCTGTGTGTTCTACGATTGACCGCCAGTCGCATGTACTTCATATTAAATGACAAAGTGGCTAAGGGGGGCATCTGGTGTGAACTCACTGCTGTAAGTATACTGCTAGGCATATCAGGCCGTCACGGAAAACACGCGAAAATTACGTCAGGAGAGCACCCATCTGTATTCAAAACATCCTAGCAAGTCTCAGGACAAACACCATTAAAAAGCATGAAACTTCATCTTTAATTTGCATATGATAGCTTTAAAATCCGTCAAGACAACGCAAAACGACAGTGAGTTGAAGTCGATACTCGCGGCCGAATTCACCCGATTCTCCTTCGGTGAGCGCTGCCGGCCATATTTGGAGATTCTCGTTTCGTCGCACTCCTTTCTGATTGGTTTCCAACCGTGTTCCTCATTATTATTCATGAGGAGACCTTGGAATCATGTTCTTTAGACTCCACAGAATCCGATGACGTATTTCGAATTTCATTCGGTTGAGTGGTTCAGAAACTGTGCCCTGTTTAAGATTTCAAGGTAATTTTTTTCACTTTTCTAAATAATTTCACCGGAAACGAACTACCGGTATACCCCGAAAAAGAACAACTATCATAGATTATAAACAGATATGAATTTATTTATTTGAACGTGAATTACTACGCTGGAATCGGCAAAGTTGTAAGGCCATCCCATGCCACAAACAGACGGCCATTTGTGCATTGCGGCGAACCTCGCCCCCAGGTTTATCGATCTCGAAATCCTATACACGGGGCACGCTCGATTCGTCATTTGGACCTGGGGACGAGGTTTGCTATTTATATACAGGCCACGTTGCTTTGTTTATGGGATTTTAACACTGATCTGAGTATTTTATTAGTGGAATTATATTCCTGATGGGAAGTTATAATTACTGAACATTATCGTTTTAAAAATAGTCCCATACCATAGCCTACTACGTTAATCTTTTAATTTAAATTTTTTTTTTTAAAAAAAATTTTTTTTTAGGCAGTGTAGGCTGCACAGTACATGTATGTTTTCGAGTGAATTTTTTTGCTGAATAATACTGAGTGATTGGTTTGGGGCAAACCCCTTCCGAGTCGAGTGCATCTGATGAATCTGAACAGCAAAGGCTTCAGAACCTGCAAGAAAGGAAACGGAAATTAGCATTGGAAATAGCACGGCTGAGTGGTTGTGCTGAGACGGAATTAGTAAAGGTCAAACAAGTCGCTAAGAAACGTGTCAACAAGAGGATTGGGATAGAGAGGACAGTTATCAAGGAGTTGGGTGAATTGCCAGAGTTTGTGGGGAAGAGGGTGGAACAGTTGTACTATGATAGGGCTGACAAGAGTGAAACATGGTGGGAAGGGAGAGTGTTGAGATGTGAAAACGAAGATTGCGAAGACCCTTCAAAAAGAATGTTCGTGATTGTGTATAGTGGTGATGAGAACGAGGATGAATATGTGCAAAACCTTTACTCTGACTACTTCAACGGGGAGCTCAATATTCTGGATTAGGTAATAATTTGCATACTTACCCAAAATTTGATGGGCTCATCTTGTTCCTAATAGTCACATCAGGCATACTGCCAATTTTCATTGCAAAATTTGGCCAAATGGCAGAGTTATTGCCGGAAGAGTATTTTGCTCGTTAAGGTAATTATGCTAATTAGGTCGTAATTTGCATATTTACCCGGAATTTGATGAGCTTGTCTTATTACTCGCATTGAGATCATGCTTGTTGCCAACTTTCATAGCAATATTTGGCCAAATGACAGAGTTATGGAAACAAAAGTATTTTGCTCATTATAGTAATTATGCTAATTAGTGGCTAATTAGTGCTAATTTGCATATTTACTCAAATTTTGATGAGCTCACCTCATAACCCACATTCACACCATGATTGTTGCAAAATTTCATGAGAAAATGTTATCAGTTAACCAAGTTATCTTGAAATCTGTGTCTTATTCAGTAAAGAAATGGCTTCACCAATAACCACTTGACCTTTGACCTTTCTGTACACTTAACACTACCGGGGGTAAATGGATTTCTACAAACATTGCCCGTTTTCATAACTTCAGATATTTTAATTCTGTAAACTGCTCTGTGATGCTTGCTTCAAGACCTTTCATATGAGACTAATATCAATGCAATGGTGTCATTATTTAAATTTGGTCTGATATGCCTAATACTGCTGTAACAATTCATCAATGCATCAATAAATCCTTTCACGGTTATCGATGCCATGTTTTTCACAGGGCAGTTCGAGCACACGTTGCTGTGTGCGTGTGCGATTCGTATACGAATGCATTGTTAGGTCACTGTGCATTAGCTACGATCCGCGCCCTCACACGTTCAAGAAAACGGCCTATTGGTGTTGAGAATGTTACCATGTGTTATGCCCAGAGATGCTTTTTCCTGTGCAAATAATGAACACATTTGAAAATTTAGAGTGCGAAATACAGTAGTGTTTTCCCATTGCAAAATGAAGCAAGGAAGGTTCTTGGAGTATCATGGACAAGATTTTATTTTACTTTGTTTTCTCTTTCAGAGTAACTTCTTTGATGAGTACCGCATGGAAGGTCTCTCTGAAGACGCCAATGAGATTTACTTAGAGATAACACCAGAGGACATCGTTAGGGCCTTGAAAACAGCGCAGAATGCCAAAGCCGTCAAAGTGAAACTTACCAAGAAATTCAGTCCTTGTCTGACATTTGACATTGAACTGGTGAGTTAGAGTACTGAAGTGGTGTTGTTGGCAAGGTTACTGGGTCTACACTAAAACCAGTGAACTGTTTCCCTGCGCTTTAGCGATTCGTGCTTCAGATTACCAACAAATGTTTAGACCCAGTTACCCCGGTAACTGATGTCACTCTTTAGTAGTCTGTTGCTAAGTCTAGAACATGGATCCATCCGGTTGGTGGAGTGGTACTTTCCTTACCTTTCACCTCAGTGGCCCTGGTTCGAATCCTGTCTGTGGCAAAATGTTAATGTTGCACCAGCTCTAACTTATTGTTGGGAAAGTCTTAAAGGAACTTGTTCAGATTTGTTTAAAGAAATTGGATTTCGTTCCGACAATCATATAAAATACCTCCCCAAAATACTATCCATGGGAACAAAACAGGGAATTTGCAATCTCCAATTTGGATGCGGAAGCAAAAAGTCTGTGTAATCATTGCACTGCTTTATGGAACAAATAAATTAGTTTACAAAACATTGGTGGTTTTTGACAATGTTGTTGAAAATATACAAGTTGAGAGCGTAAAATTTCAGAATGGCAATGAGAAAAACATGACAAATTATATGTTATCAAAATCTCAACACCCATGGGAAAAATGGGGGGCTCAAAAATGTGATCTGGACACGCTCCTTAAATAATAAGTTTGGACTGTTGACGCAGTTGGGCATCACATTATTACATATAATCACTTTTGGCATTTTCATTTGTAACCTTTTTTTTGCAGCCTTCTAGATCAGGTCACAACCGAAACGTCGTCCACGATATTCCCGTCAATGTTATCCCAAAGAGTATATGGAGTGAGTACAGCGAACCCACCGTACCAGACTTTGATGTGAGTTTGAATCAAGAACTGTCTAAGGGCCGTCCAAAATTGTCAACATTTTCACAGTTCTACAAAGCGTAGTATTTTTCAAGACTTCCCTCCCTCCCAGAAATACAACTTATCAACATTTTTCTGTCAGTACCATGAAATGTCAACATTGTACACTGCATGTAATGTCCTACGCAGCCCTCGACCCGCCTCCCTGCCCCTCCCCCATCCTACACTTTGTAGAATCGTGATAATGTTAACTTTGGACTGCCCCGGCCCTAACTCTGCATTTACACTTGAATGACAAAGGTCGATACAGATCCGGCATTTTTATTGCGACCGCAAATCTGAAAATTTGCAACGTATACACTACATCTTGATTCACATTTCCATCCACAAAAATCACCGCTAATTGTGACCGCAGCGCACACATCACAAGCTCCACCCCAAGGACGCTCAAATTGCCAAATCTGTATTCAGGTGCCGTTCACTCTTAAAGTGACCTTGACAATTGTTGGGTTCAACCCAGGAACTTTGGGATTCAACCCTACTCAAAAAGTTGATTAAAAAAGGCAAATTCATTCGACTTTTTTTGTGTTTGCATTTAAATCAGTTTGAGGTGCTTTCTTTTATTGGTTTTAGAGACCACAAACTTGAATTCAAACATGAAAGAAATGAAATGCTCAGTGTGGTTAATTTTGGAATCTTTCGTTTTTTGGTTTGGTTTCAGGTCAGCATTTGTATGCCTCCTGTGAAATCTCTGCGCAATATTGTGGAAAGAATGAAAAACCTCGGTAGCTACTTGGTAAATAGGGTTCATTTTTGAAATCGCCTAGAGGCCAAATTACACGATCATACTTTTTTGGCCTGAATGTTTGGCATTTTGCAAACTCAAAATCCATGTGTATGTGTGGGTTGTAGTTGATGCATTTCCCATGCATTTGTTTTGGGGCGGGTAAAATTGACAACTCAAACTAACATGACACACTCTATGTGCTAGTGCATAATTCATTAATATTATGAATATTCATTTTGATTGACAGGAGCTGTCGGCCAATCGGAATGGAGAGATGAAACTTAGGGTGGAGACTGAACAAGTGACAGTTTCTACACACTTCAAAGATCTTGAAGTTCCAGAATGGGGTGAGAACTAAAGAATTACTATAATTCCCTACAAAGTATAAGGTTTAAACAAATTAATGCAATTTTCTTGAAATAATGATTCTGGATCAGAACATAAGTTTGTCAACACCGGCTAGCTTGGTGGTCGAGTGGTTAAGACGTCTGCCTAGTATGCAGGAGGTCGTAGGTTCGAGTCCCACCAGAGCATGCTATGAAGTTTTTCTTAGTGAAGTTTTTCTCGGGGAAGCACTGAGTATACAGTGCTAATCAAGTTACGTCGGGTAGAGCAAAACAAACCCTAAGTAATAGAACAGAAGTTTGTTGAATACAGTCATCTTGTGGATAACAAGGCACTGATCGACCAATCACTTTCAAGACTGTTCTGCTTCAGTGATTTCCTCCAGGTCCAAGTGGACCTGTTTGAATAAAGTGATTCCGACAGCAATGAAATGTGACATTTCCTGTTTCTGGGAGAATCCTTTAGTTAATGGCTCTCAGAAGGCTAATTCAACCTGATTGAACCTGTGTGGGATGAGCTGACATCTGGATCCATGTGTCTGCCAAACAACCCTAGAAGTGCAGGAGCTTCAGATAGAGTGGCGCACCCTGCCTAAGTGCCTCTTACAAAGGCTGGTGCAGTCAGCCTTGCCACAAGAGGTGGTCATACACGTTACTGACCGATAAAATATGTTGCATCTCTCAGCCTCCTTGATCTTTGAGTCAGAGACTAGGAGTATAATTTACGTTTCATCATTTTGAAATGTACACTTGAAAGGGATATTGTGGAGGTGTATGCAGATATTTTATTGAGGGTATGCATTCTGCTTGAATTATTTTGTATATAATTAGACAATTGTATCTGCGTAACAGACACACCTTGTCACAGGAATAGGTGAAAACAGTCATTTGAAGAAAACAAAATCCAAAATTGACAACATACCAATATCCCTAACTTATTTTGAGTAGTGTGTATATTTGGTAATGTTTCTTTGTAGTAAATGAAGGGTCCGATTCCCAGACCCAGGGCCGTCAACCAGATGAAAACGCAGGAGCCAAAATCGACATTCGACGATTTCTCCAGTTCCTAGCCGGCCAGCAACTCAACCCACCAAAGATCATATGCAGTACGGTTTTTAAAGGCCTGGCCACACATACGCGTGAACACCCCAGTGTCGCACGTCAAGTATGGCTAGCTAGTTAACATTTAGAAACATGTCTATTTCTGGATATGCCAAGTTAACATTTAATCCCGAAATAGAAATATTTTTATTTCTAATAGAAATATCGCCACTTCAGGATTAAATGTTAACTTCGCACTTCCAGAAATAGAGATGTTTTTAAATATTAACTTTGCACAACAAGCTCGATGCTCGACGCTTGACGCGTATATGTGTCGAGGCCTTTATTTATTTATTCATTATTCATTTTTAAAGAAAGTGAATTCAATACTAAAATTTGTAAGTCTTTATTTATTCGTCCATCTGGTTAGGGGCCGTCCAAAGTTGTCAACATTTTCACGGTTCTACAAAGCGTAGGAAGGGGGGTCGAGGGCCGCGTAGGACTTTACATGCACTGTAAAATGTTGACATTTCATGGTAGTGACAACAAATATTGATAAGTAGTATTTTATTACTCTCTGTAGAACTGAAAATGTTGACAACTTTGGATGGCCTTTCAGTTATTTGCTTTTAATTGTTTCCCCGCAGACATCGTCGACAACCGTCTAATTCACTTTTTCCTTCTGCAAGAAGATGTATCAATGCAGTATTCTATGCCTATCATCCACCAATGAAGTCCGTTGTCGGCTGTTGCAGTGTGCCTTGGCTTATTCCGGCTTCTACACTGAAGAGGGCTGGCCTATCCAATCGTTCCTGTAGAAAAAGGGTGAAAAAAGTCTGATATTTTTTTGCCCAAATTCTACGTGTTTACTTGGCTTTAGTATAAGGCTATAGTCATCATTGCATACCAATGTGGGGTGCTATGGCTAAATAGTCTAGTAGCTCGTGCATAAGACCGCGGTTAATTCTAAATGTCGTGGGTTCGAGTCCGGCTCATACGTGTGCTTGTGCTCTTGGGCAAGGCTCTTTGCCAAGAATTGCCTCTCTCCACCCAGGAGTAAATGGGTACCTGTGAGGGTAGTGAATGTGATGTGCGTGTTAAGCCAATGAGCGCTTAACCGGGAGCCGGGGCTGTATACTCCCCAGGGAGCTGAGAAGGTTTAAGGAATGATATACTTGAGCCCAATGACCAGGGATGATAATAAATGTAATCGGCGCCCTGAGCACCTTGCGTGGTGGATGTGTGCGCTATAAAAGACTCCAGCAATAACATTATTGTCATTATCACAGCTATGAAAATTGAACTGGAGTCTATGGTGTGTGCAACACTAGTGAACACTAATGCTTGTGAACACTAAATGCTGATTTTGGGGTTTTAAGAAACCCTGGTGCTTATGAGTTCAAAACATAGGGATTCTGTTTTGGGTTACCGTGGCCGAGTAGTTTAGGTCGTTGACTTGCAACAGGGGTGAAAACTTGGTGTTGCGGGTTTGATACCCGGCCGTGGTACCTGTGCCCTTGAGCAAGGCACTTAACCACAATTGCTCCATCATTCAGAGGGGATGTAAAGCTGTTGGTACAGTGTGTTGTGTAATGCACTTACAAGATCCCAGAGCACTCTTTCGTGAAGAGTAAGGGGATTCCCCTGTGTCTCTGGCCGTCAGCTGCCAATGGTGCCACATATATCTGCAGTGATGGATTGCTTATTTTAAAAATATATATGTACACGTGTGTCCCACGCATAATTCTTTTTGCATAGTGTTTCCCATGCTTTAAAGGAGCATGACCAGATCACATTTTTGACCCCCCACCCCCATTTTTCCCATGGGTGTTGAGATTTTGATACCGTATCATGTGTCATATTTTTCTCATAACCATTCTGAAATTTCGCATTCTCAATCCGTGTATTTTCAAGGATTTAAAAAAAACTACCGATGTTTTGTAAACTAATTTATCCGGTTATATAAAGCAGTGCAGTAATTACACCGACCTTTCTGCTTCCACATCCAAATTGGAGATTGTACATTTCCTGTTTTCATTCCATAGTATTCTCGGGAGATATTTTATAGGATTATTAAGTTAAAATTGAAATACATTTTCTGGAAAAATCTGAACATCTCCTTTAACACAAATTTTGCTGATTTGTCACTTCGATATCTGTTAACTGAAACAATTAAACGACCCTGCTGGATAACATCGCCACTAGTTCACAATCTGTAGAGATATGGTCATTTGATTAAAGTCACTTGAAATTTTGAATCTCGGCCGTATAAATTCCCATTTTGAGGGAGAATTAAAGATAGTATACATGATTGGTAAACTGTTACAAATAGTTTTATCCCCCTGTGTGATAGAAGATATGCATGATTAAAACCAACCTGAGTAAAAACCAGCTCCGTACTTCGTCTAACTTTTGACAAAACAGTCAAAAAAGAGTTTGCAGTCATTTCGCCCTGAACCACGACCTGTGCACGAAGTGGTTTTGGGACGAAATAGCATTTGGGCAATGTATAGTGTTTGGACGAAGTGATTTGGGGCGAAATGACACTCGGGCAAAGTGGTTTGGCGGCGAAATGGCACTTGAGCGAAATGGTTTTGGGGCGAATTGAATTTTCGTCTCATGAGACGAAAACTATTTATTTTGCTCATTTCTCAAAGACTATAGCACTTCAGACAAAACCATTTCAGGGGAAGTTTTCTACGGTCATATTGTGTAAGTTGGGCGTAAATCTGTGAACATTTGAGATTTTCGAGATACCTTTAAGAACTGTGCTTTGCCATGTTGAATGGATGAGGGAAAAAAAATGTTTTTCTTTCCATTCACCCACTCGCTTTTGCCATTGTAATTTTCTCGAGTTATCCGCTTTGAGGTATCAGGTTGACATTTTAAAATAACACCCTTTCGGAAGTCATTGCTTTCTCCTACTTTAAGGGTACATGGTACATCACAAAATCCCACAAAATTGGGTTTGAGCTTGTTGCTGAATTAGAAAGAATTGGAAGTTTTTCATGGCTTCAGATCTTGTATGCAAAACATGAGATTAGCTCAAAAATTTCCAATTATTTTCTTTAAAAATCTTCAATTTTTTCCACTCCTAATTTTTGAATTTTTTATATCAAAACTGCATTTACTGATGCTTGATAAGTCATTTAAAAATATTATCAACTTCTCAATTCTTACCATTGAAATTTCTGCTGTGTGGATCTATTGAACATGAGCTTCAAAATTTAGTCAGGGTTGTATAGACTACTTAAGTGTGACGTCAGTTGCTACAGAAACTGGGTCTAAATAACTACTGTTAATCTGAAACGTTCATTGCTAAAACACAGGCAGGCAATTCACTGGCTTTAGTGAAGACCCAGTAATATTGGCAACACACACAACGTGTATTTTCACTTTAGTTCTCTGTTGGTGGAATATCTAAAATAAGATGAGTGACAACATATCTGAAAATGTCAACAATTAAACTGTTTGTGTAGAAACAACTGTGTTTTATGTGGTTTTCTGATTGGGACAATGCCTTCTGGGACTGTTTTAGATGCATGCTTCCAGAGATAAGCTCATCCCATGTACATTCATTCAATTTCTGGTAGAAAACCCAACAAAATCGGTTGTCGGGGAGTTCTTAACTATACACCAATCCGAGAGCCGATGACCTGTTATTTGTACGTCCGCCCGCCATCCATAACTAGGGTCCATCCAGTGCCATGAACTGTATGTTACATTATGTTGTCACTTTAAAAAATTTGCGCATTCTTTGTTGAAGCCTGTGTACACAAAGGGGCGCGTTGTGCACTATTCAATTTTAACAACAACACAGAACGCACACTTCATGGCACTGGATGGCCCCCAGTTATGGCGGACGGAAGGAACGAGTCCTTAGTTACCAGATTCGTGTATAATATAGGATTCTCCCAGAAACAGGAAATGTCACATTTCACTGCTGTGGGAATCACTTTGTTCAAACAGGTTGACCTGGACCTGGGCGAAATCACTAAAGCGGAACAGTCCTTAAGGCGACTCCGAAGTGATTGGTCGATCAGTGCCTTGTTATCCACAAGTCCACTGCATTCAATAAACTTCTGTTTTGAAATTGCGTTTCTAATTTTGGAGAGTATATTCTATGGAAAAGCAAAAACATATTTATAGTCCAATTAAAACGCCTAGTCCACTTCGTACCCCTTTAACTCAAACCGCATCCCATTCTGTCTCCCCGTGGACAAGGTGACTGACCGCTCCAACGCCTCGCAATCCCATTTCATCCCACCCACGATGAATAATTCAAAATATCAAAAAGTTATATTACAAAGAACCTTCAGATAATCCATGCACCCTCACGTTGGCGGCAGTGAGTTATATGGAAGGTGGGCGGCACACTAAATTTAAAGCCCAATACAACATTTGCAGTTAACCAACATTTTACTTCACGGGTTGACAAGAAAGCTCCGACTAAAACTAAGTGTTGATAGCAATGGTTACAAACACTACATTATTTTTTCCTTGTGTAAAATAGTACTTTTGTAGAGAATTTGCCAACTAAAGATGTTTTGAAGAAAAACAAACTGCATCTATGTGGCTGAAATTTCCACAAGACAGTTTATCAACATTATTCTTTAGTTATGTAATGCTGTTCCTGTTTTTAAGAGTTTTCCAATCATGTAATTGTCTTTAATGGCTCGTTGTTAATTTTTGCAAATTTGTGAAACAACGGATGTTGATAAACTAGTCTTGAGAAATTTTAGCTACATTGATGCATAGAGCAAGGAACCTGTTCCTTGCTCTATGATTGATGCAACGAAGAAAATTCGTGCATGGTTTTGTGTTATAAAGGTAGTCTACTTGTTTGGTAATTACCCTCCCAAAAAATTCTGAATTATTATCTTTAAGCTTAATTGTTATCAAGATGGTAATGGTAGTAATTATCATCCTGTGAAATTTGTTTCGCCTGTAGGCGATCTTTGGAGCCGTTCATTCATGCGCAAAAACCGTGCTTGGATTTTTCAGCTTTTCTGAAGTATTACTGTATCCAAGTGGCTGAAATTTCTACAAGGTAGTTTTCTCAACCTATATGCTTTCAATTAACAGTAAAAATCATGCCGTTTTTAACAGTTTACCAAACGAGTATATACCACCTTTTAAGTAGGTGCTTTAAAATGACTGTGCACACTCCTTAAAAAATAGTTAATTTCAAACAGAAACTTTTGGACCAAAAACAAAATAATTGGTGTTTTACACCATTATATCAACGCTTTGAGAATGTACAATTATTCTGGGTCATTGCAAATGATACGATGTGCCTTTGATAAGTTGTGAAAGATACGAGACTGATGATAACAATGGAACAATAAAAGAATCATGTTGATAAACTGCCTTTTAGAAATTTCAGCCATAATTGATGTAGCATTTCAGAAAACCTTAAAAATCCACGCATGGTTTTTGGCGTTGAATGAATGGTAGGCCTAAAAAATCGTTTGCAAAAAAATCACCTTCAGTTTGCAATTTCTCCCACAAAGGTACCATTTTACACGGGAAAAACTGGTGTTTGTTTAGCACAAAAGAAAACATCCATTACATTTCCGTTCAAAACACATTAATTGTTAACCTTTCTCAATTATTCAGCCACGTCACAATACATCGAATTAACATTTGTATCGCCACTCGTCAGCCCACTGCAACTGTCAGCCCACTCAAGATCCTTGTGAAAAATATCAAAGGGTAAAAGTGTTTTTCCGAAATGTCATATGGGCTCCACAAGGCTCTCCTATGGGATTAGGTTGCGGCGTCAACTCCATATTTATTCCAGCGTACATAAAAAACAAACAAGGTGTTTGACCGCTTTGTTTGAAAAGGAAAATATTACAAGAAATGTCGCTAGTATGTGTCTTGTTTAATTCGTTTGCTACACCTCGTTTCCTGAACGTATTGACAGAGTTTTATATTGTACTGATGAGCTGACTTATACACAGGTTTTTTTTTTTAATCCTACACATCCTCAACCGTTACAGTCTTCCAATCGTGTAATCTATCTTTATTAAATCTGTTGGTACGGTCTGCATGACACCTTTTACATTTTGATGGCCGATAGTCTCCTTCGTGGGCGTGGTTCCCAAGGGAGTGCGGTGGCTTTTTTTTTCTTCAGTAGTTCTGTACACCGTTATAGCGGGATCTTCCCGAGGGCGCTGGGGGCGGTTATGGGATTCCAAAAAGTCAAAGATGATGGGCGCCAAAGGCACGTCACTGAACGGGTGTCTGGCGGATTCCCCTTCCTTTTGCACCCGGCCCAGAGATAAACTGGGACATGACACTCTGGCCAGCTGTATAGACCGTAGGCCTATCGAATAGCTGCCATCTTGTAGGGCGACTTTTGTTGTTTAAATTGGTCAACAACGCAACCATGCATGTCCTCACGAAAGCAAGAAACTGCCCCACAAGGTGGCAGCTATTTCATACGGTCTATACTCATCTTATTTACATCTCATCTCAAACAACCCAGTCTCCTAAATATAAGGTTTGGGAGACTGAGACTTGTTCTGATGAAGACAATGTCATAAAAAAATATGCCACCATAAAGATGTCAATCTGAACTCATAATGTTATATGCAGATGAACAAGGAATGTGTGTTTTATTTTTGGAGGAGACCGTTTGGCACGTTTTATGGTACTAGTATGGGAGTGTTTCGTAGTTCAGGTCGGGTTGGCGTGGTTGGTTTTTTTCCACTTTTCACCTCCGCATGGCGTTCATCCCAGGTTCGATTATGGGTCGTGTATATAGGCCCTATGTGGATCGGGTTTGCAGTCCTTTTACTTGACCGCGTGGGTTTTTCCCCAGGTGATTTCTCTGGGGTTTTTCTCCCACTTCTAAAACTACATCTTCTTCTTCGTCATCTTAAGTTGATGGCATAAAGGACCTTTGTTGCATGCCGAAGATGTAATGGAATTAACTCCACCGACATCAAGACGTTAATCCAACGATCGTAGTGGAACGACCTAATATATGCCTAACCTATACGTTACCGACGAAGAATCAAAGAAAGTTGTTTCTCCGCTATATGTACCCATTTTCTCGCCTCTGAGTGTTCGGACGGCCCGTTTCGCTCAGTTTGAAACGGAATCGAACAGTTGGAAAACGTTCTATTACTACGGGGAACTTCACTTTATCTGTTGATTGTATCAAAGTTTCGATGATTCGTTATTAGCGTAGACTCATTCACTTGCGCACGTTTGAAAAAAGGAGACTCGGGGTTGACAGAACCGTGTTTATTTAGACATTCCTTAAATGTAAAATCTCTTTTCTAAACGCAACCTTTCACACTTTGAAGTTCCCAAACACCCACTGTTTTGTTGTGTATATAGGCATTAAATGAAACAACATGAAGCCCATTCGCGGATCCCTGGGGAAACCCCCACCCCCTTCCCATAAACCTCACTTTACATGAGCAACCGCAATTAAATTTTCATTAAGCATGCTCGTGTTTGAATCATTTGGTTCCCAGAAACGACGGTTGTTTTCTCATTATGTGATCGGTGGGGACTTCTGAAATTGTCCCCTTTTGGTTTTTGTCCATTACAAATCGCAGAAGCGTGGGTGTAGGCGGTGTTACACCACCCACGCGCCGAGTGGAGCACCCACCGGAATAACACCTCGAGAGCCTCCGGGCGATGGAGCCAGCTACCCGCTGACCTTTCTTTGGTTTTCATCTCCAGAGTTCAAGCATGAACAAGGGTTCCATCAACCCGACAAGCGATGCTTTTTGAAGGGTCCATGCTCGTTACACCGACAGCCCGTGTCGAAATCCCATCTTCAATTGAGCGTCCATTAATATTAAATATGCATGGTAGTTTTGCATGTGTTATTGCTCATTGTCATGTAGCACAACAAAATACGCCTTTTCATCAGATATTTCGATTTTAAACATTTGATTGAGAAAAGAACTTAAAGGGCTGTGACATGCTAAACAACTTCGTGCCTAAGCTTTGCTTCATAATGACGGATTACTTGTTTAGCAAGACATACTATTGTTTGTTTGGATGTAAAATCAATAAAAGGTGGCCTTTTTCAACTTTGAAGATTTCATTGCAATAAATCACAGACAGAGGGCGCTGTTTTGAGTGCATCACATAAGGAAGACAGAAAGGAAAAGTTAAGAAAAAACATAAGACTTCAAGTTGGACTTGTGGCAAATTGCTGCAGTTTCTACCCCCAGTTTTGTCATGGCTTACAGCAAGCAACATGTAAAACAAACTCAAACAGCCATGGATTACAAAAGTTTCAGGAAAATTGAGAAAAAAGTGGAATCTTTTGTGCACAGTTGAATGTGATTTTCCTGTGTTTGCCTCTTGTGACATAGTGACCTTGGTCATGAATATGCATATCATTAGCATAAAAACTAAAAACCTTTGTTTTAACCCCCAAAGCAAGCTCCAAATAGGATTTTTATGACTTTAACTGAGTAGAGTGGTTTTAAAGCATAGATTTAATAGATAAAAATCCTAAATAAGGGGCCCTTTAACAAGATATCATCAATGCATAATTAAGAGTCATAAGAGTGTCTTAAGAGTCATAAAATGTCAATCAATAGTTCGGCCGAAAAAAAAACTTACTTAAATGGAAGATGATTCTACACGATGTCCTTTCTTTATAAGAAAATGATAATTAAATATGAATTTATATAAATGCTTGTTCACACGCATTTTTCCCAGGCCACCCTAAAATGGAAAACTACCCAAATAATAAGATTTATAGAACGACCCTTTCCTGTTAATACAAGTTAAAAGTTTCATTTGCAAATGAAACTTTTTAAAATGAATTTTTGCAAAATGAATGCTAAAACAAATTAGCTTGTACACTCATTTATATAAATCACCTTTGAATGTTAAATTTGCAATCTCCAATTTGGATGTGGAAGCAAAACAGGTTGGTGTAATGACGGTACTGCTTTATGGAACGGATAAATTAGTTTACAATACATCGGTGGTTTTTTGACAATATCATTGAAAATAATTATACGGATTTGAGAGCGCGAAATTTCAGAATGGTAATGAGAAAAATCTCACCCCCCTTGTGAAAATGGGGAGGGGGGCCGGCGGGGCGGAGATCAAAACGTGATCTGGACACGCTCCTTTAAAGGCAGTATACATCATTGGTAATCTTGAAAATCAGAAATGTTCACAGATTTACGCCTAACTTACACAATATAAACATGATGACCGTAGAAAACTTCCCCTGAAATGGTTTTGAGAAATGAGTAAAACAATGAGTTTTCGTCTCATGAGACGAAAATTAAATTCGCCCCAAAACCATTTCGCCCAAGTGCCATTTCGCCCCAAACCACTTCGCCCGAGTGCCATTTCGCCCCAAATTACTTCGTTCAAACACTACACCGCCAAAATGTCACTTTGCCCCAAAACCACTTCGTGCACAGGCCATGGTTCAGGGCGAAATTGTTCAGGGCGAAGTGGTTTTGGGGCGAAATGACTGCAAACCCTTTTTTTTTTACTGTTTTCTCAAAAGTTACGGAGCTGGTTTTTGCTCAGGTTGGTTTTAATCATGCATATCTTCAATCACACAGCTAGCACGGGGGATAAAACTATTTGTAACAGTAATGTTTATGCCCATGCATGCATGTTTACCTCCATGTTTAGGCCCTACTATCTTAATTTAAAGAAATGACATATTACTTATTTTCTTGATAATTTAATTTCATTATCACTCTGAGCCTTATAAATAGTAACACCGTTTTGTTTACAATGCCGGCTGTTTCAAGAGGGCACGAAGCGGAAATAAACAGATCCTTTTGGGCCTTTCCATGACGTCATCAGGAGAGGACTTAAGGCAATGACGTCATCCGAATATGTTATATGACCATAGAGAGGGCGCCACTCCGTTTTTTCCCCGCTGGTTCACGTCATATCCATGTACAAGATGCAACTTGCAGGGCGCCAGTGAAGGTCCGCATAATGTCCATACGCATGTACACGGAACGTGCATGTGTGAAAATCTGACTGCAAATTAATTGCGATATTTTGTCAAAACGGAAGCTTCGCGTGAGGGTATGGTTCTACGGCGTTGCTGATGGTTGTTGTCTGTCATGGACGCCAACTCGTTTGGATAGCCGTGTTACGTTTATGTATCGTCCAAAGACGGACGTTTTGGTAAGTCTCCAAAAATCAAGTGTTTGTTAATAAAAAGGTAGGTTCGATAAGCTTTCCCGAGCTGGATAGTTGTTCGTTCAGTTGTTTATTCTATGACATCACTTTAATACCATAGAGCATAGAGCAACTGAGCAAGGAACGGAGGAACCTCCATGCACTTACTAAGACCTCGGTTTTATGTCATGTATGTGGCTCATTCGGGTCGGCCACCGCAAAATTCCGAAAGCTAGTTGAAGCGACAGTAATAATCTAGAAGTTTAAGACCATTTTGTGGAAAATAACTTACCAAGCATTAGGCCTATAGTGCACATTTGATAGAAAATCTAAATTTAGGAGTTGAAATTGGAATGAATTAATATGTTTACTGGTCGTCACTGAGACGTCGTGTGTTAAGTCTATGGAACAGGGCAGAAAAAGTTTAAGTATTTTAAAGGAAATAATTGTATGTTTTTCACTCCTAAAATCACTTCCCTTTAAAATATTCAAACATTTTGGTAGTTATTAAGTCATTATAAGGAGAATAATGCACTTGTCAATTGATATCCCGGCCCCTGGGTACCCGGGGATGGCCGGGACTTGCACATGAGGTGCATTTTTGAAATGTTAAATCCCCCGGCCATGTCCCGGCCATGTCCCGGCCAGGCGGGGCAAAATTTGTGTGCCACACCCGGTCAAGTCCCGACCCCCGCTAGCCGGGCAATGAGCGCCAAACTCCGGCCAAGTCCCGGCCAAGTCCCGACCCTCGCTAGC
The DNA here is from genome assembly GCA_037783545.1 of Henricia sp. BOLD:AAB3569. Lineage (NCBI taxonomy): Eukaryota > Metazoa > Echinodermata > Asteroidea > Spinulosida > Echinasteridae > Henricia > Henricia sp. BOLD:AAB3569. The sequence goes on along the minus strand of JBBELK010000577.1, from coordinate 1,017,863 downwards.
CGGGCAAAGAGCAGCAAGCCCGGCTCAAGCTTGAAGTTGCGATGCGATAGGGACCCCGATTATTCCGATTAATAGGTCGGGCGGTCATACGTACGTGACAGGTCGGTAGTCATGTGATGACAACCAGCGCGCCCATGAAGACGATGCATGACGACACTGCATGCACTGCAGCATAGACTAGCTGCACGCGCGAACTTCATTGTGTATTGTTTTCATCGGCGCGGTGTACGTGTATTATGACGCGTGAGAATAAAGGTCCCGGATGTCCGCCCCGACCTATATGGCTTCCTATTGTGGATGTGCCTCTGGTGCATTGCTAAACTGTATGAATAAAGGCCTCGCAAGATGAAGCTTGTGTTTCGAAAACGGCTAATGCGCATGCGTGTGCGCGATCTTTTCTATTTTCGGAATGCAACCCCCAAATTTGAAGTAATTTTATACGTCAAATTTAAAGGGGAAAACAAGACAACTCTTTGTCCCAAGATGAATGATGCTCGCGGATGTCTTGTTTTTACGAATTTGCGTTACTTTTTTAGACCATCTTCTGATTTGTGTCGGAAATATCACATATTAATTTTAGAGGCCGAATATAATCACAGTGGGGTAGCTCAGGATCTCAGCACGACAATAGATAGTAAGTATCGTTTATAACAAATAATGACGGAAACATCGATATAAACAATGAAATAAAAAGGGAGGCTTGTGTGGTTGCTATGTATGCTGGATACCGCTCAGTATTGACTTTGCACGTATTTACCCCGGCCTACTTGCCCCGGCCCCTGTTTCCAGTGGATGAAAGGCCATGGCAAGTCACGGCCATCTCTTTAGCTAAATCCGGCCCAACTCCCGGCCCCAAAATCCCGGCTTTTTATCATGCGTGAACTCCCTCAACAAGTCCCGGCATACGCCCGGTACACCCGGGCGAAAAAAAAACAAACTCCCCGGCCACAAGGCAGCAAAGTCCCGGCCATCCCCGGGTACCCGGGGGCCGGGATATTAATTGACAAGTGCATAAGTGGCGACCAGTAAACTTAATTTTTTCCCTAAAATTTAAGGTTTTCCGAAGAAACACTTAAATGTTTTTTAGCCAGTCTCATATTTTTGTATACGAGGTCTGAAGCCGTGATTATAACCACTCAATTATTTTGGGAAAACGGTGATTAATCTGTTATTAGTGTTAATAGTCAAACTAGACAGAATGATTCTGTCCCTACGGGATTTCCCGTAGGGACAGAAGGTACCCCTTTCATAAAGTGGATTGTTGTACCCATTGTCTCGGTAAGTTTTCCCAAAAAAGGTCCAATGCGGACAGGCCTATATAGTTTTATTCAATCTTTGTTAGCAATTGCCTAATGTGAACTTTAGCAGTCTTTGTTCGAATCTTTGTTAATCTTCGTTAACTAATCTTCATTGATCCAACCAGTTTCATAATGTGAACGGGGTTTAGGTGTGCGCGTGCGCGTACAACACGCTTGTAATACGTGTAACGCGCGCACGAACAAACGGCAGTTTAAACGAATGCGCGCACAATGCAAAACATGACAAAACACAAGATTATCGAAGAATTTTGGTGAGTTTTACCGATTTAAATAAAAAAGGTTATATATGGGAATAAAATTAAAAGTGGATTTGACCAGTCTTAAACAATATGTTTAAAACTGGCTAGGGTCCTGGACACTGATAACGGCCCTCGTCTTGCGGCTCGGGTCATTATCACTCGTCCAGGGGCCATAAGCCTGTTCATAAGCCTGTTTAGCAAAAGAATTTGCTTAATCCAAAATTTGTTTACTTTATAAAAATAATTTAATAGTCAGAATTGTATGTCAACTTGTGTTTTTAGCAAGAATAGCAAAACACCAATCAACTGTAAAACACATCACATAAGATTTTAACTGCTAACCCACTTTCAATAAAGCAAACAAATTTTCGATTATTTTTTTAAGCAATGTTTTTTGCTAAACAGCTTTATGAAATTGGCCCCAGGCCCCTAGCCTGTTTTAAACGTACATGTATGTTTAAGACCATGAAGACTGGTGAAACCCACTTTTATGCCCTAATTAAAAGCCTACAATTACTAGGGAGTGATTTAATGTAACGACCATGTGTGTGGGAGGTTCACAAACTACAATAATTGTTATGCCGCCTTTTGGCACGGAAGAACGGATCAAATTTACATAAATCCGAAGTTTAGAGGTGTGCTGGAGGGGGATAAGATTAATTATACTGATAGGTGATATTTTTTTACTGGGTGATTTCCAAGCAGTGGCAAAATTAGTCCATTAGCCTAGGTGATGTTGCCCCTTAGTTCATAACACCCCTCTCGTTGGAATGGAACATGCCACCTCATCAAATATTCATTCCATGGTATTCATTCTTTTAACAATTGTCAATGGTTTATTGCGAATTTCATTTAGTAATGACATACATAAGATTAGAATGAAAAATGGTAATACACTTTGTCCAAAGTACGTTACATACTGTGTACGCTGAATACTGTTTTGTGCAGAAAAATGCTCCCTAGTAAATGACTTTTACGGTATGTATTTCATTTATCAGTTTGGTGTGTTCTTGAAGATTAAATAAATTTTATTAATTTTTTACTTAAAATACATGAATGACCGTACATGTACATGTACATGTTGACTTTTAAGAATTTTGTATGTGAAAAATTACTTGGGGAATTTTCATCAACATCGTGTTTGTAAAAAAAATAGTAATTAAGGCAAAATAAAAATGTGGGAAAAAAAATGAAATATAATCCGTTAGGAATGTGCATCCATACATGTACCTGACCTGGCTTTACATGTACAGTGTTTCATGTTAACGCTGTACATTATGCAGAGACTGTCTTTCTCTTTGGGCAGCAGTCTTTCTCTTTGGGCTGTGCTGCGACTCCTAATGATATGATCAGCTATGGTATGGAGAAATGCCTTGTCATCCCTGCAGCCTAATTCTTACCCATGCACGGTGAACCTTTGACTGGGGGAAAACTGTCTTCGTAAATTTGACTCAAAGATTTATTACATCTACATTTAGTGCGAATGTGTACAAACAGTGTGTACATACGGTACATGCATACTGGTACCTTTATCATAAAGTATCTTTTTGAAAGGACATGCAATAAAAAATAGGGGTGGGGGTGGGGGTGGGGGTGAGGGTGGGGGGGGGGGGGGTTGTCGGGGTGAACCTTAATCAAATGGAAGACAGAAGTGGTTCCAACTATCAAATGCAATTATTCCACCCCAAATAATATCTTTAAATAAGAAAACGTCAATTGAAGACAAATTAATATAAATGCGTGTGCACACACAATTTTTTTCCAATGACGTCCTCTCGTAAATTAAACTAAGCCCCTGACTGTCATGGTATTATGGTACAGTGTAGCCAGGGAACCAGCCTAAATAGGATGGCGGCTTCGCACAATTACTTGAAAGCATGGACATAGGTTTTCATTGCTTTCTTGGAACGTAGATGAAGTATATTGAGCTGACTTACACACAGGTTGGTTTTTATCATACAAATCGTCAATCACACATGGAAATAACGTCATTTGTAACAGTTTTCCAATCCTGTAATCGAAAAAGGAATGAATTTTACAGAACAATAAAATGAAAATCCTTGTAGAGCAGAAAAGGAAATGAACTGAATTTCTTAAGATTTTCGCATGAATTGATTGTGTACATGTGTCAAGGTCCACACCAAATTTATTACACTAGAGCCATGTGCTGTGCCAGTGTAAAAACTCAAAGCAGGGCCACAGAAATTCCCCCTTCATACCACACTGTGGTTGTCATGTTTTGATGACTCACCCATCCTTGAATGGAGAATTCCTAGAGGTCAACCTCGGGTCACCATATAAGCCAATACTTCATTTCCATTGGTTGGTGGTGACAGGATGACATATGTGCAGCCAAGTGTGAAATGAATTTGAGAATATCTGAGAATCAAGTCAAGGTTTTGTGATTTTGATTCCGGGCAATTCCAAACATTCTCAAGACTGATTGTAAAAAAGGTAAAAATGACAGCAGTTATTTTTGTACACTATTAATATTATGGAATATTAATACTATCCGTTGAGAAAATGCATTTACATATATTGCAAATAATGCATTGATAGACTACTAAAGTGTGACGTCAGTTGCCAGGGTAATAGGCTAAATATTTACTGGTAATTATATAATATTGGGTGGCTTTGAGGGCGATATGAGAATATACCGCACGAGTCATGAAAATACTGAACGAGCCGATAAAATGAAGCTTTTATCTTCTTTGTTTTGTAAGATTTCTGCAAGATTTTTGTCTGTTTTGTGTTGAAAACTTCAGTTCTTTTCACGGTTTACAAATGCATGCGCTTTTGTTACTGTTGTACAGTATTTTTGGTTACTGTACTCTGGTGCGCGTTGCACACGCACGCAATCCATTCCCTCGATCCATGACACGCGCATACGCGTGTGTTCGTGGTGCGCCCAGCGCGCACGCACATCGAATCTGGGCTCTATGCTGCACAGTAACAGAAACGCACGGTGTTTGCAAAAGCTTCATTTTATATAATAATTATATAATATTGGATGGCTTTAGAGGCGATATGAGAATATACTGCACGAGTCATGAAAATACGGAATAAAGCTGATGGTGAGTGCAGTATATTTTCATATCACCCGAAAAGACATCCAATATTATTATTGTTACATGTGTATAAAATGAAGTTATACATGTACCTTCTTTGTTTTGAAAAATTTCCGCAAGATTTTTGTCTGTTTGGTGTTGAAAACTCATTCATTTGCAATGTTTGCAACTGCCGTACAGTATTTTTTGTTACTGTACTCATGCACACGTTGTGCGCACATGCACATTGCATTCACTTGATGCACGACGTGCGCGTACGCGTGTGCTTTGCTGCGCCCAGCGTGGACGCACATCGGATTGGGGCTCTGTGCTGCACAGTCTCAGAAATGCACGGTATCTGCAAAAGCCTCATTTTATATAATAATATAAAGCGCAGGGAAACAATTGACTGGTTTTAGTGCAGACCCAATAACCTTGGCAGCACACAAAGGGTGCCATTGTCACTTTAGTGCTCCATTAGGCCTAAATATTATGCAATATTAATTTAGTGGGTATAGCCTATTGAGAAAATGCATTTGTAGTAGAGAGTGCAATTATGCATAATTATTAGCACTCATTTTCGGACATACTCATTGAGTACGTCCGAATCCGAGTGTTTTTTTTTTAACATACCGTATTTATTGAGAGTGAGATTACAATTTAAAGTCTTTTAGGAAATTTGTACACTTCCATGAAGGATGCTTGAAGAACATGCATTGAAAATCAAACAACCTGAATTCATGCTACATGTACACATGTACATGTATGTGAAATATTACAAGCCCTCAAAATTTTTGAAATGTAAATATAAATTTGTGGAATTTCTCTTCTCAATTTAAATGTTTGGTGCTCAACTAAACGAGCTATTTAGTCCTGTGTTCATTCAACCAATTTCCAATTCATCTTTAAATTAATAAAGTCAATATATTTTAATGAATAATCCAGCTCATGATGTGAATGTTAGAATCTGACTCAATTTATCACAATAGCGACAGCGATGAAAATGAAATATAATTTTTTTTTACAAGAGACACAAATTTTTAATTCACAGCACAGTTTGCATTATGAACAAATCTGCTCAAGAATGGGCGAGACACACATAATGCATAATGCCCTGTCTCATACTTGTACCTTAGCCCAGGCAGGCAAGGCTCGTATTGTGATTGTTCCTATAGCAACCCTATTGGGTAATACTCTTTGAAGCTACTGTAGGGCTGGGATATATAATGAGTAGACCGGGACTGTGTAGTTTGCACATCGTTGATGCTGTTAAAGAAGCCTGTCCATATCACATTTTTAAGCTCCCCGCCCTCCCCCCATTTTTTCCCATGAGTGTTGAGATTTTGATATATCATTTGTCATATTTTTCTCATTCTGAAATTTTGTGCTTTCAAGGATATCATTAAAAACTACTGTACCAGCGTTTTGTAAACTAATTTTTCCTCAAACTTTTTGCTTCTACATCCAAATTGAACATTTGTCCCGTCTGCAAGAAATAATTGATTACAAAAAAATTGAGAGAAGGTGATTTTGCTTGTGTCGGGGAGAATGAATGTAAATTAAGTAGGGTTTGTTTGGCCCTTACTTACATGTAACGTAGCTTGATTAGCACTGTACCGTATACTCAGTGACTCCCTGAGACACTATGAGAAAAAAAAAATCATAGCGTGCTCGGGTGGGACTCGAACCCATAACCTCTGCATTACATTTATAATCTTGAAAACATTAATGAGCATATTATTATAAAACTGACTGACGTTTATTGATAATTAGAATTAATAATAATTTCTGTAATTTTTATTTCAAGGAAATCCAGGTGTTTTTCTATTTTAATGGTAACAATGGTTGTAATTTAATAAGAAAATTCTGAATGGACAGAGAACAAACTGGCCACTATAAACAGATAGCCACTATAAACAGATGGCCACTTTATCAAGGTGGCCTTACTGGCAGGTTTGACTGAACATCACTTTCCAAAATCACCCCACTACCCATTTTGCCCAATATTTGATGGCTTCGGACAAACCAGCTTTTTTCCCACCCACCTTTTAACCCAGAAAGCACTAGGCCTATTTATAAATCAATTTTAATATATTTTGGGGGCTTTTATGTACATGTACCAAGTACGCCTTTCTAGGAAAGCCCGCCCACACAGCTATTTACAACAGGATATTACATGCCATTACTGTCACCAAGTCATCAAATGAAAAGTCATTCATTTTAAATGGGGATTATTTTTCTTTTGTTCCAAAAGGCTAGAAAAAATTGCTTTGCATCTTCATAGTGTTGTCGCCCAAAAAAAAAAATTGTTGAATGCAATTTTCAAAGACACAGGTACATGTACATGTGTAGGCCTATGTATGGTACATAAACATTAACTAAATCAAGATTTGACATGTACCAGTAATTAGCTTATTGCATAAGATTTGCAAGTTTAATAATTACTTTCAAATGGAGGCGAGTCTTTCCACAGTAAAGGGGGCATTTTGGTAACACAGACCATATTTTCGAGGAAATACCTTTTTCTGGTCTCAAAATAAAAGAAATAAGTTTCAGTTGTTCTGAAGAGATAGAGGTAACTTAGGCCCAAAAAGGGTTACAAATAGTTTGACAACATGCTTTTCTAAAAACCCTGTGTACAAATTTCCAATCTTAGAAATCTATGCTCATAACCATGATAACCGGGACGGCCTAAAATGTAACACAAGTGTCCGTCCCGGTTACAAGCGTATATTGGAAAGGCATGTTGTCACACTATTTGTAACCATTATTGGGCCTAAGTTATCTCTTCAGATCAACTGAAACTTATTATTTTAATTTTAAGGTATTTCCTCGAAAATATTGTCTGTGTTGCCAAAATGCCCCCTTTACTGTGGAAAGACCCAGGTACAGTTTAGAAAGTCATGTTATGCTGTTGTCACTATGTGGTTGCTTTATGCATTCCTTCCTATGAACATACCGGTACCGTAGTTCCTAATTTGTTGTACTGGTACATGTTCATGTAAACGAGTTCTTCCCCCCTTCCCCCAAAAGTGTTCCGAACAGTGCACAGGATGTCCAAAAGACACTTCTGTGGCCCAAGTTCAAATCCTGCCCTTTAAGAGGCAAGGCACTTTGCCATAAGCTGCCTCTCTCCACCTAGGAGCAAATGGGTACATGTACATCTACCGGGGTATGTACAGGCAGTGAAGGTGTTGTGTGTTTGATTAGCCCATGAGCACCTAACAGGCATTTGTACTAGTCTACGTGTAACAAAAAACATTTTAAATATTTTTGTCATTTTCCAACGGATTTTAACTAAAATTTCACATCATACAAACGAGGCTTATCAAATTTTATTGAGCAAGTTTCATCAGTTTTGACCAAGAGGGTGAGATTTTATAGCCATACGAGGGAAAAGGGTCATTTTCAGAATTTGCCACTTTCGACTTGGCTTCCTCCAATGTTGATACACTGCTGGAGACTGGTGGAATGTGCATGCTGGAGGCAAAACATGCTAAAGAAATGCAGGATCATCCCTAATGTTATTGCAAACCATCTTGATTGTTTTGCGCAACTCAACAAGAAGTGCAAAGGGACCTCAGACATAGACAATTGCCTTGACAATGGAGGATGCAAAGTCGAAAGTGGCAAATTTTGAAATTTAGGGTTTGTCTCGCCCTGATGAAACTCACTCAACAAAATTTGTCGGGCCTTGTTTACATGATCTGAAAATTTTGTTTAAATCCGTTGGAAAATTAAAAAGTTATTTAAGATCAAAAGTACATGTACATGTAGGACATGTTTTTTTTGACACGTTCATGTAGTACTAAAAGTAGGACTTTTCCAGTTGTGTGATATAGTGCCCTCCAGTGGCAACTGTCCAAGTGCATCACAATGCCAGTAGATGATGTTAAAATGACGGAACAAACTCGAAGTTAATTTGATTGTCACAGTCCCTCTCCCCTCCCCCAACACACACACAAACATGCAGACATTCGTCCCAGAGCCTGGTTAGTCCCATCCATCCTTGACATTTTTGCATCTCCCGATTTGACCTTTTCGTCAGTCTCATTTTTTCCCTCCCCTCACTGTCGTTCCAACAGGATCACATGGCCGCCGTCGCTGGCTAGCTGAAGACTCCTGCCCACTTGTGCTTGAGCGAGCTGGTTTAAAGGTTACCCTCTGTGGCAACACTGCAAACATCAACAGTGTATCAGGAAACTAGGAAATTTGGTCAGTCGAGTTGGTGTCTGCGGTTGTGGGAGGACAAGGGTTGTTCGTATCAACGAAGCGTTACATAGCAAAATGACTATGTGGGGTCGTTAGAACTGGCATGATTGGGACAGACTTCAGCTTTCAAGACTACTGTTAACACGTTTCTGATTTAGCGAGGATCTTGCCATTTCAAGCAGCACCCATCTCAACAGGTAAGACTTGTGCATCTGTCAGTTTGGGCGTTTCACAATACATAGCACCACCAAGCGTTTCTGTCGGAGAGGACATTTTTTAACAGGGCGGTCGACATCGGTGTATTTGTTTTATTACACAAACAATTCAGATTTGAAAACGAATACCTGATTTAGAGGTTATTTAGGATGCCTAGATTATTTAAACATGGTTAACAATGTTGGCGAAGAAAAAAGGTTGAATTAGTGCTCTTTTCTCGAAAATAGACAACATAATAATATGCTTTATCACACGTCTAGCAATGCTCGTGTTGACTTCCCCCACCCCCCCAATGACACATGCGTACGCACATCGAATGTACAAATGTAGCCTTTCCGCTTCAAACTCTTGGTGGCGCCTGCATTGTATAACACCCAAATTGCTTCTCCCCACCCGACCCGGGCTACCCCACCTACATAAGGGGTTGGTCTCACTGTTTTTAGTGACAAAATTCCCACCCCTTGGGCAAAATTTAGGGGACAGAACCTCCCACCAGGGGGAAAATCATACACATTGTGCTCCCAGGTGCACTGGAAATTTGATTTGTTTTTCAAATTCCCCACCTAAGGGCAGGAAAAAGGGGTAAGGTTGGGTGGGGAAAATATAGTTGCATTGGGCATATTTAGACAATTTGGGGCGGAACAGATTGAATATTCAGATTCTTTCCTCCACTGATTTATGTACGTACAGTGTACTAATTAGCCTGTTACCGCCGGGGAGGTTGTGAAATACCTGTGGACCACTTGACCTCGTCAAAGTAGGCACTGGGACCAATTTCATGGCGCTGCTCAGCATAAAAATTTGCTTAGCACAGAATTTCTTTGCTTTGTAAAATTAGGTTTCCCAGCCAAAATTGTATGTCAAATTGTGTTTTTTGAGACAGTAGCAGAATATTAGTAAATTATACACATCACATTCGTTTTTAGCCGGCAGCCCATTTTTGCAGTATAAAGCAAAGAAATTCGGTGCTAAGCATTTTTTGTGTGCTTAACAGTACCATGAAGTTGGCCACTAGTCTAGTGCCTCCCATGAATACAAATAGTGACTTCCCAACGCACATATTATGCATGATCGGGCACATCCATTCGGCTGTAATCCATCAAAATCTTCCAAATTCTTCAGAAAGAATCCTTGGTGCTGGAGAGAGTGCATTTGTACTTTGAGACATTTGGAGCTTGAAATCTTGAATTTAAATGAAAAATCCATGGATCCAAATTGGTATCAAAATCACTTTTGAGGTAAGAGGCTGTCCAATGTTGTCAAAGGGGTGTTGGGGGGGGTGGTGGTGGGGGTTGTGGGAAGAGAGGGTCGAGGGCCGCGGAAAATGTTGATATTTCACGTCAGTGAAAAACATGTTAATAAGTACTGGTAGTATTTCGGTGTTAATGAAGCACCTTGCATTATTCTGTCAGCCGCACATCCTGGCACTTTTGTGACCCTTGTCATATGCCTTTGTACATGTACCGGTATACGGGCATAGCACCATGACTGGAGTACGTGTTGCGAAGACAATGGCTTTGTTCCTTCGCTTGTCACCATGGGCACACCGTTGTTTTCACTCCAGCCCTACCGGAAGTGACGTTGTGGCCTCCAACAAAATACTAGACATTTGACGATGTGACCAAAAAAAAAAAAAAATGAAGCGGCATGATTGGAAATAATTTCAACTACTTATCACTTACGGTACCTGAAATGCCAGTGGGCATTTCATCACATGAACGACATACATCGTTAGTCTCCTACATGTATGATGAACTAGACCACAGGAGGGAAGGAGAGAAGAAAAAAAACTAGACCAACTCAGCAGGAATGGTTTCGTCAAACCTTATGATTAACCTCAGGCATTTTGTGAAGTGAGGTCCCTGGTACTACTCCAGAGCTTAATACACCAATGGAAGTCTTAGTTAAATGTCACCTCCTGTGCACCGGTTACTACTGTTGAAACTACTGGCAGCTGCAGCCGGTACTCCGCAAAGGTCAGGGGTCAACTCGTCTGGTTGGCATATATGTATGCTGTCTTCTGCGCATTAAAGATGGATTCGGACATTTGTAAAATTTGACTGTCAGTGGACACTGCTACCAGAAATCTGTGTATACCAGTACTGTGGACCACTGATATTTGCCAAGGGCACTTGCTTTAGAAAATCAAAAGTCTTAATACCAAGTCTACAGGGATCCATCGCACGCTGATATGAACACAATATTTGGTATGGTGCCAAATCACTATTGAAATGAAACAACCAAACATGGGATAAGAGAACAATCGTAAGGGCTTCATTGGGATTTGAACCCTGAGACCTTTAACTCTCCAGGCAGATGCTCTACCAGCTGAGCTATGAGAGACAGTGGTACTATGGTACATGTACATACTTCCTCGGGTTTTCCCCAAGACCTCTGACACACCGGGAAGATACTCTACCAGCTGAGCTATGATGAGGCACAGTGGTACATGTGTATACTCCATCAGGTTTTCCCCCAAGACCTTTGACACACCAGGAAGATGCTTTACCAGCTGAACTTTGAGACACAGTGGTATACTCCCTCAGGTTTTCCCCAAGACCACTGACGCACCAGGCAGATGCACTACCAGCTGACCTACATATGTACATGTATGTACATGTACATGTATGAGGCACAGTGGGTATACTCCCTTAAGTTTCCCCCAAAACCTGACACACCAGGCAGATGCACTACCAGCTGAGCTACAATGTATGAGGCACAGTGGTATACTCCCTCAGGTTCCCCCATGACCTCTGATACTCAGGGCAGATTCTTTACCAGCTGAGCTACAAAAATGTATATGGCACAGTGATACTCCCTCAGATGTAAATTTAAGAATTGACTCTGCTGTGAAATTTCAGCATTTTAAAATAAAAATAGACATTTATTCATTTAACGGCATGACATCATTGCCACAATTCCACAGCCAGTAAAGCAATGCCGCGTGTCCCGTAATTTAATCACTACACGCGCTAATGAGATACACCAGCCTAATTAAATTGCCTGCACTTAAAATGTACACATGGCACTCTCTGTTTGCCTGTTAAATACTGTACCAAGTCGACTGGAATAAAAAATGAGATTGGACCAAATAAACACTGCCACTAACATTTGGCATCATAGATACCGGTACAAAATGTTACAATGTAAAGGCATGTTCCCATTGGACTTTCTTTTCCCATGCCTCTCGGAAAGTTACCGCAACCTTCAGTAACATTCTTTCGTGTAATCTTTTCGTGCGTTCCCATTTGCAATTGCTTTCAGTGCCCATGTGGAAAGCTACCGCGACCTTGCAGTAAACTTTTGCCGTGCAGGCCCATAAGTGGTGTTTGGTTAAACTCCCGTGGTTGTGCGGGAGAGTAACAAAATTTAGTCCAATGGGGACGGCTGGAAAACACCCGAAATTGTAATGTGTTGACTGTCGATTGTAAGTTTGATGCTCTGTTGCTGTAATTTTTACGAGGTGAGCTGGATTGCGGAAGAATTACATTGTAGATTTTACACCGCTGGAAAGTCCAGTGCGACGGGCATTGTAATGTAAAATCAATAGAACATACGTTGTGGTCATGTAACTTCTGTGTGGACCTGAATGATGAGGTGACACGTTTTATCTAGGTACAGGTACATGTACATGTATTACGTGGCAAAGGACATTCTATGTGCCGAAAATAAATCCAAGATGGATGCACGAAAGAGTTACTATAATGAAATGTTAACAGTGACTCACAGAAGATTTTTACAAAATTAGTCCAATGCAGACACTGCTTAAATTAATGGTACATTTTTTGTGGTAAAACTTATTAAGGTTTGCTGTGGATATTCTGTGAAATTTTGCCGGATACTTTTATCAAACGTGACCATTCTTCACAAACAGGCTATTAAGTCTGTCCCAAGTCTGGCTCTTTTGTATTTTAGTTTTAGAAAGACCAACCTCTGAGGTTTGAAACGATGCCTGTTTCAAGTTCATCCGATATTCTGAATCACTAAATCTGGCCATGTCTGAATATGGTACAAATGTGGGAAATCTGGGTTTAAAGTTGAAAGGACCCAAAATTAATTCAATTATTTTCCTACAAAAAAGGTGCTTTTTGGGATAAAAATCAAGTGGTGTTTGTTACCATTGCTATCAACACTTTAAGTAAGGGTTTTCCTTTTCAAGTCATGAAATAAAATTGTGGGTTTTTGTAAATAATACAATGGGCCTTTAAGGCCTTGGAGCCTTTTCGTGCGTAAATTCGACGTGCTTTGCGAAAAAGCGGCGTGAAGGGAATTACGAGCGAAAAGACGCACTGAAAGCCACAAAATCAACTTTGGCGGAAAGTGTTTTTGTAATTCTCCGATTTTCAGTGCGTCGTTTCACTGCAAATTTCCTCCATCCCATTTTTTCCCTCTCAAAGTGACGCACGTTGCATTTACGCGCGAAAAGGCCTAATGTGAACCCACCCTTGGGGGCTGTCCAAAGTTGTCAACATTTTTACAGTTCTACAAAGCGTATGAGGGGTGTGTGGGGGGGATGGGGGGGGTGGGGGGGGGGGCTTCGTAGGACTTTACAAGCACCGCAAAAGTTGACATTTCATGGTACTGTACAGTGACTCCCACCATTATCATTTTATGTCCACCTGCTTTTGAAATTTCCCAATGATAAATTCATTTGACAAGACAATCCCTTGCCCAGTTAAGTCCCAATATATGTACACGCTGCTTATGTCATCTGCCTTGAACTACATGTACGTGGAATCCTTGTAATGTGCCCTGTGTTTATGTCTGTCCTATCATCAGGTTATTTGTTGACTTTCCACCAGGGAAAATGATTTATAATTTACCCAATGAAATCTGCAGACATATTGCACAAGATTTGTCTGGGGGTATATTTGTTTACAAAATAACTACAAGGTGGATTTACTAATACTGAGATTAAACTGGAATTAAGTGCAGGGGTTTGGTGTCGGGTGCAATAAATCATGTGCGTAAGTAGATTAAAATTGGATTCACGTTTAAGCCCCAATACAACATTTTCACTCGCCCAAAATTTTACTTCACACGTTGACAAGAAATGACGACTAAAAGTGTTGATAGAAATGGTAACAAATACCACATGATTTTTTTTTTCACGTAAAATGATACCTTTGTGGGAGCAATGCATAGTTCTGACCTGTCAATCAAGCCGAACCCACCGACCAATCACAACAGAACTAGCAGACAGCGCCCCAAAGTGCATTGCCACACAACAACATACAGTTTGTACAGTGTTGTGTGCGGTGATCCGGGTGAATTTTTGGTTTAAAGGCCGGGCGTTTCATTGTTCAAAGGTACGAAAGCACGTATTTCATGATATGACATCCCTGTATTACTGGCCCTTCACTCGGTGTGTTCTAAGATAACTGTCGACCCTGAAACATGAATACCTTTAAGTTTTCTCCAATGAATCTGTGCTTTCCGTTGAAAGTCCCATTGGTTTGTGCAGTGTGTGTGAACATTTTGATGATACCGGTAGCATGTGAGGCATAGCAACAATATCCAAGGGGGCGGAGTTAACTGGGCAAAATCGGAACTATGCATTGCCAACTAAAGGTGCTTTTTAAAAAGGTTGTCTGCAGACAACTTTTTGAAATTCATATACTGTACATGGATTTTTCAGTATTGCTGCATAGGCTGAAATTTCTACAATGCAGTTTATCAGCATTACTCTTTAGTAAATGTAATGCTGTTACTGTTTTTAAACGTTTTCCAATCATGTTCTGTCTTTAAAGGCAATTTCACACAGAGGGGTCAGTCCGTTTCCATATAACAACACACCTGGTATTTATAAACCACAATGCTACCTGTAAAATCATTATAGAAATACAGCCCTTTGAATTTATTTAGTCCTCAAGCTGTTTTGTATCCATGGAAACCGGTTTAATATACAAATGGTTTATATAAAAAATAAAGCCCACCTCGTTTGTGTGAACGAGCCCAGCTGTTGTGTATTTGAGTGCGCGTGGCAACCTCGGCACGCGGGGTCCTCATATCATAGTCCTGAATAAAACATAGGCATTGATTAATTGTTGTATTTAGTTACGAATCTTGTGTGATATAATGGGAAACGCATGCCGGCTTTGTTCAATCAGAAAAAGGTCTCTTAAAGGCCATTGTATCATTTTAGTTTTCTACAGAGGCAGAAATTTCATCTGCGTAGATTGCAGAATTGATTCAAAAATCTTTAAAATCAACGGTATGCAATGGTGAAATGTTAGGTGAATGCTGAAAAAAAACACGGCAAAGACACATACTCATATTTTTTAGAAACCATATTCAGTTAATTTTTTACAGAAAGATGCCATTTTTTGACAGAAAATACAATTCATGTGGTATTTGTTACCATTGCTATGAATACTTTTAGTCAGGTTTTTCTTGTAAACTTATGAATTAATATTTAGGGCCATTGCAAGTGATAGCACGTGGGCCTTTAAACAAGACTTAATCAATTACAAAAATCAATGCTTACATAATTTATGTATATTTATGCAGACCGTTTCCTCCAGGCGCTACATAACAGATTTTAAATTAGGCATTGTGATTTTATATTAGTTGGCATTGTATAAATGCCCTACTTTTCATGTCAATGTAAATTACAAATCTTTTGGGAAGTTCAAAAACATTATCTATCAAGAAACGGACTTCTAAAGTACATTGTATGAAATGCGCAAGGGAAAACAGTTCACTGGTTTTACATGTACATGGAGTGTAGACCCAGTAACTTTGGCTACACACAAAATGTGACATATGTACATAGTACTGAGTACTTTAGAGTAAAATTACAAAATTAAGTCCAATGGGGACACACAGAAAATAAGCGTTTACTGTCAAATTATCGCTGCCACGATGTAAAACTTAAAATCCGAAAGAGTCCACGGAAACTTTTTGCTCAGCCGTGGTATTTTTACGAGGCTAAACATCAAACATGAATGAATATAACATTTTGGTCATATTTGAGTCGACTCTTGATTAAAGCATAAAGATTGAACCAGGGCTTGGGGACCTGCAGCCGATTTCACGAAAAGTACGTAGCTTGCGTAACTTTTGAAAATGGCATTTAGCCCCATAGCTTGCATGTAATTATTGCAGGAATGTTGTGCAACTTACGCAATGAAAAGTTACACAAGAGAAGAAGTCTTACGCAGTGCATAAGGTTTCGTGAAATACATGTAGGCCGCTGTTCATGTATTAGGACAGTGTGGCAGTATTAATTTTCCTGTGACAGTGTGTGTGTGTGTGTGTGTTACCGCTCCAAATTACTAATCAGCTAACGGAATGCGAGTGACTTGCTGGAAGTGTAATCATCCGCAATTCGCTGGAATTAATTTTATCCTGCTGGATTGCTGGGCCGTAACCCTCACACTGATTTCTGTTGATATATGGTGTATATATACTGATAATGGTCTTGCGACGTGCAGTTTGCATACAAAGCAGAACTTTACATAATTACGTACATGTATTTAAGCAGAGGTGAATTTCAAGGGAATTTGTGAGAAATCTGCGAAATACATGCATTTCAAATGTACTCAAGAAATTACTAAAATAAGAACTGGTCTATGATGTGAATGATCATTTTCCATATTGCAATTCAAACTTGGGTACAATGTTCAAGTATTGGTTGACTTTAGGGCTGTGCCAATTATTCAAATATTCGATCAAAAACCAAATATTCGAATAATTATCGTATTTAAATATTTGAAAGTTCGATGAGTAATGAGTTGATCATTAAATTAGGAGAGAAACAAAATGTATTTTTTTTTTTACAAGAGTGGTATTTTTTCTAAGTTGCTCTAACAATGATGCTCCAAATGTATTCAGCGGACTTGCATGTAATTTTTGTAAATTTCGAGATTGATCATACGGCATTAAAATTGACTTTACGGTATGCATGCAGGCCAATTCGGGAATTTATACATCAATCCGGTAACTAAGGTCTCCTTCCCTGTACATCCGCCATAGCTGGGGGCTTCCACTGAATGAACTGTATGTTTTTGCTGTTGCTGAAGCTGCATTTGTTTACTTCAAACAAGTTGCGCATCTTGGTAGGGTTGTGTACGAAAAGGCGGGAGCGTCGCGTGTACCGCGAAGGAGGCGCATCGCGTGCACGCGGAGAGGGCGCGTTCATGCATGTAATGGATAAGCGCTTTTCGTTCTAACAGCAACACAAAACGCACAGCCCATGCACTGCACGCCCCCCAGCTATGGCGGATATACAGGGAAGGAGACCTTAGTTACCGGATTGGTCTATACCTAATATACATGTATCATGATTAATCAGAGTAAACGAATATTTGACATTCGATCGAACGTGTACAGAATATTCGGGTAGTAATTTATTCTAATTGACCCAGCCCCAGTTGACTTTACACCAAACGGAATGTTTTTTTTTTGCATAAAATTGCCTAACCATCCTCCAGTCCTAATTCTTTTTAAAAAAAAGAGGGGAAAAATTGTCAAAGTTGCAGAGAATCTACACTTAGGGAGCACGGCAGCTTTATGAAAAGGGCGACTGGTTCAACTCACAATGCCAGAAATGCGGCTGCGAATTGCCCAGGAGCGGAAATGAGTATTGATTGAGCGAGCGATGGTTGCATGAGATACTGGTGGAATGCTCTGTACTAGTAAGGTTAAACGTGGCATATTTAAAGGTTACGATCATAAAACGGCTGGGCAAACCCTTTTGTTCGACAGGAACTGTAAATTTAGCAGATCGTAATTTTTACAGGAAGTATCCATAAGATTATTTAAAGCAGCAAATGATATATACTTTTTTTTTTGTAAAATTGTTTTTGTAATATGTTTATGAAACATCACCTACATGTACTTGTACATGTAGCAGTCTATAGTTTACAAATATTGACTGCAATGAGGGGCATGGTTAAGATTATAGGCCCAAGGTGATCTCGAAGCCATGACTATGCCCTGAGGCGGAAGCCGAGGGGCATAGTCATGGCTTCGAGATCACCGAGGGCCTATACTATTAACCATGACCCGAATAAACAGCAGTCAATATTTGTTTTTGTATATACCGAATGTGTATATTTTTGTCGTTTGGTTGGTTAAAAGTAACGATACACAGTCACAGTCATGACAGTGGTCCTTCGAGTTTCGATTTCGGAAGCTGGTCTTCGGCAGAAAAGTTGTATATTTACAGAAAAAAATTGTAGCCACTGAGCACTGAGACCCATGGAGTTGTGGGGACTTGCAGAGCCTTGTGATGGCCTCGTGAAAGCCTTGACTACAGCACTGAGACCCATGGAGTTGTGAGGACTTGCAGGGCCTTGTGATGGCCTAGTGAAAGCCTTGACTACAGCACTGAGACCCATGGCATTGTGAGGACTTGCAGGGCCTTGTGATGGCCTAGGGAAAGCCTCGACTACAGCACCGAGACACATGGAGTTGTGAGGACTTGCAGGGCCATGTGATGGCCTAGTGAAAGCCTCGACTACAGCACTGATACCCATGGAGTTGTGAGGACTTGCAGGGCCTTTTAATGAACTTGACTACACTACTACATGTATGCCACAAACACTCAGTACTCAAACACGCAAAACTTGAAAAACAAAACTCCCCAGGATACAAATTTAAAGAACTCCCATCTGACAAAACAAAGTAATTATTCTTCTTTTTTTTACACAGGGAGGACATACCATAAATGTCAAATCTCTATAACCTTTGGTTGTTTTCATGCATAGCGAGACAGACTCCAACGTTTATTTTTAGCTTTGCGGAAAATGTCAGTTCTACCCTGCATGGCCTTTTTGATCAAAGCTTTTCTTTTTTCCCTTGAGACTCAACAATGCATGTCGTTTGGAAAATCAATAAACATCTGACCTTGATTGCCTATGGCCGAGCTAAAACCGAGCCACTAATGACATCAGAATTGCCGCGTCGTGGCACTGGTGGCGTGTTCGGTTGCTAACAGCCACGGGTCAGCCATCCGAGCGTGAGTGGGTGTGACATCATCAACAACGTCAAACGACCAGTGGGGAGAGTGTTTAAACGAGCGATGATGCCATTCTCCCCAGTAACCGTGAAGCCAGCTCATTATTGGGGAATTCTGAAGTCTAGCACACAGCCTGTGTGTGTGCATGTGTGTGTATAGGGGTTGCACCATGAGTATTTACATGTACCCGCAGTCGTCACATAATAATGCTGTATACCAAAACGGATACGTACACACAGATGTACCGGGTATGTAGGCTACAGTGTGTCGTCATGCTTACAATGTACATGTAGCAATACGTCATGTGTACAATCTTTTACTTCCACTTAAATAATCTCCATTTGTACGTTATTCGGAATTTTGCTGCGATACAAATGTGGGCGAATGTCCATGAGTTTGGGAAATCTGGATGCAGTGAAAAACAACTTGGCTCCACTGGGATTTGAACCGCGGACCTTCTGCTTAACGTGGTCTCAAAACACAGCATTGAAGAAATGTTGCTGCACGAGCATTTTTCCTTCACGTCTCGGATGCTGCATCTTCTGCGATCACATTTTGGTCACCACGGAGAACGGATGCTGCAGTACATGTAGTCTAAAACATCGAGCATCAATCGCATCGGAATCGGACGTTTACAGGAAACTGTGGTTAGAGGTTGTGTATACAGTCACTGCATCGCTGTACTCGTAGCTACTGGATTTTGACGTCTGTCGTGCGTACACTGTAGTTTAAGGCATCTCATTTTCGTACCAAGAAAACAAGGAATTACTTGAAGTTAACAAACAAAGGAGGATTCGATTTTGGAATCAGCAGGACCACAACCTACCAAAATGGTTGACTAGTAGACATTTGACTACTGAATTAAAGGTAGAATACATCATTTGCAGTGACCCAAATTTTTTTTTCATGAGTTGACAAAAAAAACCTACTAAAAGAGTTAAAAACAATGGTACCAATCACCGCATAACAATGGTACCAATGTCCAAAATGGTATTTTGTATGATAAATTAACAACTGAAGGTGGTTTTCTAAAAAAATATTTTTGCAAGAGACTTTTTTACCATTCAACTCAACACAAAAGCCATGAATGGATTTTTCAAGTTTTCTGAGGTATTACTGCCTCTATGAGGCTGAAATGTCTACACGGTAGTTTTATCAACATGGGCTTTTAATAACGACTGGAAATAATGCCCTTTGTAACAGTTTACCAATCATGTACTCTACCTTTAAATTGGAATTTGTGACAAGCTTGAAGCTGTCATCAGAAGTGTGTTAATTTCTACAATGTTTTGTCTTGAAAGGTACATTGTAGGCGGCAGTGTTGTCATGTTAATTAGTACTTTGTTTAGTACAGTAGGTGGTACCGTAGTTTTGTGATTCTGGGGACAGAGCTGGGTCTTTCCACAGTAAAGGGGGCATTTTGGCAACACAGACCATATTTTTTTCCAGAAGATACATGTACCTTTGTCTGGTCTCAAAATAAAAGAAATAAATTTCAGTTCTGAACTTGGGCCCAAAAAGGGTTAGTGTGACATGCCTTTCTAAAAACCCTGTGTAAAAATTATAATATAACGCTCGTAACTGGGACGGCCTAAAATGTAACAAGTGTCCGTCCCGATTACAGTACGAGCATATTTTTGTATAGGAAATTTGTACACAGGGTTTTTAGAAAGCCATTTTGTCACACTATTTGTAACCCTTTTTGGGCCTAAGTTATTTCTTCATAACAACTTCTTTCTTTTATTTTAAGACCAGACTAATGTATTTCCTCCAAAATATGGTCTGTGTTGCCAAAATGCTCATTGCACACCATGTACATGTACATGTAGGTGTGCTCCAGTGTTGTCATGTTAATTAGTTATTTTTTTGAGTAGGTGGTAGTTTTGTGATTCTGGGAACAGAGCTGCCATCCCTCCCGGATTTTGCGATTTCAGATTCTCTTGAAAATGGCTGTTCTCTCAGGCCCCGGCACAGATAATCCTCCACCCCCACTTTTCAAATTAACAACCTTGAAAGTTCTTGAACAACATTGGAGAAATAATTTTTTTTCAAAATACTGTATGCTCTTTTGGTCATAAAAAAATGGGTGCCTCCCACTCACAGCACAATGGTGTGTGCATACATGTACCGTACATGCACACACCGTTTTATGGCTACCAATAATACAATGTAGTTTTGCTCCATTAATTTTACATTGTAGTATGTAGTGTTAATTCGCTTCTTTTCAGACAAGTTTCTATGCATGCATTCAAAAGCTTACAAGTCAAAAAGAGGGAAACTGGGTCTCTCATGAATGAATCATTGAGTACTGTACATGTACCTTTGTATTTTCAGTATCCTCCCAAAAATGAAAGCATTTCATTTCTCTTTAGCCGTGTCCGCATTCGGCAGGTTTTACCGAGACGATGGTAACATTTACTGTTGTCTGTATTTTGACTTTTTCGACACGGGAAAATTTTACCGAGAGCATGCGCAGTGTCCCTTCGCAGTATTAGCTTCACAGCCCGGACGTACGCTTCCAGAGCGCTTTTACCAACTCAATGTGTCTGCATTTATGACTTTTCGCCTCGGGAAAAGTTACCTGGTCAATTTTCCTGGGCAGCAGTTGGCCAGGAAAAGTAACCGCTGGACTCGGGGAAAAGTTACTGAGAAGAAAACTTCCTAGGCTGTCCGCACTGGATTAAAAATGGGAAAAGTACCCATCGTCTCGGTTAGTTTTACAAAAAGAAGTCCAATGCGGACAGGCATTTAGACAATTTAACAAGGTAAATCAGGTCTTAAACAATGAGTTCGTCTAATAGACAAACCACAAGTTTATTAATTAATCCCATGAAGTTTTTTTACTTTAATTGTATTGTATCTCACAAACTTGATTACAACTCCATGATGCTGCACGTCCGTAGTGCTTTTATTAATTCTCTTATTCCTAATTTTTCTCATCATTTTGTCTTCTCTTTTGACAGATTGTATTCTACGGATTTTGAAAACTGAAAGAGGACTCGTGCCTTCAAGTAAACATACTCGGTAGTAACGTGTTTTACAGGTGAGTGTCTGCCTTGTGTTTGAACCTGTGTTTGAACTAAATGCATTTTAAAGACCAAATACCATATCATTTGCAATATGAATCTTTTTATGGATTTTTGGAAAAAGAAAATTTAATCTTATACTAATTTGAATAAGCCCTTTTTCGTTTGTTATAGACAAACTCCCAAGCGCCTGAACGAAACTGGCTGAAAATATTCGTGCGTGGATATTTCGGGCTGGTCTAGAACCTAAAGGGTCGGAATTGTTTATTTCCCCGTGTAAAAGATTGGAGAATAACTAAATTCTTTAGACTTACTCAAATTAGACATAAGATTTCGCTCGTACCCAGCGCCTGAGGCTGGGAAACGAGCGAAGTAAGATATGACCGCATTGTTTCAGTGAACGAGGACGACCATTTTAGTTTTACTTCGCCCCCAGCCCTCGCCAAGAGGTCATTTCGCCCACGTACTTGTGGTGTTATAACAATGGACGTTTCCGGTATGGTTTGGACGAGATGCCTTGTTGACGAAGTAGTAATTGCTGAAACTGCCGAAGCACGTGCGCTTTTAATTCACCCCTTCTTTCGCCAAAAGGCCATTTTGCACAATGACAATGGTCGTTTGGGCGAGCGAGTATGTCTAAAGAAGAATGTTGGTAAACTAGCCTGCAGAAATTTCAGCTACATACCATAGTTGCATCAATGCTTCAGAAGGCCAGATGTTGTGTTCATTACTTTGCCCAGTTGTGCCACCATGCAACACTGAGAGAAGAATTGGGTCTATAGGGAAAACCTATAGTGGCTTATAGCTCAGCTGGTAGAGCACCTGCCTAGTGAGTTGGAGGTCTCGGGTTCGAATCCCAATAAGGCCCTTACGATTTGTCTCTCATCCCAAGTTCAGAAAACCTTAAAAATCCATGCATGGTTTTTATGTTAAGTGAATGGTAAAAATGTGTATTGTACACACACAAAAAAGAACACCTTTGGTTGTTAATTACCTTTAAAAACAGCTACCACTTATGTCTGTTTGTTACTATTGCTATCAACACACTGAGTCGGGTTTTTCTTGTGCAACTCATGAAGTCAAATTTGGGCATCATTGCAAGATCCTCATTTCTGCAGTTATGCAGGTATTTTTTGGGTAAAAGTTACAGTATACTGTACATGGAGCTTACAATATTCCACATACTTGTTTGTTGAAATCAAACCAACCCACACATGTAAGACATCTCATGGCCACAGGCAAATTCTCGAAAATAATATATAAAAAAACCAACTACAGCAATTTTGTTTTCGTTTATTTTTTTTCCTTTTTCGTCCGATCACCAGCACTCCTTAATCCCCTTAACCTGACCAACAAGCTGATGTGAAATGTCAACTTGCGCCAACTTGACTTTTAAACAAAAAAAATCATACAAAATGGCAAGATTTTTAAGACTCGGAGGCAAAGACGTGGGTGAATTTTGTACTTCCGCAGGGATAAAGAGTAAAGTCCGTGCCCACATATATGTGTGGAGATGTTGGCGTATTTATCCGACGCCATTGGATGTTTTGTTTTGCCGAGATTACTTCCACTTTTCCTGCGGGTGGCCACTTGAATCGTCAAGGATTTTTTTTTACTTCCAAATAATTTTTGTTTCAGTCTCCATGTTTGTGACAATTCAAATTTTGAAAACAAATGCAGTGTGTCAAATTTCTTTCCTCTCTTGCAAATTTCATGGCATTGTTTAGCACAAAAATTTGTTTAGCTCAGAATTTCTTTGCTTTATATTGCCCAACAAAATTGTATGTGATGTGTATTTGGGTCTTTCTATAAATTAGGGGTCCAATGTTGGTGTCCCCCGTTACATTTTACATCTCGTTTTTGTAAATTCAGGACACATTCTTTAAATACTTTCCATCTCAAAGAGTGAGTACATAAAGTACAATTCATTAAAAAAAAATTAAAACCATTTTAATGATTTTTGTACGAAAAATAACATATCAGGTGTAACGGGGGACACTAAATGTCACACTTTTGGACCCCTAATTTATAGAAAGACCCATTTACTAGTATTTTGCTACTGCTTCTAAAAACACAATTTGACATAAAATTTTGGCTGGGAAACCATTTTACAAAGCAAATAAATTATGTGCTAAGCAAATATTTGTGCTAAAAAGCGCCATGAAATTGGCCCCTGAAAAGTTGCATTTAGTGTCTCATTTTGTCATTGTGCTTCAATACCCAAGAATCCATTTATCTGGTTTGTGTTGTCTCCTTTATGGATTTCTTTCAATGGCGGCCATGTTTGTGCCAGGTTTTCTTGTTCAAATCATGTGGCAACAGAAGCACAAAATTCTTAATCGTACAGGAACAAAAATGGGGGAGGGAAACAAAAACAAAACATACATTTCAGGTCTTTGAAAAAACATTTGTGCTATTTTCTCAAACTTTTACTCCTTTTTTCACTGCTTCAATTCTCCATCCCTAGCGCCTGCGTGTTTTAAAGAGCAAAGGTGGTGGATTGTTTGGACAGATTCCATTGCAGCACGCCCGACTGATCTTTAGAAAAAAGGGGAAAAAATAGAATCAGGAGAGT
This sequence comes from Henricia sp. BOLD:AAB3569, assembly GCA_037783545.1. Classification (NCBI taxonomy): domain Eukaryota; kingdom Metazoa; phylum Echinodermata; class Asteroidea; order Spinulosida; family Echinasteridae; genus Henricia; species Henricia sp. BOLD:AAB3569. Next base: position 993,265 of record JBBELK010000577.1, on the reverse strand, counting down.
CGCATTGAGAAAAATCCACATGATTGATTCCTGGGTAGTCATTTTGGCATTTACAGGGGCCAAACTGTTTTTTTTTTTAGTCCTTTTAAACACACAACAAATTTGTTGGGAAATTTCACTCATCCCTTTCAATTTAAATTTGAATATTTAATCCTAGCATTTTCTAGGATTTTGTTTGTACCAATTTGACAAGATAAACAAAAAATTTGCAGTATAGACAACTACATGTAACTTTAAAAAAATGATCCTACATGTACATTGTAGCATTGTTGCCTAAAATGTTTAATAATGTCCAAATTACACATACCGGTACTTTCTCGAAACGATACTCAATAAATAAATTACAAACCAAATCCTAAAAAATACAAACCTAAACTAGAAATCTGGTGTTTGTTAGAAACAAACACGCTGTTTCGGGCCTTTTTATTCTTGTCTGTCTGGTTTTCAGTTCAGAAAACTGTAAAACTTCATATTCTTGAAACTGTGTGCATTGTACCCTTTCTAAATGCAAGGGCAGATACCCAACTTTCAGGCATTATTGAAATATTTCAGTCAGCGATGGGTAAAGCAATAAAAAATGGAATAATTACTAATGATTGTCATGAACATTTTGTTGCTACAAGTATAGCGAACGACGAGTAGCTTGAACCGAACAGACAGCGTTGTGCATCCTCTCTCAGTGTGCTCAGAACTTTTCTGAAATAGGCCCTTGCTGAAGCGAATGTTCATGCTATGCTTAAAGGCACATGCTCGTCGGCAATGCGCGTGCGCCAATTTAGTGCCACGAAATATGGAGCTCCGTGCCTTTGCTGTATGGAGCTGGTTATTTTGTGGCACACATTTGGTGCGCGCACTGGTGATGAGCCTGTGCTTAGTATCAACTTTCGCTTTAGCAATTGCCCGTACATGTATACCGGTATACATGTGAACAAATTATTCAAAAGCAATTAATAATTTTTATTATGAAACGGAAACATTTGAAGATAGGTGAATGGTTTTATTTGTCGCTAGTACAAAAGATGATTCATTTTGTAAGATACATGTACATGTACTACGAAACTGTATAATTACAGTAAGTTTGTGCAAAAATGGAATCATTACCGCGATACAACATATAGTACAGTGGCTTTACAATCACTCGATCCCCCTTGCATTTCCACATATTGGGCGATAGACAATGGGCCAAAACAAAATTACCCATTCAAAATAAAAACTACGCACATTCAATTTTCAAATACCAACTGCAAATATACAAACTCGTCAAAACCCCGAACCACCTTGAAAACGGCGCCGGTAGGGAGAAAGTTTCACGAACTTCATTGTCTAAATAATGAGGTACCTACACAAGATCTCGATTGGTCTGGAAAAGAATACTTTCCTTTATTTGACCACAACTTTGCGGAAATTGGTTGTATTACTTTAGGCGTGGTAAAAAATCTACATGTACATGTAGTTGCATGCGTGCACGTAGAATGGTCCCCTGACCTCATATTTACTTCCCCTTTGTCAAATTATTGTATAGCGAGAGCAACGCAGCGCACATGGACAGGAGACCAGTTTAGCGTGCACGTTGCTACTAATGCGCATGCACTGTACTGGCACATTAGACTGGTTTCCGGTCATAATAATGATTACTGCAAATAGAGGGCGCAATTCACCATGAACGGTACCACAAGCTAGCTATGCGCATGCACTGTATTGGCACATTCGACATTAGACTGGTTTCCGGTCCTAATATTGATTACTGCAAATAGAGGGCGCAATTCACCATGAACGGTACCACAAGCTAGCGCACACACGTACGTGCACATTTATTTGCATGTTGAATCTTTTGCCAACTCCTGAAATTAATGTTAACCACAATGTTAGATTTGCGAAAATAAATTATCAACTGTTTGTGGCAATCCAAGCAGTAAAATAACGTTACAAATTATGTATATTGAAAAAAGAATCGGAACGTATAGCAAGCTTGCAAAAAGTACCCTACCAAGGCAGTGTTTTAGCAGTGTTTTGTTTTTCACAAATTGTATGGCTTCACACACAACATTTAGTTTAAAAACTTCCAAAAGCATCCAGTATTTTTTTATTGTAATCATTATTTGAATAAAACATGAAGGAAGTTTTTTAAAGATTTACAATCCGTGAGTTCTGGGTCCATCCAGCACCTGAAGTGTGTGAATTGCCTCTTAGAAAAACATGTGCATTGTCTATGGGATTTCGTCATGTTCAAAGATGACAAAAATAACTGCAGTGTGTGTATAAGTTGCAAGATTAAAAAAAATCATAACAAATCAACAAATGACGTCACACTCTTGTAACCTCGTATGTTATATGTTAATGACCAGGTCTACATCCCTGCTAGGTTTCAAGGTCATACGACCAATAGCGGAAGTAAACGTCCTTGGCTTATGTATACTGCACAAACGTGCTTATTTGATGACGTCATCGTGACCTCACACACTTTTGCTGATAATATGCATTAGACCAAGTCACAACAAACCTAAAACACAAAATTTGACCTTCATCGGCCTTTTCGTTCTCAAGATATAGCTGTTAAAAGAATGCATGTTCAACCGAGTGTAATTTGACACCTGGTGACGTCATCAAACTTTTGAAGGTATGGGCATGTTCACTGACCCTAAGTGAACATATGCACCAATTTTGGGCCAATTTGCAAAAACTTCGCCACAGACATCTGTTCAAAATACGTTTTGGCCATTTTTCAACTCGTCGCTAGAGGGCGCTGTTTTGTGCGACGGCTTAACTTTTGGTATTTTTCGAAAGCCCAAGGGGTCCTGAGACTAACAAAGAAGACTCCATTCCGATACCTACTACCATTTTTAAATGGCGAGCCAGCCTCGTTTTCGACCAAAACGAAGCACGGTCCAAGGTCAATGTATTGAAACTAAATGTAGTGCTTAAGGAATTAAGGTCAAAACCGAAGAAATTGTGTCTTTATCTCAAACGGTTGATTTTTTACGGATTTTTGAATATTAAAATTACCTACATTCGACTGCCTGTAATCCGACACCTGGTCACGTGACCATGAATCCACGCAATGGCGGCACATTTTCAGGGGATGTACTAACTATCTGCCAGGTTTGACTGGAATCGGACGAGCAGAAGTGTGTGAATTGCCTTTTAGAAAAACACGTGCATTGTCTATGGGATTTCGTCAAGTTCAGATATGACCAAAATAACTGCAATGTGTGTATATGTTGCAATATTTAAAAAAATCATAACAAATAAACAAATGATGTCATACTAATGCAACTTGGTACGTCATATGTCAATGACGAGGTCTAGGAACCTACTAAGTTTCAAGGTCATATAACCCATGCAAGAAGTCAACGACCTTGGCAAACATGTGCTTTACAAACCCGCTTATTTGATTACGTCATCGTGACGTCAGAACATTTTGCTGATAACATACATTAGCCCAAATCAAAACAAACCTAAAACACAACATTTGACCTTCATCGGCTTTTTGGTTCTCCAGATATAGCTGTTAGAAGAATGCATGTTCAACTGGATGTAATTTGACACCTGGTGACGTCATCAACATTTGAAAGGTATGGGCATGTTCACTGACCCTTAGTGAACATATGTACCAATTTTGGTCCAATTTGCGAAAACTTCGCCACAGACATCTGTTCAAAATACGTTTTGGCCGTTTTTCAACTCGCCGCTAGAGGGCGCTGTTGCGTGTGACGGCTTAACTTTTGGTATTTTCTGAATGTCCAGGGGGTCCTGAGACTAACAAAGAAGACCCCATTCCAATACCTGCTACCATTTTTAAATGGCGAGCCAGCCTCGTTTTCGACCAAAAGGAAGCGAGGCCCAAGGTCATTTTCAGTGTACGGAATGTAGTACTCGATAATATAAGGTCAACCCCGAAGACACTTTTTCTGTATCTCAAACGGTTGATTTTTTACAGATTTTTAAACATGAAAATCACCGATTTTTGACTGCCTGTAATCCGACACCTGGTCACGTGATTGTGAAACACGCAACGGTCGCAGATCTCCAGGGGATGCACTAACTATCTGCCAAGATTGACTGGAATCGGACGAGCAGAAGTGTGTAAACTGCCTAGCCGAAAGCTCGTGTGTATTATCAAATGGCGTTTTTCAAGGACAGGGTACCAAGATTTAAAATAATAAAAATAAAAAAAACTAGAAATCTGGTGTTTGTTAGAAACAAACACGCTGTTTCGGGCATTTTTAATTATCTGGTTTTCAGCTTTAAAAAAACTTAATGAATTAAGGTCAAACCCGAAGAAATTTTGTCCTTATCTCAAACGGTTGATTTTTTACAGATTTTTGAATATTATAATTACCGACTTTCGACTGTCTGTAATCCGACACCTGTTCACGTGACCATGAATCCACGGAATGGTGGTACACCTTCAGGGTATGTACTAACTATCTGCCAAGTTTGACTGGAATCGGACGTGTAGAAGTGTGTGAATTGCCTCTTAGAAAAACACGTGCATTGTCTATGGGATTTCGTCAAGTTCAGATAATGACAAAAATGACTGCAATGTGTGTATTTGTTGCAATATTAAAAAATTCATAACAAGTCAACAAATGACGTCATACTAATGTAACTTGGTACGTCATATGTCAATGACCAGGTCTAGGAACCTACTAAGTTTCAAGGTCATATAACCCATACAGGAAGTGAACGACCTTGGCAAATGTTTGCTTAACAAACTCGCTTATTTGATGACGTAATAGTGACGTCACAACATTTTTTCTGGTAATATGCATTAGACCAAGTCAAAACAAACCTAAAACACAAACTTTGACATCCATCGGCCTTTTCGTTCTCCAGATATAGCTGTGAGAAGAATGTATGTTCAACTGGTTGTAATTTGACACCTGGTGACGTCATCAAACTTTTGAAGGTGTGGGCATGTTCACTGACCCTCGGTGAACACCTGTACCAATTTTGGGCCGATTTGCAAAAACTTCGCCACAGACATCTGTTCAAAATACGTTTTGGCCATTTTTCAACTCGTCGCTAGAGGGCGCTGTTTTGTGTGACGGCTTAACTTTTGATATTTTCTAAATGCCCAAGGGGTCCTGAGACTAACAAAGAAGACTCCATTTCAAAACCTACTACCAGTTTTAAATGGCGAGCCAGCCTCGTTTTCGACTAAAAGGAAGCGAGGTCCAAGGTCATTGCATGGAAACTAAATGTAGTACTCTGTGAAATAAGGTCAACCCTGAAGAAACTTTTTCTGTATCTCAAACGGTTGATTTTTTACAGATTTTTAAACATGACAATCACCGATTTTTGACTGCCTGTAATCCGACACCTGGTCACGTGACTGTGAAATTACGCAACGGTGGCACATCCTCAGGGGATGTACTAACTACCTGCCAAGTTTGACTGGAATCGGACGAGCAGAAGTGTGTAAACTGCCGGGTAGAAAGAAGGGGTACCAAGAGGAAATAAAAAAAGAAAAAAAATCAGAACGAAAACAATAGCTGTTTCGGCCCTACCGAAACAGCTAAAAATGACATTTTAAATTAAGTCACTGTAAAATGTAGTTTTAATTCATGATCACAATCTTTAGAGTTGTGTACACATTGGAATATTTCTGGCATTTAAAGCACTACACCTTTTGTACGTGTACTGTAGTTTTGTGTTGCTGATGTTGATTGCTAAATATTGTGAAGAGGAGAGTTGAAATATGTACAGTACCCGGTACCATCGGTGTTGTCTCCTGCTAAAAATAGCCAAATGGCATTAATCGAAACGACTAATAAATGTTTAGATATATATTAAAGTGCGAGCTGGCAGCTACCACATCTTAAGTGCCTTGCCCATCCACGAATAGCAATCATTAAATTGCAGAAGCAGATACATGTACATTCAGCCATAAGAGAAAAAATCAGGAGGGTTGGGGGAGGGGGAGGGGGGGAGAAAAATATATAGAACATTCATTGATTCTGGGTTGGTACGAGCTCGTTACTCGGAGCCGGAAAAGTTCAAGGGTCGTGTGTGCTAAGAAACATTGCTATTCTGACGTCGCAGATATCCGCTTTGACGTAACCCATCTGACAAATTCACCCAGGGACACCATGGATAATTGCATTTGAGAAGCACGACTAGTGCACTAACGGTGCGTCAACCGTGTATAGTGAAGGCCAACGCGGTTATTAAATGACGTTTGTTGGTTAACTGTTTGCGACAAGCTAATGATCCTGTGTTTGTGGCTAGGGCTGTGCTGGGAAAAGTGTTGCTATATTTGGGAAAAGCTGGTTTTTATTAATAAAGTGGTGTTCCCATTGGACTAATTTTTGTAAAACTCCCGTGGTTGTGCGGGAGAGTAACAAAATTTAGTCCAATGGGGACGCACGGAGAATTAGCGTCACTGTAAAGCTACCGCGACCACGATGTAAAACTTACAGGGTAAAAGAGGCCGCGGAAACTTTCCGCTCAGCCGCGGGAGTTTTACAGGGCCATCGAAAAGTCCAATGGGAACAGTTTCGCCCTGTAAAATGAACACGACCCTGCAGTAAACTATGGGCCTGCACGGCAAAAGTTTACTGCAAGGTCGTGGTAGCTTTCCGCATGGGCACTGAAAACAATTGCAAATGGGAACGCATGGGAAGATTACACGAAGGAATGTTACCGAAGGTCGCGGTAACTTCCCGCGAGGCAGCGGAAAAGAAAGTCCAATGGGAACATGCCTTAAGTCTGAGGGAGTTTGGTTTTACTTGCCAAGGTTTTCTTGTTCCTCTAGTCAGACTTGGTTCCTCTAGTTAGACTAGCTAGTCAAACCGCACGGTGTTCAGGTGACATCTAGATCGACTATGGTTAGTCTAGTTTAGTCGCCCGCCCGAACTTGCTCTTGGTCGTCACTAGACAAAGAAATGTAAATCAAAAGAAATTAAAGGAGTTGACCAGATCACTTTTTTGAACCCCCCATTTACCTCATGGGTGATGAGATTTTGATACCATATCATACGTCATATTTTGCTTTTAAAATGTATCTTGTTACATGTACCATGTACCATCAGCAGCATTTTTGTTTCAGTTCTCAGAAAGCCTTTTCTCACTAGAACGTAAAACTCCGGGGTGAACTCGCCCTGGGGTCACCCCAGGGCCGCTCCGGGGTGACTTACCCCCAAGTTCAAGCCGCGGCGATTCACACACTTTTTTTGTTGTTCTGAATCTCACCCCTGGGCGAACTCACCCCGGAGATCGGCACCACATCTCTCCCTTGAACAAGTGAGAACTCGCCCCTGCCCCTTTTCCCACTACCGTTCTCGCCCCGAGGCCAAATTTTTCAACCCTTGGCCCGAGCCGGGTTGAACTCGCCCCGGGGAATAAGCAATCTTGGGGGGGTGGCGCAGGGAATGAGACAGGGAATCGGGGCTTATTTTCACCCCGGTGTCGCCCCGGGGCCACCCCAGAGATTTTGTCTAACTAGTGGGAAAAGGCCTAGAGAGGTTGCCTGAAACCGTGACAAAGATGCACGGGCAGAAAGAACCCAACTTCAGACACTTAAAATAAAATACAATTAGTTATTATTTATCTCAAGAGCAACAATAATTTTCTTCCCCCACACCCATACCCCCCTCCCCCACCCTCTTGCACAGCCCTTGCATAATTGCATCCAATACTGTGCATTTCTACAGAGCTCTATATCTGATATTATATACCTCATATACAGATTCCTGTCATCTGATTGGTTAAAAGTGCGGGCATTGAAATAGCTAGACACCGCCGCGCAGAATTGTGACTATGCCAGCGGGCATACCCCCCGGTAGTCTTTACTATGCCCGTGGGCATAGTCATTTAGCGGGTTCCGGACGCGCGCATTACATGTGTTAGCATATAGCTAGTTGTGCACCAACTATGCAGCTGGGCATAGTCATTTAGCGGGTTCCGGACGCGCGCATTACGTGTGTTAGCATAGCTATAGCTGTGCACCAACTATGCAGCTGTGCGCTTCACGTAAACATTCATCAGGACGGTAATGGCGGAATCTCGACGTCATTTTGTCGTCTGTCGTAGATTATGAAGTCCTTAAGAAAGTAAGAGAAGTGGCCTACAGTTAAAACTGTGTCAGGTGAAATGTGCTACTAAAGTGCCAGGTGATTATGCTACAATGTTTGCTGTAAATATACAACTTTTCCGCCGTAGACCAGCTTCCGAAATCGAAACGCGAAGGACCACTGTCATGACTGTATATGATGACTCGTTACTTTTAACCAACCAGATGACAAAAATCTACACATTCGGTATATAAAACAAATATTGACTGCTGTGTATTCGGGTCATGGTTAAGATTATAGGCCCTCGGTGATCTCGAAGCCATGACTATGCCCCTCGGCTTCCGCCTCGGGGCATAGTCATGGCTTCGAGATCACCTTGGGCCTATAATCTTAACCATGCCCCTCATTGCAGTCAATATTTGTATACCATCTCATACACTTCGCCTCATGCCATCGGATTACATGTATGACACGGGAGCAGGCATTAACACATCATCGGAAATGGCTGATCCTCTACGGAAACTCCGGCTTATCTGCAGATGCTCGTTTCTGTGAAATACATGTAATGCAAGGTTGAATGGGGTTCTTTCAGCTTTTTATTTGGGAAATTCTATCCCTTATTGTCTTTCTGTAATCTTTGTGGAAATACAAATTCTGGTTAGTATTACAGTGAAACCTGTCTATGGTGGCCATCCTCGGGACTGTAACAAAATGGCCACTATAAACAGGTGGCCCATTTATAAAGGTTGCATTAGCATTATACACATGGCATTTGGAACCACAGATGGGTTGCTTCTATAAGCAGATGGCCACTATAAGCAGGTGGCCTCTATACATACCGGTAACTTACACAATATAAACATGATGACGGTAGTCTTTGAGAAATGAGCAAAACAATTATTTTTCGTCTTGCGAGACGTAAATTAATTTCGCCCCAAAACCACCTCGCCCTGAAGCACTTCACCCAAAGGCCATTTCGCCCCAAAACCACTTCGTCCAAACACTACCTCGCCCAAATGCCACTTCGCCCCAAAACAACTTCGTGGACAGGCCGTGGTTCAGGGCGAAGTGGTTTTGGGGCGAAATGTACTGTAAACCATTTTTTGCTGATTTTTGCTCATGTTGGTTTTAATATGCATACCTTCAATCACACAGGGGGATAAAACTATTCGTAACGATTTACTAATCATGTATACTACCGGTACCTTTAAGGCCTGTTTTATTGCTGTTGAAATGAAATTCAGACATCTTCTGCAAACATGCACCTTCTTCATACATCTTGGAAAGAATTGCGAAGTTGATCATGGCTTCAGAGTTCAGACCTTGTGCAGAAATCATGAGACTGGCTGAAAAGTGTTTTCTAAGAAAATCTTGAATTTTTCCTACTCCTAAATTTTGATTTTTCTATCAAATCTGCACATGTATACTGATGCCTGATACGTCATTTTAAAGAAAAATATTCATGATCAACTTTCTTACCAAAATCTTTTTCTTTCTGCAAATATGTGCATAGCGTATTCCCTAGTATTTCGCTGTTCTTCCCACTAGCGATGTGGAAAATTTCATCCCATCTCGTGATGAGCCGCTGTTTTCTTTAAGGATTTATTTTTCATTACTTCGATGCGCATCGCCGTGCAATCCCAAACCACAGCTAAATCCGCCCACATGCAGTATCGTGGCAGAGTGGTCTTGTGTATCGAAGTCAAGACTTTGCTTAATTCTGTGGTTGTGGATTATAAATCAGGCACGTCCATGCTGTGTGCGCCCTTGGGCAAGGCACTTTGCCATGAATTACCTCTCTCCACACCGGAGTAAATGGGTACAGCAGCCGATTTCACGAAACTTACGCAGTTGCGTAAATCCACTTGCGCAACATTTTATTGCGTAAGTCGCACAACAATTTAGCGGTGATAACACGCAAGCCCCATTTTTCAAAAGTTGCGCAAGCTGCGCACTCTTTCGTGAAATCGACTGCAGGTCTGTGAGGGTACAATGTAGTGAAGATGTTGTGTTTGATTAGCTCATGAATGCCTAGCAGGCAGTTGAGGCTGCATGCTCCCCAATGACATTAACAAACTTCATATAGGGATATTTATACATGTACAGGTTTACTAACAATCTTCTTCCTGATGCTTTTTCAACATACTTTACACCAGTTGCACAAATTCATCATTACTCCACCAGCAGCCGATTTCACGAAAGAGTGCGTAGCTTGCGCAACTTTTGCAAAATGGCGCAAGCCCCATAGCTTGCGTGTAATTTTCACAGGAATGTTGCGCAGCCTACGCAATAAAATGCTGCGCAAGCAGACTTACGCAGTGCGTAAGGATTCGTGAAATCGGCTGCAGATCTTCAAAAGACATGTATCTTCCATTCACTCCCTCCCTCTATTCCAGCTATTCAAGTTCTATGGTCCTCGTCTTTAGAACTCCATTCCAACCAGTATCAGGGCATCACCGTCCGTGGGTCGATTTAAAACGTCTTATAAGGAATTCCTTCTCTCAAATTATGTAACATACATGTAGCTTACCCACTATTATCATAGTTTGTATATATTCGCCATTGTATTGTATCTCGTTAATCCACATCAGCTAAAGTAACTAATTATTGTCCGTCTGTCTGTATGTCTCGTCTATTCGTCCGTCTGTTTGTTCCTTATTATAGTGTTCTTTTCTGGCTGTTCCAAATCACAAGCTCCGTCTTATGTGAACAGCCACGTACTCTCATTCTCTTTTCCCTTATGATATTGACCAACTTATTCTACTAATTGTATATCTAATGCCTTGTTTGTAAAATGTCTCGCTTTATTTGAGAGAGTGCGAAATGAATGTCATTGATATTGAAAAATTGATTGAGTTGAGAAGGTTTAATTAAAAAAATGCTACTAAGAGAGCCCAATGACCAGGGGTAATAATGTAAAGAAACCACATTAATGTACATGTACAAAATACACAAACATCTAAAAATCTTGTTGCAATAAAGTTACAGAATCAATTACATGTATTACCATATCATATTGAGAAGTGTCTGCTGAAATTAAGTTTATACCGTAGCTTAAAAACCTTTTTTTAAATAACAGTCTTCCCTAGTTTCCGTGGCTATTTTTATCAGTTCTTTGTCAAAGCCATTGTTGTTTTCCTCCCCTCTCTCTCGAGAATAATAAATAACCATCCAGTTAACTTTGGCATTTTGCATTGCAGCACTGAAGTTCCGCATTGACGTCATCGCGCTGTAGCTTTGGTTTCACATGCAGATACTGTGACCTCATTCCTTTTGCAGCATTAAAGGTCAACCCCGACTAACAATCCACACTTTCCTTTTTATTTTACTGCACAGTCCCCGTGTCCGGGTTGACATTTTAATCTTGTTCCCGTTAACTGCAGGAAGTCGAGGGGAGAGCAGAATCTTTTTGTTGTCATTGCGCGCTCGGAAATAATTGCTAAAGACACAAAATGGGAACCAGGCTACATTTGGCAACAGCGGGTGGTTGTTGCGACGGCGCGTTGGTGTCGGAATATTGGCTGCCCTTTAAATGGCAAATGTTAAATTCAGCCGGCTTCAGGATGTTCTGACATTTAAAACGGATTGTGGATGGTGATAGGCTTTGTGTACGGACTATTGATTTTTTTTTTCTGTCTCGGCTTGTCAAGAAATTGAAGAATTTGTTTTTTTGAATGTAAGCTGGGATGACGTGTTTTTCCTTTCTGTAATTTGATAGTTATTGTATGATTTGTGCGAGGGGAGCTAAATATTGCAGGTGCTTTCATTGTAATGAACGTACATTAAACTTATTAAATTAGAAAAGTTTCGAAAAATCACTGATGAAATTTTAAGTTGTTAACCTGAAATGAAATCTCCAAAGTTACACATTATTCAGCTTTATCAATTAAAAAATGCACACTATTGTACATTTTATGTTCTTGTTTACTGTTTGTTTAAAAGTTCACATTTCCCAAAGTTCACTTTCCCTTTTTTGCCCGTGGTTTTTGTTCGCGTTTTCTACGGAAAATGATGAAGGGAATCATTGACTTATCAGGTATGCCTTTAAGCCGTGTCCGCAGGTTTTACCGAGATGATGGTAAAATGAAAAATTGCTAAATGTTACTGCTGTCCGCATTTTGACTTTTTGACACGGGAAAATTTACAGAGACCGTGGGAGAGCATGCGCAGTGTCCCTTAGCGGGATGACCTTCACGGCCCGGACGTACGCTTTCCAGAGCACTTTCACTGACTTGATGTGTTCGCATTGGACCCACTGTCGCGGAAAAAGTTACCTTGTCAATTTTCCTGGGCAGCAGTTGGCCAGGAAAAGTAACCGCTGGACTCGGGAAATGTTACTGAGAGGAAAACTTCCTACATTGTAGGCTGTCCGCACTGGATTAAAAATGGAAGAAAAAAAATTCCCATCATCTCGGTAATTCTTTCCCAAAAAAGTCCAATGCGGACAGGCCTAGTTTATTTTACCAATTACTGTAGAAGACATGAAAACAATTCAAGGCAAAACAAATATTGAAATTGTGAAAATATTATTTGAGTGTATATATTTTTGTGAGCAGTTTAATGTATCTTTGAAATTGGCATCTTCTCTTGAAAACCACTTCAGTATATACCCAACTACTTAAAAACAAATTGTTCGTGTTACATGACAAAAAAGCAAAAAATGAATGGTATATTTTTGTGTAGATCACACAGGATCGCATGGGCTGTGTTATAATTAGTTCTGCTGAATACCGTAGGTACAAAAAAATATTAAATTGGTGCAATTAATTTCACTTTAAATGGTTTTCCACAAACTGTGATCATACCTTGCACACAGATAATAATTTATGACATGTTTAACTCGGACTTAATTGTTTTCCTGTATTTTCCCTTTTGACAGCGCATTGCTCAAATTTCGCATTACAAATTTTACGAAATAAAAAATCATTTGACAACCACGACAAAAAGATTGAGAAATTTAGCAAAATATTTTATAATACACAAAATTTACAGCGTACAGATTCAACGCTGTCAAAATTGTAATTCAGTGTATAGCCAAACTGTGTTGTACCGTAGTGCATTATGTCCCTAGTCCAACCACAGTCTGTGTGAATTATGCACAATTGCATGAAAGAATGTTCACTGCATGCTACAAATGTACTACAAATATTAATAAAGTGCACACTGTTTTCTTGCAAAGCTTAAACGAATATTACTAAACAGAGTTTTTCGAACCCCCGGATGATTTTTATATTTATCCAGCAACAAAAGAAACGGAAATTTTCGGTTTAATCAAAATCTTGAAAATTTCTTTAGTAATTAAGTTAATATTAAAATATTTATATAGTATACATGTGTAACAGCTTAATTATGCATGACTGCATAAAGCTGTGTGCTGAAAATTCCCACTCTTGGATTGACTTCTTTTTTCCATCAAAAAGGGGAGAGAATTTTTGCGTTTCTTTCCTTGCTCGGTACAGTATCATATGTACATTTTGTATTGTTCATTTTTTATTTCTCTTTTCTAATTCAATAGCCTGCGACAAACAGATCTGAACGCACAACAATAAATAGCTGTATGTAATGCCTTAAAATATTAACCATGCTATGCAGTTATTAATAATAAACTTCAAAAAAAAATCTATCCAGTTTTTGTACCAATGCATTCACTTTAATACCAAGCCTAATTTTTTACACTGAATGGGAACCAGCCAATAAAATACCATCAGCAGGCATGCAGAATTGCCAACGGTTACCAGCTCCCTCTGTGGTTAGGTTATATTATGATAATCAATTGACCATTCTGTGTCCGTCTTGGTTTATATGGACAAGGTATGGTGATATTATTTATTCCATCGGGAATTGAGTCAAGAATGTTTTATTGATTGTATGCATGTTCTGTTCTGTATGGGAAAACCAATAACCGTTTTGAATTTGTATTTTATTCACAGAAATAGATTTTTGGTTAATAGCAGGGTTATTTTGTTGGAAAATGGACGTGCATTGATTTTTTATACATTGTAATTGTTTTGGTGAAATTGCAATTTAGAAATTCACCAAGAAAAATGCACTAAATGAACTATTCCACGGCATGGATTCTCGTGCAAGAAAGTGTGAAGATTGTATGTGTATAGATCTCCATTTGTACAAATGGATCTCCATTTGTACAAATGGATCTCCATTGGTCTTGATCACACCTAATGTTTAGTTTTTGGGGGTGGGTCTGACAGCTCTGCAGCCGATTTCACAAAAACTTGCGTAGCTTGCGCAATTTTTGAAAATGGCATAAGCCCCATAAGCTCGCATGTAATTATTACAGGAATGTTTTGCAGCTTTACGCAATAAAAAGTTGCGCAAGCGGGCTTATGCAGTGTGTAATGATTTGTGGCATTTTAACACAAATTGGACTTTTTACCAATATTTTTGATCAATTTTTTTTAAAACCAATATTTGTATTTGATTTTGTGCATCTTTTTGTAGAGTATTTGTGACCCGAATGAGTCGGCCGACATTGCGCAGTCTGGGCTGAGTTTTTGCGACCACTTGGGTTGATCCAGGGCCTTTAAAATATGAAAATACAATGGAATCTCTGGGCGGGACCCGAAAATTTCAGGTGGCACCCAGTTCTACTCATAATTTCCATTCTGTTTTTGCATCTTAAGGGGCCTGGGCTGCATTCCACATGTATTATACGCGAACGTTGGCCAACAAACTTTTGTTTTGTTCGCGATGTTCATGAGTCATTTTAAAATGGCACGCGTCATAAAAGATTACAGCCGATGGATTCCAGTTTTTAAAATAACAAATAAATTGCACCTTTCATGGTTTTCTCCCTTATCGCTGGCGATACACAATCATTGGCAACATGTCACATTTCTTCAAAGAATTGGTAAACAGCGCCGGGCCACATTACAACGTCACTACGACTGCTGTGACTGTGGGCGGCGCCATCTTGACAATGTATTTTGGCAAACAACCCATTCCACACTGAACAAAATGTTGGCCTCAACATTTGCAAACGTTCACGTAGGTGGAACGCAGGCCTTGATTCGCCACTGATCTCTGGTTATGGACATGAAAAATCAGCCCAGACTGAGCGACATCAGACTCATTTGGCCAGACCACAAACCTTACAAGCAGTGAGGTCTACAATTCTTACAGCAATTACATGTACCTAGCCGCATGTTTTGTTGTGTTACTGTCACATGTGCACATTTGATTATTACATTCCTTTGTTTTTCATATTTATTTTTCCCCCAGTCCAGTGCAATCGTTCCATGGCCAGAGCAACTTTTGAAGCCCGAGATATAGGTCATCCATTCTTCAACTGCCACCCAAACGGCTGCTTTGGGAAACTTGGAACCGAAATCAAGAATTTAATGAGGTACATGTATTTAACTCGTTAGTCCTTAACATAATTTGGTCGTTTCATATCAATAGACCATATGGCCAATCATGTTTCACCAACAGAGGGCGCCCTTCTGCAAAGCATGAAATTTATCATGGGTCAAACTATCGATGGTTTGACCCCTGATAAATCCCATAGTGCTTTGCAGAAGGGTGCCCTCTGTTGGTGAAACACTATTGGCAATATGGTCTATGGTGATTATAGGTACCATACCATATATTGCATTCGTGACTTTACTCAGTGGGGCACCAATGCAACACTGAGAGAAAAACTGGGTTCGTAGGGGAAAATCTGAGGGAGGATACCACTGTGCCTCATACATGTAGCTCAGCTGGTAGAGCATCTGCCTGGTGTGTCGGAGGTCTTGGGGGGAAAACCTGAGGGATTATACCACTGTGCATCATACTGGTACATGTAGCTCAGCTGGTAGACCATCTGCCTGGTGTGTCAGAGGTCTGGGGGAAAACCTGGGAGAGTACACCGTACCACTGTGCCTCATAGCTCAGCTGGTAGAGCAATTGCCTAGTGTGTCAGAGGTCTGAGGGGAAAACCTGAGGGATTATACCACTGTGCCTCATACATGTAGCTCAGCTGGTAGAACATCTGCTTGGTGGATCAGAGGTCTTGGGTTCAAATCCTGATTGGATTATATGATTTTTCCCTCGACCTGTATTTGGTTCCGTAAGTCTTGTTCAGAATTTGAACAGTCTTGACCGTTAAAATGTGCACTTCAAGTTGTACTGAACAGAAGATGTTTGTAACAAAATTCTTCCTGAATAAAATAACAAGGGACTTTGTTCAAACACTTTAAACATCTTTTGTGTGTATGTGTGTGTGTGTGTGTTTGATCCAGGGAACATAATGCTTAAATGAACAACATGTCGGCATTGGACAAGGCGGCTGGCTCTGAGAAGAAAGCGCTGGCCAAACCCAAACCACCCGACGCTAAAAGTGAGATGGAAACTAAAGAAGGGAAACCCGAATCCAAACCCGAATTCCCGAAACCCGAAATCAAAATACAATGCGTCAAACCGGAGATCAAACGCCAAGACAGCAATGGAAACCGCAAGGTCCCCACGTTAAAGAAAGACTCGTCGTTTGAGTCGAAGAAAGACGGCGGAAATGCGTGCGTCAAAGATGGAAAATCCGGAGATGCCACGAAAAGAACTGACGGCAAAAAAGAGCGGCCGGACTCGTTAAAAAAGGACTCACGATTGGAATGTCAGAAAGGGATAAGGACAGCTGAAACTGCCGTTAAGAAACACGATTGTAGTAAAAATGTCGCAAAAAAGGTGCCAGTTGTGGGGCGGGGGAGGGGCGCGGAGAGGGATGGGCAAGGAGAAGGGATTCCCAGGCTACAGAGGCAGGCTAGTCAAGAGGAACCTGAGGTCTCGCCTGTTCGGCGGAGGTCAAATCCGAGGTCAAAGTTGAGTCGGAGTCAACCGGTGTCGGACGATTCTTCACCGCCGCAGACTCCAGATTTACCGCTTACAGAGCAGGCCTTCATGAAACTTGTACGTAAGAATTTCGCTTAAGTCGGTGCATGTATTCTGGATCGTTGCGTGTGACCGTCGTTCTTAACAAATTTTCTGTAATGTTTATATGTATCGTTATTTATTAATTCTTTCTGGTACTGAAACCAAGAATTCCTCAAAAGTGCCCCAGGCGCTATAGCTCGTAAGCCTGAAGAAACCTGTGAAGTGAAGAAATGCTCAGTTTTGAGTCTTTCCACGGTATAGGGGGCATTTGGCAACACAGTTGTTCTGAAGAGATAACTTGGGCCCAAAAAGGGTTACAAATAGTGTAACAACATGCCTTTCTGAAAACCCTGTGTGCAAATATCCAATATACATGTACATGTAGGTACGCTCGTAACCAGGACAGCCTAAAATGTAACACAAGTGTCCGTCCCGTTTATTAGCATATACATATTGGAAATTTGTACGCAGGTTTTTTTAGAAAGGCACGTTGTCACACTATTTGTAACCCTTTTGGGGCCTAAGTTATCTCTTCAGAACAACTTAAACTTATTTCTTTTATTTTGAGACCAGACAAAGGTATTTCCTCGAAAATATGGTCTGTGTTGCCAAAATTCCCCCTTTTACTGTGGAAAGACTCTATCAGGTGGGAAACCCACGGAATCAAGCAGGGACTGGAACCCAATCCACATACTGACCCGGATGGGATTTGAACCAGGGCCACAGAGGTGGAAGGCTTAAAAAATACCACTACTCCATCCTGTTTCTTTGGAGAGGGTTTGCCAATGCTGAAATATTAATTGCATTTAGGTCTGTCCGTGGTATTGGTGTACATTTTATAAACAATTTGATAGTTCTGTTTAGTTGTCTTAGTTTATCTCATATTTAAAAAAAAAGGCCTTTATCCATGTGGGTCTTTCTATAAATTCGGGGTCCAATGTTGGTGTCCGTCCCCCGTTACATTTTACATCTTGTTTTTGTAAATTCAGGACACATTCTTCAAATCCTTACCATCTCAAAGAGTGAATACATAAAGTACAATTCATACAAAATGGTTTAAAAAGCCATTTTAATGATTTGTGTACACTTTTGGACCCCTAATTTATAGAAAGACCCATGTACTGTTCTTAGGAAATAACTTGCATTACAACATACTTGACGTACTCATTTCTGTAAAACCCACGTACACATTTTCCACAAACATGTAGCAAGGTTGTGCCCGTGCAGTTACTCCAGAATTTACTGTCCTAGTGCAGGTGCTATTGCTACTGGGTTAAGGTACATTTATTTCTTTTCCCACCAGCCGCGTGTGGACTACTCCTCCAGGCTACCCCATCAGCTTAGTGGGGACATTCCACCCAATAAACTGTACAAGCAACACAGCTATGAAGCCCGCAGTGAACCAGCTCTCTCCCGAGGTATACTCGTTTTTGACAAAGTTGCCCCAAGAAATGAATTTCGGATTTCTCAAAAGTGCCCATTGCACTGTCGCTCGCAAGCGTGAGGAAACCCATGAGAAGATGATGAATTAGAAACGGCCAGAGACACCGGGGAATCCCCTTGCTCTTCACAAAAGAATGCTCTGGGATCTTTAAAGTGCATTACCTAACATACTGGACCAACGGCTTTACATCCCTGGAGGATGGAGCAATTGTTATTAAGTGCCTTGCGCAAGGGCACAGATACCCTAGCCGGGTATCGAACCTGCAAGCCCAAGTTTTCACCCGAGTATTGCGAGTCGGTGACCCAACCCACTCGGCCACGGTACCCCACTGATGATTTGTTTCTTCCAACGTCACGGCAAAACCAACTCATGGTTTTGACTGCCGTTGTGTGCAAACATTAGTCAGATTTCCTGAGAATTGCATTGTTTGACCTTTGACATTCTTTAAAAATTGTGACCACTCGGGGAAAAATGAGTCTGTCGCACAGCTTGGGTCGAGTTTTCATGACCATAATCACAAATCTGTTGCCGAAATTTCACGAATTTGACCAATGATGATCTTTGAGTAGTGAAGCTTAAACTTGACCATTGAGCCTTTGCACCTGCGGCCATGACAGGGGGCGGTCACATTGTCACCGTGCGTCATGCACGAGTAGGCACTGTGTGTACCTGGGAGAGGCTATAAGCCAGGCACTCCGTGCATGACGTAAACATCAATTGGGTACATTTCCTTCCATACCATGATGGTTCGTACACGGGCTGTGATGGGAAAGCTTACGTCATGCGCGGAGTGCCCAACACGGGAGAGGCTATAAGCCAGGCACTCCGTGCATGACGTAAACATCAATTGGGTACATTTCCTTCCATACCATGATGGTTCGTACACGGGCTGTGATGGGAAAGCTTACGTCATGCGCGGAGTGCCTGGCTATAGCCTCTCCCGTGTGTACCTATTGTCACTTCATTTAAATATGAAAACCTGCCCCCTGTCATGGCCGCCAGTGCAAAGGCTGAATGGTCAAGTTTGAGCTTTAACACTCAAAGATCATCATTGGTCAAACTATTGAGCCTAAAACAAGGAAAAGTTTGGTCATACATGTAAGTCCGTGTTTGTTTTCATTCCTGATAATATAAGGTTCCAGGGTTGTAGTCAAGTCCATCACAAGTCCTCACAAGCCTTCACAAGTCCCTGGGTCTTAATTCAAGTCACAGGCTATTCAAATGAACTCCAACAAAGGCATGAATTCTTGTGTGCGTGTTCATCCTTTGCTTCTTGTTACTGGACTTGTGCGGGACTTGTCACGGACTTGTGATTTTATCGGCTGTGGACTAGTGATAGACTTGCGATGGACTCGACTACAACCCTGCTATCTGATAGGGTATATTACCATCAGAGTAAAGTTCTTGATTTGATTGTTCTCTTTTTGTCGTGTAGAGCCCAGCCAAGAGAAGGAATTATACATAGACTCTAGTGGAGTCGATGTGCACCAGTTTATCGTTGACACGCTACAGAAGCCTAATGATAGAACCATGCTGCTTAAACTTGAACAGGAACTCTGCAAATTTATTCAGAATCAAAAGTAAGTTTTGTTTGTTGTAATCAAATCACATCAACGAAGATTCATAAAGTTTCGACAATGAGATTTCCTGATGTGAATGCACTGCTCTTCATTCGACAAAGCAGTAGAGAGCACCATGTTTCAAAATAACATGAAATTTGAAATTGATGCCCCACTATCGCATCTTTCTCAAAATGTCTTGTGCGTTGGGGAAAACCAAGCTTATACATGTGCACCCACAAATTTCATTCTACAGGGTGTCCCAGAGAAAAAGTAATCCCGACAAATTGTTACTACGCCCAGAATATGCTCAAATTCATGTAATAACTGAATAAATATCACTTAAAATATTGTACGTATCCTGTGTTTTAAAATGACTAAATGTCCCTTCTGCTTGGGCCATGTCTGGATATTCTAGGCTATAGGTCAGACTAAAGCGGACCTCCCACTGTGCGATTTTTGCCACGAATTAGCTACGATTGGGTACGATTGTTGCTCAGCGATGCGTGACCACGGAATGCAATCATGGTATCACTGGAAAGCATTTTGCCTCTACTTTAAGATAAAATATGATTGACTCTCATGAAATGCATATCCTGGCCGTAGTAACAATTTTTGTCAGGATAACCTTTTTTCTGGGACACCCTGTATTTTCTGGAATGGTTGTTTTAGAAATACAGGTATACATGTGCATGTCCCATACTTAATGCAATCTGCATCAACTGTAAGAGTGTCTTATGTGTAACACCAACTTTGCTGATTTGGTAAATTTAGTATCTTTTTAAAATGAAATAATGACTCTGTACTTTACAACATTGCCACTTCTCAAAAGGTATGGTGTACACTGTTTAAAAATCTGTAGAGATATGGTTCTTTCTGGTCACTTGAAATTTTGAAACTCTAGTTTTGTTATTTTCTCATTGATTTTTTTGCTTCTCTTTGTCAGAGAACACGTGCGTAAATTTCCACCCATGACGTCCTACCACCGTATGATCGTTCACCGAGTCGCTGCATATTTCGGTCTTGAGCACAATGTTGATCAAGCGGGGAAGTCAGTTATAGTCAACAAAGCGCCCAACACTAGAATGTAAGTCATGAAAACGTTAAAATATTTCAAGATCTCAAAGTACTAGAGTGAAAACATCGCCCTTTGTGTGTTAGGTCAAACAAAATAAATGGTGTGTTTACGGTAACCCGACCTACCTGGAATTTGAGGCCAAATTGGCGACCTCAAACTTTTTATTGCCAATTTTCAAGTTTATCATTTTAAATGAGCACTATTTGCAAAAATTTCCAACAAACATAATATTTTCTACACTTGTACATGAACATGGTTAATAGTGAGTTTCAAACATTGCAAAACAAGACGCAGATGCATGAACTGAAATGTAAAAAAAAATGACAAAATAAAATATTTTTCCTACCTACCTACCTGGATTTTATTTTAGGCCGTTACCGTAAACGCACCATTTATTTTGTTTGGCCTCATCAATGTTACTGGGTCTACACTAAAACCAGTGAACTGTTTCCCTGCGCTTTACCAATGGACGTTTCAGATTACCAGTGAATGTTTAGACCCAGTTACCCTGGCAACTGGTGTCGTACTTTAGTAGTCTATCGGGGACACATAGAGAATTAGCGTCCCTGTCAAGTTACCGCGGCCAAGATGTAAAACTTACAGGCAGAGAGGAGCCGCGGAAACATTCCGCTCAGCTGCAGGAGTTTTACAGGGCTGTGTTTAGTCCAGTGTGGACAGTGTTTTGCTGTGTAAATGTTTCATGACCTTCCATTAATTTTGAGCCCTTTGACTTTAAACTCGGATTTTTCACATTTATATATTCAGACATGGCCAAATTGTACCGTGGCCGAGCGGTTTAGGTCATTGACTCGCAATCATAGGTGAAAACTTGGGGTTGCAGGTTCGAACCTCCCCACGGCTACGGTACCTGTGCCCTTGGGCAAGGCACTCAACCACACTTGCTCCATCCTTCGGAAGGGATGTAAAGCCGTTGGTCCAGTGTGTTAGGTAATGGAAACAATTGATAGGTGCATAACTAATGGGCCTATTTGAAAAATAAGTCAATAATTCTTTTCAGATGTCTTCAGTTTATCTCAAACTTAAAGAAATTCCTTATTAGGAGATAACTTTTGCCCAAAAAGTTAAGAAAATGCTGCAACAACATACATTTCTGAAAAGCTTGTGTACAAATTTCCCCTTATACGTATGTAACTGGGCAGACAAAATTGTGACTTTTTTTTTAAGTTTGAGATAAACTGAAGACATCTGAAAGGAATTATTGACTTATTTTTCTAATAGGCTCATTAGCGTGGAAAGACCCAACTACATTTGTAAATATTGTATCAACTTGAAACAAGCATCATTGTGAATTGATGGCCTTTTAAAATTTTGCTCATTTTGCAGACCTGAACAGAAATTCCGAGAGCATATAAGAGACGAGCCACAAGATGCTCAGGCCAAACGGATCTTGAAACGAGACATGGCGAGCTTTGAGGACAAGGACGATGAGGTAAAGTAGATAAACCCTCATTCTGTGGGTCAAAAAAAAGCAAAGTCGTGTGGGATGGTATTTCGTGGTTTTGGAGAACGGCTTAGGAATAATCAAAAACTGTTCCAAATACTCTGTTATGAGTCTTTTCATGGTAAAGTGGGCATTTTGGCAACACAGTGTACAAATTTCCAATATACGCTCGTAACCTGGACGGCCTAAAATGTAACATAAGTGAACGTCCTAGTTACGAGCGTATATTGGAAATTTGTACACAGAGTTTTTAGAAAGGCATGTTGTCGCACTATTTGTAACCCTTTTTGGGTCTTAGTTATCTCTTCAGAACAACTGAAACTTATTTCTTTTATTTTGAGACCAGACAAAGGTATTTTCCGGAAAATATGGTCTGTGTTGCCAAAATGCCCACTTTACTGTGGGAAAAACTCAAATGAAAGGAAAGAACGGCCACCAACCATGGAGAAAGTTCTTTCTCTTAGAACCTTAGTAAATTTTAAAAAAAGTTCAGGAAGCATTTAAACACATAATTGTATTTAACCATTAGATGTGATAACAAAAGGATAAAGTGGAAATACATGTAGACCACCAAAAGCGAAAAGTTTCTACAAATTGGTTGGTACCCTCAATTCATTTGCAAAAAGTGACTTGTTACTACAAAGTTGAAGTGTGCGTACAGAAATCAAAATAAAAACTCTAAACTCGCTTATTACAGATATTTGAACCATGTATGACTTACTGTTTGTGTCAAAAATAAGGGTACACAGTACAATTGGTCTGATTTCATTATAAAAATAATTTGAAGTTTGATTTTTTAAAATATTTGAATTTGGAGACATTTCTGTGTCAATTTTCCTGCTGGTTGTTAAAAGTAGTCCACTTGTTTGGTAATTATCCTCCCAAAAAAAAGTTGAATTATTATCTAAAAACTTACTTGTTTTCAAGATGGTATTAATCATCCTGTGAAATTATATCGTCCAAAGATCGCCTATAGGCGATCTTTGGAGCCATTCATTCATGCAGAAAAACCGTACTTGGATTTTTCAGGTTTTCTGAAGTATTACTGCCTCTATGTGGCTGATATTTCTACAAGGTAGTTTTCTTGCCCTAGGCTTTCAATTACCAATGGAAACTGTTTTTAACAGTTTACCAAACGAGTATACTACCTTTTAAGATTGAATTGTCCTCCCTTTTATCGGCGTAGCTTATTAAACCTTGCATGTAGAATATTTTGCAGTGGAAATCTTCAACTGTAACTTTAGAATGACTGTTTTCTCCATATCCACAGGATAAAGGCAGCTTTGACAAGCTGGACATGACGATCATTGGACCGGGAGGCCAGCTAAAAGACGATAAGAGAAGCAAGTCGTATGAGGAGAGGGAGGAAGAATATGTGAGAGCTAGGGCAAGGATATTCAACCAAGACGTGAGTTGATGCTTAAAAATTTCCATCAACACATTCTTAGATTGATTATGGCTGTAATTTAATGGAGCGTATCCAGATCACATTTTTTAGCACCAGGGCTCGACATTAACGGTTGTCCGACTGTCCGGGACAGGTAAAATTTCTAAAACATGCCAGTCGGACAGGTAAAAACACTGCCCTGCCTGTCCGATGGACAGGTGAAAATATACTAAATAAAAGCCCACCTTCCTCGTTTCTTGGCTGTAAATCGATCCCTACCTGCAGTTCGAATATCTCGCAAAATGTTTTTCAGGTTCATCAATCGCGTGGCTGCACAGCCGGCATGCAAGGAAACCACATTCTGCCGCGTGTGCATGCATGCATCACAATTTTTCACATACGTTTACTAAATGTACATGTACTTCGTTTAGCGGATTTTTGACCCTCGAACGGGGGATCATATACATGTACCTTGTTCGAGGGCTATCTGCACTGGGACCAGTTCTTTTGCATGTGTGTGTTCATATGGACAAAGTACCAGCGATGAGTTCTTCGGATATTCTTTGTGCATAGTTGTGATCAACCTCGTTCCCAGGGTGGTCGAGCATTCTTGTTCCTAACTGCTCTTATGCAGTAGCAGTAGACCATGGGGCCGAGGTTGAGTTGTGATGTTTTCGACAGTTTCGTGTCGGTTTTATATTTTTTATACACGTCTTTTTGCTACTGCGTGTTTCTGGTTCAAACACAACCTTAAAATTCCACGTTAGAACAAATCAGATGCATTTCTTTGTGGAGTTTTATTTCATTTCTGTACAATACCTCCTCGGACAGGTAAAACATTTTGTCGGACAGGTAAAATCTTATCTCTACCTGTCCCGTGGACAGGTGCACATCAAAAGTTAATGTCGAGCCCTGAGCACCCCCCATGTTTTCACATGGGTGTTGAAATTTTGATAGCATATCAGGCCAAACAAAATAAATGGTGTGTTTACGGTAACCCGACCTACCTGGAATTGTTTAGGCCAAATTGCCGACCTCGAACTTTTTATTGCCAATTTTCAAGTTGATAATTTTAAATGAGCACTATTTGCAATAATTTCCAACGAACATAACAATTTCTACACTTGTACATGAACATGGTTAATAGTGTTAATAGTGAGTTTCAAACATTGCAAAACAACACACAAATGCATGAACTGAAATGTAAAAAAAGATTATATTTTCCTACCTACCTACCTGGATTTTTTTTTAGGTCGTTACCGTAAACGCACCATTTATTTTGTTTGGCCTCATTTGTCTCATTACCCTTCTGAAATTTGGCGCTCCCAATCCACATATTTCCAAGGATATCGTCAAAAAACCACCAGTGTTTTGTAAACTAATTTATCCGTTCCACAGTGATTACACCCGCACATTTTTACTTCCACACCCTTAAAAGCTTCTTATCTTTTAACTTTTTAGTCGGGTTCATCTCAAGAGGGTCCAATCATGATTGAATCGCCAGTCAGGTAAGAAAGGAGTTTTCGTCCTAAATTCAACGCCTGCACCACAAGTCTTTTTTTAATAATCTTCAATTATAAATTTGTCTTGAGCTGTGTTGCTATTGCACTTTTGTTGTAGTTAATCTACCACAACTTTTCTGCAAATTAACCAAAATAACTCCAGTAGGATTTGACGGAAAATTAAGGTCCTCACTGTAGCCACGGATGTCAGACAAGTCGACCGTTGAGACAAGTCGACCGTTGAGACAACTCGACCGTTGAGACAACTCGACCGTTGAGACATCTCGACCGTTGAGACAACTCGACTCGAGACAAGTCGACCGCTGAGACAACTCAGCGGACACACTTAAATTTTGAAATTAAAATAACATATTTTATTTTCAAACAATAAAAACATGTCGACCAGAACGGCTGTGTCACTGAATGGGTAAGCACCATCACCTCCCCCCTTTTACTTGTCTCAACGGTCGACTTGTCTCAACGGTCGACTTGTCTTTCCATTTATAGCACATACGGTCGAGTTGTCTCAACGGTCGAGTTGTCTCAACGGTCGAGTTGTCTCAACGGTCGAGTTGTCTCAACGGTCGAGTTGTCTCAACGGTCGAGTTGTCTCAACGGTCGAGTTGTCTCGAGTCGAGTTGTCTCAACGGTCGACTTGTCTGACCCCCGTAGCCACGCAGAAAATCTTAAAGGTCGACTTTGGGAATGGTAAACTTGCGTCCATCCATGTGAAGTTGATTAGTCCTGTGGGAACAGTTTTGCCCTGTAAAAGTTAACCAGCTCTGCAGTAAACAATGGGCTCGCATAGGGCTAATTTGCAGTGCAGTCGCAGTAAATTTCCACATGGGCACGGGAAAAAATACCAGTTGGAATGCATGGTGAGATTATGCGCAGAAATTTATCGCAGGACACAGTAATTTTCTGTGAAGTAGCGGATGCAAAAGTCCAATGGGAACATGGATTTGTTCACTGTAAAATAATTTGTGACCCAACCCTGGAAAATGAGCCGGATGTCGTTCTGTCTGGGCTGAGATTTTGCTGCCAGTTCTAGAATTCAGTGGCTGATCCAGGATCATTAAAATATGAAAATATAATGGCCAGAAAATCTACTGTATTTAATGGGCCTGAATTTAGTGCTGATTTCTGGTTATGGTCTCGAATACTTGAATCAGCCTGTGTGACATTTTGCATGGTCGTGTCACATTTATGCTTTCCAGAGGAATCATTTCACAGGAATCATTTCACATATCCTTTTTGACATCCCATATCCAAATCTCACCATTTCGAACTCTCTCCCAACCCCAGGGATTCCGTACCGTTCATCCCAATGCTTGGTCAGTCCCCGCGTGGTGGCCCGCTAGCCCCCACCAGCCGACAAAACAGTGGTACCTCGGACGACTCGTATCACTGGAAACAAGACCGTCCCTGGAGCAGTGTTGATTCGTCTAGCGGGTCTGAGAGACCGTCCATACCGGCCGTGACCAAGGCGAGCAGTTTTGCTGGGAGCAGTCTTAGCACGAAGATCTTGATGCGAAATGACAGCAGTGGTAGTAGTCGGAGCAGCGGTAGCTTTGGGAGCCGAGGGAGCATCCCCAAACTGCCTAGAGGAGGTAGGAGGAAGGGGAGGGGGAGTGGGGCAGGGAGGGGAGGGGGAAAGACCTGCAGCTTGGCAGGGAGCAGTCTTAGCACGAAGATCTTGATGCGAAATGACAGCAGTGGTAGTAGTCGGAGCAGCGGTAGCTTTGGGAGCCGAGGGAGCATCCCCAAACTGCCTAGAGGAGGTAGGAGGAAGGGGAAGGGGAGGGGTGCAGGGAGGGGGAGGGGGGAAAGGCCTGCAGCTTGGCAGGGAGCAGTCTTAGCACGAAGATCTTGATGCGAAATTATAGCAGTAGTAGCAGTCGGAGTAGCTTCGGGAGCCGAGGGAGCATCCCCTCGGTAGGAAGAAGGGGAGGGGGAGCGGGGCAAGGCCTGCATCTTTTGGCTGGGAGCAGTCTTAGCACCAAGATCGATATGAGGATTTGAATCGTGAAGAGCACTGCTTCAAGATCATGTTTTAGCTAAGCAAGAAAAACTAATTTGTCTTTTTTTCTTCTTGCATTTGCACCCAGATTCTTCCGAGCGAGGTTCCGGCAGCCCCAACATCCGTCCATCCCCTACGTTCCAGTACCACCCCTCCCTCGGTACAATCAGTCAAATGCAGCTCCAACAACCCCCTTACTCGGCCCCCGTGCCCCCTCCCTCCAACCCCCAGTCTTACCCCAACACGCAGGTCACGTGGGCAGGCCCGGGGATCACCGGTATACCCTCCGCGGGTCAGAGTTTGCCCCAGATGGTGCAAACTGGGTCGCCCCAGGGAACGCCGCCGCAACCGGGGACGTTTAACCAGCCGATCTTGTTTGCTGCGCCGAATATCGAGTCTGTTCCACCGGGAAGTGTGCTGATAAATCCAC
Organism: Henricia sp. BOLD:AAB3569; assembly: GCA_037783545.1. Taxonomy (NCBI): domain Eukaryota; kingdom Metazoa; phylum Echinodermata; class Asteroidea; order Spinulosida; family Echinasteridae; genus Henricia; species Henricia sp. BOLD:AAB3569. The sequence continues at coordinate 965,503 of JBBELK010000577.1, read as the reverse complement.
AAACAGGTGTGTAAACGCATCCGTATGCTGAGAGTACATACGTACGCTGGTAGTGCTGCCATCGCAAGGCTTTTGCAAAGGAATGCCCTTCGTTCAGTTAATTTAATATCAGGGGTGTAGCAGAGACCTTTCCCTCAACAATTTAAATGGGTTACCGTGGCCAAGTGGTTTGGGTCACTGGCTCGTAACACTCGGGTGAAAACCTGGGTTTGCGGGTTCGATACCCGGCTAGGTTACCTGTGCCCTTGAGCAAGGCACTTAAACACACTTGCTCCATCCTTTGGAAGGGATGTAAAGCCACTGGTCCAGTGTGTTGTGTAACGCACTTAAAAGATCCCAGAGCACTTTTTTTGTGAAGAATAAGGGGATTATCTGGTGTCTCTGGTCTTTCTATATATCTGGGTCTTTCCACAGTAAAGGGGGCATTTTGGCAACACAGACCATATTTTCGAGGAAATACCTTTGTCTGGTCTCAAAATAAAAGAAATAAGTTGTTCTGAGACGAAAAACAAAATTGTTTTGCTCATTTCTCAAAGACTGTAGTACTTCAGACAAAACCATTTCAGGGAAAGTTTTCTCCTGTCATCGGGTTTATATTGTGTAAGTTATGTGTAAATCTGTGAACATTTCTGATTCCTTGAGATACCAATCATGTATTGTACCTTTAACTCCAAATTCTCTCCAAACCGTTTTTTCTCAAAGTGACGCGCATCTCATCTAGCGTGTAAAGGCTCGGTGTGAATCCACCCTTAAAGCCAACGTAGGGCTGCCACTCGACTCCCACACGCATGTATTCAACAAATAATTACTAGAATTTCCGGTAACAGAATTTTACCCCAAATGTATTTGTTTTTGTTTTTAAAACCAGGCACTCCATTTCTAAATCCTGACGGCACCCCAATGGTCTACCAGCCACAAAACATCAGCCAACAGCAACTAGCCATCCAACAACAACAACAACAACAACAGCAGCAGCAACAGCAGCAACAGCAACAGCAGCAACAGCAGCAGCAGCAGCAGCAACAACAGCAGCAACAACACATGACGATCACCAGCATGTCTAGCCAACCAACCCCTGCCTTCCCAACACAACAACAACAACAACAACAGATGATATCACAGCATGCCATGCAACAGCAACCGATGGTCGCGCAGCAGCATGCGCAGCAAGTTGCGAGTCAATTCCACGCAGGGTCGCCCGGCGCAATGCCGCAGCAGGCCTGCAGTATGCAACAGCAGCAACAACACGGCTTAGTTCATCACCAACACTCAGGGGTATGCAATGCAAGCATGTTGTGCTCACGTCCTGTCTGTAAGCGTTTCTTGTTGTCCTAACCTATTTGTTTTTTACGACTCTTGCAATATGCACTTGACCACTTGACGACGGAGGAGGTGTAAACGATGTAGCGGAGGACAATAAGTAAACACGTTTACGAGAAACTCGATTTTCAATGCGTTTGACGTCTACAATCGCAGTAATTTTCGAGATAAATGGCCAAAAAGTTTACAACAAAGCGACATTGTGGTGTACAATGACGGTGGATCGACATAACAACAATACTTTACCGCACATGGTTAATGAGTTCAGTTGTTTTCCGCGCCTACGTACAGCAATGTTTGAAATAATCCCGGCGTTAACCACTTGACGACATAGGATGTGTAAACACTTTCTGGCAATGTATAGTCACAGGGGCAGTTGATGAGTTAAAATGTCAGCTTTGCCGCTGTCTTCCACGGTTGATGTGTAAACACGTCCATTGTCTACCGTTCATTTGTACACACCGTGTTTTGAAGTTGACGGCTGTGGACGGTCTGTCAGTGTAACATCTCGCTCCGTGGCGACCGCTTCGGAGTGTTGCAAAGTATGATCTTTTGGTGAGAAGATTTATACAATGAATGTAGAAATGACTCTCAAGAGTCAGTATTTGTGGTGCTTGACCTGGGCCCAATTTCATAGAGCTGTTTAACAGCCCATTTTCCGTTAACGGAGCGTCAGGCTATTTCATAGACATCGTTAACGGTAAGCAACTGAAAACCTGCCTTAACCGCAGAGCCAAATTTTGCTTAAGATAGTGACGCAACAATGGCGGTTTCCAACCGCGCGCATGCTTAAGCACGCCGCGGCCGTGAAATAGCCTTAACGTTAGCACAACTTTTCTGCTACAGTTAGCACACGTTTTCAGCTAGCGCTTAAGCAGCTCCATGAAATTGGGCCCTGGGGCAAATTTCGTTGCTTAGCACCAAAATTTGCTTAGCACAGGATTTATTTGCTTTATAAAATGGATTACAAGCCAAAATTATACGCCAACTTGTGTTCTTCGCAAGAGTAGGAGAATACTTTCAATATACATCACTTACGATTTTGGCTGGCAATCCATTTTTGCAAAATAAAGCAAACAAATCCTGTGCTAAGCAAATTTGTGTGCTAAGCAACGCCATGAAATTGGCCCCTTAACTTTTGACCAACCACATTGCCTAAGAAAATAATGAAAAACTGTGTCCACACACAAATTGTGTGAATCCACTGTCCTATTTAGTCAATGTGTACTCTCATTGTGACCCAAAATTGTCCACACACCTGCTTTATCTTCAGTTAAATTTCCATTTCAAATTTCCATTTCAAAGTATCTTTTTTCCCCCCACAATTATTTGTAGGAATATCAAGATCTCACTGCCCAAATGCAGCAGCTTCACTTCAGTAGACAGCTGTCTGGCGGCGAAGGCGATTTAGCCCAACAAATTCAACAACAACAACAGCAGCAGCAGCAGCAGCAGCAGCAGCAGCAGCAGCAACAACAGCTGCTACAACAACAGTTATATCAACAACAGCAGCAACAAACGCAACAAGCAGCGTCAGCAGCACAGCAGTACATGCAAGGTGCCTACGCTGCGCGGCCTGTGGGGCCTGTTGGGCATGTTGGGATGGGAAACCCTGGGGTACAGGGGACGTCACAACCACAGCCGATGGCACAACCGCCCTCGCAACAACACCCACAGGTTTGTTCCAAATTGGATTTTCTGCGCCATATGTGGCAGAGGGTACTCACCCCTTCATTGTTCACCCAGACTACTTATGCATTCCAAGCCTCGTCTTCAGATTGAGGCTTGGAATGCATACAATTGAAGTCTGAAGTATAAATACATGTACACCACTACCATCATCACCCAAAATGGTAAACAGGGCTACCCGAACAATTGCAAGGTGTGCAAGCTATGTTTTTAAAGGGCCTGTGACATCCTAAATAACTTTGTGCCTAAGCTTTGCTTCATAATGATGGAATACTTGTTCAGCAAGACATACTATTGTTCGTTTGGATGTAAAATCAATAAAAGGTGGCCTTTTGCAACTTTGAAGATTTCATTGCAATAAATCACAGACAGAGGGCACTGTTTTGAGTGCATCACATAAGGAAGACAGAAGGGAAAAGTTAAGAAAAAACATAAGACTTCAAGTTGGACTTGTGGCAAATTGCTGCAGTTTCTACCCCCAGTTTTATCATGGCTTACAGCAGGCAACATGTAAATCAAACTCAAACAGCCATGGATTACAAAAGTTTCAGGAAAATTAAGAAAAAAGTGGAATCGTTTGTGCACAGTTGAATGTGATTTTCCTTTCTGTGCCTCTTGTGACATCGTGACCTTGGTCATGAATATGCATATTTGCATTAGCATAAAAACTAAAAACCTTCGTTTTAACCCCCAAAGCAAGCTCCAAATAGGATTTTTATGACTTTAACTGAGTAGAGTGGTTTTAAAGCATAGATTTCATTGATAAAAATCCTAAATAAGGGGTCCTTTAAGTACTGCAAGCACGTGAGGAATTCCACAAAATCAAGACTTTGGTAAAGACTGTTACAAAAATGGTGACAACGCAAGGTTAAGCACACCAGTTTTAACACAGTTGTATGTAAACTTCTGACTAAAACTGTACGTAACTGGCACCTTTCCAATCAGCAGCTGGCATTCTATAGAACTGATTTAGGGGACACAACTGAACCGTTCAAACGAGTGATAGGGTCTATAATGCTGGTAGATAGTAATAATAATAATAATAATGATTAGATTTGTATAGCGCACATATCCACCCTGCAGGGTGCTCAAGGCACTGTTATTATTACCGCTGCCATCAGGGAATCACCAGAACCATTTCGCTTCAACTAGGTGGCTGCTGGTCAGGCGCACAACCCTATCAGCAGTTAGATTGTGGCATTCCCCTTAAGTAGTTTTTTAAAATTTAGTTGAACCTACAACGTTGTATTCTTTCTCACTTTGCAGGCCGTACACCAAGTCCTTCACTCCCAGCAAGTCAGCGTCCCCGCGCCCATGATGCGCCATTCACCCCCGACCCAACTCTTGCCCCAACAACACTCCATACAAAACCTCCCACAACAACAACCAACACAACCACCCCCACCCCAGTCCCAACAACTCCCAACAAATACCCCGCATCAACTCGGTCTAGTCTCCCCCGGTAGCCAGCCGCAACCGGGGGCACCCATCATATACCAAACACAGGGCGGTTTAGTCAGTCCGCAACAACCCTTACCGCCACCCGTACAACAAACGGCTTCGTACGTGCCGAATTATCAAGGCGTGGTGCTACCCCAACAGGGGCAGGGTCCGGGGCAACCACAGATTATATATCAACCACCTATAGAACAACCACAGCAACAAACGCAGCCAACTTTTACCCAATCGTTACCGATTTTCTATCAACCCGCGTCAATGACGACGCATCATGGGCTTCAAACAACACAACAAGACATGCAACAGCGGCCGACTTCGCCCGTAATGCTCAACCAACAGCAGCTGATGAATTACCCGAGTAACATGACCGCCGTTCCGCGTCCGCAACAAATACAACAATCGCAACAACAACCGCAAATCATGACGTCGGGGCAGTACGTCCAGTCTGTGCAGGGAACGATTTCGGCGGCGGGGCAGATGCATTCGATGCCCCCACAGACTTTGTTACAATATCACCCCGCACCCAGGCGGGGGTACGGCGTCGAGCAACGTGCTATTAAACCATGGGAGATGTACGAGGGCGCTATTCCGAGTCCCGGCGTTTCGCCGTCGCAGAGCCCTGGTCCAAACTACGTCAGGATGAGCCCGCAAGAAAGAGGTATTGTTTTAAAACATTCACATCAAAATTTCAAGAATGAAAATTTGATTTGTAATATTTGGGTTTCCCCAAGACATCTAACACACTGGGCAGATGCTCTACCAGCTGAGCTATGAGGCACAGTGGTATACGCCCTCAGGTTTTCCCCAAGACATCTAACACACTGGGCAGATGCTCTACCAGCTGAGCTATGAGGCACAGTGGTATACTCCCTTAGGTTTCCCCCAAGACCTTGGACACATCAGGCAGATGTTCTACCAGCTGGTCTATGAGGCACAGTGGTGTACGCCCTCGGGTTTTCCCCAAGACCTCTGACACACTGGGCAGATGCTCTACCAGCTGAGCTATGAGGCACAGTGGTATACTCCCTTAGGTTTCCCCCAAGACCTTGGACACACCAGGCAGATGCTCTACCAGCTGGTCTATGAGGCACAGTGGTGTACGCCCTCGGGTTTTCCCCAAGACCTCTGACACACTGGGCAGATGCTCTATACCAGCTGAGCTATGAGGCACAGTGGTATACTCCTTAGGTTTCCCCCAAGACCTTGGACACACCAGGCAGATGTTCTACCAGCTGGTCTATGAGGCACAGTGGTGTACGCCCTCGGGTTTCCCCCAAGACCTCTGACACACTGGGCAGATGCTCTACCAGCTGAGCTATGAGGCACAGTGGTATACTCCCTTAGGTTTCCCCCAAGACCTTTGACACACCGGGCAGATGCTCTACCAGCTGGTCTATGAGGCACAGTGGTGTACGCCCTCAGGTTTTCCCCAAGACCTCTGACACACTGGGCAGATGCTCTACCAGGTTCAAATTTTGTTCATAGCAAAGGAGTTATCTTGCCACGAAAGTCACATTTGTGGATTTAAAATTGTCTTTTCTAAGATTTCCTCGAAGTTCGCTTTTTACGTGCATCTAAACCTCCCTAATGTCTCTGAATCTTTATTTTAAAATTTGTTTGCGTGATTTTTGCGTAACAGGAAGTACTAGGTCAGGTCAGTTCAAAGTTCGTCCCCCGAGGGCGCCGCGACGACAACGCAAGATCCAACACATGGAATCCGTGGGCCAACCCATGGAGCCAACAGAACCACCAGGTAAAGATAATTTTCTGGGATAAAGCCTGGTTCAGATACAGAAATAGTATTAATTTTTCTGGTATTGAAACCAAAGAATTCTTCAAAAGTGAAGATACGACAAAGAAATGCTCAGTTTTAGAGGTGGGAGGAAAACCCCTACACATTCCTGTATAGGGGGAAACCCACGGTATCAAGCAGGGACTGAGAACCCAATCCACCTACTGACCCGGACGGGATTCGAACCAGTGCCTCAGAGAGTGAAGACGAGGAAAGTACTTTCATGAATGCAGGGCCACTTGGAAGTTGACCCCCTAGGTCAGTTAGGAATTGTATTTAACTGGCTTATTGAATTAACACATGGTGGGGGAGGTTTTTTTAAAAGTGACATTTTACCAGTAACCTGGGGGTCAATTTCCAAGTGACCCTGTATTCTTTAATTTCATCACTTATAGCAAAAGGGAAAATAAAAACACATGACACTCCAAAATTGAATGCACTGCAAAATTGAACAAAAATTCACGTTAATTTTCACTTTTCTTTCCATTTTCTCAGCTGTTCCTGAAATTCTAGAAGTCTCAAATCTCGCCGCAGACCTGACGTGTAAGGCAGTGCTAGGTTTACTAGAGGATGCGGTTAAGCTTGGTGGGGAAATACGATGGTGTCCAAACGACGGACAAAATGTGTGCCTAGGATCACACCAGGTAAGAAGTCTGTCAAATATTTGTTTTAAAGCCATGAAAGATGAATAGTATACATATAACATGGTTTGAGGGTGGATAGCATACAAATATTGACTGCAATGAGGGGCATGGTTAAGATTATAGGCTCTCGATGATCTTGAAGCCATGACTACAGGGGTGAGATTTGTCCGGATTTCCGGAATTTTACCGACACATCCGTATTTGAAGGTTTTCTGTTTTTTATTGTGAAATCCCTAAGCAAGCGCCATCTTTGCCTGCATCGTAAACTGGCAACGGTTGTGCGTTGCATGTGGTCTGTGATGCGTGCGCTTGTTCTCCCAAACAATCATGGACGTTTTAGGGAAGTCTAACAAAGAGAACAATATCGTCCGCGATTGGCAAGCGAACGTCCGCGATTCGCTCCTGTACAAAACCAACGAGAGTAAGGAAAAATAGACTATGTCCAAACAAAAGAGGAACAAAGGGACGTCCGCGATTGTATGTGGATTCGCACCTGCGTGCACGTGTGCAGTGCGTGGCTGGCGAGATGCATCAAGCAGTGGGCAACGAACCGATTTTACCCTCCGCTTTTGCTTCACCGTCTTCAACGATCGATGTTGCCTAGATGCTTTTTAATATTATCTGTACAAGGTAAATATTTAAAACAAAACTGGTTCTTGTGATACCAGGTTAAAATGTTTTTGACATTGCAATTTGCATGATGGTGGTGTTTAAAACCAGGGTTCTCCCCACGTACAAACGTGCGTATCGGCCCGATACGCTGAAATTCCGACCCGATACGCAGGAAAAATTGCCGATCAAAAAATTCAGCTCCCGATACGCACAACAAAAAATCAAAAATATCACACATGGTGCTGCTAAAGAATACAATAAAATTACCATACGTAAATTGTCTTTCGCGAAAAAAGAACCACAGAGAATTCATGGCAAAAAATACTTCATTCCGATTCGCACGGCCGACCAAAAACAGCTCTCGATACGGTACGGCTGGCCGGCTCGGTCCCCCGGTGCTGGTCCACGGGCGCCGGAACGTGCCTAGTCTGGTTTCCGGACCAAAATATTGCCGACTTTAGTAGGGCGGTAACCAGTCCAACTCATGCCGATCACCTTTTGTTAACTTAACGTCATTGGCCAGAATTTACCAGCAACAGGTCATATTATTTTTATCAGCCAATCAGCATGCGTTTTACAACACGGGTAGGCCTCTTACTCTGAAGGGGAAATTCCCTGCACGTGAAATTCCCTGCACGTACGTACACATGGTACAGGTGGTCGTACCCAAAGGTACCGACCCGGAAGTATATTATGTCCAACGCAGCTTGTGTGCAATATACGTGCATAGCCATACACACATCTGGTATCCGACTGCGGCCCCAGACTGGCTCGGCCCCAAACTCGGCCCCAGACCAACTCGGCCCCCATTGCCATGTGTACAAACTCGGCCCCAGACCAACTCGGCCCCTATTGCCTTGTGTACAAACTCGGCCCCAGACTGACTCGGCCCCAATTGCCTTGTGTACAAACTCGTACCCAAACTGACTCGGCCCCCATTACCTTGTGTACAAACTCGGCCCCAGACTGACTCGGCCCTCATTGCCTTGTATACAAACAAGTTGAAAAAAATAAAAAGATTTTTAAAGATTTTTTTTTTTAACAAAAAAATTCATCTGCACAAAAACAATCTTATACTGAGTTAAATAATTCATAACAAGCCCTTCAAGTTCAGGACCCCAGGATAGCTCTAAAATGCACCAGAAAGCTTGTAAAGTCACAAATTTTTCCCGGGCCCTTAAGCGGGCCCCGGACCCCATGCCGTGGCTTCGCAGTTGGGCCCCCACACATTTTCAAATAACCTGGGGAGAACCCTGAAAACGATCCCAAAAGTTGAAGTCTTTGTGGTCTCTACGTCTCTCCCCCGCCCCCTCCCCCAAGGAGGCCACGCTCCTTCCAGAATTTTTGTTTTCCTCCAATCTCACCCCTGATGACTATGCCCCGCGAGGCGGAAGCTGAGGGGCATAGTCATGACTTCGAGATCACCGAGGACCTATAATCTTAACCATGACCCGAATGAAAACAGTCAATATTTGCTTTATGTACCGAAAGTGTAGATTTTTGTCATCTGATTTGTTAAAAGTAACAATACACCTGAAAATAAAATGTCCACTGAATTTCGATTTCAGAAGATGGTTTACGGCAGGAAGCTTGGTATTTACAGCATAATGTTGGTAGCATAATCAGCTGACACTGTTTTCACTGTTGGCCACTTCTGCTATTCTCCCCATACTAGGGTGTGTGCAAAATCATATTGATTTCGGAGGATTGAGTGTTAGGGTTAAGGAGTTCATCATCTATGAGATCAAAACGACATCAAGATTCCGCCATTACCTGCATGATTTACAACGAAATGTTTACATGAAGCAGTTTGTGCATGGCAATGCCACACACGCGACGCGTGCGTCCAGATCCCGTTGAACTGACTATGCCCGAGGCATGGCAAAGACTCTGCCCGGAGCATAGTCAGAATTCTACAGGCGTGGGGTCTAGCTAATTCAATGCCCCGACTTTTAACCAATCAGATGACGGGAATCTACGCACGAGGTATATAATCGATATTAGGTATTGCTCACCGCTTTGTATGAGTTTTGGTCAATGGTCTTTTCAAAATGGAAAATTCTTGGTTTCTGCTGTGATACGTAGACCACCATTGGCTGCGCGTTGGAAAGGTCACACAAATTGAGGTCAAAGTACAACATATTTGAACTTTTAGTGCAGCGCTTTGAGTGATGCACGTCGCGATAGGCCACGCACAAGCGGAAAATCAGTTCCTGTGAAAACCTATGGTGTAGACATAGCGATAATGTGAACACCGCTGAATTTCACTTGAGGCGTTCGAGATGCTGACACCATGTAAAAGGGGGTTTACACCGGGGGAAGCCCCCAGAAGATGCAAAACGAAGGACACAGGGTTTCGCTTTGAACTCTGGGAACACAGGTCAAAGGTTGTTGGCAGGCGGGGCTTTATAAACGCTGTTATCGTTTGAATCACGAAAAATAAAGCCGGCGCCACGCAAAAATAGTTGTGCAAAAAGTACCGCAATAAACTTTGTCAATGCCCACAGACATCTACTGATTAAGCAAAATGTATTTACAGCCCTATTCCCTCCTAGTGTCATAAATCTGTGTTTTTCTTCGTACTCGCGTCACGTCACGATTCCAAACTGTCCGCCATGTTTTACTGCTCACGGTTACTAGGTGACATCATATCACCAAGCTTTTACACCACAGACCCGCCCGCGAGCTCGGGCAGTGGTGGCTGCACCGGGGCAGACTCGTGTATCACGTGATGGCTAAAAGAACGCTCTGGTGTAAGTTGGTGTTACACGGTGTAAGCCTCTCGAACTTATTGATATTGATATTCAAGTCTGTTTTTTTATTTTTTATTTTATTTGTTTGCACGCATACCATCAACTAACCACTTTTAACACACAATAACCCATTTCATTTTGCACTATTTGTTTTCTCCCCCCATTTTTTCCACCCACAAGGTCGATCCCAACGAGCAGGTTTCAAATTACACCGTTATCATCAGATTTGCATCGTCCGAAGCGAGTCAAAGCGTCCTCAATAGTCTGTCTAGTGCCAGTTTCTCCCTTCAAGTCCCCGACCGCGATTTCAGTCAATGTTTATCACACCAGTTGTCAACGTAGTCTCCCCACCCCCCTCGCCCCCATTCTTTTTGTAATTTAAACAAGATATTGTTATTATTATTACTATATTTTTCCCAGCTTTTTAGGCGTTTTAATTCAATAGATCTTATTAAGAAAAGTACTGAAGTGTCATTACACGAATGTTAAACCCAACTGTGTGCAAGAAAAGCTAATCACTGGTTAGAAAAATGCTTTTTTTGTAAAAAATGCTTTTTTTGTGCGTCTTTCAGAATTGACGGAGGCGAGTAAGAAAAATATATCGCTGGGAATTTTAAGTGGAATAATGAAATGAAATTACTTAAGCTGTTTTTGACATTTTTGTTTCTATATACACAGTGTGGGTAGATTTTGTAGCCGAGTATTTGCTAGACAGTAATTAGGATATCTTAAATGTTGTAGAGCACAAATATATTACCAGAAAAAAAGTGTATGTAAGAATATATATTTTAATGTTTAATAACGGATTTACAAAGTGCCCACACGTTTTCATTGTGAACACGTAATAAAAGTCCAGTTCATTCTTCACACGGAAGCAAATGTGAATGAAAATTAGACGTCTCACTGAAGTTTTTGCTTTGTGAATTTAAAAAAAAGTTAAACTAGTTTCAATTTGCACGAATATTCGCTACCAGATTTGCGTTTGCATTCACTTTCACGTGAATTATGAACCGGACTTAAATGGTGATCGGTGTCACAAATAAAAAAAGTCTGTTTATTACACAGACCGGTTTACGTAGCATAAAGCATTCACTTCCATTATTGGCTTTTTGGCTGGTATCCGGCAGAGCTTGATTTCTCACCAATTAAATTTGTGCCTCATAGATCCAAACTCCAAAATAACTTTTTTACCGTGTTTGTTTTTAATGTGGGGTTACATTTTGTTTTATGTGTGGGGAAGTAACAAAAATCGATCAGTACGCTTTTTAAATATCCAGTCATTTCTGAAATGTGTGCCGTACTCTAATAGACTAAGGGCGGGGTCACACGGGAAAATTCTCGTAATTACTCGATTGTGATACGATTATGATACGATTGTAATAATTCCAACGACAACCGGGTTCAGACGACAAACTTATTGTAACTGGATTGTAATAGTATTATAATAAAGTGGGGTCACACGAGCAACACATTTCCCCGTGTTGCATGTGCGTGCTTGATGGCTCACCGCGCCGCGCACCTGGCGCTCTGTGAATGGAAAAGTAAGCCAGGCGCGCGCGGTGAAACAGAAAGTGCGCGTGGGGAAGGTTACCACAGGGGCTTATGGGATGGATTGTAATACGATTACGAGATGGGGTCACACGCGTGTTTTGCCAATTTATTGTAATAAGATTACAATCCTATCACAATCGAACGATGAGAATTCTCGTCGTTGACTGATTGTGATACGATTACAATGAATTTGGAGTCACATGCACAATCTCGTAATCGTACTATAGTAATACTACAATAAATTGGGATGTCGTAATTCGTGTGACCCCGGCCTAACATAGCAAGTTGTAATGAATAGGTCTTTTAACTACGTGTACAAACCACAGTAGGTTTTTTACACATGGCACAATTTATCTTCCCCAAAGTAAAATAATTATAAATTCTTTGTAGTACTGAAACCAGGTATTCCTCAAAAGTGCCCATGGCACTGTAGCTCATAAGCCTGAAGAAACCTGTGAAGAGAAGACGATGAAGAAATGCTCCGTTTTAGAGGTGGGATGAAAACCCCTGCACAATTCTGTATAGGGGGAAACCCATAGAATCAAGCAGGGACTGAGAACCCAATCCACATACTGACATGGACTGGATTTGAACCAGGGCCACAGAGGTGGAAGGCGAGGAAAGTACTGCTATGCCAACCAAATTCTAAATACAAACTGACTTCCCTCAAAATGGCGGCTATTCGCTACGGTCTATACAACCCAGTTGTGAAATGTTGCCCTTAATTTGGAGCCTTGAAATAAACCTCATTATTTATTAAGGCCTGTCTACACTCATATTTTTGTCATGTCTGTCAGATAAAAATCTGACCGTCTGCCAGTTAAACACCATCAAATACTGTCGGACATCAAACCTGTCTGCCAAAGTACTGAACAGACTTCAGACAAAGTCTAAAGTCTGGACAGACAACAGCCAATCAGTGGACAGTTTGATAACATGTGACCTTTAAGTGGCCACATGATTGAACAAAATCATCAATTGTCATCAAACTTGTCTGACGGTGTGGACGAAGTCTTTAGACAAAGTTAAACAACATCAAACCATTGTCTGTCGGACAAAACCTTTAAAGGCACAGGCTCGTCAGCAATGCGCACACGCCAAATTCGTGCCACGAAATACGCAGCTCCATAGCAAAGGAATGGAGCTGCGTATTTCGTGGCACGAATTTGGCGCGCGCGCATTGCTGACGAGCCTGTGCCTTTAAAGAAGAATAAAACACAAGTCATTCTTATTTCTGGAAAAACAGTAAAAATAATCACAAACATGGTTGAAATTGTAAGCTTTTAAAGACTGAATTTAAGGCTAAAATCAAGTCTGTGAACTTAGTAAACAGAGGCTTAATCTAGCAGTGTTTGCCAACTGGTTCGTTCTAACATATCTTGCAGAGAATGCTGCATAAGCAATATTTGATAGGGGACCAACTAAATGCAGTATTACTGTGTGGCATTTTGGCTGGTAGCCTGTGTCCGCTTAGCGAATATAGTCTGTATTGTAAGAAAATGTCTGCTTTGCGAATTCATAAAAAAGCACAAAATATGAAGATTTTTCTGCTTTTGCTAAGTGGAATTTAGAAATAAATTGGGAACAGTAACAAGTATTATAAGCTCGAATTTTACAACTAGGCCATGCTTTTTGTATGTTTTAGAAGCCATATAGACTCTTTTCACCAACGGCCATGACCGGGGGCAGTCACATTGTCGCTGTGCATCTTGCAGGGATGCCAGTCTTCCGGCTATAGCCGAAAGTCTGACAAAGCCTTTTTTCAGGCCGGAAAAGTAAACGGCTGGAAATATAAGGAGAATATATTTTCAACTCTTCAAGTCCAAAAAAACATGGAAAATTGTCTCACTTACTGATCAACGATGTCCGGATATATGCCCTATGTCATGTATGTACAGCCTATGTACATGATTTGCACACATGCAGTATGTCTGTATCTCGGCCATAATCATTCACGGCTAAAGTACCACGAAACCAGACTATTGATCAGAAGTACATAGAGGGCGCTGTATGCATACAGCAGTGGTTAGATCACATACATACTGACATATGCATTGCACACTCAATGTACATACTGTACAGTGCTGGCAAGTCCATGTGCACACATACATGCAGTTATGATAGTGGATTTGTTTCCGGCCCTGAAGGTAAGAGCCACTGGCATCCCTGCAGCCGATTTCACGAAACTTTACGCAATTGCGTAAGTCCACTTATGCCATAAGTTATTGCGTAACTTGCGCAATAAGTTAATAAGCGTTTCACGAAAGATGTGCCACATCAGGATGTGGCGCAACTCGCCGACTTACGCCATAAAATGTGGCGTAACTTGCGCAATGGTTTTTGGTGGCGTAAGTTGGAAAAATGTGTCGTAGGACAGTGGAAAATGGCGATAATGCAGCTAGCTACACGTGCTTATTTACCGCATCGTCAACGAACTGAACCCCAGCCTTCCGTTTGTAGAAAACAGCCTTTATCAGTGAAATCTGCGACTCGACGCATTATGACTCGCGACGGCAGCCATGATGACCGTGCAAAATTTGTGAAAAACAACGACGTATGTTTTATGTACGACTATTTTATCAAGCGCAAGCATCAAATAGTCGTTGATAAACTAGAAATTAGCCTCGTCCTAGAAGTTACAAGTGCTAAAGTGAAAAAATAAACGTTGCGCAGCTAAGAAGAGTTTCGTGAAATCGATTTTAAGTAATTGCGCAGCTACGGCATAACTTTATGGCGTAAGTCTTGCGCCATAACCGTTTATGGCGCAAGTTACGCACCGTTTCGTGAAATCGGCTGCAGATCTTGCACGAGTAGGCACTTTGTGGATCTATTGTCACAACATTTAAATAAGGAAACCTGTCCCCTGTCCCCTGTCATGGCCGCTGGTGCAAAGGGTAAGCACTCCAGCCAAAGATTTTACAGTCTTTGGAAATTACCCAGGTTAGAATTAGTGCTTTTGTTATAAGGTGACATTTTTGGCAGGGTTTTAACTGAAATCAGTTTTTTATAGTCTGTATTCATTTATTTTCTATGTAAGCTTTGACCAGATTTTCCCCAAGACCTCGGACTGACTGGGCAGATGCTCTACCAGCTGAGCTATGAGGCACAGTGGTATTCTCCCTTAGGTTTCCCCCAAGACCTCTGACTCACTGGGCAGATGCTCTACCAGCTGAGCTCTAAGGCACAGTAGTATACTCCCTCAGGTTTCCCCCAAGACCTTTGACACAACGGGCAGATGCTCTACCACCTGAGCTCTGAGGCACAGTGGTATACTCCCTCAGGTTTCCCCCAAGACCTCTGACACAATGATCAGATGCTCTACCAGCTGAGCTATGAGGCACAGTGGTATACTCCCTCAGGTTTTCCCCAAGACCTCTGACACACCAGGCAGATGTTCTACCAGCTGAGCTCTAAGGCACAGTAGTATACTCCCTCAGGTTTCCCCCAAGACCTTTGACACAACGGGCAGATGCTCTACCACCTGAGCTCTGAGGCACAGTGGTATACTCCCTCAGGTTTCCCCCAAGACCTCTGACACAATGATCAGATGCTCTACCAGCTGAGCTATGAGGCACAGTGGTATACTCCCTCAGGTTTTCCCCAAGACCTCTGACACACCAGGCAGATGCTCTACCAGCTGAGCTATGAGGCACAGTGGTATTGACACATTCTATTTTAGCCTTCAAATGTTTAGCTACATTCATTGCAGTGTCGTTTCGCTGTACAAGTAAAAACTTTGAAATAACATAAATTTCTCTTTCTTGCTGGCAAGATTTAAATCTTATGCGTAGATACTTTCGTAGGATGCTCATTTTTATTTTCAAATAGGTCGATACATGTACTTCTCACTTTTGGTACTGCTTATTAGTAGATTTTTGTCTATTTTATTTTAACAAAAAGTCCCTGTTTTTGGCATGTAGTACTGTTTCTCTCAAGCAGAGTTTCTGTTCTTGTACACTTTGCGCTGTGTTTCGGGATAAAGATTGATCCCCTGATAAGAATGCGGCATTGTTAACCGCAATGATTCAGAGTGCCGCATTTACATTCTGTAGTTGATCTTGAGCGCGGCGCCAGTCAAAGGTCATGCTCTTATGCGTGCATGTACAGAACAATGCGTGCGTGTACAGTACTGTGCAAGGCCACTTGAATTTCGCGGGCTTTCCCCCCGCAACAGCTGTGGAGTGGATGCGGTAAAATTAATTGCTCATCTAACCGCAAACTAATCCTGAACTTGGGGTGCGACCCTCCGTCTACGCGGGACCAAAATCTCAAGGTCTGATCCGAGGCCAATTTGGTCCCGAGAGCGTTTACACTCAGTTTGTGATCCGGAGCTGATCCTGAGCTCGGGATCAAGTGTAAACAGGCTGTTGATAAATCATGGCATTTAAAATAAACTGTCGGGGAATTAATATAATTATAGATAAATTTATTCTGGCACTCAATGGATTGTTCTTTTGTATTTTAATTACACATGTAATTAAGGCAATGATATTCAAAGAATACGGTAGAAAAACACTCATAAAAATCGTGGAATTCGTCAAAAGTTGGTATAAGTATCACACACGTTCGTTAATTAAATTCTTCCTAATACAACGTGATCATTTTGGTTTAAATTTGGTAAAGAAACATGATTTAAGCAGTGAAAAAAGTAGAAATTTTACTTTGTAAACACTTGGAATTTTTATATATACTCCATAGAGTTAGTGCATGTAGTCTCAACTGGCGAACGTGTATGGTAGATTTTTCTAAGAATTTTGTCATTGTTTCACATACAGTAGTGAACACTAAAAACTATTGTTTTTGAATAGTTGGGGAACAAGTTGTGATGTTCGCTATAGCACGATATTCGTTAGACTGGTGCTTTTTTGAATGTATTTGCTATGTGCCGTGCTGAATGCACACGATATATATGCTGCCTATTTTTAGCATTCATTTGTGCCAAAAGTCACCAACATGTCGATGTTTTGCACTGGTGATGTTGAAAATAATTTACGTCAAAGTAGTTTGGAGGAGTAATCTGTGAAAGTCAGATTTACTCTTGAAGTTGTTTAGTCCGTTATTCAAATTCACAATTTTCCCTTTTTAAAAAAAAAGTCCTTACATAGAAAATGAAACGATACACAAATAAAATTCATGATGCATTTTGTTTCACTGTGCTTCTGATTTGACCCCCCAAAAAAAATGCATTTGTATTTTTTCCAGAAAAAGAAAAATCAGAAAAACAATGTCAGAGAAGAATAAGTCTGAAAAAACTGTAGGCAAATTTTCGGTTTTTTTCTTTCAAATTCTGAGACATGTTTATGCCAACTTTATCACAAATTGGGTAAAAAAAAATCAAGTTTTGACATAATTGCTGCATTCATTTACCTTAAATCCTGAAATCTAGGAGAAAAAGCCTTTACAAAAGAAAAACTTAAAAGTTTTGACATTTCTGATCAAATTTGAGGAGCAAGTACCGTTAACTATAGCTTGACCAGTGTCCCTCAAACAGTGGATATTATTCTTCGTTCCGGGAACTTGAGGCAAACTATAGACCCTCTGCACGGGCGGCCATGACAGAGGGAAGTCACATTGTCACTGTGTGTCATGCACGAGTAGGCACTTAGTAAATCTATTGTCACATCATTTAAATATGAAAACCTGCCCCCTGTCATGGCCGTTGGCCGTTGGTGTATAATTCCCACTTTAGCTTGCTTTCCTCTAACTGTAATTTGCATGTCTGGTCACCAGTCTCCCTTACCCTTCCCAGGGGGTACTGGTAAGAACATTTGCAGACGTCCACTAGTGGGGGTAGGTCCTGTCGTTTTTAGAATTATTTCAAGTCTGACTTTGTATATAATGTACCAGTTATGCATAAGGTACTTCTCATAATTGGTGAAGTATACACTATCTCAGACTTGAAATAAGTCTAAAAATGACAGGACCTACCACCCTAGTGGATGTCTGCCAATTTTCATACCGCTGTACCCCTTGCCCTTCCCTCATTAAAGGCACAGGCTCGTCAGCAATGCGCGCGAGCCAAATTCGTGCCACGAAATACGCAGCTCCATGCCTTTGCTATGGAGCTGCGTGTTTCGTGGCACGAATTTGGCGCGCGCGCGCATTGCTGACGAGCCTGTGCCTTTAAAACCTGATTATATTTTGTACACTTAAGAAACATTCTGACTGTTTTCTGTGAACATTGCTGCATATCATTTGTTCTACTGTTCGTGTGTCCTGCCATGAAGTACGTGTACTTGTTTTAGAAAAAAAATTATAAAAAAGAAACCAAACTCAAAAAAGTTGTAAATTTACCAATTTTCTGTGGGTAGGCGATGTGAGTTCGTGTGTTCTGTATGAGGTATCATGCAATGTGTACTGGGCCTGGTTCTGGACCCACGCAATGTGTCTGTAACATGTACATTACAAGTTGTGTGCAATGTGTAAATGGACTGGAAAAAAATAAATTATTATGGAAAAGACAAAACGTTTCATGTATTGTCTCACTCATTTTGCCCTGTGTCGGAATAGACCGTATAGAATAGCTGCCATCTTGTAGGGCAGTTTATTTGTTCCTTTTTGATCGAGAGTGGGAATTTTCAGCACACAAGCTTTATGCAGTCATGCATATTGAAGCTGTTATGTCGGAATATTTTGATGTCAACATAATTACAAAAGAAATTTCAAATTTTGATTAAACTGAAAATGTTGCTCAGTAGGTTTTAATCTCATTGAAATTTGGTTGCTAATTATTTATTTGTCCCTGGTCACTGTATTCTGTTTTAAAATTGGCAAAATTTGTGTCTTATTACGGAGCGGGTCCCATTTCAACACTTTGTCAGCATACAAGAAACTGTAACAAAACCCTCAACCTATGGGTCCGAATTACAGAGCTTTAAAGGTAGTAGCGGTATACTTGTTTGGTCAACTGTTAAAAATGGCATGATTTCCACTGGTAACTCATCTAATGAAAGCTAAGGTAGAGAAAACTACCTTGTAGAAATTTCAGCCACATAGATGCAGTAATACTTCAGAAAACGTTTTAAAAATCCGATCACGGTTTTGTACATGAATGAATGGCTCCAAATAGCTTGGACATGTTGAACGGAAAGTCTTTAAATAATTCAGTGATTTTCAGTGCATTTTGGGGGCACTTCGGACGAAATAATTTCACAGGATGATTACTTGTAAGATGGTAAGATAATAATTCAGATTTTGTTTTGGAGGGTAATTACCAAACGAGTAGACTATCTTTAAACATTTAGTGCAGTGAAAGAAAATGACATGTTGACCTTTGCTCACATGCTCACACCCCCATAAATGGAATGGTATATTCCAACTCAAGAAATAAAAAGTCCATACCACGCATTCCACACATTCCGGGTTTCCCAGAATGCCCTTGGCTTGAGCTGGGTAGCCTCAGATTGCATGACTTGTCAGTGATGTGTTAAGCTGAGTTCTTTTTTTAGTTCTTCACTAGCGCCGTGAGCAGACTTGCAGCAAAGACTTCCCAAAGAACTGTTTTTTTCTGTATATCTCATTCGTGAAATTTATATAAACTCATCACAATGGTAAGTACAATTTGTTTCATAAATTTAGTATACATTTTTATTTTCTTCCGCCATATCTACAAATATCTGGCAACAACATATCTGTGGGGTACAGTGGTTTAAAGGCCCTGTAGATGATCTGTTTTTGAGCGATTCTGCGAATAAAACCATTATAAATCAAAAGAAAGACATCAACAAACTTATCCGAAGAAATTTCAGCTTTGTCAAATATACCACGTTTAAAAAAACCATGAAAATCCATATGCATTTTCCTGGTCTTGGCGGGGTGTTTCAAATATTCGTTCTCAGTTGATCGGATACTATGTGGCTTGCGTCATGCACTCTGTGGCGCACATACTGCATGTGCGCACGATTTATAAAAATGCATCGCGTTGGAACACGCACACGGTGTAAACAGCGCCCATGCATTTTGGACCGCGTAGATGCATGCGAACAAAAAATAAGTAAATCGTTTGCAAACGATCTAAATAATTTCATCTTTACGGCTTATTTTCTGGTAAAATTATATCATTTTGAGCGAAAACCCTTCATTGGATAGTTGCTATTAATTAAATCTTTACTTTCAGAACTTTTCCTCTGTAAACTCGTCGATTACTTTTTGGGGTCATTGCAAATGATCCACTGGGCCTTTAAGTCACTGACTCGCAATACTCGGGTGGAAACTTGGGGTTGCGGGTTCGATACCTGGCTGGGGTACCTGTGTACTTGAGCAAGGCACTTAAACACACTTGCTCCATCCTTCGGAAGGGATGTAAAACCATTGGTCCAGTGTGTTAGGTATTGGTAACGCACTTTAAAGATCATTCTTTCGTGAAGAGCAAGGGGATTCCCCGGTGTCTCTGGCCATTTCTAATTCATCATGGTTTTCCTTATGCTTGCGAGCGACAGTGCAATGGGGCACTTTTGAGGAATTCTTGGTTTCAGTACCAGAATAAAGTAGTAATCGGACAGTTTTGGGTCGTCAAAAAGATTGAATGTTGTGCATGTAGATATACTTCATTTCCATGAAAAGCTCATAAGGTTTTTAAGTGCTATTCACATTTTCAAATTAAACAACATTTCTAAGCGTGATTAGGGCTTTTTAAAAATGCTGAGCAGTATAAAATTACCAAGTTCCGGTACATGTACATGTACTACAAACCTTCAACAAAAGTTTAATAATTACCCGTATATTTCATCTTGATCCATCTGAATTACATCTAAGTTTTCCTTGTTAATCTAATCCCGATCTTTATTTCCCAGTGGGTAATAAATTGAAGCATTATTTCTTGTTCTGCAGGCCAGGGAACCCGGTAACTTCACCGACGATCAGGTTGAAGGTATGTTGGTTTTAGAAAAAATACCAGTCATATTCACCACTTGAGACTCCATGCACTAAGTCTATATGGAGCATGACATAAAAATCATGTCAGAATTAGTGGCGAACATGTATGGTATTACACAATAGCTCTGAAACAGTGTAGTGTACTGCAACTAATGCACCTATCAATTGTTCCAATCACCCCACCCCCGGGCTGCCCCACCTATGAGGTGGAGATTGTAACTTTTGTGTGACAAAATTTGGGTGAAAAAATCCCCACCCCTGGGGGAAAAAATGCATGTTTTTCCCCCAGGTGCGCTGAAAATTTGATTTCTATGTGTCATGAAAATCGGGACAAAATCCCCACCTAAGGGGTGGGGCAGCCCAGGGGGAGGGGTGGGTGAAACAATTGATAGGTGCATAATAGTAATAGACCGTATTAAATGGCTGCCATCTTGTAGGGCAACTTTTCTTGTTTAACTTCTAAGCACAAAATGTGCAACCATGTCCTCACAGAACAAAGAAACTGCCCTACAAGATGGCAGCTGTTTGATACGTTCTATAGGCATATGTGGTGTTGCAACAATCCTTGCATGCAGCCATAGGTAGAGAAAGCTTTACTCAATATTTTAGCAAAATTTACATAAATTAATAAAAAACAAGCCCTTTTTTCTTTGCAAGTCATCACAAGTCTTTTTGGGGCTCAGTCAAGTCTAAAAAAACCAAAAATAAAAAATAAAAAAACAACCCACCCCCCAAAAAAGACATGAGCTTCGAATTCACCCAAAATCTCTAAAATGCATTGTTATTTGACCTTTAGCGTTAGCAACAAAAATAGATTAGGCATGGTAAAACAGGCTTGTGAAATATCCTCTTTTCAGTTGATTTTTTAGGGGCTTTTCCTCTTTTTTTTTCTTAAGGCAACTCATTTCATGTGGTGCCAGCTTAAATTTTCCTTTCAAGTCAAAATAGGAATCCATTTTCCTCTATTTTTATTGTTTACTGCTAACATCCCTGATACAATATCTTTCTTTTAAATGAGGGAAATTAAAGACTAGATTTAACTTCATTTGTACTATACAGAAAATCTTCTCTTGGAATTGAGAAAAGGCTGTTAGGGTCGGAACGTAAGGCCTCAATTTTACAGTGAAGTGAAATTTCTATTATAATTGCATAATATAAGTTTTCCCGTTCAGTTTTAACAAAATACCTCCCAGGTTTGTTTCAGATGCATTTATTTTATTTAAAGAGAGCATTCAATTTGGGTTTTCAAACACGCAATCAAGAAAATTCCACACTCAAATTTAAAACTACGCGCATTCAATTTTGAAATACCAGCGAAAATCATTTGAAATCGCCCAAGCCCTGAGCTTGCAATTGTGCTAAATTGAATGAAGATTCACTGATTTGTATTTGAATGACGCAAATTCTAATCTGGATGCATTAGCGAACAAATGTGAATGTCTTTAAACGAAATTGAATAACGTGCAAATGAATAAGAACCAGAGAAATTGCGTCCTGATCAAAATCACTTGAATACGTACTTCCATAAACGAAATCGAATGCATTTCTGATGAATTCGAGCGAGAAAACCTATATTAACTGACACATCAGTAAAGAATTTCCAAAGATTTCTAAAGCTCAACCCTTAGGAAGGCCATAAGAAATTACATATCTTAGCTTTACTGCCCTTTTGCAGTCTTCCCATAGATTTTTAAAATTGTAAGTGCCTTTTGCAAATGCCACACCTACATGCGCCCCTTGAACAATAATTTGCAGTGCCCTTCGTTACAAAATTAAAACTTGTCTTAAAGGAGCCCAGAGTGCTCCTTTAAGACACCGGGAGCCCTCATTATACAACGCCTTATCCAAGTGCCTGGTATGTGAACTCCATGTATGGAAACGCCTGCCCAATGGTATGGCCCAACACACAGCTGGGAGCGCACACCTTATATGTACATCGATGCACAACACAGTGTGTGTATGTGATGCTGCATGCAGATAATGTGGGCATCATTGAGTATATATGCCAATGATGATACCTTATATTCAGGGTTGACTTGGAAGTTCAAATATACTCTGGGGACTTTTAATATGAAGCAACTTACTGATAGAATGTTATTAATGTATTTTCAAATGTTTAAAGGTACATACTTGTTTGGTAAACTGTTAAAAACGGCATGATTTCCACTGGTAATTGAAAGCATAGGTCGAGAAAACTACCTTTTAGAAATTTCAGAAAACCTGAAAAATCCAAGTACGGTTTTTGTGCCTACAGGCGATCTTTGGAGATTCAAGTAGTTTTGTCATTTTTCTCATGAATGGGGCAATTCACACAAAATAATTTCACAGGATGATATTACCAGTACTACCATTACCATCTTGATAACAAGTAAGCTTAAAGATAATAATTTATAAATTCTTTTGGAAGGTAATTACCAAACAAGTAGACTACCTTTAAAGGCCCATTGTTTCATTTGCAGATGAAGCCTATTTTTTTTTATTCCTGAAACAGCAGCACCACATATATCAATAATAAAAAAAAAAAAGTTAAAAAACTTTGCAAGAAATGTCAGCACATAGATGTAGCAATGTTTCGGGCAAAATCTTTAAAATTCATGTATACATATAGTTTTTATGCTAACAAAATGTGTGCACACATTCAGTTGTTAATTTTGGACAGAAAAATTCATCTGGTGTTTGTTACCAAGTAACCATTGTTATCAACTCCCTGAATAAGGTTTTTTTATGTTACAATGGATTATTAAGTATTGATATTCGGTTGTAACGCCCAAGTAGATCCCTGTCATTTGATTGGATGATAGAAGGTCACATGGCATTAAATATTTTAACCATTTTTAAAATGCTACGTCACCAACCGTGCATTTTTGTTCCTTACGATTTTTTTCCATTGCACTGCGCACCTGTTTCCATTGCACAGCGCGCCTGTTTCTATTGCACAGCGCGCCTGTTTCTATTGCACGGCACACCCGTTTCTATTGCACGGCATGCGCACTGCATGCATTTTTACTGCAAGCGCGTGTTCGTGTACACGCGTGACATTGCACGACACTGAAGCAGTCGCGTTTGCGTAAGACGTACGTGTGGTAGATGAGTCGGATTCGGTCATTGTGATGCGAGGGATGTCAGGGACTCGGGTCTTAAGTACTTTTTCATATTTTCAGGCTGTCAGATGTTCTCCAATCAAATGACAATAATCTCTTGGGTGTTATATAAAACAAATAATGAATTATTTCATTCGTTCAAATAATGAATGTTTTTCATTCGTTGAAAGATGGAATTATTCCATTCAACTTGGCTCTGCCTCGTTGAATGGAACATTCCATCTTTCAACTCATGAAAATATTTGTACCATTAAACTCATATAAACATTCATTATTTGTATAATGTAACATTTACAGCTGTAAATGTTATTAAAGCCTATTTAAATTATTCTTCAATCATCACAAACTAAATTCCTGGATAAAGAAATATTTTCCAGAGGGAAATATTAAGTGACTCGTCTTTAAACGAAAGTTTCACCCATGCATACTATTAACAAAACTCTCATAAATTAATATAATTTACGCCAAATAATTTGTACTAGATTGCTTCCCATGGTTAAAGGCCCAGTGGATCATTTGCAATGACCCTAAAAAGTAATCGACGAGTTTACAGGGGAAAAGTTCTGAAAGTAAAGATTGAATTAATAGCAACTATCCAATGAAAGGTTTTCGCTCAAAATGATATAATTTTACCAGAAAATAATCCGTAAAGATGAAATTATTTAGATCGTTTGCAAACGATTTACTTATCTTTGGTTCGCATCTATGCGGTCCAAAATGCATGGGCGCTGTGTACTCCGTGTGCGTGTTCCAACGCGATGCATTTTTATGGATCGCGCGCACACGCAGTATGTGCGCCACATAGTGCATGACGCAAGCCACATATAGTACCCGATCAACTGAGAACGAATATTTGAAACACCCCGCCAAGACCAGGAAAATGCATCTGGATTTTCATTGTTTTTTTAAACGTGGTACATTTGACAAAGCTGAAATTTCTTCGGATGAGTTTGTTGATGTCTTTCTTTTGATTTATAATGGTTTTATTCGCAGAATCGCTCAAAAACAGATCATCTACAGGGCCTTTAACACAATTCACTGTGAGAGGTGTGGATTATTTTTGCCTTTCAGAGTATAACTTTTGCCTGGGATCCTGAGGAAACTGACAACATATCAGAAAAACTATGAATCTTTGAATAAGTTTAAATCTTTCTTTTTTTCAACAGAGTACAAAGACATCTTCAATCTTTTTGACAAAGTTGGTGATCACAAAATTCCCAGCACAGATGTCGGCAATGTGTGCAGGTGCATAGGACTGAACCCAACGCTAGCGGAAGTTAAGAAACTCATAGGGAAAGCTGATGAATGTAAGTCAAGATTTCAGAATTCTTTTAAGCCAAGCCTTTTATCAAGAAGCACTGCAGGGAAGATCACCTCCTTACATGCGAGTCTTTCCACGGTAAAGGGGGCATTTTGGCAGACCATATTTTCCAGAAAATACCTTTGTCTGGTCTCAAAATAAAAGAAATAAGGTTCAGTTGTTCTGAATAGATAACTTTAGGCCCAAAAAGGGTTACAAATAGTGTGACAACATGCCTTTCTAAAAACCCTGTGTACAAATGTTCAATATACGCTCGTAACTGGGATGACCTAAAAAGTAACAAGTGTCCGTCCCGTTTATGAGCGTATACATATTGGAAATTTGTACACAGGGTTTTTAGAAAGGCATGTTGTCACACTATTTGTAACCCTTTTTGGGCCTAAGTTATCTCTTCAGAACAACTTAAACTTATTTCTTTTATTTTGAGACCACACAAAGGTATTTCCTCGAAAATATGGTCTGTGTTGCCAACATTCTAAAGACCCATATTTGGCTCAGGATTCTGCTTAAGTTTCGTGGGGATTTGTTGTGAGAACAATTAACTGAATAGGTATGACTTCATTTCTGGCCATTACTATATATATTCTTGCCTGTTATTGAGTTAACCTGAGAAAATGTATTTTAAAACCCTTTGGATTTGTGATACACAATGGGGGCGTAATGGATTGGGATAATTTTTGTCACCAAATGATATTGAGTGCAACCGACTATAGTTTTGGTCTAAGAGCACAATACACACTGTCGCAATTTGATAGTAACTAACAATAATTCTGCATTTATCGTTTTATCTCTTGGCCATCCAGACGACCGCTTCACATTTGAAGAGTTTCTTCCAATGCTGCAAGCCGTGTTCAGGAGCAAAGATAAAGGAGTATTTGAGGATTATTTGGAAGGTCTGAAGGTCTTTGACAAGGAAGCAAATGGCCTGATCTCAGCGGCGGAGTTGCGTCATGTCTTGACGGCTCTAGGTAGGATCACAGCTTAAGCCCTGTCTACACTGAGGCACAGTGGTATACTCCTTAAGGTTTTTCCCAAGACCTCTGACACATCAGGCAGATGTTCTACCAGCTGAGCTATGAGGCACAGTGGTATACTCCTTAAGGTTTTTCCCAAGACCTCTGACACATCAGGCAGATGTTCTACCAGCTGAGTTATGAGGCGCAGTATACTCCCTCGGATTTCCCCAATGACCTCTGACACCCTGAGGAGATGCTCTACCAGGCAGTATACCACTGTGGGGAAAACCTGAGGGAGTACACCACTGTGCCTCATAGCTCAGCTGGTGGAGCATCTGCCTAGTGTGTCGGAGATCTAGGGGGAAAACCTGAGGGAGTATTCCACTGTTCCTCATAGCTCAGCTGGTAAAGCATCTGCCTGGTGTGTCAGAGGTCTTGGGGAAAACCTGAGGGAGTATACCACTGTGCCTCATAGCTCAGCTGGTGGAGCATCTGCCTAGTGTGTCGGAGGTCTAGGGGGAAAACCCGAGGGAGTATTCCACTGTTCCTCATAGCTCAGCTGGTAAAGCATCTGCCTGGTGTGTCAGAGGTCTTGGGGAAAACCTGAGGGAGTATACCACTGTGCCTCATTAGCTCAGCTGCTAGAGCATTTGCTTGGAGCATTTGCTTGGAGCATTTGCTTGGAGCATTTGCTTGGAGCATCTGCTTGGAGCATCTGCTTGGAGCATCTGTTTAGAGGTCCCAGATTCGTATCACATATTTGGTTGAATTTATTGAAGATGAAGATTTGATTTTTTAAAACTTTTCCCTTCAGGTGAAAAACTCACAGATGATGACATGGATATCTTGTTGACAGGACATGAAAACGAAAAAGGAATGGTGAATTATGAAGGTGAGTTCCAGATATCCAGTGTGTCTAATCCATGGTTAGAGCCAAGGATGTTGGTGCTTCTTCAAAACGTTTCATTTTAAGATCACAGAAAATTGCTTTTCTTGGAAATACTGTCCACACACAAATACTTTAAAGTTCAATGCCTCAAATTGAACTTTAAAGGCCTGTCCTCATTGGACTGTTTTTAGGAAAACTTACCGAGACGATGGGTACTTTTCCCATTTTAAGTCCAATGCGGACAGCCTAGGACGTTTACCTCTCAGTAACTTTTCCTGAGTCCAGCGGTTACTTTTCCTGGCCAACTTTTGCCCAGGAAAAGGGTCCAGGGAACTTTTCCCGAGACAAAAAGTCCAATGCGGACACAGCGAGTCGTAAAAGTGCTCTGGAAGCGTACATCCGGCCCGTGAAAGTCATACTGCGGAGGGACACTGCGCATGCTCTGCCACGGTCTCGGTAAAATTTTAATATGTCAAAAAGTCCAAATACGGACAGCAGTAAAATTTTACCATTTTTCATTTTATCATCGTCTCAGTAAAACCTCCCAAAAAACAAGTCCAATGCGGACAGGGCTTAAGCCCCAAAATAGGCTGCGGAGCAAAAATAATCTGCCATTTTTAATGTAATAGAATTGGCTCTCCAGAACTTCTAACTCGTGGAATTTTTATTTAGAAGACTTCCAGAATATTGAATATTTCCTCTCCAGAAACCTGGGGCCGTATTCATAAAACACACTTAACTTTTAAGGGATTCCCTTAACTAAGTGATATCCCTTAAGTGATATAAAAAAAACACTTAAGTGTAATCCTGAAAATTTCCCACATTTAAGGGAATCCCTTAGCCAAGTTGCACTTAAGTGTGTTTTATGAATACGGCCTCAGGGCCATAGTTGCAATGAGTCCAACACAAGTCTATCACAATACTCACAACAAGGCTATCACAATAGACTGAGAATGACGTAACTTACCAGGGTAACTGGGTCTAAACATTCACTGGTAATCTAAAACGTCCATTGCTAAAGCGTAGGGAAACAGTTCACTGGTTTTAGTGTAGACCCAGTAACCTTGGCAACAAACAAGGCAGGGGCGGATCCAAAACCCCCTTTTCCAGGAGGGGGTTTTGCCACCAGGGAGGGGTTTTGCCCATCAGATTTTTATGTCTGCTTGTTTCGGACAGACGGACACGCAAAAAATGCATTACATTATATTTTTTGGTGTCGGAGCAGGGGGGGTGTTTTGAAACCCAAAACCCCCCCTCTGGATCCGCGCCTGCAAGGGTGATGTTTTCACTTTAGTGCTCTATATTCCCTGGGTCTTGATTCAAGTCACAAGCTTTTCAAGTGACATTTCAAAAAAGGCATTCTTTTGTGCATGTTTATAAAAAAAATAGGAACACTGTGTCGCTGAAGGACAAGAAAAATTCATTTTGTTTTTGTTTTCAACTGTTTTTAGATTGGATCAAGAGCATTATGGTATCCATTCATGATTAGCTGCGTGTCTACCCTTCTGTCGTGTTCCACATTCATCAAGTAATTATATAATATTGGATGGCTTTGAGGGTGATAGGGAAATATACCACCTGGGTCATGAACATTTTTGCTCGTTTGCTATTGTCATGACAAGTGCGGTATATCCTCATATCACGTGAAAAGACACCCAAAATTATTGTTGCATAAAATGAAGCTTAATTTCTCTATTTTGGTGCTCAAAACTTCATTCAAGTTCATTTCCTATATGTTTACGAGTGCATGCATTTTGTTACTGCTGTACAGTATTTTTTTATACCGTACTATGCATGTTTTGGTCTGCCCGGTTTGGACGCATACAGATTGGGGCTCTCAACTGTACGATATCAGAAATGCATGATATCTGTAAAAGCTTCATTTTATATAACAATTCTTTGTCTTCTGTAATTTCGTTTTTAAAACAAATATTACTGTAGGTCAATTCAGAGCCCTGAAAATGTGGTTCTTTTCACATCAAAAACGACAGGGATACACATTTGACATTAATTTTATTCAAGATTTATTTATACAAATGCACTCTACACGTTTCGTGTATGTCATCAAACCTTAATCCTACTGAAAACTATTCAAAAATTGAAATAGTCATATCAGATTTCACTTTGTAGAAATTAGTATTGGAAAGTTTTCAAAATGTACTTCTCACAATTCATACAATTAAATATTCTTATAACAAAAATAAAGTCAAATTCTTCAGATCCTGAGGGAGTATACCAACTGTGCCTTATAGCTCAGCTGATAGAGCATCTGCCTAGTGAGTCAGAGGTCTCGAGTTCGAATCCCAATAAGGCCCTTACGATTTTTCTCTCATCCCAAGTTTGGTTGTTTCAGATCCAATGTAATCGTTACATACTTAAAGTTTCATCATGCATACAGACATACGTTTGTACGAGATAACATAATTAGTTAAGGATTTACTCAAAAGTTTTTACATGAAACTCCAAACAACAATCATGATAAGTATCGGAAGAATTAAGGGAATTCACTTAAACTCTTAGTTTTTGGTGGGAACTATAAAAAACAAAAATTGCAATAAATCCCGCGAGTGGTAGGTTAACTTATTTCACAGAAAAAAACTGCACCTCCATGTTTTCATTTTTGATGAAAGATTTTATTCATGTGAAAATAATGTACATGTACTTTAACTCTTTGTAGAAAAAAAATAAACACTTCAGTAGTTTTTAAAAACTAGTTGTTGGAAATGTAGGTATTAGATAACAAATTCTATTTATTTAATTTTGCTATCTTATTTTGGGTAGCCTGTGTGTTCTACGATTCTCTATTTATCACAAGATTGGTAAAATGAATTTAAGTGGCTAGCTATTCACATACGTTACCAGTAAATAACACACTAGTTAATGTGCTATTTTGTACAGAAATTTAATTTGTAGCAAATGAAAAAGTATAAAATGGTGAACTACGATTGCAATTCATTAAAAGCAGCCGTTATTTCAATTGAGTAATACTTGTGCATTTAGCACTTCATTAATACTCTGAATTTTGTCTTTTGTTAGAATCACAAATAAAACATGATTATGAATTATTTCAACATGATTTGTATGTAAACAAAATAAATGGCAATTTATGTTTCAGTTATACAGGATTATAATTTAGCACACAAATGTTTTCTCAATAGAGGAATTTCACATAAGGGTCATTCTATAAATTTGGGGTCCAACGTGTGACATTTTCCTGTCCCTGTTACACCTGACATACTGCCATTTGCCAAACAAGTATTATTAAAAATGCCTTCAAAACATATTTTTATGAATTGTACTTTATGTAATCACTCTTTGAAATAGAAAGCGTTTAAATAATATGTCCTGAATTTACAAAATACAACATTTTACAAGATGTCAGACATAACAGGGGACAGAAAAATTGGACCCCAAATTTATAGAATGACCCATAAGCCTGTTCTGCGCACTTCCGCTTTAAAACCGTGGCTCTTCGTGTCAAGTCGGCAGTACGCATGCGCTACAAGTACAGTAGTGCACCTTGACCGAGTGTGTACGTGTGCTGTTCTGCATGGCGTTTAGGAGTGATTGTGCATTCACGTGCGTACATTAGTTCACTTGCGGGTTTGATAAAGAGGCTCTTCGTGTTAAGCAACAGAAGTACGAAGATCGGTCTATGTGTTTTCACCACATTAACAATTTATTTTTTTCTTTTCTTTGCATCTTATTTTGTATCTTCTTTTGTATCTTCTTTTTATGAGGTGCATTCAATGCATGTTGACATCTCAGTGCACTTTACAACTATTAAGAACCAACTAAACATCATGAGTTGCGCCTCTGACAGTTAAACCAGAAACACCAGGGAAAATCCCCTTCTCTTCACGAAAGAGTGCTCTGGGATCTTACAAGTGCGTTACACAACACACCGGATCAACGGCTTTACATCCCTTTCAAAGGATGAAGCGATTGGGGTTTAAACGCCTTGCTCAAGGGCAAAAGTACCGCAAGTGGTTTCGAACCCCGAACCTTAAGGTTTTTACACCTGCAGTTTGGGAGTCAGTGACCTAAAATGCTTGAGATCATGGTTGTAGTCGAGTCGATCACAAGTCCTCAAAAGCCTTCACAAGTCCACCACAAGTCCCAATTCAAGTCACAAGCTGTTTAAATGAACTCCAACAAAGGCATTTCTTTTGTGCATGTTCATCCTTTGCCTCTTGTTACTGGACTTGTGATTTTATCGGCTCTGGACTTGTGATGGACTCGACTACAACCCTGCTTGAGATTTTTAAAAATTGGATGTTCCTCTCTTTTTAAACAAAATTTACACATTATGTTCTCCATTCTGTCATAACTTACGTGCTAGACAATGTATTTACAGTAAAATTTACATTTTCCATCTGGAGAGGATCATATGGTAATTTTCTCTCAAATTATATTTTAACTATGATCAAGGAGGCTAAGAGATGTAACATTTTATTGGTCAGTAACGTGTATGAACACCTCTTGTGGCAAGGCTGACTGCACCAGCCTCTGTTAAAACCCCTGAGGCAGGGTGCACCACTCTGCCTGAAGTGCTTCCCTGAGCACTTCTAGGGCTGTTTGGGAGACGCACGTATCCAGAGGTCAGCTTATCCCACTAAAGTTTAATCAAGTATAAACCCAATAAACCTTGTTTTCTGAGAGCCCTTCTGAATTCTCACAGAAGCAGAAAATATGTCATTTCATTACTATGGGAATATCACTTTGTTCAAACAGGTCCACTTAGACCTGAACGAAATAACTGAAGCAGAACAATCTTTAAAGCGATTCCAAAGTGCCGGTTGATCAGTGCATTGTTATCCACAAGTTGACTGTATTCAACACACTTCTGTTCTTTTTAAACCATATTTTGAAGAAAATCACTGGAGTAGAACAGGCTTGAAAGTGATTCCAAAGTGATTGGTCAATCAGTGCCTTGTTATGCACGAGTTCACTGTATTGAACAAACTTCGTCTTAAGAACTTTGGTTTGTTTTTTTACACTCGTCGATAAATTTTCACCTTGGAGCCCACAATAGCCAGCTTACCATTGGGGGTACATGTGATACCATTGTAACGAGCTCCCAAAGAGTTGTTAATGGGAAATTTACTAAACACTGTTTGTGTCTGGGTGCTGTAGAGTTGAATGCTATGCATTTTTTGCCAGGGTTTTTCCGGACACAGATGAGTCACAACATAGACATCGCCTGCTTTGCTAGAACATACTCCAAAGGGTCTACAGTTATCAAAGTTGTAGCTAGATTCGTTGTTACCTTCGTAGTCAGTTTTGATAAGTTGTTTTTCGCGGCTGTTTGTGTACATGATGACCCCACTTGACATGATCAAATACTTGTCAACTGAGGGACTGTCCAGCGTTCTTACTAAAGAGCCATCAAAGTTGTAAATGGATATCTTCTTTTTGTATTTGAAGCCCACAGCTAGCGTGTTATCTTCGTCCACTGCAAGACACGTTGGTCTGTTGCAATCCTGGACGTGTGGGAGGCGTTTTTGGAGAGCTTCGTCTATGGGATAAAACTCGCGAAGGAATTGGAGGTGCTTGTCGAAAGTTTTGACGGCAAAGCCGGCCAAGACAATCAGTTGATCATCTTTGTTAACTGCGATAGCGGAAAGATCTTTGATGTTCTTCTTAAGGTCTTTTTCACCATTTGGAGTCAGTTTGAACAGTGTTCCTTTAGTAATGTCTGCGACAACTAGATGACCCGTTGAGAAAGTAGAAATTAAATCTCCACTTGCTGCAGCTGATGATGTTTCGCGTTCCCAGTTTTCTTTTCGAAGAAGCGTTCCAAGTTTCACTGCCTCCTTATTCATCTTAAAACCGATGAATGAAAGATCAAGACTTGGATCACTGGACTCCTCCTCAACATCTTTGTACTCGTGCAGATGTTTTTGTCTGAGTTTAAGAATTTCCAGGTGATTTGATTCTGACTCTTCGCTCTGAACCACTTTAAACAGCTCCTCCACAAAAGCCATTTTAGCTAACTTCTTATCTTTTCTTCTGTAAATCGCCGTAGCATCTCGCTTCATCCGGTTTCCGACAAGTCTGATTTCTTTCATTCTCATCTCAGTGCTGTGGGAGATGTAGTTGTTCGTTTCTTCAAGCATAATCCCAAGTCTGGCTCTCAAAGACTTGGTGTTTTGCGATATGCCGGCAAACACGTCTGAAGTATACCTCTGGGAGATTTCACTTTGAAAATCTTGGACACAGAACTCAAATGCGGTGGCCAGATCTGCGTAACTATGTGTGTTCATGTTATGATTTTGAGCTGCACAGAGCTTGCATATGAGTTTCTCGCACGTGTAGCAGTAGAAACGCACCATCTGGTGGGGATGTGTTTTGCAATTTGATGTTCTTTTTGTAGCTTCATCACAATTTAAATCTATTGCTCGAAGTTCAGCCAGAGTTGAAATTCTGTGAGCTTTCAAGGCAGACAACCGCTTATGGGCTTTCTCGCATTCACGACAGAGATAGTTTCTACAATCCATACAGCAAGATATGGCCTCGTTTTCTTCATCGCAAGCTTGGCAAACGATCTTCGGTTCTTCTTTAAATAAAAGTTGTTCCTGTTTACTAACTTCGTCAAGTATGGACATCAAGTCAAAACTGTTGCACAAGTTTGCGACTTTGCCATCTGGTAAGTTCGTTTCATGTTGACATATTGGACACCGAAGATCCCTAACATGTTGTTTGTAGCTCTTAAGTTCCTCCAGGCACTTTAGGCAAAAACTGTGACAGCAGTCTAGTGTTTTGGGATTTTCGTAGCGGGCATGGCAGATGGGGCATTCTAAGTGACCTTGGACGATCGTACTTAAAACTGATTCTGCAGTTACTCCTGTCGCCATCTTTGAGCCCAACTTGCAACTGAAATCGAAAAAGAAAAATAATTTGATTTTTCTTTAGGTGCTCCATTGGAGCACAACTGGGCAAAGTAACGAACGCAACATCTGGTATGCAAAACTTAGAGAAAACAATTGGATTCATATAGGGAAAACCTAAAGGAGTATGCCAAAATTTGAACACTGCCTTATAGCTCAGCTGGTAGAGCATCTGTGTCGGAGGTCTTGGGGGAAACCTGAGGGAGTATGCCACTGTCATAGCTGTATGCCACTGTCATAGCTGTATGCCACTGTTATAGCTTAGCTGGTAGATCGTCTGCCCGGTGAGTCAGATGTCTCAGGTTCGAATCCCGATAAGGCCCTTAGGATTTTTCTCTCATCCCAAGTTTGGTTGTTTCATTTCTATGGTGACTTGATTTTCACTATAAATCATTTCTGAGACATTAATTCAAAAAAGTAAACTTTCGGCAAATTGAGAAAAATTGCTTGACTAACTCCTTATGAAATTTATAATTTTTGGCCAAATACTTTATGATTCACATTTACTTGGAAAATGGGTTCCAAACGGGCTATTTTATTTTTGTTAGGAATCATTTCTGATTTTAGAAAAATCTCTGGACTAACCCCTTTTGATTTTTTTAATTTTTGTCCAAACATTTTATGATTTAGATTTTAGGAAATATTGTTTAGAACCCATAGATGATATTCTTGAAAAAGTTTTCTTGGAAATTAGCATAGAAAACTGCCGAAATGGGTTCTAAACGGGCTAATTTTTTGTTAAGAGTCATTTCCGAGTAATTTTCAAAAAAATTAATTTTGGCAATTTTTTTTTACAAAATCGCTGGACCTTATTATTTTTTTTAATTGTTTGCCATTGATGATCTTCCCTGAATTCGACCTTGACTGCTACCCAGGCAATGGAATATGAAATTGACGTGTCAAAAACAACACCCTAGCCCTCTTGAAAAAGAAAAAAACAAAAACAAACAACAAAAAAAGGTTCAAAACGGCTGTTATGTTTTTAATTTCCAACCAAAATTAACACTTGCAATGTTTCGATAGCATAATAATCTTGCATACATTGCAGACAATGAAAACATATTTATCACAATCCAAAATTGTTTTAAACACCTTTTTTAAATTGTTTGTTTTCTTATAATAAGATACCATCTCAAGTGGGATATAATTCCAGATTTATACCACAACATGTTAAGTATTGTATTGATTTCAGGATCACGTGCAAATGGTACAATAATTATTTACATTTAATACAGAGTTCTCTCAAAACCATTTCATACTGAGCAATACACATTATGATAAAACAATGCGTTACAATGCAACAGTTACTTCCTCGTACTACACACACACAATAACACAAAACGAAACCAACCCTACAATGAAATTCTCACCTACCTTAATTAAACAAGAAATCTAACAGAGATAGGTTGCAACCGAACCTCTATGCTGTACATGCACAAGTACAAAATGAGCGGATATCATCATTTTGTCTGATTAAAAATGCAAAACTACAGCGTTCACTGTGTTTCCACAATGTGATTGCAACATAGTGCTTTGCAGAAGGAAATTGCCCGAGTGTGTACGGTAATTCCCGGACTATTTTTATCCTGTGGATGTGAGTCATTAATGTGGACGCCGCCCTCAAGTTGTGGGAATACACAAGGTGTTTCGATTATGTTTCGAATTTGGTAGTTTTGCAGAACCAGTTTATAAAGCTGAAAAACATTACGGTACATCATGCATTCAGAAACTCTCATTTGGGAGATGAGTGGTTCTGAAGAAAA
The DNA here is from genome assembly GCA_037783545.1 of Henricia sp. BOLD:AAB3569. Taxonomy (NCBI): domain Eukaryota; kingdom Metazoa; phylum Echinodermata; class Asteroidea; order Spinulosida; family Echinasteridae; genus Henricia; species Henricia sp. BOLD:AAB3569. The sequence goes on along the minus strand of JBBELK010000577.1, from coordinate 929,890 downwards.
AAACTGGTTGGTTTTTCAAAAGAGAGTTTCTAAATGCATGTACGTGTAGGCCTATACAGTTGTTTGGCCAGTTCCGAACCGGGTTTCATATCGTCGTTGATTGCGATCTGGAGGAGACTGTTCTGAAAAAAACTCTGACCCTACGAAGTGTAGCAACTTTCGCTGATTTTAAGCATACCGACATTTGGTGCAAAGCCGCTCGTAAATTGGGTGAATTTGCCAACGGAACATCGGAAGTCAGTTGGCTACTTTCGAACCGATTTGCTAGTTCCGAATAGGGCGCCCTCTCTGCTCAGACTACATGGAGATTTTTTCGCCCAACTTCATAGATATAGGCCTACTACTGATGTGAGCAAAAGCAGTGCACTATGAAGTGCTTAAAATGGGGGAAAAGAGGGCACCACCTACACCTGAAAACTTACTTTCACCTACTTTTAAAAATAAAAAGCAGGTGAAAATGGAAATGTTATCTGCTGGAAAGCACCACTTTTCCCTTTTATTCATCATTGTTGGATATTTGTTTGAAAACCATTTTTTTTCCGAGGTCCAGTTCCAGAATTAAGCCTGGTCTTGTTCCGAGTGATGTAGCCTTGTACAAAACAGAATACTTGCAGGGTTTTAAAGAACTATTTAACTAAAAACAAACAAAAATCGTGACCTGAATTTAAGAGAGTGTTATTGCAAATGTAAGAGATCGTAGCAAGTTTTAATGCCGAACATTTGACAAAGCCCTCCCATCCAATCTGTTAATAAAAAAGAGCACCATTTTTATACAACAAACACGAAACAATGTATATATGTTTGTCTTGTTTTCATTCATAAAATGTTACTTTTATTAGCAAAACCTTTAGATAACCCCGTAGATAACGCACTAAATATGTTGTTAAATTACCAAGCATCAATCAACAACAACAAATTGTATACAATAGTGGATTTTCATGTTATTTATATTTAGGCCTATATATAAATATTATATTTTGGATGAAATATTATAATCTGAAATATTATGTAAGATGTTCATAATTGACTGATCATCATGGAAAATATAACTGTGCATATTTGTTATGAAAAAGTGGGATCCCTTAAATTCAACAATAAATAGATAAAACATGTAGACCATATCGAATAGCCGCATTGCAACTTTTGCTATTTACATTGCTTTATGCAAGCACAAAATGTACTAACCATGCATGTGTTCTAAAGGAAAAATTTTATATGGTCTATACATGTTTACAGACATGTAGATCCCTTTGTATATTTGCAATCACAAGGTTTTGAAATTATTTCAGATCATCATTCAAACGAAAAAACAAATGCAAAGAATATCCAGTATTCGTTTTGAAATTACAAAAATGTGCACTACATGTATGTACATAGGTCAAATAAAACAAATCATGTAACTATTATAGAAAAGGTTGTCTAAAGTTGAAACTGTAAAAAGGCTGCTTTCTATTTAAACTAAAATTAACCTTTGCAAGTCAAGATCTTGTTAGCATAAAACTGGCCCCTGAAGTTAAGCAGAGTTCTGTGTTGACGATTTCTGTTCTTTCTGTTGCAAATGGCTCACAGTTTGAGTTAATAGGGATTGAGTGTGTTAAGCAAATTTGAGCCATTAAAATTAATTGAAGCTTGACACATTTTACAAAAAGCATGTAATTTTTAAATTATGAAATTATGTAACCAACTGCATGCTTGGCATTACAAATAGAGTTTAACATGAAAATACATGTAAATAAAATAAAAGAATCCTGTATAAAAACTTACTAGATGTCAATATAAATGGCTTCTTTTTATTGTGTTCCAATTAAAAAATTATACAGAGCAGAATTTTGTCTTCAAGATTTTATTGATCATTGAAAGATTTTTTATCATTTACAACTTTGCATTAACAGGAGTTGTGAGCAAATTTGAGCCATCAAACTTGAATGAACCTTGTCTTTTTCACACAAAAATGAAAGGTATTTTACTCATAAAAGTCCTGCAAGTTTTACTCTAAAAACAAAAATGTTTCCCATTAGAGTTTCCCATCACAATTAACTACACTGTTTAGCAGTAAGCTGAAGTAGAATCTTTCCACAGAGGGTGTAGTGTCACAGGCCTCGAAATTCATTTTCAAAAGGGCACAGCAATTTTCTTTTATAGTAAAGGGCGCCTGAATGAGGAAATGGAAAATTTGTGTTAGAACTTTATAAGGGCAACACAGCAAAAGCACAGGGCACCGATGGCAATTTGCCGAGGTGCTGTGGGTTATTTCAAGGCCGGGTGTCAGTGTGCAGTGTCGCATTAACACTGCTGCTTATGTGGAATTGTGACACATGAAACAGCCGTAGATGCCCAATGCATTTACTGCGCAAAAATGCCAAACAACCCTCCAAGGAGAACGGCTGTTTTATGTAAAGTCAGCCCGCAGGTGCAGCGCAAGACAACGTTCATCTAAGCTACTCCCACGATTCGAAACTAGACAAACGACACTGCATCTTAACTTGCAAGTATTATAAATATTCACTGCTCCATAGTTTCCCATTTTTTTACTGAAACTTTGTGAATAATAATACTTACTTTGTATGTGTAAAACCCGTCTGTAGCCCGCAACGTTTTGCGGATTTGTGGGTTATCCTGTGACAAGCCCGCCTGTGCGCCAGATTTTTGATGGTCGTAAAATTAGATTGAGTTGAAAAATGTGGCCGTATCGTTGACAGAATCGAAAAAACTCGGGACAAATTACATGATTAAAATGGTTAATGGTTGGTCTTCAAATGTATAGTATTTTGAGTGTTTGGTTTTAAAATTTGTTTTCATGCGCTACACTTAAACTTGAAATGATTCGTAACCGGCAATGATTCGGAACTGGGCAAACAACTGTACCGTAAATTGTTTCAGCATTATATTATAGATACTCGCCATGAAAATCATCAAGCATCATATCAGAGTCAGTTTGTGTTACATGTACCATGCAGAAAAATGGGGTTATGATATTGTCTCCTCAAAAATATCCAAGGACCAATTTCATGAAGCTGTTTGGCATTTTGCTCAATACAAATTTTATTTAGGTGATGTCATCTTGACGATACTTAATTTCAACCCTTTTCAAGACTATTTAAACCTCCAACCTCTGTCCTTTACATGCCCCCGAACACCTTGCGTCTGTAACTTGTTCCAGACGCAATCGTCTAGTTAATTTGTTATTTTGTTACTTCAGCTTGATACTCTTTCTGTGATAAGCAACTTTGTGCACAAGCTCTGAAATGGCAGCGAGAGACCACATATAACACCCGTTTCATACGGGAGACGGAATATCAGGCCAGGTAGAGCGACAGACGTTATACATATAATAACGCACCAACTCCCCTAAAAACTGAAAGGAATTCCTTGGATGTTTGAGACACAATGGGGGAACAATGGTAGGGGTGCATACCCTCTGCCACATCGTGCTGCATATACATTCCTAAGATGTTTAAATAACAATAGGAATTCCACGCTGGAGTCGAGTAGAATCGATTCCACGCTGGAGTCGAGTAGAATCGATTCCACTTTAAGAATCTGAGTCACTATTCCAAATTTTCAGGAATCGATTCCTTTTATCTAGATTCGATCCCCAGTGATAGGTTGCCGAATGCCGATTCTTAGAAATTCCGGAACCAAAATACACGGGTTTTGCCGATTCTTAGAAATTCCGGAACCAAAATACACGGGTTTTGCCGTCTTCCTTTCGCAAGGGTCTTTGCTGCACGCTGCACACCGAGTTACCGAGTTTGCGGTGTTCAGCAAAGACTCTTGCGAAAGGAAGATGGGGTTTTGCAAGAGTACTCGGCTTGGTTCTGATATCATATCATGAATGTTCAGTACCGCTCAGTGCCACTTATGGAATCGATTCCGGGTAGCTAGAATTGCGATCGATTGGAATCAGAATTCGATTCCAAAAATGCTGTCCAGAGTCGCCCAAGCCCGCGTTTCCATTCTTCGGTTACGTAACCATGCGCCGCATTCCGGACGCAATGAACCGTGGAAGCAGCAGGTAGATTTTGCAACAGACGAACTGCCGACGGCCGGTCAAGATGCTGGTGATGACACGGGACGTCCTCGACAATCTACGCTAGTGGGATTTTTAGGTACGTAAACTACGATTGTAACGGTTATCCTATTCCTATGTTTTCATGCTATGTGGGAATGGTAAAGATTAAAGTTTTTCTGGGTCTTTTACCTACTTGAAGAAGGGAAAAGTAGTTATGTGGGGTTCGGGATTTAAAATACGTGGGTTGAGTTAGACCATGAACAGATCCTTGCTCTATGGTTAGACAAGCTTAGGTTACCTCGGCTCGAATTTTTTCATGTGGTAATCTCTAAAAGATTAGGCTACCACATGAACAATTTCGAGCTGAGGTAACCTTGTCTAAAGATTACCACATGAAAAATTTCGAGCCGAGGTAACCTTGTCTAGGGTTGAGTGAACTGAACTTGTTATGATTCCTTGCTTATAATGGGGCTTAATCAAGTAATCATCCTTCTAATCTGATTGTTGTTTTCGCTTTCAGGATGGAGTCATGTACTGCAGTACTACCGTATGACGGCGGATCTTGGAAAAGGTAAATTGCGGATCTGTTAAAACTCTTAATTGGAAGAAATTCCTGAAAGATTTTACTTTAATACCTGCACTTTCAACTCTTTGTACAAGTCTTATGGACTTCATTAACAAAATTAAGGTTTTTTGTTATTTTATTCGTTTAGGTTGAACAAAGATGTTAAGGAAATTACCGCCTGGAATCAATAGATAATCCAATTTTAAGATATACTTCCCACTTGCACTTTTGTCGGAAATGTTGCATTTCTGAGATAAATAAATAATAAAACTACCGGTACTGCAGAGAGTAAGACAAAATCACAGCGAGTAAGCGCGACAATAGAGGCCGCTGCATGCAAGCGTACATGGTTCATCTTGTGCACCAACTAAATGCAATTTTTGAAGAAGAAAATGTCATTTTTCTTTAGAAAAGCAACATTTGCGACAAAATTGCATGTGGAAACTGGAAAGTATATCTTAGAATTGGATTATCTGTTGATTCCAAGAGGTAATTTCCTTAAAATCTTTGTTCAACCTAAACGAAAAAAATCCTTTTTTTTATTCAGGCTAAAATAATATTTTCAAAAAAAAAATTCACTTTTTTAGCGGAAGTTAAGCTGTATGAATGAAATAATGCAGGTATTTAAGTAAAATAGGAAAGAATTCTGTTTACTGGCTGCCACTTATTCTCCTTATGACTTAATAACCATCAAAATATTTGAAAGGGAAGTGAATTGTGCAGTAACAAACATTCAAAAAAATTCTTGAAAATACTGCCCTGTTCCATAGATTTAACACACGGCGTCTCAGTGTCAACCAGTGAACGGAATTCATACCAAAACAAATTCTGATCATCTTCTTAACTTTTACAGAAACATGAATTTTATAGTGGATAGTGTAATTTTGGAAAGAATTTACAAGTCGGACATCACATAAGCTTTCCTGCACTAAACCCATCGGACAACTGGGAATAATTCCTGGTATTTTTTCCCTTATACATTGAAAACACATTGCGTAAGCGCGACATAAGTTATTTTAAAGGAAAACAATTCTGATTAACTTCTCAACTCTTAACTAGAATTCTCTTATTTAATCCACATAGGAACAATTAAAATTACCACAAAACAATAATTCAACAAAATGAGGCCATTTTGAATGATCATGGTTAGGGTTTTGGGAACCTTTTATTTATTTTATTAACAGCAATACTTTGTCTTTTCTCCTCAGGTTTTTGATCACCAGCCAAGGGTCCAGTTTAAATGTAAGTATCATATATTCTCTATTGTAACTTTAAAGATGCATTGTTTGAGCTTGGAGCCAATTTTACCATGAATATCTGGGCATGCAATTCTTAGGTTGATGTTAATGATATAAATAGTACTGGAGTTTTATACATTCACCACCAAAGTAGTTACCTATATTGTTCTGTGTGGAGAGGCAATTTATGGTAAAATGCCTTGCCCAAGGGCACATCTACAACCTTTTGAATTAACCAAGGTATTGAGTACCGGTACATGACACTTGACTGTTTGGATATCTAAATTTCATATTAAAATTGGCCCAGACATTTCTTTGTGTTTTTACTTGGTTTATTGATCATAAAAAGGCAAATACTGGGTGTCCGTGCATGATAATGAACCCCACGTATATTTTGAAGGAAAGAACTAACCTCCAAATTTAAATCTTGTGGCAAAAAGTAAAACTAAAACAAAATTGGAATATGTGGCCCTGCAGTGACATGAAAGAAACTTGGCTTGAGAGATGATGAAAATCAATACCTGCATTTTCTGGAAACCATTAGTTTTTGATAATTTTAAAACTAATTAAGTTAGGAAAATAACTAAATTATTGGCCTTTTCGCAATTTCATTGCTTGAGAAATCAGTGGCAAAATCAGTGTACACAAATAAATTTACTGATAATTTCTGGTGTCCTTTAATAACGCATTTCATGTCTCTTGACATCTCAATGCGAACCACCTCAATATTGATACATAGATCGGCAAGTGGCGGCTAAGCCAGAGACATTGGGAAAATTCCCCTTCTCTTCCGAAAGAATGTTCTAGGATCTTTAAGATGCATTACACAATACTGGACCTAGGGCTTTACATCCCATCCACAGGATGGAGCAATTGGGGTAAAGTGCCTTGCTTGAGGTCACAAGTAGTCTGAAAACCACAACCTTCGGGTGTTTCCACCTGAAGTTTGTAAGTTAATGACCCAAACTGCCACGATACTTATAACTCATTCTGCAAATTACCTGCACTATGCTATTAAAGAAGAAAATATAGCAACGTATTTGTATCCGTATATCATCCTAAACCTGTGCACATCAAGTTGAATTTGCGAAAAGGCTACATGAATACATACATCGTACAGACTTCACCTACTCATCTGTGTCAAAAATCGGAAGGTTCCATGTTGTGCATGGCCACAATTTTTATTCAGACATGCTGGTAAATGTACAGCACAAAATCAAATATATGTTTGGCATGTAGATTAAACAAACTTTACTTATTAAATATGTGCGAAGGGAATGAATTTACTTGCTGAAGTGGTTTAAAATTGGAGTACAAACTGCATGTTACAACATGAACTGTCTGCCATTATAATACATGTATTCCAGCAAACATATCAACATTCACTGTCCTTATAGGTACCTATTTACTCCTGGTCCTGGGTGGAGAGAACCCACGTTTAGAACTAATCATTAGGGAGGTTTTCGCACCGTCACGGATACCGATACGTCATGACTTTATGCGCGTCTCGTGACGCGTAACCGTATATAGTACACGTTTTCATATGCGTGAACAAAGGTTATCGGCCTCCATACGCGTAACATAAAAACGGATACCGGTTATGCAGATTAATCGCCTTTTCCGTGATGGATTAATAAGTTTTATGCATTTTGTTTCTTTGTGATGTATCTTCCATGAATACCGATCGAATTTAATGAATCATTCCCACGTGAAAGTGAGGAAAATCTGCTGCAAACAAAGCCAAGCGCAGAGCATATTTAGCAGATGAATGTATGCACATAGTCACACAGTGCGAAACCCAGTTCAGTGAGCGCATCAACGTGAACGTGAACGGTTACCGTTATCCGTATTCGTCACCTTGCGAAACCTCTCTATTGTCTCAAATGCAATCCACACCACATGAATTGACCTTTTCTTTTTTTGTAGAAAATGAAATGTGTAACATGCAGTTTGTGCTCAAAACACGAAAATGGCTAAACAAATTTTCTAAGCAAATTCTTAAATTTAGTTTGTTTTTTTTTATAGGAAAAAAACCCTTAATTCTTACCTATAAATTGATAATCATTGAAAAACCATAAACAAGTTTGTGTGCATTTTCAAAGTTTAACTAAATTAACCTGGTTTTATGTGGAAAGAATTCAGTACTCAATTATCAGAAAACCAGAGGATTGGCAAAAAAATGTAATTTTGTTTTTGAAAAATGTGTCCGACAGCTTGGGCTGTTTTTGTTATCATGACTAGAAATCGGCAGTGGATCCAGGCACTATCTGGGTAGTGCTTGAAATGTCCATAAGCTTAGAACCGCCACTGATTTCCAGTTATACTTGCAAAAACTTGACTCGGGCTGTGCAACATCCAACTCATTTTAGAATAAGTCACATTTTTTCAGGTAAATTTTGGGTTTTTCCTGATCAAATCTGCAAATTTTTTGCTGTAACATTTTACATTCTAATAAAACTAAACATGTGGAAATGTTCCTGTCAACCCATTTAGTGATCACGTAAACTGGACATGTTTAAATAAACCTATGTGTGTGACATTTTGAAGCATTTCCGGAAAGTCAAGTTTGACTGTCGATTTCTCTCTTGTTGCAAAATAATTTTCCTTGAATTTTATATCATTGGAAAGCCCTGTTATTCCTCTTTACGATGTGTCATTTGTTATGATTAAGCAATTGGGGGATGTGCAGTACAGCTGAATACGGGGCGGGTGTAATGTCACAAAATGCATTGCTATTGTCAAAAAGTGCATTGACACATTCCCATCCTCAAAGCAAAAGGGGAATGCACGACAATAGCAGTAATTTTTGTGACATTTCACTTTCCGCCCACCCCTGTATTCCGCTATACTACACATCCCCCAATCGATTAATCATAACAAATGACACATCACTGTAAAGAGGAATAACAGGGCTTTCCAATGATACAAATTTCAAGGGAAATGATTTAGTAACAAGAGAAAAATGGTCAGTCAAACTTGACTTTCCGAACTTTTTGAGGAGTTTAGCATGGTAGTCATCTACAGGGGGCACCTTATAATAGTACAGCATTTGTTTCAAATTTATCTGAAAGTTCCATTTTACAGGGGGAAAATGTATGTTACGTGTGTGACGTCAGAAATGTCACACACGTAACAGACATTTTTTCCCTGTAAAAAGAAATTTTCAAGTAAATTTGAGACAAATGCTGTATTATTATATAAGGTGACCCCTGTAGATGACTTCCATGCTATATTAATGCAAAAGTATTCACCAACACGAAATTTATTGAACATAATACAGTTCAAAAAGCTACACATGTAACAAGAGAATGGCTCTACACATTATTTCCAGCTAAAAGGTACTTTTTTTTTGTACGACTGGTAAATTGTTTTAGTCAAATGGAATAAGTTATGAGAAATTTAACTCAAAAATCATTTTGTTTTGGTATGAAATGCATTGTAAATTGTGTTGATCTGAAATTAATTTTTGCAATTTTCTTTTTCAGAAATGGGAGCTCATGAGGCTGCAAGCAGGGTTGTAGTCAAGTCCACCACAAGTCCCTGGGTCTTAATTCAAGTCACAGGCTACTCAAATGAACTCCAACAAAGGCATTCGTTTGTGCATGCTCATCCTTTGCTTCTGGACGTTTGACGGACTCGACTACCTCGGTTCCAGACGGAATAGTTTTTAAATCTTTTCGCGAGTGATGTCTTTGTGCCGTGGTGCGTCGTAATCTGGAACAAATTGCCGATGGTATTTTTAGTCAATTGGGTATGTAGACAGAAAACTTGAGAAAGTCAATTTTCAGTTTATCGTCATGTTGTTACTAACAATATGTAACTTAATTGTGATTTACCAAGTTACAAATGTTGTGTTTTACTGATTTGTTTCTTGAAATTGCAGTTATCGTTTGTAATTATATTTTCTTGTTTTATAGTGAATGTTTAATAAATCATTTTAATTGTATTTCTTTGTACACCATTTTTATTAATTTTTTCTTTAACAGGTAGAGGAGGGAAACCTCCACTTCAATACATTAGAAAATCGGACAGGGGGCAACCCCTGTTCGATTTTCAAATTATAATTTTGGTCCACCGCGCCCTGGACTATCTGTAAAGACAATAGCAATTAGGACCTTGCATAAATTAAGTTAATGAACATTTTACTTGAATATATTACTTGGTTTACTTATTGGAGTACAGAATAAAGTGAGACTTGTTTACAAATGAAACTTTTGTTGTCAGTGACTTTTATTTTGACTTTGGAAGTTACTTTAACTATATAACACTATTTAAATAAGATTGTTTACAAACATTACTATATTTGTTAAAGTACATTTAACAATGCTACAAGAGAAATAAATACAATTGGTTGTTGCTAAATGAAGACAAGAATATTAAGTACAAGTCAATGTTTACAAACTGTTAGTCATTTTTTGAGAGAATAATTTGAGCAAGTTTTGGTTTGTTTACAAACTGATAAGTCATTTTTTGAGAAAATAATTTGAGCAAGTTTTGGTTTGTTTACAAACTGATAGTCATTTTTTGAGAAAATAATTTGAGCAAGTTTTGGTTTGTTTACAAACTGATAGTCATTTTTGAGACACTGAAGAGTTGTGTGCTTAGGGATGGATAGAAGATTCAATGTTTACAAACTGTTAATCAATTTTTGGAGAGAGGCTTGAACAAATTTAGGACAGCTTGTTTGTTTACAAGCTGTTAGTCATTTTTTTGAGACATTGAAGAGTTGTGCTCAGGAACTGACTGTAGGATGGATAGAAGGTTTTTTCTTCTGTTGATTCAATGTTTACAAACTGATAGTCATTTTTGAGACACTGAAGAGTTGTGTGCTTAGGGACTGATAGATGGAAGGTTCAGTTGAGTTGATTCAATGTTTACAAACTGTTTTTGGAGAGAGGCTTGGACAGCAGAGCTTCTTGTTGCTTTGGTTTTTTTTTTGATCTCTGTGGCAGAAGGTTCAATCATCCTGATTTCTTCAACTTGTGTCTGCGGGGGAAAAGTAAAAAGTTTTTAAACAGTATAGTAAATCTACAGATGGCACAAATGCAACATTTCCATATTTGTTGAATCAGATAATGTTTTTCTATGCTGTAAACTCAGGCATGCAACTGTGTTACAAGGGAAATGCAAACAAATCTCCGACTTTGTACAGTGTTTTGTATGTGTTGCCAAAATTCCCCCCTTACCGTGGAAAATGCCAGTATATTGGGGCTCACCGTGGGTCAATCTTGGCCACTCTGAAGACGATGCAGTGAGGTCTGCCAAAACAGATCTTGAAAATATTCAGCTCCTGGTCGACATCGCTTGGCACACACGTCTTTGTCACCTGTTACAAATTAAGAAAACATAAACGACTACGTTATAAAATGCTGCAAGTTTAGAGAAAATTAAAAGTTGATGAATTTTTCAATTTGGCTGGAAAAATTAAGACACGTTAGGTTGCTTACAAAGATGAGAGGCATTTCCGCAAATATTTGAATGTGTAGTGGAATCTTCCCCAATGAGTGTTCAATGTATAAACTGCAGGCTACATTCACAATCAGAGTGGATTGGGATGGTAGAGACGACCCTACCGGGGTACATCAGTATGGATTTTCAGCAAAGACAAACAAGATTCAGAATTTAACTTTGAAACGTACCAAAACAGGTTGGAAACGGGCAAAAATTGTTTTCCTGATAATTTCTGAGACATTTTTTAAAAAGTCATATATTTTTATGCCGATTTGTGCAAATAACTGCTGGACTAACCCCTTGTCATAAAATTGACCCAAAATGGATTTGCAGTAAAGATGAACAGAACAATGGACTGTGACTTACTGATACTGTAGGTCAACACTGGCCAGATTTTTTCTCCCAGCAAATCTCAACATGATGGGTGGTGCATATGAACAGTAGCCACAGACTAAAAGGGAAAGAAAATATATAAGTTAACTTAGTTACGGTACTTACAAATCAGAGCTACATGTAAGACTTCAAACCAAATATCTAACACTAAAGTGGAAAATGTGTGGAAGTATTGAACTTAATGCATTTTATGAAAGCAGAATTGATCCAAACAAAAGATGGTTTATTTTAGCTAGTTCATCCACACTGCTACAACCGCAGAAATGCTATCATCTAACTAAATATGACGGTGCCAAATCGGTGCCAAAACAGACAACAGGCCCGAAAATGTTATGGAGTTTGAGCGGAATTTGCTCAAAGATGTTTCAGTAATTAAAAAAGAAAATACAAAAATGTGCCTTACAAAAGTGCTTAAAAGATCTGCTCGGCTGTGGGTTCGAGTCCCACCCAAGCACGATTCAAATAGACCCTTCTGCACCAATGCACTGAGTAGTTGAATAATTTGAGACAACTGCTCTAGGTTCAAGTCCCACCCAACCACATTTTGATGTTTTTAGCAGTTCTTATAAATTTGACCAAGAAAGGGCAGTTGTGAGATACCAACTGCTCCATGATTCAGACTGGCCCTTTGATACCAGCGCACTGAGTGGTCAAGTGGTTGAGGCAACTACTCTAGATTAGTTGTGATACCAACTTCCATGATTCAAATTGGCCCTTTGACACCTGCGTAATGATTGGTTGAAAGGTTAAAAACAACTGCTCTAGAATTCAGAAGGTTGTGGGTTCAAGTCCACCCAAGCACAGGTTTTAACAGAGTTCTTGGGAAAGCTCCGAGCATAAAGTGCTGATAAATTGCATCAGAAAAGGGCAGGGGATTAGTTGTGAAACCAACTGGCTCTTTGAGACCAGTACACTCAGTGGTAGAATGAGTGAGGCAACTGTTCTAGGTTCCAGTCCCAACTGCTCCATGATTTGAACCAGCACACCGAGTGGTCAAGTCAACTATTGTAGTAGAATGTAGGAGAATGAGGATATGGGTTCGAGTCCCACCCAAGCACATTTTGATATTTTTAATTGTTCTTATAAATTGTCGGAAAAGGGCAAGGGATTAGTTTTGATACTAAATGTTGCAAGAATCAAACAGGCCCTTTGACACCAGCACACCGAGAGGTTGAGTAGTTAAGGCAACTGCTTCAGAATGCAGAAGGTTGTGGGTTCGAATCCCACCCAAGCACAAATTGTTAACATAATGATAGTTCTTGGGAAAGCACTGAGCAAAAGTGCTGTAAGATTATATTGGGAAAGAGCAAGCTATTCCTAATGTAGAGAAGTAGTAACAAGCTGATGATTACAATACCTAAAAGCTGCTCATGATGACAAATGAATTCCCAACAAGAGAGAGACATGTATGTGTAGTCCAATAGTCCAGGTGAGGCCAAGCATGGGCAGCAACACAAGGGAGCTTCATAAATTGGTCCTGTTAAAAGGAAATCAAATGAAATGCATGTGTATGTAAAGTTTACTTAATTACTCTGTTGTGAATGTGGGTGGGTCTTTAAAGCCTAGCGTACATCCACATTGCAACTGGAAGCAACTAGTGGCAACTGGTGTTTCCGGCAACTGGAAGCAACTCACGGCAACTGGGAGCAACTGATCAGTTGCTCAAAAAGGTTGATGTGCTCGTACTTGCAACTACTGGCAACTGGAGTTGCCGCGAGTTGCTCATGTTCTACCTTCTGGCAACTGTAATTGTACCCAGTTGCGTCAATGTACATGCACGCATAGTTGCAAATAAGTTCTAGTTGCTGTCAGTTGCACGCGTGTGTCTGAATACATGCGCGCACAACGACAGCAACAGTTACGTTGCTTCCAGTTGAAAGGTCAATGTACTGTAGGCTTTACCAATTTGCCGTGTCGATGTGTGCGCTTTGAAAACTAGATGTTCCCAGTTGCTGCACACATCGACAGCAACTGATGGTCGAGTTGCTTCCAGTTGCAATGTCGATGGACGCTAGGCTTAACAGTGTTCAACAGAAAAACCAACTTTCTAAGTAACAGAAATGAGGAAAACATACTGACAAATTTGTTTGATGGTGCTCATCCCACAAATTATGTTCATAACGAACGGGACAAACTGTTAGAGAAATGAACAGGCTTTCCAATGATATCATAGCACACAATGCTTGAAATACAGTAACTTTTTAGACCCTGCCTCCCCCCCTGTACGCATGGCGTACACAGTGGCTCCAACCTCTTCACCCCTGTACACATACGCATTCCATATACCTCAGCATTAGTAAGCATTGGTAAATGGTTCAGTACTACTACATGTACAGTGCTATATACTACTAACGATTCGCATGTCGCCTCCAAAATCTGAAATAAATGAGATTGTTTTTGCATTTTTGTTTACACATAAAATGACATCAAGCATCAGAAACTGCAGATTTAATGGGAAAAACCTAAATTGAGGAGTGAAAAAAATATGTGAGATGGGTGACAAAAATGTGTGGCCTGTCTAATATGTTTGTCAACTTGTCCAATTCTTTTCTCGTTTTAGTAAAAGCAAATTTTCAGTTTGCGTACATGTATACGCATTGGCTTGAACCCTCCTCCCTGCCACCCTGTTCGCAATGTCAACAACCCCCTCCCCCCTCCTTTATGGACGGCCCCTAACAGAGACATGATAATCAACAAAACAAAGTTTGCAAAAATCTTTGAAAGGTGTATTCAACTCTTGTAGCTTTTTGGCTGGAAGTAAATGTTTTTGGACTCTTGAGCCACTGTGAGTAACATGCCAAAGTAGAAACAAACATATTTGGGAAATATGGTATGTAAATGAGCAATTTTTAAAATTAAAATTTTGATAAGGATAGTACACCTGATGTTAGTATTAACTCATTTCATTCAATGCATTGGGGCATTCTGGGTAGCATCATGATGAAACCATGGCCACTATGTGACTTCTAAAAAATAAAACTGGAACTCAGTTTCAGGGGTATACACCATGCATGAATAAACATGAGAAAATATTGGGGCATTCTGGGTAGCATCATGATAAAACCATGGCCATGATGTGACTTCCAAAAAACAAAACTGGAACTCAGTTTCAGAAGGACACCATGCATGAATAAACATGAGAAAATATTGGGGCATTCTGGGTAACATCATGATGAAACCATGGCCATGATGTGACTTCCAAAAAACAAAACTGGAACTCAGTTTCAGAGGGACACCAGCATGAATAAACATGAGAAAATATTGGGGCATTCTGGGTAACATCATGATGAAACCATGGCCATGATGTGACTTCTAAAAAACAAAACTGGAACTCCGCAAGGGCAAAATAGTAAATTTAGCATGCTGCAGTGACATGTAATTAAGTAGCAGATTTGCATAATTTTGATTAAGGCAAAAACAGTACATCAATATGTCAGTATTAATTAATGGTGCAGTAATATGTAAATTAAGCATTTATTTGCATAAATTTGAATACGAACAATTGAATACTACACAAACTATTAAAGTTAAATGCCTGCTGCAAGATAGATTACTCTACCAGGGGCTGACCTCCGTAGAAATTCAAGGTGCCATTTTAGTAAGCAAACTACCGGTAGATGCGCCTTATGTCCGTTTGACATGACTCTCGCGGTTGCTGATTTTTTTCTCATCCCATAGTTTGGTTGTTTCATTTCAATGGTGATTAGGTACCATACCAAATATTGTGTTTGTTACTTTGCTCAGTTGCAGTCCAATGCAACAATAAGAGAACAATTGGGTTCTTGGGGAAAACCTGAGGGAGTATACCACTGTGCCTTATAGCTCAGCTGGTGGAGCATCTGCCCGGTGTGTCAGAGGTCTTGGGGAAAACCTGACAGAGTATACCACTGTGCCTTATAGCTCAGCTGGTGGAGCATCTGCCCGGTGTGTCAGAGGTCTTGGGGGAAAACCTGAGGGAGTATACCACTGTGCCTTATAGCTCAGCTGGTGGAGCGTCTGCCCGGTGTGTGAGAGGTCTTGGGGGAAACCTGAGGGAGTATACCACTGTGCCTTATAGCTCAGCTGGTGGACTGCTGCCCGGTGTGTCAGAGGTCTTGGGGAAAACCTCACAGAGTATACCACTGTGCCTTATAGCTCAGCTGGTAGAGCATCAGCCCGGTGTGTCAGAGGTCTTGGGGGAAAACCTGAGGGAGTATACCACTGTGCCTTATAGCTCAGCTGGAGGAGCATCTGCCCGGTGTGTCAGAGGTCTTGGGGGAAACCTGAGGGAGTATACCACTGTGCCTTATAGCTCAGCTGGTGGAGCGTCTGCCCGGTGTGTCAGAGGTCTTGGGGAAAACCTGACGGAGTATACCGCTGTGCCTTATAGCTCAGCTGGTAGAGCATCTGCCTGGTGTGTCATAGGTCTTGGGGGAAAACCTGAGGGAGTATACCACTGTGCCTTATAGCTCAGCTGGTGGAGCGTCTGCCCGGTGTGTCAGAGGTCTTGGGGAAAACCTGAGGGAGTATACCACTGTGCCTTATAGCTCAGCTGGTGGAGCATCTGCCCGGTGTGTCAGAGGTCTTGGGGGAAAACCTGAGGGAGTATACCACTGTGCCTTATAGCTCAGCTGGTGGAGCGTCTGCCCGGTGTGTGAGAGGTCTTGGGGGAAACCTGAGGGAGTATACCACTGTGCCTTATAGCTCAGCTGGTGGACTGCTGCCCGGTGTGTCAGAGGTCTTGGGGAAAACCTCACAGAGTATACCACTGTGCCTTATAGCTCAGCTGGTAGAGCATCAGCCCGGTGTGTCAGAGGTCTTGGGGGAAAACCTGAGGGAGTATACCACTGTGCCTTATAGCTCAGCTGGAGGAGCATCTGCCCGGTGTGTCATAGGTCTTGGGGGAAAACCTGAGGGAGTATACCACTGTGCCTTATAGCTCAGCTGGTGGAGCGTCTGCCCGGTGTGTCAGAGGTCTTGGGGAAAACCTGAGGGAGTATACCACTGTGCCCTATAGCTCAGCTGGTGGAGCGTCTGCCCGGTGTGTCAGAGGTCTTGGGGAAAACCTGAGGGAGTATACCACTGTGCCTTATAGCTCAGCTGGTAGAGCGTCTGCCTGGTGTGTCAGAGGTCTTAAGGAAAATCTGAGGGTGTATACATGTACTACTGTGCCTTATAGCTCAGCTGGTAGAGTATCTGCCCGGTGTGTCAGAGGTCTTGGGGAAAATCTGAGGGAGTATACCACTGTGCCTTATAGCTCGGCTGGTAGAGTATCTGCCCGGTGTGTCAGAGGCCTTATAGGTCAGCTGGTAGAGTATCTGCCCGGTGTGTCAGAGGTCTTGGGGAAAATCTAAGGGAGTAAACCACTTTGCCTTATAGCTCAGCTGGTAGAGCATCTGCCCGGTGTGTCAGAGGTCTTGGGGAAAACCTGAGGGAGTATACCACTGTGCCTTATAGCTCAGCTGGTAGAGCGTCTGTCTGGTGAGTTAGAGGTCTTGGGGAAAATCTGAGGGAGTATACCACTGTGCCTTATAGCTCAGCTGGTAGAGTATCTGCCTGGTGTGTCAGAGGTCTTGGAGAAAACCTGAGGGAGTATACCACTGTGCCTTATAGCTCAGCTGGTGGAGCGTCTGCCCGGTGTGTCAGAGGTCTTAGGGAAAACCTGAGGGAGTATACCACTGTGCCTTATAGCTCAGCTGGTAGAGCATCTGCCCGGTGTGTCAGAGGTCTTGGGGAAAACCCGAGGAAGTATACTACTGTGCCTTATAGCTCAGCTGGTAGAGCATCTGCCTGGTGTGTAAAAGGTCTTAAGGAAAATATGAGGGAGTATACCACTGTGCCTTATAGCTCAGCTGGTAGAGCGTCTGTCTGGTGAGTTAGAGGTCTTGGGGAAAATCTGAGGGAGAATACCACTGTGCCTTATAGCTCAGCTGGTAGAGCATCTGCCTGGTGTGTCATAGGTCTTGGGGGAAACCTGAGGGAGTATACTACTGTGCCTTATAGCTCAGCAGCTGGTGGAGTGTCTGTCTGGTGAGTCAGAGGTCTTGGGGAAAACCTGAGGGAGTATACCACTGTGCCTTATGGCTCAGCTGGTAGAGCATCTGCCTGGTGTGGCAGAGGTCTTGGGGAAAATCTGAGGGAGTATACCACTGTGCCTTATAGCTCAGATGGTAGAGCTTCTGCCCAGTGAGTCACAGGTGTCAGGTTGGAATCCCGATAAAGCCCTTACGACTTTTCTCTCATCCCAAGTGTGGATGCCGCTGTAACTATTTGCCGCGACACAGATTATACTACGAGAGGCATGTCAAACAGACACAAGGCGCGTCTAGTTTGCTTATTACTAAATACTGTGGAAAGTCACCATAAATGGGCATCGTATCTGAACCATACAAGTGTTTGTTTAGGTGGCGTTTGACGCGAACAAATGATTTGGAGCCATGAGCGATGTTCACTGTAGCTGAATGTTCTTTTTGGTGTTCATTATAGCGAATTTCCACTGTAATAAAATTGGAATGATGGCCAAAAACTCACCTCTCCTGTGTTTTCAGTATCCATGGCAACACGTCCATTTTTGTAATATGAAGCTCCACAGTCTGTGGGCTCCATCTCCAATCTGTGAATACATAATGAACAAAAATTAGCAACTGTGACAGAAATGCAACCAATCCAGGCTTTGACATTAAGGCCAAAAAAAAAAATAGTTCTGCTTCCGATTACATGGCATTTCAAAATAGGGTAGGTAGGTAGGGAATTTTTTTTTTTTTGCCAATTTTTTTTGTGCACAATCATATGGAGGCATCTGCGTGTAGTCGAAGTCGGGTAACAAGAGTTTAAAGAAAAAATTGAGTTTAAGGAAAAGTACAAGTCAATCCCTGCCATCCAGTCCAAAACAAACTTTTAATCAATTTATTTGGTCCCTGAAAAGCAGTCGCGCCACCGCTAGGCAGTGCGTGATCGAAATCGATCCGAATAAATGTAGAATCCATACACTGGAAGGATTATAGACACTGTACATGTACTCCAATGCAGTACTTTTAGTTGATGGATTCTACGCGCCGTACATAGTACGGCGAAATTTCGCGGGAATAGTACGGCGAAATTTTGCAATAGTGCGGCGAAAATACGCAATAGTGCGGCGAAAATACGCTATAGTCATGATAGTACAGCGAAGTTTTACTGTAAAAAAAAAACCAAGGTGCGCGCTAAAAAAATGGCGAGAATCAGCCACCGTACTCACCAGTCCAGGGCACTACATTCAGCTCTAGCTCTGCATGCACAGTTTCTGTATTCAGGCGCGCGTATGTACTTCGTTGGCTGGTGCGCTGACATGACGTACGATGTACATGATATGATGACCCCCTCAACCGCCGTATGTGGCGAAAAGATCGTCCAGGCGCGGCGCGCAGCTTACATAACCCTTGATGAGACAGGGAACTACCCGGGGATCGTCGCGGTTGTAAAATTTATTGAAAGCGTGCGCCTTTGAAGCACGTCGTTAGAAATTTATTCATTTATTCATTTTTGTTTTGTTTTTTTTTTTTTTTTTTGTTTTTTTTTTTTTTTTTAATTTTTTTTTTTTCCTCGATAAAATTTTTAGGGTCGCAGCCTAAAAATAGGGTCGGTCGGGAAACCGGAAGCAGAACTATTATTTTTTTTGGCCTAACCAAAGTCACCAAGGCCAATGGCCTCATGCCCTGCTGAGTTGGCCCCGATGTCCCTTCAAGATACACTTTCTGAAGCCAACTTGGCCATCATGCCCTATTGAGCTCGTGCCAATGACGTCATTTTGGGAGTAAAACAATGCTGCGCCGTTGTGGAAGCAATGTGCGTGCGCGTTGTGTGTGTCCATAGCGCGCGTAACGCGCTATGATGAGGCTCCCATTGGTGAACTAAACCGCGTTACGCCCACCAGAGACACACACAACGCGCACGCACATTGCTTCCACAATGACTCAGCATTATTTGACTCCCAAAATGGCATATTCGCACGTGTTCGAAAGGGTTCAATCCCAGGCTTTGACATTAACCAAGGCTACCAAAGCCAATGGCCTTATGCCCTGCCGAGTTGGCTGATTCACAATATCGCACGAAAGTGTATACATATGATCTGAATAAAGTGCATTGGAAATGATCATCTGCGATCGCTACACACACTAGTCATGCACGTGATTGTATGTGTACATGCACAACATACAGCGGTGGCCAAGAGGGGTATACCCAATTGCTCAATTGCGATACCCCCCTAGTGTTTTTCCAGTCGTTTTTATGCTACGTGCTCACGCGCTGTATTGCTTGGATGGTGAATTGCATGTACCCGGAACATATAGACGAAGGAAGTGTTTAGAAAACGGCCACACTCACGTCTAGCTACGCACACAGCGGTACAGTCTTGGCAATATGTACCGTGATAGCGCTGGTTGATCGATCGATCGTCTGATCGTGCGTTGCGTGTACGGTACGGGTACTGTGCGTGCGTTGTGACAAGTTGGTCTATGGCTGGTTCAACGTGGGGAAATATACCAGGTACGTAATTGGGCCTAAAAAAAGTACGTGCACGGTGTGCACGTAAATACAAATCCTTACATGCACAGATAAAAAAGTACATGCACCAGTGCATGCGTGCACCCGTCTAAATCGAACCCTGAATGCATGCACCATGGTATTCCAAGATAACTGTGTCCCTACGCATATGCGCGGAGTACATGTAGTACTTGCAGAGTGCGCGTGTTATTAGTGCGTCAATTCTGCTTGAAGATAATATTAGTTATCCCGTGAGCACGAGTGGAATACGGCATTATCATGATTATGTAGGAACGTGACAGTCAGACGTCACGTGACCACATTCGTGTGACTAACTATGTTCCTTTTTTTGTCTGTCGCCTGAGGTGTATGATTTTTAAACATCTATATCTGGGAGGTTTTAATTTTGTCAAAAAATTAGTTAGTCGTACATTATTACATAATGAAACTATTTATAGCCTGATACCCAAAATCTTGGAATCGTCCAGATTGTACCGTTACATTGTTTTAAATTTAAATAAAGAAATTTATATTGATAAAATTCTCACTTCTTTATTTGTATTTCTTCTTTCAAACAAACAAATAAGAAAGAAACGACCTGCAGTATAAAACCCCCGTTGATCATTTTAAATTTAATTTGCTTAAGGGCGGTCCGGTTGGCGTAGTGGTTCTTTCCTCGCCTTTCCTCTGGCGTACCCGTTTCGAATACTGGGCGTGTATTGGATTGGGTTAGCAGTCCCTATAGTATGACGAGCATCTTTAAAGAATTGTAGAGTATATATTCACAAATACAAAAAAAAATTGTGCTCATCTTTAAAGAATTAAGAAGTTTATTATGGCTTCAGAACTCGTGTACAAACAGACTGGAAAATTTCTAAGTGTTTCTTCACAAAATCTTAAACTATTCTCACCCAAAATATTGGTTTTTCCCATCAAATCTGCACATGTTAACCCTTTTAACGATGCTTAATAAGTCAACAGGGTCAGCTTCTCAACTCTTACCGATAGGTATACAGTAATCCACAGTAGGATGTCAGACAAGTCGACCGTTGAGACAACTCGACCGTTGAGACAACTCGACCGTTGAGACAACTCGACCGTTGAGACAACTCGACTCAGGACAACTCGCCCGTTGAGACAACTCGACTCTAGACAATGGAATAGGGCCATCATTTTCCTAAACCTATCATCTCGCCCAGCGGCAACCCCAACCGTATATCAACCAAAAAAAACCTCATCTACCATAACTCCGAAACGGCGATCAGCCAAACGGCGATCGTCAAAATCCCCCCGTCAAAATCCGGCCCCGGTACTACCTCAAAAACATGCGAGTCGACTTGTCTCAACGGTCGACTTGTCTTTCCATTTATCGCACATACGGTCGACTTGTCTCGAGTCGAGTTGTCTCAACGGTCGACTTGTCTGACCCCCATACCATGATACAGTATCAGTACAAGGTGCATAACATTACCTAACTATACAGTATCAGTACAAGGTGCATAACATTACCTAACTATAGGCGTATAGCCGGCCACTCGGCGGCGAAGCTTCACAGCCACAGCGCCACATGACGAAATTTATAAATGCAAGCAAAATCGATCGTGCAAACTGGCTTCGGCGCCCCTCAGTTTGGCGTGAACAGACGAGCAGGCGAACATCTCTTGTTCCAAAAAGCAGGCCACGGAATCCCCAAATTTGACACAAAACGTGTCTTTGTTGTTCATTGTTTTTGCTCGTAAGGCCATTTCGACATTTTCGCGGCCATTTTGAAGGAGGTGCAAAGAGCGCCCTCAAGCGACGCATGTGCGTGCACAAAACATATCTAAGGCGGCTTCGCGCACTGGATACAACTTCGCAATTAATTTTTTTTGACTAATTAAATCGATGGCTTTGACTATAAAGCTGGTTGATTGTGATTCTACATGAGTTGTTCTTATGCTTCAGTTGAAAAATCTAAATTAAAAGTGCCTTCTTGTCTGAATAAATCGCATTTTAAGACCCCTTCTTATTTCCCAATTTCTCTAAGATTAAGGCGGCTTGATTCCGGCACTGGATACAACTTCGCAATTAATTTGTTTGACTAATTAAATCGATTGCTATGACGATAAAGCTGATTGATGATGATTCTACATGAATAATTCTTATATTACAGCTGAAAAATCGTAACAAAAAGTGCCTACTTGTCTGAATAAATCGATTTTAAGACCCCTTCTTATTTCATAATTTCTCTAAGCCGCGTGCGCGAATGGCAATCAGTGAAGATGTCCATCTTCACACAAAAAATGCCGTTTCATTGCTCACAAGAAACTGAGGAAATACAGGCCGTAAGTCGTGAGAACATTTGATGCCGTCTAAAACAAACCTTAGTGAGTTATTGTTTCAGTTATTGAGTTGACACGTTGAGCAAATTCACAAAAAAATCCCACCCATATTCCACCATCTTCGTACAAATCACATGACACTTGACAGGATAACTCGTGTTAACACGAGTACACGCCCGAACGCAGCCAGTAAGTGACAACGTCACCCTTTGTGAGTTGCCATGGTTTTTGGGTCTACAATAAAACCAGTGAACTGTTTCCCTGCGCTATACCAATGGACGTTTCAGATTACCAGCGAATATTTGGACCCAATTAGTTACCATGGCAACCGACGTCACACTTTAGCATACTTCATCCATATCGATGGAGTGACGACTATATCAGACTGGTTTCAAGTCCACGTATTATTATACATGTACCACGTCTAAAAAACCCACAATGTTCTTTGCGTGACCCTGCCGGCCAGCGTATTTATTTCTACAAAAATTGTATGATTCAGATTTTCTTCAAAATTGCAGGAAATATTGTTTAGAAACAGATGATATTCCTTGAACGTGACTTTGACTGCTTACCCTGGCAATGAAATATTGAAAATTTGCCGTAATGGTTCTAAACGGGCTATTTTTTTTGGTTAGGAGTCACTTCCGAGTCATTTTCAAAAATTTAAATTTTGCAAAATCGCTGGACTAACCCCTTATGATTTTTTTAAAAATATTTGGCCATAGATGATCTTCCTTGAATTTGACCTTGACTGCTACCCAGGCAATGTATATATGAAATTGTCAAATTATATATTCTCGGACTTTGAACACAAAAATAGTGTTATCATGTGACCTGATACAGACTATTAAATATCGCTCGGATAAAAGATAATGGGAAAGCAAATGTTGCTGGTATGGAGGAAACTTGGAAACTTATAATAATGAGTGTCATGAGATCCATCATAGTGTTTGCTTGTTGAATAAAGGGATACATTATAATCTAATAGTTGTGAGCCATGAGTGATGTTCACTGTAGTAGAATGTCTGCTGTATCAACTTAACACTACACATCATTGAACCACGTTTTGTCTAATTTCCTGCTCTGAACTTACTCTTAATCTTGTTTAATTTTCTTCCTCTAAAAAATAGTGATAAAAATTAGTAATGGCCACAATAGAGCACTAAAGTGAAAACGTCACCCTTTGTGTGTTGCCATGGTTTTTGGGTCCACACTAAAACCAGTGAACTGTTTACCTGCGCTTTTAGCAATGGACGTTTCAGATAACCAACGTATGTTTAGACCCAATTACCATGGCAACTGACGTCCCACTTTAGTAGTCTATTGATGCTATTGTTTAAGAAATGCTGGGAAAGATGTCGGGCTAAAAAATGAAAAACACCCTATAGCACTCTTGACAACAACAACAAAATACAACAAAACAAGACAAAAACAAAAAGGTTAAAAACGGCCGTTATGTTTTTAATTTCCAACCAAAATTAACACTTGCAATGTCTCGATAGCATAATAATCTTGCATACATTGCAGAAAATGAAAACATATTTACCACTTTAGGGACCTTTAAACACATTCAGAAAATGCTGTATTACACACCTTTTTTTTAAACACCATCTTTTTAAATTGTTTGTTTTCTTATAATAATGAGCAGAAATCATCATTTTCAAGTTGTCTGCTTAGAAATGCAGCGTTCACTGTGTTTCCATAATGTATGCGATTGCAACATATAGTGCTATGCAGAAGGAAATGTGTACGGTAATTCCCCATTATATTTTCATCCTGTGATGCGAGAGAAATTACATTAATTATACATTATGTGGACGCCGCCCTCAAGGAAGAATCTTCAAGGATCTGATGTGGCAATACACAAGGAGTTTCAATTCGAATTCGGTAGTTTCACTCTAAAAACTCTTTAGTCAAAAATAACTAGACAATAAGGGTCAGCTAATTGCAACTGAAAATCAGTCAGTATGACTAGATTTTATAATCAGGATGACTAGAATCCTCGTAATGTCAAATAGATATCTAGTTAAAACAACTACCAGGCGGTGTCAGATTCATTGTTAGTAACTATATACTGTATATTTCTAGTCATTTATCAGTAACTAGGCCTTCAGAGTCAGCTGGGTGCAATGTTTTGACTGTTTACTAGTCAAATTTGACTAAAGGTGTCTTTACAGTGATCGCAGAGTCAGTTTTTGTTACATACCAGTAAAAGGGGTTTAAATATAATACGACTGATGTCCCCAAAAATGTCCAGGGGCCAATTTCATTACTGTTTAATTAACAGAACATTTTCTTTAATGCAAAATTTGTTTGCTTTATAAGAAAGGGTTAATACATGTTTGTCAACTTGTGTTTTTAGCAAAAATTGCAGAACACTATAGTCAATAACACACATCACATAAGATTTTGACCATACAGGGTGCCCACCATGTACCAGCTCTCTCAATACACAGCTCACATCGTCTTCTCGTGCCTCTGAATGCCCGTCTTATCTTTCCATGGTCGTGGCAGAGGTGATTAACTTTTCAAAATGCGTGTTCTCAACTCTTAGATGGTAGCTGGGGGAGTGGTGTAGTAACCCCACAGGAAAAAGCTTTTTGGCAACAATAATTGCACAGTTTCACCGAAATGAGTGGCCCGCAAGATCACCTGACCTGATCTTACACCCTGCAAAATGTTCTTGTGGGGTTACTTGAAAAACCGAGTCTACACCACTCCCACAGCTACCATCTAAGAGTTGAGAACACGCATTTTGAAAAGTTAATCACCTCTGCCAAGATCATGGAATGATAAGACGAGCAGCCAGAGGCACAAAATCGTGCTGGGCTATGCCACATATCGTGCTGGGTTATTTTAACCCGAGGATAGGGTGAAAAATGCAACTACCCAATTTTTTTGTCATTTCTACACGAGCTTTTGGTCTAAATTAACCCAAATTTGGGTTCATTTACAACAAATAAAAGGGTATAAACAACCCAACATTTGGGTAGTTGCATTTTTCACCCTATCCCTGGGTTAAAATAACCAGGCGATTTTTCAGTGATACAGTCTGGACTTTCCCTATACAGTAGGCCTCTTTTTGAAATATTGCACAGATGTCTCAAAATTTGCATTTAAAGACGGGTTTCCTTTCTTTGTGGACACCCTGTATTAACCCATTTTTATAAAACAAACAGATTTTGTATTAGGTCTAAGCAAATTTTCCTGCTAAACAGCTTCATGAAATTGGCCCCAGGCCGAGCCAAGCAATCTTCTTACATGAGAAATGGTTTTCGTTTCATCAAAATCAGGCTGAAATTTAGTAAGGCCAGTGACTGCCTAAAATATCCTAAACTGGGCGGCCAGTTCTTGTCAAATAATAAGGTCTGCAGCCGATTTCACGAAACTTACGCAGTTGCGTAAGCCCACTTGCGCAACGTTTTATTGCGGAAGTCGCGCAACAATTTACCGATGATAACACGCAAGCTATATGGGGCTTGCGCCATTGTTAAAACAGTTCATGTGATTTTGCTAGACAAACAAGAACATATTGTCTTCACTGATTTTGATGAAACAATTACAAACTTAAGACTTTTTTCATGTAAGAAGATTCTCCTATATTTTCTGGAAGCTCTTTTCCATTAAAGAAAGAATCTAACAAATTTACAACAAAATCTTAGGTTGGAATGCTGTCTCATTTTTAATTAGAAGACTTTTACAATAAAGCTTGTAGAATACATTGCAAAAAGTTCCTCAGTGATATATAATCTACGTTATTGCTACAACTTATTTATTCTTGGGCAGGGAGCCAATTTGTCCACAAATATTTATTAGGAGCGCGTGTTAACTACAAAAGGTGCGTTCAGACGACCGTTGTTAACTTAAAGTTAAGTCGTTGGTAGTGGGCGCTCGTGAGTAAGCAAGTAGTGACCGTGTGGACGCACTTACTTAGAAGTTAACAACGATTTACCCATGAGAAATCTTATGAGTATATAGCGCGCTACTTACGAGCGCGCACCATGCTTGCGCGTCGTTGTTAAAGCACCGTGTGGACACGCGTCGTTGTTAGTGGGACTTTCGTTGTTAACTTTACCTTCGAAGGTAGTGCCCGTCTGAACATGACTAAAGTTAACAACCAAATAGAAAAATAATTATAACCTTAGTTCTAACTTGAGGCTAGACATTACCTTGCCAACCTACACTGGTTTCATACAAGATAAAGTCTAAATTGCAAAATGTGACAGGCGTCTAACCTTGCTTTATGGTCTAACACTCCAAAAGTGAAATATCATTTGTAACCCCACTTGTAACGTTTTTGGGCGTCATTTTAACACGTGTGACATACTATACCCAGCCCGCGCTACCAGTGTTTTTTTCTACTGCCGTAACCAAAACATTTGCTACATTTTGAAAGATTCAGATCTCCAGAAAATCTTCTCCAGAAAATACCCCTCGACATGCTCCTTTTACATTTTCAATTCAGACATGGGCAAACATGGACTTCTCTATGAACCGTATCCAATAGCTGCCATCTTGTAGGGCAACTTTTGTTGTTTAAATTTGTTAACAATGTAAGCACAAAATGTGCAACCATGCATGTCCTCAAGGAACAAAGAAACTGCCCTACAAGATGGCAGCTATTTGATACTGTCTATACTACATCACAATCAGTTCAACAAAAAATATCAAATCCTGTTCAAGCAGTAGGGTCATTCTATAAATTTGGGGTCCAATTTTTCTGTCCCCGTTACATCTGACATCTTTTAAAATGTTGTAGTTTGTAAATTTAGGACACAATCTTTAAATGCCTTCTATCTCCAAGAGTGATTACATAAAGTACAATTCTAAATATGGTTTGAAGGCATTTTTAATGATACTTGTATGGCAAATGGCAGTATGTCAGGTGTAACGGGGACAGAAAAATGTCACACGTTGGACCCCAAATTTATGGAATGACCCAGTATGCGAATTTGATTTTCAGTTCATGCTTGATTCTGTGGATATCCTGCCTGTTTCTCGTACCTCAGTGCAGTCGTTATGCTGAAAGTCACAACATTCTTTGTCATCATCCTTTTTCACGCATTCATGTGTCAAAACATCAAATTTTAATGTTTTCAAACTACTGTCATTGTTTTCTACCACCTTCTTTAATATAGAACAGTAACTTCAACCAACTTTCCTCGTTTTGCACACTGATTTACACCAAATTTAAATTGCTCAAAATCACACAATCTTTACTTTCACACATTCATCCACTACCGTAATCAGAATTTTTACGCAGAATTTCAGTGGCGGATCCAGCCTCATTAAAATACAAGAATACAATGGATTTCAGGGGGCACTATCCCCCATTTGTATTCCTGTATTTTAATGAGGCTGGATCCGCCTCTGAAGTTTTAAAGTTAGAACAAGTTCCCACAGTGATTTAATGAGTTGACGCCGGGATTATTTTTGGCCAAAAATAATATTTAAAAAAAAAGGCAAATGTGATTGGCCAAAAGTTAAGACCAGGTCAAGCACCACAAATACCGACTCTTGAGTCATTTTTTTACATTCATTGTATGAATCTTGTCACCAAGAGATCATACTTTGCAACACTCCGAATCAACCGCCCCCGTGACAATGACCTCCGGCATCAAGTGGTTAAACAAATCGACCATTTCCAGTCATATGATGTCTGAAAATAACCTGTATTTCTGTGGCCCTGTTCCTTATAATGTAAAGTGTGAGCCTGATGAGTTATGGTTAGCTCGAATGCCTCTGGCCGCACACATCTTATGTGTGACGGCCAGAGCGGTAGAACTTCCCCAGCGGCCGGACTTTTTGTAGCGAATTTGCTACATACTTTGAGCGAGATTATCCTCTCACCCAGGACAGAGATTTCCACAGTTAGGGTTCGTACACATAGAGGAACTCGTTCCTTTATTCAGTAATCTTCATCCATCTGGCCAAGAGGCGACGATCGTTTTGCAAGTTCCATAAAAATCGTTCCTCCATTCCGTTTCAAAAATGGCAGCGGCCTCCCGGGCGTGCTGTAATTGTATTGGGTGCGTAGCGCGCCCAATGCACAGATATGCTACACGCCCAAAAATGTCCGGCCGCTGAGGAAGGTCTGCCACAAGGGCACACTCACAATAGCACGACCTGGGTTCGAACCCACAACTCGTAGAATCAAAGAGGTTTCGAGTACAATGCACCATACCACTTGGCCACAGTAACACAAGAACACACTCAGCCACACTACTCTGATGGAAACTACAAATGTGGACAAAATTATTGTCCATGAGTTTGGGAAATCTGGATGCAGTGGAAAAACAATTTGGCTCCACCGGGATTCGAACCACGGACCTTCTGCTAGCTTAACGTGCAGACGCCCGATCAATTGAAAACTATGAAAACCAACTGGTGGTCTCGAACCACGGTAGTGCTGTTGTTTCTCACTGATTGGGATTAGCAAAATACATAAATAAATAAAGAGTGTGCATACAAAAAAAGTTATTTCTCCATCATGCTTCAAAACTGAAACATCGACACGATTTTGTTTGCACTGTCGTTTCACATTTGAGGCAAGTAGTGCACAATAAAAAGCATTACTTGGAGCTGCAATTAAGATTTTGCCGGTTTTCTGCATAAATCCGCTGTTAATTTCACCTACGCCTCATCACTTTCCATAATCATGCTACACCGCAAAAAAACGC
Organism: Henricia sp. BOLD:AAB3569; assembly: GCA_037783545.1. Lineage (NCBI taxonomy): Eukaryota > Metazoa > Echinodermata > Asteroidea > Spinulosida > Echinasteridae > Henricia > Henricia sp. BOLD:AAB3569. Next base: position 900,731 of record JBBELK010000577.1, on the reverse strand, counting down.
CTCAATATCCACTCATTTTCTCTCGCATTTTAACAGTCGGCACCCTGCAGGCAAGAAAAACAGACAAACAAAACGTGAAATATTAATCTTATAATATTAGTTTGGTTGAGTAATTGAGAAATTTGCCTCAGGTTTTCCTCTTCTTTTGATTAGATTTATTTTTAGTACAAATAAGTCTCAGTTCTGCATATTTCTCTCAGTTAGGAGCCGTCCAAAGTTGTCAATATTTTCACAGTTCTACAGAGTAATATTTTTCAAGACTCTCCTCCTCCTCCTGAATTACTACTTATCAACAATGTTCTGCCAGTACAATGAAATGTCAACATTTTACAGTGCATGTAAAGTCCTACGCAGCCCTCGACCCCTCACCCCTTCATAAGGGGCGTTCGAGATGTTTACACCATGTAACACCGGGTTTACACCAGGGGAAGCCCTTAGAAGATCAGGGTTTCTCTTTGAACTCTGGGAACACAGGTCAAAGGTCGTTGCCAGGTGGGGCTCACGAGGAAAAATGGTACAACAATCTTGGTCAATGCCCACAGACATCTACTGATTAAAGCAAAATGTATTTACACCCCTATTTCGTGGCGATGGCATAAATATGTTTATCTTCGTACTCCCGTCACGATTCCAAACTGTCCGCCATGATTTACTGCTCGCAACTTTCACACGGTTGCCATGTGTTGTCATTACACTGATGAGCCTACACCGGAGACCTTGCCGCAATCTCGGGTAGTGGTGGCTGCCACCGGGGCAGACTCGTGTATCACATGGCTAAAATAACGCTCCAGTGTAAGTTGGTGTTACACGGTGTAAGCATCTCGAACGCCTCTTATGAAAATGTTGACAACCTTGGATGGCCCCTTACACATTCGCATTCATAGTTTCTCCCATCTTCCCTTCGCAAGGGTCTTTAATTTGCTGCACACCGAGTTTCCCAAACTCGGTGTGCAGCAAAGACCCTTGCGAATGGAAGATGAGTTTCTCTCAGTTTCTCATGACAGTACATGTAGCTTTGCACAACTTCTTGAAAGCATAGAGACAGCTTTTCATTGTTTTCTAGGTACTTAGATGAGGTACTGAGCCGACATCATACACATCCTCAATCACAAATGGAGATAATTTGCCGTTTGTATAACAATTTTCCAATCTTTAAATTTACTGGAGCCACAATCAACATACTTTTATCGTCAACTTTTGCAATGCACATTTTCCATTGACTCCTGTGGCCACTCATAAATTCTACTCCATACATTAAACAACATGGTTCATGTTTTAAGTGTTTGCCACACAGGGATTTTTTCATGATGGTGAAAGCACGAACATTTCTTCAACTCCCTTAGCTCTGTAAAACTTTGATTCAACAACAAAAATTTGGCAAATTTTGCTGTTTACGGCTATCAGCATTATGGGCTTAAATTGTCTTCATATGTAAAATATAACACCCAACTAATTAGGGATTAAAAGTGGGTTTGAATGGTCTTAAACATACGTTTAAAACCGGATAGGGGCCTGGACGCTGATAATGGCCCAAGCCGAAGGCGCGGGCCATTATCGGCGTCCGGGTCCCTATCCGGTTTTAAACGGATTGTTTATGACTGGCCAAACCCACTTTTAATCCCATTTATAAATACCTTTTTTGTGTAAATCGGTAAAACTCACTAAAATTGAAATTAAACAAAGGAAGTTAAAGCAAATTACATTGGTTTCGGTTTACATGTTTTCCTTTTTGTAGAGCACCCTCTGTTTCCATTTATCTATATTTCTATTGAAATTATCATTTAATGTTACCACTTGGTTACATTAGCTTGTCGTTGCATTAACTTTTTCCTTTTATCTTGTTGTTTGTACGTTCAAATTGCTAGCTGTGTGTCGAGTTGTTTGTTCGATCGCAAATTTTGCTGTCGGGAGCGTGCAGTTTCTGTGTGCGTGTGTGAGTAACATACGCTTACTAGGGCGCAGGCAGAAACGCGAGCCAGCTTGTTTTAAACACTGGTTATTATCATTCGTTTAAAACCGGCCACGTGATGTGTTCTCAGCCAATGAGGATGCGTAAACTGTCTAAGGTATTTATGAATTCAACTTAAAATGTTAAAAAACTTTCAACAAACCGCAGTTGGTAACTTTAGGATTGTATACATCTACACATGTTATAACACTAGTACTCAGTTGGTACTTGTATTCAAATATTCAAAGTACTTTTTGACAAGTATAGTACATGTACTTGCACTTGAACGTCAAAGTACTCCGACTAAAAGGTCTAAATACTCGGAATTGAGTAATACTCGACCAACTGGGGTCAATTTCAAGTTTGCTTTATAAAAATGGGTTAGCAGTCAAAATCTTATGTAATGTGTATTACAACTGACTGGTTTTCTGCTATTCTTGCTAAGATCACAAGTTGAAATACAATTTTGACTATTAAACCAGTTTTTTGGATTAAAGGCACAGGCTCGTCAGCAATGCGCGCCCGCCAAATGTGTGCCACGCAATACGCAGCTCCATAGCAAAGGCATGGAGCTGCGTGTTTCGAGCACGAATTTGGCGGGCGCGCTTTGCTGACGAGCCTGTGCCTTTAAGCACATTTTTCTGCTAAACAGCTTTATGAAATTGGCCCCTGACTTGGTACCCGAGTAAAAGTACTCGAGTACAACACTGTCTAAATGTTGATTTTCATGCGTAATCAACTTTGCAAAAAAATGAGTAAGATGTGGCAGAGCAAGTCGCATAATTAAGCAGAGCTGGCAATCCTCCCGGATTTTGCAACAGATTCTTCAGAAAATGACTAATTTTGTGAGTCCCGACATGGATAAAAACCCTCCTGGATTGTCAATTAACACAACCTTGGGGATTTTTAGATATGATTGGAGTCACGGAATGAACCTGTTTTCCCAGATGTCTTCCCTAAAATCCGGGAGGGTTGGCAGGTCTAATTATGTCAACTTTCCTTAACTCGCAAACTAATTATTTTAAACTACTGTACTGATATTTCAGATGAATGTAAATAGATATAATCTCCAAACTGTACAAAATATGTGCTCTTAGATTTTATAACTGTGGCTTTATAAACATAAAAAGATAAAAACAAAAATCTGGAACAAACAGAATTCATTTCATGACAGAGTCGGGAGTAATCTCAATAATATGTTAAAAATAATAAAACATTAATAAAACTTTAAAGGTAGTATACATGATTGGTAAACCGTTACAAATAGTTTCATCCCTCTGTGTGATTGAGGGTATGCATGATTAAAACCAACCTGAGAAAAAAATCAGCTCTGTACTTTGCCTATCTTTTGAAAACAGTCACAAAATGGTTTACAGTCACTTCGCCCCAAAACCACTTCACCCTGAACCACGGCCTGTGCACCAAGTTGTTTTGGGGCGAAGTGGCATTTGGGTGAGGAAGTGTTCGGACGAAGTGGTTTTGGGGCAAGATGGCCTTTGGGTGAAGTGCTTCAGGGCGAAGTGGTCTAGGGCGAAGTGGTCCAGGGCGAGGTGGTTTTGGGGCGAAATGAATTTACGTCTCGCGAGACGAAAAATAATTGTTTTGGTCATTTTTCAAAGACTATAGCACTTCAGACAAAACCATTTCAGTGGAAGTTTTCTGCCGTCATCGTGTTTACATTGTGTAAGTTATGTGTAAATCTGTGAACACTTCTGATTCCTCGAGATACCAATCATGTATTCTATCTTTAAACAATATTATTATTGTCAAATTTATGCTACATGTGCATACATGAAAGACGTTTACGAAAAGATTGAAATTAGTTTCTGGCGAAATGAGTCAGAAGTCATGCAGCAGGGTTGTAGTCGAGTCCATCACAAGTCTATAGCCTATAAAATCACAAGTCCGTGACAAGTCCCGCACAATTAAGTCCAGTAACAAGAGGGAAAGGATAAACACACACAAAAGAATGCCTTTGTTGGAGTTCATTTGAATAGCTTGTGACTTGAATTAAGACCCAGGGATTTGTGGTAGACTTGTGAAGGCTTGTGAGGACTTGTGATGGACTCGACTACAACCCTGCCATGCAGTCAAAAAATTCCAGACAGTTCCTGTTTACTGCCCAAAATGACAATTATATTTTGGCATTTTAATAGGCCTGGATCCACCACTGATTTTTGGCTATGGTCATGAAAACTTGGCCCACACTGTGCGACATTTTGCACAGTGGTGTCATATTTCGTCGCAGACATCACGATCTGACACCCAAGTACTTTTCGCACACTGACTCGTTATGCAAAGATTTCGGTTCCACGAAGTGACACTCATGTTTACAGAAACATTGGAAATGCTTTACATGAAAAACTCACTCGATATACTCATGGGATATACATGTAGTAAAAATGTAACCAAAACGCTCTCTAATTTCTAAATTTATAGGTGAAACTTTGTGAAAACGAAAATGTTTAGAACACACAATGCAGAACTTGCGTGTCACCTCGTGAAAATGAAAATTACATGCCGACGTCATTTTTCCACCGAAGCGCACTGCGTGTCACTTTGTGGTGTCACCGACAATTTCTGAGACAGCTAAAGATTGGATTTCTACCTAAATTGATGATTTTACAACTAATTCTACCACACATTCTGTTCCTGGGTAATCCGGAAGAGACAACTGGTATTTATGGGCCAGCTCGGGGGGCACAAATCGACCTCCGAGATAGTGGTGTTTGCCCTTGAACAACTCGGCCGCTTTCTTGGGAGCGGTGAGGGAGATTAGGAGTTCTGGTTTCAGGCCGTCATTGTTTCCGGTTTCTACGTCCCAACCTGGAAATAAGAAAGAAAAAATTACACTTAGGTTATGTTCGGTTGGTCTGTTTCTGACATGGTATCTTGTTCTAGATTAATGATCGGTTAGATGGTGTGTGGTCCTGTTCCGAATGCAGTGTTCTCGGGTCGTGTTCCCGTCGTTTCACCGCGAAAACGAGTTAGCCCGTGTCAAGAACAGACGTTTTTTTGGTTTTTTTGCCATCAAGCAAACACTACCCGTACCCATCCAAACTTGAGATTCCAGGAAAATCATCCAGGCTTTGTTCATATTCAAACCCAAGACCTCTGACTCACTGGGCAGATGCTCTACCAGCTGAGCTATGAGGCACAGTGGTATACTCCCTCAGGTTTTCTCCAAGACCTCTGACACACCAGGCAGATGCTCTACCAGCTGAGCTATGAGGCACTAGTGGTATACTCCCTCAGGTTTTCCATCAAGACCTCCGACACTCGGGGCAGATGCTCTACCAGCTGAGCTATGAGGCACAGTGGTATACTCCCTCAGGTTTTCCACCAAGACCTCTGACGCACCAGGAAGATGCTCTACTCACCTGATGGAATATCAATGCTACACAGAGGAATCGTCGCATTTTTCAGTAAGCGGATGACCTCATCGAAGGGCGCCCTCACTTGGCCCGAGAAGCTAAAGCCGAATATCGCATCAACGATGAGATTGTAGCTTAGGTCAAGCAGGTTGCTCGAGGGTAGATAGGATAGGAATGGGATGTCCATATGCTTGCACTGTGTGCTCAGATTCTTGTAGAGTTGGACGTCCCGCTGTTTGGGGTAGTAGATTGATGGTAGATAACCCTATGGGATGACAAAAACAGAATTGTTTTTCATTACACATGTACGTATCATGTCCCAACTGTAATTTCACCATTCCAGAACAGTCCATGTGCCCATTAGGGCCGAGTCAATTTGAATAATTTACCATACAATTATTCTAACCGAGGCCTTTTTGAATAATTTACCATACAATTATTCTAACCAAGGCCTTTTTCCAAATCTCGACTTGGGCTCAGGCTCCGGCTCCACGTAAACCACATGGAGCCGGAGATGGAGACGGAGACAATTATCAGGTGTAAATTCCCAAATTAGCCTACATGTATATTGTAGAGTAAATTTTAATGCAGTACGATCAATCTAGAATGGCAAAAATGACGCCCACTGCATACATTTGGAGCATCATTGCTAGAGCAACTTAGAGAATTGATTTAGCTTGCTTTGGGGAAACTGAATGTAAAGTAAGGTTTGTAATTATTAACACTGTACAGGGTGGATACAAAAAAAACGAAACCGAGATATTATCGCTAATTGTGACTGAAGTAGGGCACGTATGAATGAACGGGAGATATCATCTGTTAGGGTGGAATCTCCTCTTTAAAATGACACCCTGATCAAGTCATTATGTTTTCGGTTGACTGAGCAGTGATAAATGTTATGCAAGGGTCTAGTTTGGGATTTGCGCCACTTTCTTCAATGGCGTCCAGTCATGGCCTGAACCATGGCATGGCCTGTTTGGACGATCAAGTATCCATTGGCTAAACCTAAGATGCCTCTGAAGATCGCCAGAAAGCAGTTGATGTCTTATGAGCCACAATTCTGTAAGGGTACCACCGAACCATTGTGCTGAACATGGTTAGGGCCAGTCCCGGACAAACCATTTTGTCTATGTCTGCTGCGTTCTCCCTGCTGCATGCAGGGCTTGCTGAATTGCATTAATGTTCTCGGATTCCCGACCAGTTCTCTTTCGGCCAGACCTTGGACTCAACAAAAACTCGCTGCATTCCCATGTAGGATGCAGGTTTTTCCCCACCAACATTTTTATCGACACATTAATTTCCGAGGCGTTCTTGGCTGCTGGATACTTGGTCCGGCGTCCAAACAGGCTATGCCATGCATTAAAGAAAGTGGCGCAAATCCATAACTAGACCCTTGCATAACACTGGTCACTGCTCAATCAACCGGAAACATAATGACATGATCAGGGAGTGATTTTAAAGAGGAGATTCCATCCTAACGGATGATATCTCCCATTCATACATATGTGCCCTACTTCAGTCACAATTAGCAATACTATCTCGGTTTCGTTTTTTTTTATCCACCCTGTATAGTGTTAGCCGGTGTTGAATGGCCGGTTCGAATCATTTCGCAATGAGAAGCAAGCTAAATCAATTTCTGATTAATTGCGATCCCCGTTGCGAAATGATTCGAACCGGACATTCAACACCGGCTAGCTCAGTGATCGAGTGGTTAAGACGTCTGCCTTGTTTGCAGGAGGTCGTGGGTTCGAGTCCAACCCGAGCACACTTTGAAGTTTTTTATAGTGTCTCGGGAAAAGCACTGAGTATGTATATGTGTTAATCATTACGTCGGGTAAGGGCAAAACAAACCTTACTTAACAACTTAGAGAAAATACCACTCTTGTAAAAATGTACATTTCGTTTCTCTCCCTGAGCTCCTGCACTTCTCAGGCCAGTTGGGAGACATGCAGATCTAAAGGTCAGTTCATCCCATGCAGGTGCAATCAGGCTGAAAACTAAAACTCTAGCTTAGCTCAAGATTTTCAGCTTTGGTTAAAGTGACAAGTCACACATTCTCGACTACAATTGGACTTGGGTCTTTCCACAGTAAAGGGGGCATTTTGGCAACAGACCATATTTTCGAGGAAATACCTTTGTCTGGTCTCAAAATAAAAGAAAGTTTCAGTTGTTCTGAAGAGATAACTTGGGCCCAAAAGGAGTTACAAATAGTGTGACAAATTTCCAATATACGCTCGTAACTGGGACGGACATTTACGAGCATATACTGGAAATTTGTACACAGGGTTTTTAGAAAGGCATGTTGTCACACTATTTGTAACCCTTTTTGGGCCCAAGTTATCTCTTCAGAACAACTGAAACTTTTTTTTATTTTGAGACCAGACAAAGGTATTTTCTGGAAAATATGGTCTGTGTTGCCAAAATACCCCCTTTACTGTGGAAAGACTCAATTACTAGATTTCACCATCATAAGACTTTGTGACGATTGTGGAATTAAAGGGGCCTATATTTAACTAAAATCTCAAACAACTTACAAATAGCTTAAGATGCCTTGCACAGACCAGCCCATCCCCGCCATTGTTGCCCGGTCCACAGCATATTAGCACAGTCGGTTCCTGCTTGGGTAGTGAATTGACGGGATAGGCTTTGGCTATGGCTGTCGCACAGCTTAATCCGGCTAGCTCCATCAACTGGTCGACGCTGTAGCAGTATGTTGAAAAGAGCTCATCGTCTATTGCTTTGGCCTCTTTCTGACTGAAAAATGAAAAGGAGAAAGAGATTAATTAGAAATCCACCAAAACACATATTTTTCCCCTGAGCAAAAGGTCATCTATTCTTCAAGCATCAGTATCAGTAGGTATCAGCAAACTGTTAAGAGATAGGCTTTGGCAACTCCATCAAGTTGATTCCGATTTAAAAAAAAAACCAGAAACTGAGTACACAGTGCTAATTAAGTTACGTAAGGTAGGGCCAAACAAACCCTCATAGGTCGTTCAGATGAGGGGCTTTCTCCGGAGCTAGCTCCGGAGCTAGCTAGCTCCACCCAAAACTCCTGTTGTCTGAACGCAACTTAGCTCCACCTCTAGAGCTAGCTCTGGGGCTAGCCCTCCCCAAATCTAGCCTCGAAAATTTGTTGGGCTAGCTCCACCTTTAGCACAGCGTTTTTTTTTCAAAGCTCCACCGTTATTTACTGACTGAACGCAACTGACCTCGCTCTGTGGCATCTGGCTATAATGTTAATTATGTTGTCCATTTAACCACATTTTAGCTCCTCTGTAACCGTGGCTCCAGAGTTATCATCACCGCGTGAACGGGAGGCCATTTTGGACTAAATCACTTTAGAGTCCGTTTATTGGATTGGAGCTAAACAAAAGTAGCCCTCGGTCTGAACATTCTCCATGATGCAAGCAAAATTACATTCGATGCAGCACCTGCTGCTAAATGATTCGAACCAGTTATGTAACACCGGCCAGCTCGGTGGTCGAGTGGTTAAGACGTCTGCCTTGTTTGGCAGGAGGTCGTTAGGTCTTGGGTTCGAGTCCCATCCGAGCAGGCTATGATTTTTTCTTATATTGTCTTGGGGATGCACTGAGTATACAGTGCTATCAAGTTACACCAGGTACGACGAACCAAACCCTAATTGATATTTCTTTTCCCAGACGCAAACCAAATTACATTCTTTCATCAGTTGCGGTACCTCTGCTTTAATTCGAACCAGCTGCTCAACAACAGCCAGATCGGTGGTCGAGTGGTTAAGACATCTGCCTAGTATGCAGAAGGTTATGAGTTTGAGACCCACACAAGCATGCTATGAAGTTTTTCCTTTGGTGTCTCGGGAAGCAGTATATACACCGGTGCTATACCAAGTTACGTACGGCAATACAAAATAAAGCCTATAATGGATAAACAGAATCGCAATTCCATTCGGAATTGATTTCATTTTTCGCGGGAAAACAATACATATTATAATGAGCTGAAAAAGGCAAATCTGACACGGGTCTTATCCGTTCTTTCCATCTTATCCGTTCTTTCCATCTTATCCGTTCTTTCCATCCAAGTTTTGTGTTTTCACTTAGTGGAAAATGTGGGGGTTTAATTTCGCAAAGTCCAGTTGAGTACTTACCGAGTGTGAGATAACTGGACAACAGCACTCCATTGTGGGATGAAGTGATTCCGAAGTATTTTGTTTTTAAAAGGCGTCATTTGAAATTGTTTGGCAAGTATGTGGTTACAAGGCTGAGTAGCCACTTAGGCAAGGGCTACCAAGGTCAATTGCAGAGAGACCAGCCCCTACATGAAACTAGACCGTTATCCTGGGGTGGATCCGACTGCAATAAATTGACTTATAGTTAACTACTGGTCAATCGTCATCCTGACAACACACATGTGCACTTGGTTTATAGTCAACTGGTTTCGTGCAAAATGCTGCATCAACTCAATACCTGATGGGTACCAGTGACCAGCGCGACCGTGCCTTGTGGGCTGCATGGTTCCAAATGGTCGACCAGATACGACTATTTATCGCTAACTCGACTGTACGTGTTCGGTTGGAAATAGTGAGAACTGTATCGTGAATTAAACTTGCCTACACTATATGTACGTAGCTATATAACGGTCTGAAAAACTAGTCTTTCATAGCCGGCTATCCAACTTGGCCAAATAGAAGTACAGCTGTTCCAGCCAGTGAAAAAAACCCAAAAAACCACACATACCTCTTAAAGGCACAGGCCCGTCAGCAATGCATGCACGCCAAATTCGTGCCACAAAATCCGCAGCTCCATAGCTGTGTATTTCGTGGCATGAATTTGGCGCGCCTGTGCCTTTGATGGAAAGTGACAGTCGGCTACTTTAAGCCATACTAGGGAAATTCACATTAAGCAAATGTCCCCGTGAAACCACTTTATTTTTACACAAAAGCTACTTCATTTTTTTTTACCACAAAATCTGCATGAAACTGATGCCAAAAGTTATCAAATATCACTAATGGATGCAATATTATATAGGTTCTCTTTACAACATTTTAATTGTCCTTTTATCGATAACAATGTAAGATGTAGCACCTTGTCCAAAAATTATGGACCGATTATAGCCTGCTCGCTGCAAGGTTTAGACTTCTGCAGGAAGTTAACAATTAAAGGTGGTTTTCAATAAAAGTGAGCATGAATTTAGAAACATGAGAGAGGCAAACACAAGATTGTTGTGGTGCTCCGACGGGATGCCCAGATAGCTCAGTTGGTAGAGCAATATTAGCCATGTATGCCAAGGACCTGGGTTCCAATCCCAGTCTAAATTCATCTTTCAATTGTCAATCCTATCATACCTTCAAAAGTGAGCATTCATACTAATTTTAGCATTCACTTCACACAATGAATGATTTTGAAATTTTCAGACAATGCAACATCCATGAAGCTGAAATTTCAGCAGGATAGTTTCCTAACATTCTTCTTTTATAATGCTGCTGTTCTAAAAAAAAACGTAAAAACATTTCATCTACAAATGACACAATAGGCCTTTAATAAAGCCAATACTCGAGAACCGCGATTCATTTAATATTAAGGCAATAAAACGTGGAGCTGGTTAAAAGAGCGAGAAAACCTTCCTGTGTGAGGATGCACCATGTTAATTTAACAATCGAGAAGCACTTTAATCATTATGCAAGTTCCGCTCGCTGACTTTTAATTTCTCCAACTCCCTTGGAGACTGTCGGAGCTCGTTTTCCGTAACGCTTACAACCGGGCAATTCCTACTGTACAAGTAGAACGTGCGCTTTGCCGCCCCCGATTAATCTAAGCTGGTTAATGGACAACTGCCACGTGAGTTTGACAGGCTCAATTATGAAGATCTCAATATCTCAGGAGTTGTCACAGAGACGGCAGACGTGTAAGACACTGGTTGAGCGTCCAAGCGCATCCCTGGCAGCAGGAAAATGGGTCATTCGCTTATCGGCTGCCTTCTGTGCTTTTTGCAACAAATGTGAAACCAGTAGTGGGTTATTTATTACGTTATGTGATTGGGTTACATGTAATTAGGGCCCAGTCAATTTTAGTAATTTACTATTCGAATATTCTAACCAAGAGTTTGATCGAATATTGAATATTCGTTTAGCCCGATTTAGTCATGATTTATTAGGTGTAAATTCCTGAATTGGCCTACAAGTATACCGTACAGTAAATTTTATTGCAGTACGATCAATCCAGGAATGCCAAAAATTAAGTCCACTGCATACATTTGTAGCACCATTGTGAGAATTTTTAGAGAAAAATTCTTGTAAAAAGTTATGAACTAAGGAATCCACAAAAAGATTTATCTTGCAAACGGTAAATTTGTATTGGAGGAAAGGGTTCTTGAAAGGTATGTTATTAATGCCTAGGTCACATTTGCTCTACGGCTAGAATACGGCGGCTGTAGCCCCCCGAAATCGAGAAATACCTGCGGCGGCCGCAGAGGATCTGCGGTGGCCTTAGGGTCGCCCTACGGCGTATCCTATCTTTTACAGGCCGTAGGGGTCGCCGTGGGATTATAGCGCGGAGTTATAACTTTTTTCATTTCTAGGTTCGCCGTAGCAATTACACACGCCGTAGCCATGCCGTAGTGCGGTTCCACGGCGACCATACGTCGGGCGTACGGTGGCCTTGCGTTTGCCGTGCGACTGCCCTAGGGTCTTATGAATAACAATTGACTTTTGCGGACCCCCAAAAAATTGCGGCCGCCTTGCGGGCGCCTTGCGGCTACCTTGCGTCTGCCTTGGTATTTGTCAAAACCTACGGCCGCCGCAGGGACGCCCTAAGGTGATCGTGCGTCATCACTTCAAAGTCCGTACGGCAGCCGCAGGTTTTCTGTCTCCACAAATTCAAAATACGACGTGCGGCTACCCTAACATATGTGACCGCTACAGTATGTGACCGTGGGAATGCTGCGGCGGCCCTATAATTGCTATTGGCCGTAGAAATTTTAGACCCCACGGCCGCCGCGGAAAATGTGACCTAGGCATAAGGAACAACACTCACAAAGGGTTGCTTAATTCGGTATGCTTCGCGTAAGTCGCCATTTTTTGCAGTTCGGCGCTATGACTTGAGAGGGCGTGAGTCAGGTCATAACATATTTTTACATACTTGACGTCATCATGCAATTGTTGCATGGTTGACGTCATCATCCCTTTCAAAATTTCAAATATGACACAGCACAAAGTTGCATTAGTTGCAGAGTTTATCATCAAAATTAATTATGTTGCCGACGTTGAAAACTAGATTCTCTGATTCTCATGAAGGTTTATGCATCGGTAATATTTTTGATTAAATTTTTTGATAACTTCAAACAAGTGTTGTCCCTTCCTTTAAGTTACAGTATATCTTCCTAAAACAAGTTAGTTATTTTTTTTATTTGTTGGAAAATATTATCTAGACCTGTGAAAAATAAATGTGCTTAGCGAAGTGAGAGCCAATCGGTTGTGTCAAATTGACACCCTGTCAATTAGTCAGATCCCCCTGATCCATTAGCATGACATTTCCTGTTGAGCATAGCAGGTGTCAGGTTCATTAAGGATTCAACAGAGCATGCAGAGTAACAAGGAACAAGACCAGAGACACTCGGGCCAGTTTGTAATGAAATGCAGTTCATTTGCGAGTACAATGTGTGTTTAGTATAGGTGCATTTAGGAAACTCCTCGCTGTGCACTTGTCATCAAAAGACCGCGGGGCCCAGAACCAGGGCACTCATTAAAACCGGGGCAGGAAATAGAAAAAGGCCGTAATGGCCATAAAATTATTTATAATAATAATGATTATTTTAGCATTTATAAAGTGCGCTTACAGGGATTTACACCGATTATAAACGGCCTTGAACACCCAGCAGGGTGGATATGTGCGCATTACAAAAACTATGAATTGTAGGATAGGGCGACAAATCGTGTGTAAAAAAGCTATATTAGGGCGACCTGCTCAATAGGGCGACATTTTGGTGTCGCCCTAATATTTTTGAGTTTAAAAATCATTTTTTTAGGTCAAAAATCATTTTTTCAGGTCGAGAACCATTTTTATTGGGACTGGAGCTGTTTCTCTTTGGTCTGGAAGCATCTCTGGAAGCTTTGGATAAAAAAATAAGGTGTCATTTTGAGTGACTCTTGCCAAAATTTCGGTGGTCCCCGGGGGAGACTTCCCGAAGTGTCGCCCCATTGCGGCATCCAGAGTTGTTACAAATCTTATTATTATTATTAGTATCCCCCCATCCACATTTTTTTAGTTTTCTCGTTTATCATGGAGGTTTCTCTACAACTCGATTACAATGTGTTTTCCGCCAAAAACCGACAGTCTTTTGTTTAAAACGCAATTCAGTTCCAACCTTCTTCACCCGAAATTCTGAAATACTCGAGGTCACTTGGTTTAATACTAACAGGGTTGTGACGTCATCCTGAGAAGAACACAAAACGGCCTGTGTAGTATTGAATGGAAAATATACGAAGCTCAGTGTAGGCTGAGGCTACCTATTCTCCAATAAGGGTGATTTCTTTACCCAGCAACCTCGTTTGCATATAAGTCTGTTTTCAATACTGGAGAGACATTTAAACCAGGATCATATCTCTGTGCAATGCTAGTTATCTTCTCTCGAAACAAAAGAAATATCTTAAGACAGATCTAAGAAGATAACTTACCTGTAAGCAACAAATAGTGCAACAACATACCTTTCTGAAAACCCTGTGTACAAATTTCCTATTTAAAGTATGTAACATAGGACACATACTTTGTGACATTTATTGGTGTCCTTGTTACATACGGTATATTAGAAATTTGCACACAGGGCTTTCAGGAAGGTATGTTGTGGCACTATTCGTTGCAGTAAAGTTATCTCCTTAGATCCATCTTAAGATATTTCGCCTGTTTTGAGAGAAGATGAACGACATTGTACAGAGATATAATCCTGGAGGAAAGGTCTCTCCAGTATTGAAAACAAACACGCAAATGTACTAAGCAACAACAGAAATGTGGCTGTGACACTAATTGTCCTGCCCATAATGTTTATATCTGTTCCATCTGTAATGCAGACTTAATGAGCTCATTAGCTAATGAGACATGTACATCAGCAAATCTTCAGCTTCTATATAATTGTTATTAAGATTAGATGCTCCGTCATCTTCACTAAAACAGAGTTTTTCATTTTCTAAAAGCCTCTCAAAAGCCATGTCATATCCTGTCCCGTCCGTAACGTTCCATCTTTTGTCTAATTACTGTTAAATGAAGGGGCATGTGTGAGATCATTGTAGCTGAAGTCAGACTGTTTAGTAAGATGACTAAAGGCCTGTACGCATTGGACTTTTCTTGGTCAAACTTACTGAGACGATGGGTACTTTTCCCATTTTTAATCCAGTGCGGATAGCCTAGAAAGTTTTCCTCTCAGTAACTTTTCCCAAGTCCAGCGGTTACTTTTCCTGGCCAACTGCTGCCCAGGAAAATTTACCCGAGGTGACTTTTCCTGAGATAAGTCCAATGCGGACACATCGAGTCGGTAAAAGTGCGCTGGAAGCGTACCTCTGAGCTGTGAAGGTCATCCCGCTAAGGGACACTGCGCATGCTCTCCCACGGTCTCAGTAAAATTTATCAATTTTTCATTTTACCATCGTCTTGGTAAAAGCTCCCGAAAAACAAGTCCAATGTAGACACGGCTTGTGAAGAAATGAATAAAATATTTCTATCTGTATAAAACAAGTAACTTGACCTGTCCGTAACGTTTCAAATACCGTGAAATGGTATTCTAAGATTGCTTTCAAGTGATAGTGAACAGCGTGTTTCTATTGAAGATCCAGAATTTTACAGATAAACCCATTTACCGGTAAATAGAATGTAGCAGGAATTGCAAAGTTTTTACTGAGCTGCTCTATGCAGAAAATAGTGAAGCTTGGTGGCCCTTCGCACGCATGCGTGAGTTTGTCGGATAAAGGTCAGATGCAGGGGTCATGCACAGGCATTGGATCAGTCATTGTGCAGTCACATAATGTTTACATTTTTTCCCCTGTATGCCCACTCGAGCGGAACGGTGCGTGTTTCTATTGGCGCTTACCGGAAAAATTCCCCGGCATTTTCCTTCCTTGAAAAGAAAAATTGCCGGGGAAAATTCTCCCCGCCATTTACCGGAAAATAGTGGATGAGACCAGTTTCTACTGAGCACATTTTCTGTCTTTTCTGGCATTATCCGGTAAACAGGTCTCAATAGAAACACAGTCATTCTAATAGAAACAGAAATAGGGTTCATGTACAAGACAAAGATATCCTGTTCTCACTAGAGAAATCACTTCGTTCGACGAAGATTAGTTAATCCTCGTTAGTTAATCAAGCGTGCGTTTACACCTCACTTGGAGAAGATCGAACGAAGATCGAATGAAGCTGTGCAATGCCCCCATCTCGCTATAGTAAGTGTCAAATCGCTTTATCGAATGAAGGAAGCGTTCACATTACAATTTTCCTTCGTCGAATGAAGCGATTTTTCGTCGAATAAAGTAAATCTTATTTTCGTCGAATGAAGAGGTGTGCGTTCACATCAATTTGTTTTCCTAATGTAAACGGGGTCATTTAGAGTTTATAAAATGGAAATCAACAAAAAACAGTGCTAACACGATAGGATTTCACCGTTACCATTTTTTATTGTGTCAAAAAGCTATTATGACTCTGACAACTGACACATTACCAGAGTAACCATATTACGTATTAAAACACAGTGAAGAGTGCTCATCCTCGGCTTTCTACTATCAGGCACAACACCTGCGCCAAGACAAGAAGTGATTGGGGTCCATTAACTTGGTATTAATAACATAGAAATAGGCTCAGGTGGTTAATAGTATACGACATTACATGATTCTACAAGGCAGAGCAAGGGGGTCAAAATGTTGACATTTCATGGTAGTGACAAAAAAACGAAAACAATATTGACAAGTAGTATTTCGGGGGAGAGATGGGGGGGGGGGGGGGGGGGGGGGGGGAATTGTGAAAACGTTGACAACTTTGGACGGATTTTAGACATGATATTTAGGGTCCAAGTTACCGCTACCTGGGCTACTCCCATAGACTATGGGAAGGGGAGTGCGTTCTTCTCTCTCTCCCGCACCACCCCCACGTATTTTTTGTGGTTTTTTAAAACTACAACTTAGGGGGGTGGGTGGGGAGTGGGGGCGGGGTAGGGATCTTATGTTGGTCCAACTGGTTATCCGAACAGTGGTCACAACTGAAGAGATCTGAAACACCCCTCGGTGATATTATGGAAACAACTGTTTTGCACAAAATAGCCCAAACATAAAACTATGCCAGTGACTTTTTCAGGCACTGTACATGTAGGAGCAATTACATAGACAGTTTACAAGTTAAGATGAAATATTTACTGCATATCTTGGGTATCGTTTATTCACGATATCTCGGTATTCCTAAAACTAGACAATATTTATGTCCGCTGAAATTTGTCTATCAGCACAAGCTTACCTTTAATTAAAGTAATGGAAAGATTTCTGTTTACTGGTCGCCACTAGTTTTCCTTAGTATGACTTAATGTTTTAAAGGGAAGTGAATTTAGGAGTGACAAACATTCAACAGTTTCCCTCAAAATACTTAAACTTTCTCTGCCGTGTTCCATAGACTCTGCACACAACATCTCAGTGTAGGCATCAGTGAACAGAATTCATGACGAAACAACACTCAAACACAGGCTTATACTTAATGCAAGTGATAAACATGCATAGGACAGATCAACTACCTAAGTGATTATTCACACAAGCCAATGGGATAATTACCTGCCGAGAACGTCCTGAAATTTAATTCAAGTTGGCTAAGTGAAGGAACCTACCAATCGTTTCTGCCCTGTGGTTTATTTACATTGGATCATTGGACAGACGGGACGCGAGATCAGTGGCAAGAGGGTTGATCGCGACGAGAAAGGAAGAAGGCAAATAACTTGGGGAGATATGCCGTAATAGAAGTTTGGAGAGAATTGTCTATGAATAATTTAAAGATGAAAAACGGACATGACGGTGTAATTTTTCAAGCAAAAAAAAAGGGTTTAATATTTTAAGACAAATTTTCTGAAGGATTTTCTGAAGGAGCTTGTTCAGAAAAATGGATTTCGTTTTAACCTAACAATCATATAAAATACCTCCCCAAAATACTATCCATGGGGGAGAAAATAGGAAATTTGCAATCTCCAATTTGGATGTGGATGCAAAAAGGTTGGTGTAATTACAGTGCACTGCTTTATGGAAACGGATAAATTAGTTCACAAAACATTGGTGGTTTTTTTTACGATATCCCTGAAAATATACGGATTGAGATTGCCAAATTTCAGAATGGTAATGAAAAAAATATGACAAATGATATGAATCTCAACACTGGGGGCTCAAAAATGTGGGCTCAAAAATGTGATCTGGATAGGCTCCTTAGCACATAGCACATTTCAAGTTTGCCAATAGCTCAATGTGCTTTAAAGGCACACATGCTCATCAGCAATGCGCACGCGCCAAATTCGTGCCACGAAATACACAGCTCCATGCCCTTGCTATGGAGCTGCGTATCTCGTGGCGCGCGCGTGCTGACGAGCCTGTGCCTTTAACTGCCTAAACATCGAGATATATTATTTTTGTAGGTGGGTGGCACCAAGAGCCACTTGGGAAATCCCCTTAATTTGCAAACAAATTGAAAAGGGATCTTTTAAGTGCATTACACAACAGACTGGACCCATGGCTTTACATCCCATCCGAAGAATGGAGCATTTTGGGTTAAGAACCTTGCTCAAGAGCGGAAGTACATGCACCTCGATTAGTTTTGAACCCAAAATCTCAGGGTGTATCTAATCTGCAGTTTACAGATTATGCTGTAAAATGTTACAAAAAAAACAACAAAAAAACAAAACAAAACACCGCCCGTTTGCGTATCATGTACAAGTTTAAATGACTATACTAAGGATGGGACACTTAACCGTTTAACAAAAAATTAAAAATACAAAATAAAACAAATATTGTTGGCCAAACGGTTAACTGGCACTTCAATGATATTGCAACCAGGTTACTATACGTACATTCCCAACGTTCTCATTACAGAAACAGCATGAAATTTTCCGCGGGCTGAAATTAATTCAAGCTTGATCGCACACAAGAATGAATTACAGCAGTGCAATGTCGTTAGCCGAGGCAACAAACTCACAAATTTAAATCTAGCACAAACGTGGCTGCAGGCCTGTGGCCTTGCCCAAACAGCGCTGAAGTTTGCAGGAAAATCTAGACACTTGATCTCGACGAAAAAAAAAGAAAAAAAAGAAGAAGCTCTTCTGGGGTGTTGAATTGGCCCCGGGGAGTAGTCAATTGTCTGTGCAAAGAATCGTGCCTTCTGGCTTTTTAATTTTTTGTAGGGACTAAATTTGGAATAAACTTGAAGGATGATCACATATGATGACGTGAGTTTTATTTTATCCAAAAATAGGTCTTTTAACCTAAACTGATTTAGCCGGAGAGGGTAGTCAATTGTCACTGCAAGAATCCTTCCTTATTAAAGGAACGTGTTCAGATTGTTTCAGAAAGTGGATTTCGTTCTAACCTAAAAATCATATAAACTACCTCTCCAAAATACTATCCATGGGAAGAAACGGGGAATATCTGCAATCTCCAATTTGGATACAGAATCAAAAAGGTTGATGTAATCACTGCACTGCTTTATGGAACTGGATAAATTAGTTTACAAACCATTGGTGTTTTTTTGTTTTGTTATGATAGCCTTGAAAATATACAGAAAATGAGAGTGCAAAATTTCAGAATGGTAATGATAGAAATGACAAATGATATTGGGGGGGGGGTGGGGGGGGGGGGGGGTTAGTTGTCAAAAAATGAAGAAACAAAATCATTTATGGACGTGATTCAAGTAATCAACTAATCTCTCATTATCATATAACGAACTATTTTGCAGGGACAACTTTGGTTTTATTTTATTTAGAAAAAAATATCTTTATAACATTATAGCCTAAATTTAACTAGGTTTATCGCAGAAAAACATTGTCCAAACATCGACTAATGCTATTGGCAACCTAATGCACCTGGTGCTTGCTTTATCTGATAGAACTGCGCGATGCGTAATTGCCTTTTCGAAGAGCCCTCGATAAACCAAGTTACTCTAGGCTTTTTGCGGCCTATTTTTGGCATGTTATCGCTTTGTGTTGACCATAGCAATTATCCAATCAAAACATGTGACAGCTAATTACAAAATGTGACATGTTCATTGACAGCAATCAGTAAAAAAATCCCCAGCAACAGAAAATGCCCATTAACACTGAGAAATATCTCTGTCTGGGATCAAAAGCTATGATAATTGAGACAGGGTTTAATGTTGGCAGTGTTCTCCAAGTGCATAAAATAGCATGGCAGCCCGCCATGCTTAATTTTTGACATCGGAAATACCGCCATGCTTTAAAAATCGCCGCCATGCTTAAAAGGTCGCTGCCATGCTATAAAAAAATCACTCAGTTAAATAACTGAAGCACAAGTGTATCCGAAACGCCGAAGTTCAAAGCAATAATGCGCGGACGTAGCAACGGAGATGCGCCAGCGTGTTTTACGAATCATACCTCAATCATGGTCCGGTGGTCCATGTACAAATGAAGGACATCGTGCGGCTAGCATTCTTTTGGATTTGAAGGTTAGAGCTAATGTTGTTACACTCAAAACATTGGCATGTTTAAAAGGTTATTTTCATAGATGTTGGATGAAATAAAACTGGCTGGTAACCCATTTTCCTCAAAGTGATCAAACTGCTCAGCAAATTTATCTGCTTAAATTGGCATAAATAATACAATAATTTATTGACATCCAAGAAATAACAGCATCCATGAAATTGGCCCCAGAAATACACAGAACTACTGTCATCTGGGTCATTCTATAAATTTGGGGTTGCAACGTGTGACATTTTTCTGTCCCCGTTACACCTGACATACTGCTATTTGCCATACAAGTATCATTAAAAATGCCTTCAAACCATATTTTTATGAATTGTATTTTATGTAATCACTCTTTGAAATAGAAGGCATTAAAAGAATATGTCCTGAATTTACAAAATACATCTGACATCTTGTAAAATTTTGTAACGGGACAGAAAAAGTGGACCCCAAATTTATAGAATGACCCATCTGCCATTTTCAATTCAACTTCCTAAAGCTTACATAACATGTCTGGCATATCCAACAAGTTAATCAGTCTATAGACAATGCATAGTTCCGACCTGTCAATCAACCGAACCCGCCGACCAATCATAACAGAGCTAGCACATAGGTCAAAGTGCACTGTCTCACAACAACATGATCACGCGATATGTTCTGCCGGTGTTGTATGCGATGATCCGGGTGAAAATTCGGTTTCAAGGTACGAAAGCACGCATGTCATGATATGACATCCCTGTATTACTGGCCCTTTACTCAGTGTGTTCTAAGATAACTGTCGACCCTGAAACATGAATACCTTTGAGTTTTCTCCAATGAATCTGTGCTTTCCGTTGAAAGTCCCATTGCTTTGTGCAGTGTGTGACGACATTTTGACGATAGCGTGTGAGCCATAGCAACAATATCCAAGGGGGCGGGGCTAACTAGGCAAACTCGGAACTATGCATTGGTGCAGATAAAATTTGCAATGCTTCACATGAATGGTGTAAAATATCACTTCTCTGTATAGTGGCAAATTTGCAAAAATGTACTTTTTTGTTGAGTGTACATGTAATGCAGCTACACAACCCAAAACGTGAGTATGGTACATTACACCGCTGGGACATAACTGTACACCAAGTCTAATTTTAAGGCGCAAGGCACAAAAGGGCAGCCACTTAAGGCCTGTTTACACTCGATTCACCTTTGGCAAATCGAACTCCGCAATTTCCAAAAAGGGGAGTTGAAGTCGGGTAGGCGCTAAGTGTAAACGCAAAAGGTGAATTGAAAAAGGCGGATCAGACCCGGGTCTGATTCACCTTTTTCAAGTCACCTTTGGGGTAGGGTTGAACTCCGCAATTGCGGGGTTGAACCCTGCAATTGTCAAGGTCGCTTGTAGTGTAAACGCTACCCGAATACAGATTCGACAATTTAAGTGTCCTTGGGGCGGTGCCCGCAGTGTAGATTTAATTGACCAATCTGGCTCACGAATGCGCTGCAATTATAACTAGTGGTGACTTTTGCGGTTTCTGAAGGCGAGCTGAAGCCGAATCGAGGTGTAGTGTAAACGCGGCAAATGTTGAGTTTTGCGGTCGCAATAAAAATGCTGGGTCTGTATAATCCACCTTTGCCGGTTAAGTGTAAACACGGTGAAAGTTTGCAAAAGTTTGTCAGTTTTCAAAATGACCTGCACGGCCCCCAAAAAATTACCCCATACACACTCAAAATTCATGACACATACAGAATATGCATTTCCTATCACCTGAGCTTGGTCTTGTGTGACAAAAACCGGATTGGGTTTCTGAATTTTACCTGACAAGTCTGTGTTAGAACCGCTTCCTATGACCCCTCCAACAGTGCTCAAAAATCCCACTAGAGTTGCCGTTCTCCTCGAATTTCACTTTCTTGCCGGAGACTCTTGTTCTTGGGAAGCATGTTGTACTTTTTGTTCAAGCTTTCCCTTATTATTTGATCTTCTGTGGGGCCACAGGCTTTAATCTTTAGACTGAATTCATACCGAGCCGTTTTGCGTGTAAATTTGACACGTGATGGTGTGGGGAAAATTTGGAGTGAATTCAACGTACATGCACTGAAATTCACAGAATCACAAAAAATACTTTCGTCCTAAGTTGATTCTGTGGTTTTCAGTGCGTTGTTTAACTCCAGGTTCCCTCCATGCCGCTTTTTCTCAAAGCGACACGCATCAAATTTATGTGCGAAAGGATTTAGTGTGAATCCAACCTAACTGAAACTAGTTCAACTTTCTGTGAATTTGCAGTGTGAAAACTGCACTGTGACAAACCCCCTTCGAACACGTTCAAATACGCCATTTTGGGAGTCAAATAATGCTGAGTCATAATTGTGGAAGCGATGTGCGTGCGCGCTGTGTGTGTCTGGGAATCAGTGCACTGTTGCTTGAGACCATGTTCACACTAGTCCCGAGCTCAAGATCAAGATTGCTCCCCTGATCAGTGTCAGTGTTAACCGCAATGATCCCGAGTTCTCACTTGTTCAAGTGAGGTACGAGGTGCCAATCTCCGGGGTGAGTTCGCCCCGGGGCGAGATTTAGAACAAGTGTGAATCGATCGACGCAGGGTTGAACTCAGGGGTGAGTCACCCCGCGGGGTGGCCTTTAGATGCTCTTGTGTATTTGTTTGCAAGATTACGGATTCCCACAGATGTCGGTTTTTTTGCATCCGTTTCTTACTTAATGCACTTAGCACCCGTCTGAGTGAAAAAGGATTTAACAGGTAATGTGTGCTCAGCTGCTCATCCGTATACAAATGCATGCATGCACGCGTGCACTAAGCCCCCTTCCCTTGTCTGTCTACATGGGGTTTATATCAGGCCAATAACCTGTTCTAACCCTTCCCTTTCCCCCTCTCTCCCTCTTCCTTGCCATGTGAGAAAGATTTGCTGGCTAGGAATTCAGCATCTTATTGACAAACCTGAGCAAACAAGATCGAGGAAGCGATCAAAATTCTGAAGTCTGATAAAGTCAGTCCATGGGTAGGATTGAGGAATATGCATGAGTATGGATATGTGGTTAGGGCAAGCTGGTGTGGCCCTGTCCCAATTTGCAAATGTCTGCATATTAATGCTGCGTTTAAATTGCTATACCCTGGTACTGCATCGGATAGTGTTTATAGTAAAACTCTTGTTATATATAATGCCCCGACATAAAGCTCCCTTTTCAAAGTCCTGGGCCATTGGTGTAAATGAGCATGTTTATGTACATGTACATCAACGATACTACTTATTGTATAACGATACCCAATTATTGGCCCCTTGGCACCGAGTGGCACTAAACGTGCACAAAATGATGCCGGCCTGTACGTACCACAACACACTTTCTTTATAATGTAGAAATGGTCAGGGGCTAAATATTCTTACAAAAGTTGGAGTTTTGCCTTTGGAATTGCGAGGTAACTTCTGGAATCGGCAAGCTATCACTGGGAATCGAATCTAAATGAAAGGGAATCGATTTCTACTGGGAATCGATTTCTAAAAAATCTGGAATCGCGATTCCGATTCCTAAAGTGGAATCGATTCTACTCGATCAATTTCAGCGTGTGTAGTCCTCTTTAATTAAGTATAGATCCTTATAACAAACGTATACCGATTTCAGTGCGAGGAGCCAGTTTCTCCGCATTTGCCTTCGGAAGTCATTTGCCTCGAGTGGCCCACTCTGTTTTTTAATGATGTCATCAACACTTTGCAAAGAGAAATCGAGAACATACACCAAACATTGATGAAGTACTCAAGTTATTTCAAATTACCTCCGGGATCGCATTTCAAAAGCTTTATCCATAGGGCAGTGCTACCTGCCAATATCCGGCTAGTATCGAGTCTGTTCATCAAGGGTATTGGTTAAAGAATAAGGAAACTCTCCTACATATTAGTTCGCAATAACAAAATATCTGCTGAACAAAAGAATAACTAGTTACTACCGCTGGGATTTCCATTTTTCTCCCAAATGGCCTTGCTTCACGAAATGTCACAGGATTTTTCCATCAGTTACGAAACTTAAGTATTTATTTTTCTTACACAACATCTTGTTTTCAAAGATGAAAATGCCATTCTGAAATAAAATTGACAAAAAAATGAAACTAAAACCTCAAGGTATTCTATAGCCTTGTCCAAGTCTATGAGTTGTGGCATCATTAGCGACCTCTCGCGATAAACTGTAGCCCGCGACTAGGCTGGTTACCTGAATATCTTGGTCTGAAATCCAGACTTACACGCGCGAGGCTAAATCATAGCCTTGTTCTTTCTGTACACGATGTGTTATGTGTTTTTTTATATATCTACGTTAGAAATCCGACGCAAGTCTAAGTGGTTATAAATATTCATATCTGACATAACATCCAATCAGAGTTCACTATTTTTATACCGTGCGGCGCCGAGTTGTAAACATGTCTGTACACGCCACGTTGTTGTTGTGTATGCGTGCACAATGCATAGCGACTTCGCATCTGTTACAATTGAGGAAATAATGGTAGTTTGAATTATGTAGCCGAAAAATTGCAAATTGATGACTTTCACGAAGACCAGAAGATAGCCCTCACATATTTTCTGTAAAGGTAGGCCCTATGACGTGTTTGTGAACTTACCAACTGTGTATACGTACGGAAAATCTGCTATTTTTCAAACAGCACCGTGTTGTTCTGTCAAAACAACCGTTAACCAATGAGCTTTTACGTCTCGGTGCTCTCTTTGAAAAATTGGCATAAACAGTCCCCGCCCATAAAACACGTCGTGTACAGAAAGAACAAGGCTGTGATTTAGCCTCGCGCATGTAAGTCTGGATTTCAGACCAAGATATTCAGGTAACCAGCCTAGTCGCTGGCTACAGTTTATCGCGACAGGTCGTTAATGATGCCACAACTCATAGACTTGGACAAGGCTAGGTATTATAAGGTAAACATCTGAATTAAGCAGAGACAGATTCTTACTACATTGTATTGTTATATTGGGTAGGTAAGTCGATTACGAGCCCATGCTGGCTAATACAGCCGGTACTCATCCCCGGTTTCTGTTGCATGGAGTGACTATAGGAGCATTGCTACTCCTCCTGGATGGGATGCCAGTCCCAACCGTATTTGCTGGTACCCATTTATACACCTGGGTAGAGAGAGACAACGTGGAGTGTCTTGTCCATAGTACACAACGCTGTGCAATGACCAGGCTTCGAACCATGGACCTCTCGACTGAAAGTCCGACGCGTTATTTACTAGTCTACTACATCTCCATATTGTTATATTACTGAAGAGAATTGGTTTATACACGAAAACAAATCTGACGTAAATTTGACAAAGATTTGTCGCCAAACATTTGTGCAAGTTGAAATCGGTACAACTTTATGTACACTTTTGCTTTTGGATGAAGTAAGAAACAGGTTTTTGAGTTATCCAAGTATCAAATTTTCCCTGTACTCTAATTTCCGCTTACAAGTCATCTATGCTCCTTTTTGAAGCGGCACAAACCGCTGGCTTCCAAATCAGTCATACCGTATCCTGCATGGATGATGGTTCACTATACCCACCCTCTCCAAAACTCAAGTAATCTGTCCCTACACGCAACCCCGTGTTTAGAGTGCCGCGCAGGATTAATTTTCCTCTTTAAACCGTGACTTGATACTTTCTCTTTACCTCCATCTACAGAGCTGCCAACCCTCCCGGCTTTTGCAACGGATTCTTCGGGAAATGACTAATTTTGTGAGTCCTGTCATGGATAAAAACCCTCCTCGATTGTTAATTAACAACCTTGGGGATTTTTTGATGTGTTTGGAGTCGTGGAATGAGCCTGTTTTTCCAGATGTCTTCCTCAAAATCCGGAAGGGTTGGCAGCTCTGCATCTATCGCAATTCGCATGCTTTAAAGCCGTATAACATCATTTGCAGTCATCCAAAATGTTACTTCACTAGTTAACAAGAAAAACCTGACTAAAAGTGTTGATGGCAACAGGCGCGGATCCTCCCCCTGTTCGGACTAAATTTTTTAATTTTTTAAATTTAATGTATTTTGTGCGTCCGCCTGTCCGCAATAAGCCGATATGACTGGCTACCCTCCCTCCAAATTGGAACCAAAATTGTATTTCTTTTTGGGGGAGGGGGAGGGTGGGGGCGGTGTAGAAGGCACCCAGCTCCCCCCAACCCCGCCATCCCCCTGCTATCCCCCCGCTGAGCGACTTCATCGGCACTCGCACCAGAAAAACCCCTCCTTGGTAAAAATCCTGGATCCGCCCCTGGGCAATGGTAACAAACACCACATGATTTTTTTTGTGTTAAAAAAATAAAATAAAATAAAAACCATCCATGGATTTTTCAGGGTTTTCTGAAGTATTACTGCATCTATGTGGATGAAATTTCTACAAGGCAGTTTATCAACATTATTCTTTAGTTAAATGTAACTCTGTCGTTCCTGTTTTTTAAAGTTTTCCAATCATGTACTCTGTCTTTAAAGGCAGAGGCTCGTCAATGCGCGCGTGAGGCCAAATTTGTGCCCTGAAATACGCAGCTTCATAACAAAAGCATGGAGCTGCGTATTTCGTGGCACAAATTTGGCCTCACGCGCGCATTGACGAGCCTCTGCCTTTAAGGTGGATTAACACAGACTTTTATCACACATTAAAGGAAGGGAATTAACACTTGCGCAGAGTTGCCTAACTCTGTACGCTTCATGTAAGTCGCCATCTTTTGCAGTTTCAGCGCTCGGACTTGAGAGGGCGCGAGTCAGAACACAACATATTTTTACATACTTCACGGCATATATGGGAGTCGGGAAACAAGGCATCAATCTTGTCGTCAACCATGCAATCGTTGCATGGTTGACGTCATCATCCCTTTCAAAATTTCAAATATGGCGCAGCAGAGTTGCAGAGTTTATCATCAAAATTAATTGGGTTGCGGGCGTTGAAAACAAGATTCTCTGGTTCTCATAGAGCTTCTGCAGCAGCGTCCATGATAGGGGGGCAGGTTTTCTTATTTAAATGATGTAACAATAGAACCACAAAGCACCTACTCATGCATGACACATGGTGACAATGTGACTGCCCCCTGTCATGGCCACCGTGCAAAGGCTCTATACATCGGTAATATTTTTGATTAAATTCGTCGATATCTTCAAAAAAGTGCTGTCCCTTCCTTTAGCTTGCACCCACATTTGGTTTATCAACACACAAATTTGTTGGTGCTCCATGAAATGTGCTAAAATAAGAAAAGAAAAAAAAGGCTTTAGAAGAGCAAACCATAAAATTGCAAATGTCTACATACAAGAATGTTCCCTCCGATTATTTATGATATCATTGTTTCAACAATGAATATATCCAATTCCAATATACTCCCAACTCACGAAATTCATACTGGCACAAGTCTCCCTGCCATAATGGTGAAAACAGATCTGCTAAAGTCCAAATGATTTACGCTGATTTCCTCAGGGATTCTAGTATAAAAATGCCATTAGCGATTGTCTCAGAGGTGGATAATCTTGTCAGAATTGTGCTGTCATGGAGTCCGTTAGAAAACAAAAGAGCAAAAACACTCAAATATGCAAGTTCATAATTGGGTCTATATCGAGTCTACAGCATATTTTGGCAATTGAGTTGGTTTTTGTTCTTCTCTCGAAATGGAAGTGGGGGACTCAAATGTTCGACAGAACATACTCCTCTAGTTAATCCGATAGAAATGTCGATATGTTTGGGAAATCTAGATGCAGTAAAAAATAACTTGGCTCCACCAGGATTCAAACCGCGGACCTTCTGCTTAATGTGCAGATACCCTACCAATTGAGCTACATGTACGAAGCCAACTGGTGATCTCGAAACACGGAATTGCACTTAATTGTTCCTCACTGATTGAGATTGGCTATCACGTAAGCTTAGCAAGCCCTACAGAGGGATAGGGATAAACCCTTCAATGAGATAACCACCCCTACCAGAAATCACTTAATATCCACCCCAACTCATCCTATTTGAACCAGTTCATGTTTATTCCTGGTAAACATTGCAACACAGAGATAAAGAAATGTAGGAGGCAAACGAAGACTGACACATTTTGTTTAACTCTCTCAGGACAGTCCGACAGCCCCAGTCGACCTAAGCCAGTGATCTTATTAACTGGAGCATCGTCTTCTAATCAGAACGAGGGAGGAATTTCAATTTGGACAAGTTTTCTTCACCTGGTTGCTACAGGACAGAACATAAGAAGATCGAGCAGTTATGCAGAAAATTCTATCAGTGCTGTTCTGGGGTATTTCAGAATACATCAACATGAAAATTTAAATTCATATTCTGTAACAGGCTAAAAACAATCAGTTATTTTTAAAGACATTTTGTTTTAGAAATACATGCAAAATTTTCATAAAACTTCACAGGCAAAACTTGTTTAATCACTTGACACCGAGGACGCGTAAAGACGTTCTGGCAATGTATATTCACAGGGGCAGTTGCCTTTGCAAAGTCACAGCGTTCGAATTAGCACTGGTCCGTTGGCCAAATGACAGTTAAAATCATCTCGGGCCAGTTGAAAAGCCTCCCCAAATGGTCCGGCTGTCCAGTTGAAATATAATGTACATGTAACTTGTACTGGGGAGAACCTCATGACTACCAAATTTTCCTAATTTATTCACTCAAATGTGGTTATTGCAAACATTAAAGGTCGACTGTGTGTAAAAAGAACAATTGGAAATTTTAACCGGGCCACTTGAAATGCCGACGGGCCAGTGAAGACTTAAGCCAACTGGCCCTGTTGGCCAGTTGGGAAAAAGTTAAGGGCAAACGCTGAGTCAAGGGGAGTGTTGCAAAGTACATGTATGATCTTTTGGTGAGAAGATTCATACAATTTAGAACTCTCAAGAGTCAGTATTTGTGGTGCTTGGCTAATCACATTGGACTTGTTAAAAAAAACCTTTTTTTTTCTTTGCCAAAAATAGTCCTAGCGACAACTGGTTAAGACACTGATGCTACATGTACTACCATTTCCTAAGTAAATCGTTTGCAAACGACCTTCATGGATTATTTTCTGGTAAAATTCAGTTCCTTTTAGGCGGAAACATTTTATTGGATAGTTGCTACCCATTCAATCTTTACTTTGAGGAAGGTTTTCCTAGTCAACTCGCCGATTGACATGTTGGGTCATTGCAAATGATACGAGTTGGCTTTTAAGCAGCGCAATGAAATTGGCCCCCAGCACAATGCAAAATATCCGAGTAATGCATCTCACAAAGATTTGCTTATTTGCTTAGCGAACTGTAAGAAATCTTCACCGACAAAATATTTACATTTCAATTTGTATTAGTTTTTGTGCAGTCTAGTGTTTTATCGGCACTTGTGAGCTGACAGTGTGGAGATTAATGCTTCTTCTACTAATGGCGTACGGAACTTGACTTTCACATATATTCACAATTAAAAACGGCTATAAATGATGTACGAGTTCAAATATGTTTTGCAATTGTGAAAATAAATTAACTGTAGTAACTAAATAATACCCTGTAAACAGGGGGAGCTACATGTACATGTATGTGGGTCCTTCCACAGTAATGGGGTACATTTCTGTAACATTCAAGATCTTAGGTCCCAGTTCACTTCAAATGTCTTAATTTTATCTTTAAATTATCAAGCTAAACTGAGGAAATAACTTTTTCACCAAGGAGTACGAAAAATAGTCCTACAACATACATTTGTGAAAACCCTGTGCACAAATTTACCTATTACGCATGTAACAAAGATGGAAAAAGATGTCACAAAATGGTCTGACCAAGTTACATACGTAATAGGAAAATTTGTACACAAGCTTTTCAAAAATGTATGTTGTGGCAGCAATTTCTAGTTATCTCCTGAGAACAAAACAAGGACATTTATTTAATTCTGAGATAAACTAAAGACATCTGAAAGGAATTATTGACTTATTTTTCAAATGTACATGTACCCCATTACCGTGGACAGACCCATGTACAAGTTGTTTTTTTCCCATAGTTTGCAGTCAGGGCACCAGCATTTTGTCCGAATACTGGGCAAAGAATTGTTTTTGCAGACAACCTTTTCGTGAATTGCCATAAAAATGCACGAAGGACTTCAATGCAAAGACATCACACTTTGCCCAGTATACGGACAAAATGGCAGCGCCCACAGTGCGACGCATCGCTAAAATTGCCATTCTTTGTGAAGTTCGTATTCGCTTTCCAGTGGGTAATATTCCTTGTTCTTTGCATTACAATAATGTGCGATTTGCACTTGTTGAGCACAAGGCCCTTTGTTTCTTGGGTATAATTTTCGTTTAAAACTTTCCAGCAAGAGCCTGCATTGGACAGTCAAATTACGGTAGCCTCAGGAAATGACAACCGAATACCACTACTACACCGACACATCCTTCACTATGTGCGTGTCCGGATCCGCCATGCATGCATGCTGCACAAAGGATAAACAGTATTAAAAACCATCTATCAGCTTGCAATTTAATTGCAGGTCTAATAATGTGGGATCGTGATCATTCATGCCGCGAGCGGAATCAGGCCATCTCCGGGACGTTTAATGAAAATACATCGTCATGCGATTTACTTCAGGCTGTTTAACGAAGATAGAGTTGGTAAAATAAACAATCCCGGAAAAAATGACCAGTGGTTATGGTGGACATCGTATTGACCGATTGAGATTATAATGTCTACAGCTGCTTGCGGGAAAATAAATTTGTGTCCGAATGCAGGAATATGTCTTCTGGAATTGAATTTCAGCAGTAGAAATTCAAACATGTTTGGAGGCCATGGTTTTTCCCTTCAAGGGCCTCAGTGAATATTAATAATACGGCTAAAAATATTCTTACTGAAAGATCGAGGTAGGGAGATATCATATATTTTATTTGTCAGTAATGTGTATGACCACCTCTTGTGGCAAGGCCTACTGCACCATTCTCCAGAAGAGCCTCCGAGGCAGGGTGTGCCACTCTGCAATGCAAATTACATGTATACTCTGACCAAATGATCAAGAAGGGTGAGAGATGTCATATTTTATCAGTCAGTATTAACATGTATGACCACCTCTTGTGGCAAGGCTGACTGCACCAGCCTCTGTAAGAGGCACCTACTGAGGCAGGGTGCGCTACTTTGCCTGAAGTGCCTTCCTGGGCTTCAGCATATTGTAGGGTTGTTAAGGAGAATCATCTTACTTTATCTAGGTGACTGGTTGGCAATAGCGCACCCGAATTTAGATTGTGACATTCTCTCTTGACTCTAACAGCTTCCCAATTATCGCTTGGGTTGACTTGCACATGAACACCAACACATTGACCATAGTGGGACTTAAACCCACAACCACCCAAATGCAAGTCTAGCTTCAGACCCACTAGACTACAGACATGCCAAAATACTAGGGAATCATGTTGGTGTAGCAGTACTTGCTTTCCACTTCTGTGGCCCTGGTTCGAATCCTGCTCAGGTTTGTTCATCCTTTACGAAATGCACACGTTGCAAAACCTGTTTATATTTATTTCCCAAAAAGTGCATCAGGGGTCGAAATTAGCACTATAGTCCTGTGGTCCGAGACCAGTAAAAAAATCAGAAGGACCACTATATAGATCTGTTAAAAATGCTGGTCCGACGGACCAGTGAAAACGTTCCTGACTCATGGAAACATTCCTCGATGCCTAATCCATAGTAATTATTTCTTACTCAATGCAAAAAATTCCTGGTTACCACAAACAATTCCTGATCGCTTTAGACATTTTTATTTATTTCTCCGATCTCTCCAGACATGCCCCAGTGTTGGATCAAAAAGCAATCCCATCCATCCTGCACTCAATGACCTTAAACCAGAAAGTGTGCCATTTTGAAAAGCACCAGTGGACCACCAAATTTTCAGCAGGACCAGTAGAGTTCTCTAATCTACTGGTCTTTCTGACCAGCATAAAATTCAGGTTAATTTCGACCCCTGTAGCATTTTAGAACATTGTTTTCATAAACTAAAGTTTTAAGGTATAACAAAAAAAAAAAAAAAAGGAAAATACAACAATCATTCAAGTTTACATACAGCCAGAATAAAGATTGCATGTTACATGCATCACAAATATACTGAGCGTTAAAAGAAACGAGATATTTTTCCTTTTCTTTTTCTATGACGGATGACAACTATTCCTACCGTTAAATGTCAATTTCACCTATCGGTAACCCGAAATTGAGCATGCCATGCTTGAGTGCCTCTCTATTTGTGAACTGCCTAAATTGACCTTTTCAAGATACATGTAAGTTTCTTTTGACTTTCAGTATACATACATGTAATGTGTCTGTTTTCAATACTGGAGAGACCTTTTCCTCCAGGATTATATCTCTGTACAATGTCATTCATCTTCTCTCAAAACAAAAGAGATATCTTAAGATACACACTGTAGATCTAAGGAGATAACTTCAGCTAAAGAACTGAAACGAATAGTGCCACAACATACCTTTCTGAAAGCCCTGTGTGCAAATTTCCAATATACCGTATGTAACAAGGACACACGTATGTTACATACGTTAAATAGGAAATTTGTACACAAGGTTTTTAGAAAGGCATGTTGTTGAACTATTTGTTGCTGAAGTTATCTTCTTAGATCTGTCTTAAGATATTTCTTTTGTTTCGAGAGAAGATAACTGGCATTGCAAAGAGATATATGTGAAAATTCCCTCTTTTCTTCAGGATTGGGGGGCCGGGCCGGGGGAAACTTTCCTTCTACACCGACACCCTCAATTCAAGTCGTCAATGATTAATTGATGAAATTCTGCTCAAACAAGCGCGGGCCTGTTAGTCAATATGGACCGTGGCTCCTTGAATTCGGCTTCAAGCGGACAAAACGTCCGTGTCTCAACTTATCAATAAAACGGCAGACTGCATTCTGCCGACTCTCGTTTGAATGACATTCTATCTTTTTGTCAATAAGGAGCATACTGGCTTAATGCTGAACTGCAGATCTCTAGTGTATGCATGTATGTACGTACACCATACGTACCTAGTACACTACTCACAATAAGTTAGGGATATTGTGGGGTGTATGCAGATATTTTATTGAGGGTATGCATTCTGTTTGAATGATTTTGTAAATGATTAGACAATTGTATCTGCATGACAGACACACCTTGTCACAGGAATAGGTGAAAACAGTCATTTAAAAAAAGAAATCCAAAATTTACTACAAACTAATATCTCTATTGTATTGCGAGGAGTGTAAATCTCGAGAAGTTTCATTATTAACCAACAGAATTGTGCAATCATTGTGCCCCAATTCTAATTTCATCACAATTAATTAAAAAAAAACTCATTGAGATTTGGTGTGATAAATCTGAGCTATAAAATTTGACGGTAAAATGGGGCATTTTGACAACACAGACCATATTGTCCAGAAAATACATTTGCCTGATCTCAAAATAAAAGAAATAAGTTTCAGTTGTTCAGAAGAGATACTTAGGCCCAAAAAGTGTTACAATGTAACACAAGTGTCCGTCCTGGTTACTAGCGTATATTGGAAATTTGTACACAGGGTGTTTATAGAAAGGCATGTTGTCACACTATTTGTAACCCTTTTGGGCTTAAGTTATCTCTTTATAGAACAACTTAAACTTATTTCTTTTGTTTTGAGACCAGACAAAGGTATTTCCTCGAAAATATATGGTCTGTGTTGCCAAAATGCCCCTTTTACTGTGGAAAGACCCATTTGCAGATTTTACCATAATTTCATCAAAAGAAATCAATGAAGGAATTTTCAATTAAAAAATTGAGATTTGATGAAATCACTGAAAATCAGCACAAGATACTTTGAAGTCCATCTCAATATATAATTGTTGAGATTTGGGTATTAAATTGAGACTGAAAATTTCGACTGATTAATCACATGGAAAACCCTATGTGATCGTGATTAACATTTCTCATTCTTAAAATAATTCTGTATTAATTGTAACTTAATGTATGTATGTATATGGTTTGGCAATTTTTAATTGAAACACTGAGTAGAAAATTTTTTATTTTTATTTTTTCATTTTTAAATATTTTCCTGAAATTTTGTAATTTTGAACTGTCCTGTATTTTAAAGAGATGTATGTACATGTACTATTATATGCCTGCTGTTTTGTTATAGATGTGTCTTAAAAGCACGCTTATTAAAACTAAATACACATTTCACTGTACCGTACATGCCGCTGGGTATATTAGCGTCAATAAAGTTTGAATTGAATTAAATTTAATTTAATATGAGTAAAAAAGGCAGGCGGGAACGAAAAATATTTACTTTTCATTTCATCAAGAGCTTCCTGCAATTAAAGATATTTAAATTGAGAACGACAGCGTGGAGAACGGCCCGAGAATGCGAAGCAAGGAGCCATTTTAAGGAACCGGATACGATTGCAGATGTATGTTCGTTAGAGGAAGATCTATTATTGTGGGAGGTGTTAGAAGACAGCGAACGGAAGGAAAGAATGCTGGGGGGTCAGGGAAACGGGAGGGTGACGGGATGCGGAGAACAGCTGCAGAAAGGAAGATGGGCTGGGATGGGCTGGTCTTCAGATCAAATTGCATGGAGGGGGAAACGGGGACGTCAATGTAATTCTCACCCAAAACAATAGTGGCAAAGCAAACTTTTCAAAGATTTTTTTTTAATAATTAAGTGATAATAGTAGAAATTAAATTGATAAAGCTTCGCAACCAAGGCTTGAAAAACATGTAGGCACAACCAATAGGGAGCACGTGTGGTCTAGTGGGTATGAAGCAGGACTCCCAATCAGAGGTTGTGCGTTCAAGCCCAATATGACCAACGTGTCTGTGTCCCTGGGCAAAGCACTTAATCCCAGTTGCCTCGTCGACCCAAGTGATTTTGGGAAGCTGTTAAGGGGAATGCCACAATCTAACTGCTGATAGGGTAGTGCACCTCGGCCAGGTAGCCACCTAGTTGAAGCAAAATGGTTCTGGTGATTCCCTGATGGCAGTGGTAATAATGGCAACAGCGCCAGGAGCACCTCGCAGGGTGGACATGTGCACTGTATAAGAATCCACCATTTTTATTACTATTAGTACATGTAGTTACTATTATTATTTCTCTATTTTATCCAATGGGGTGACACTTTTTGTGTAGAGTCCTATTAGGGCGACGCGGTGGGTTAGGGCGACAATTTGGTGTAGCCCCAATCTTTTGGAGGTCAAAAACCATTTTTTTAGGTCAAAAACCATCTTTTTAAAATCGAGAACCATTTTTATTAGGTCTAGAAGCATTTTTATTAGGTGTGGAACCATTTTTGGAAGCTTTGGGTTACAGAAATTTGGTGTCCAATCGATGTCTTTTAGCCGAAATTTCTGTGGTAGTTTGGCAAAGTCTTTCCGGCGTGTCGCCCCTTTGCGGCATTAAGAGATATTATTATTATTATTAATTCGGCCAATACATGAAAAACAAGCACACACAAATTACATGCAGTGAACAATTAACAAAAGTTACATGTACATAAGAAAGCGCAATTTACGATGTAATACTGAATAACGCAGAAAACAATAAACAGGAGTGGACTTGGACAAAACTTTCCAAGCCGGCCAGGGTAAGCAAAAGTGAACCTAAACACTTTGTAGCCCTAAAGCCTGCTTACCCAACTGGTAACAACTAATAATATTTGGTATGATGCCTAATCACAATTGACAAGAAAAAACCAAACTTTCTCTCATTCTAAGTTTTGTTACGTGCCTGATAAATCTCCAGAGATTCTTGGTAATGTTAAAGGCACAGGCTCGTCAGCAATGCGAGCGTGCCCAATCTGTGCCGCGAGATACGCAGATCCATAGCAAAGGCATGGAGCTGCGTATTTCGTGGCTTGAATTTGGCGCGCACGCATTGCTTCTGCCTTTAAAGCCCCAATACATCGTTTGCAGTCACCAGAAATTTTACTTCATGAGTTGACAAGAAAATTCTGACTAAAAGTGTTGATAGCAATGGTAACACAAATGACGGTATTTTTTTCATATACATTGAACACAGATTTGTGTAAATTTATATATTGGAATCGATAGCTTATTCAATTCTAAGATATACTTCCGTCGCAATTGTTGCATTTCTGAGATAAATAAATGATAAAATTATTGCATAAAGTAATGCACAAAATGACGCGGCGAGCGGTCTGTGCGTAAGCGCGACAACAGAGGGTGCTGCGCGCGCGCGTGAATGGTTATCTTGTGCACTAACTGAAGGCAATTTTTGAAGAAGAAAACGTGACTTTTCTACAGAAAAGCAACATTTGCGACAAAAGTGCAAGTGGGAAGTATATCTTAAAATTACATTATGTGTTGATTCCAGGAGGTAATTTCCTTAAAATATTTGTTCAATG
Source organism: Henricia sp. BOLD:AAB3569 (assembly GCA_037783545.1). Lineage (NCBI taxonomy): Eukaryota > Metazoa > Echinodermata > Asteroidea > Spinulosida > Echinasteridae > Henricia > Henricia sp. BOLD:AAB3569. The sequence goes on along the minus strand of JBBELK010000577.1, from coordinate 864,444 downwards.
TATACGAAAAAAATACCCAAATGCCACAATTTTTCCCATGGTACCTTTGTGGGAGAATTGCCAACGGACTTTAAAAAATTGTCTGCAGACAATATTTTTACCATTTGTTCAACAAAAAAACCTTGCATGGTTTTTTTAAGTTTACTGAAGTACATGTATTTTGCATTCATGTGGCTGAAATATCTACAAGGCAGTTTTCAACATTATTCTTTAGTTATGTAATAACGTTGAAGCGTGACGTGCGTTGCCATGGCAATTGGCACTCTTGTTTTCTGTATTTAATTCTTTGGTTGCATCATATTTTTGATGATGTGCACAAAATTTAGACCTATAGTCTTTTTGAGATAGAACAAATGCAAATTTGATAGAACAAATGCAATGCATAGTTCCGACTTGTCAATCAAGCCGAACACGCCGACCAATCAAAACAGAGCTAGCAGACAGCGCCCACATAAGTCAAAGTGCATTGCATCACAAGAATCACGCAATTTTCTGCCCATACAGTTTGTACATGTATGCAGTGATCCGGGTGAATTTTGGTTTCAATGTCGGGCGATTCGCTGTTCAAAGGTAGGAAAGCGCATTTTTATAAATATATGGCATCCCTGCATTACTAGCCCTTTGCTCAGTGTGTGCTACGGTACCCGTCGACCCTAAAACTTAAATATCTTTGAGTTTTCTCAAATGAATCTGTGCTTTCCATGCTGAGTCTCATTGCTTTGTACGTTGTGTCGCTATTTTTTTGTGATGGCTTGTGAGCACTTGGCAACAGTATCTAAGGGGCGGGTTAACTGGGCAATCTCGGAACTATGCATTGATTAAAAGTGGGAACTAAGTACATGCATGACATTTAAAGAAATTCTTTACTCCGCAGGCCTCGAGCAAAACCGTAAATGCAAACGGGAGAAACCTGTTGGAATATGCATTCAAACTGTTGACAGTTTCCACGCAAACCTTTACACTACATCTATACCCTGTGAATTACGGAGGCCATTAATAATCTAACGACCGATCACACTAAACTGTAGCCATGGGTGATATGCTGAGTGGTTTATTGCAGTACCTCGGTCGGATGGTCACACTACAAGATATGACCAATTAGTCTTCGCACCGACGCCAACCCTCACCGCCAGTCAAATATTGACGTCGCCGGAAAGTGTTTGGGAAAATATTTACGTTTCGCTGAAGAGAAAGTTAATTGAAGCCGTTTAGTGTGAGATACAGCACTGGGGGCAATTTCATGGCGTTGTTTAGCATAAAATTTTGCTTAGCACAGAATTTCTTTGCTTTATATTGTAAAAAGGGGATGCACGACAAAATTGTGATGTCTATTTACTAATATTTTGCTAAGCTGCTTCTAAAAACACAATTAGCTGGTAACCCATTTTACAAAGCAAATAAATTCTGTGCTGAGCAATATTTTTTGCTGAACAGCAGCATGGAATGCATAGTTCCGAGATTGCCCAGTTAACCCGCCCCCTTGGATATTGTTGCTATGGCTCACACGCTATCGTCAAAATGGCGACACACAACGCACAAAGCAATAGGACTTTTAACGGAAAGCACAGATTCATTGGAGAAAACTCAAAGGTATTCATGTTTCAGGGTCGACAGTTATCTTAGAACACACCGAGTAAAGGGCCAGTAATACAGGGATGTCATATCATGAAATACGTGCTTTCGTACCTTTGAACAACGAAACGACCGGCCTTGAAACCAAAAATTCACCCGGAACATCGCATACAACACTGTACAAATTGTATGGGGCAGAACATCACGTGATGTTGTTGCAAACATTGCACTTTGACCTATGTGGGTGATCTCTGCTAGCTCTGTTGTGATTGGTCGGAACTGTTGTGATAGGTCGGAACTATACATTGGCCCCTTGTCAAAATTATTAGAACAAGTGGCCGAAGCACAGAAAATTCATGTTTATGAGAAAACAAGTGCTTAATTTCAAATTCCCATAACTGTTAAAACAATTAGCACTATAGCTGGTACCCCAAATTCTTACTTTCAAATGGATGTGTAGTTTAGAAAGTCCCATATACTGTGCCCATAACTGTGCCCATAATGCCCATCACATAATATGCCCATACTATGCCCATAAATTCCCATAACTGTTAATAACAATTAGCACTATAGCTGGTGCCCCGAAGTCTTCACTTTCAAATGGAGGTGCAGTTTAGAAAGTCACATACTATGCCATTGTTGCTACATGTATGTGGTGCACGCCATTGCCTACATGTAGAAACCAACAGTCTAGTTGGTTTGTGCCATTCTCTCCTGCAGTGAACTCGGTTTACTGATTCTGTACTACACACACCTGCTGCGTGCACCACATAGCAACAACAATTTAGTCTGGTCAAGTGGATACTAAGTGTGGATGTGAAAGACAGTACTCTATCAGACGCTATCCACGTGAAACATGCAAAGGGCTAATTTTTCCACAATTGTTATCCCACTTTGCATGCATTAAGTATTGCATTCATGCATTAAATTTTTGCGGAGACAAAAATCTATTTCAAAATTTAACACATGTTTGTTTCCGTATGCTTTACATGTCCGCTTTACTTGTCTATCAGAATAGACCTTTATCACGGTGCGGCCATCTTCCCTTTTCCCCTATTAAAATTAACGTAACCAAAGCGAGACTTGCCGAAATATAATAGTTTGGCCCCGTGTTATAAATGTTCATTGTGTGCATCACAATGACATGCGCGCGGTGCGATCAAGAAAACGCGCAGTGCAGACAGTGATTCTCTCAAAACAACAACGGAAGACTGCACGCGCTATCGCGCTGACACGCACTGATTATGCCCGACACGTACACGTACTATGCAGTATGGGGAACAAGACAAAGATGGACGCACAGTAATAAAGGTCTATTGCTCTATTAATTCACCCAATTTTCCACATATTTATCTTTATAGACAGACTTAGGGAAAACATACCACAGTAGTGATATAAGTGACTCATTTATCAACCAAATAACCAATTTTTTACTGCAAACACTAAACCGTTTCAATAGACTACTAAAGTGTGACGTCGGTTGCCATGGTTTTTGGGTCTAAACATTCGCTGGTAATCTGAAACGTCCATTGGTATAGCGCAGGGAAACAGTTTACTGGTTTTAGTGTAGACCCAAAAACCATGGCAACACACAAAGGGTGACGTTTTTACTTTAGTAGTCTATTGACTCGGTACCATGACTGAATGTCAGTTGACAAAAAAAGTACACCGCCCTAAAATTTTGGCCTACACTAATACATATGCAGTCCTTTAACATTAGTTGTCTCAGCATTTCATGTGTCACAGAACTCTTTCTTGAAAATGAAACACACTCTTCTCAAATATTTGTCCAAAAGTGCAATATGGTTTCCAGACGTACGCTATGTCCACAGTAATGACACATTTACAGTAATGTGCGGAAGCGCAAGCTGCAATTTAAAACTAAAGTGCAAAATGTGTGTCAATTAAAAATGTGACGCTGCATCCCTTACAAAATACAACGAAACAGTAGCGAATATTCTTGGCACCGAAGTACTTTATGAAGAGGCATGGTTTGTTTCACCATGCTCAAGGGTACACATACCATGGATGAACCGGACCGGGATTCGAACCCACAACCTTTAGAACTTAAACCAAGGTTTTGAAAATGATCCACTAGACCGCTATGCCACGGCACTCCACATAGCATTCCACATTGGACCTACAACACACTGGTCTTACATGTACGGCTTTACATCCCATCCGAAGGATGAAGCAATTGGGGTTAAATGACTTGCTCAAGGGCAAAAAAAGTACCTTGAATGGTTTCGAACCCATAACCTCAGGGTACTCCCACTAGCAGTACTCCAATATTGTTTTCGTACGGTATATCCATTCATTATAATGTAATTAAGCCCACTTTCCTAGGGCGTGTGAAATTTTTTTTTTTTAGAATTCGAGAGGTTTAAATGTACCGGTATGGCAGCCGATTTCACGAATCCATTCGCACTGCGAAAGCCCACTTGCGCAACTTTTTATTGCATAAGCTGCGCAACATTCCAGTGATAATTACACGCAAGCCTATGGGGAATATAAAATGCCATTTTCAAAAATTGCGCAAGCTACGCAATTTGTTCGTGAAATCGGCTGCAGGTAGGTTAAAGCTGAGCTTTATCAGGAGTTAATTTGACGCATTAATTTGATGCGCATCGCTTTGAGAAAAATTGAGTGAAACGACGTAATTTAAACCACAGAATTAACTTGGGCGGAAAGTGTTTTTGTAATTCTGTGAGCTTCATTTCATTCCAAATTCCCTCCAAGTCACTTTTCCCACTAAAAAAGACCTTTTCCCACTAAAAAAGACCTTTTCCCACTAAAAAAAACCATCCCTGGGGGCCACCTCAGGGCTGCCCTGGGGAGAGTCACCCACGAGTTCAACCCCGCATCGATTCACACTTGTTCACAAACTCACCCCGGGGTGAACTCACACCAGAGATCAACACCTCGTCCCTCACTTGAAGGAGTGAGAACTCACCACTGCCCCTTTTGCCAAGGTGAGAGTGCCTCGCCCAAAGCCAACATTTTCAGCCCTGGTCCCGAGCAGGCTTGAACTCGCTGCGGGGAAAGAGCAATCTCGAGGGGTGGCTCGGGGGTGAGAATTTCAAGTGGAAAATGAGGCCTATTTTTCACCTCTGCGTTGCCCCGGGGACACCCCTGAGATATGGTCCAGTGGAAAAAGGCCTTTACGTGCAAAAAGGGCTGTATGAATCCGAACCAAGTTACGAAACAGATTACATGTAAGTGCTGTGTGTGTCCAGACTTTTCCCAAAAATGGATTTCGTTTTAACCCAAGAATCACATAAAATACTTCACCAAAATATTATCCATGGGAAGAAAATAGGAAATTTGCAACATCCAATTTGGATGTGGAAGCAAAAAGGTTGGTGTTGTTACTTCACTGCTTTATGGAATGGATAAATTTGTTTACAATACATACATGTACATGTAAGTGGTTTTTTGACGATATCCTTGAAAATATACGGATTGCAAACGTGAAATTTCAGAATGGTGAAAACACCAATCAGAAAAATGGGGCTTCGAAAATACGATCTTGGTAAATTTTACAAAGACTTGCGACACGACCAAATCCATTGCAACTCACCGAAACTGCGGCAAAATTACAAAGGGTTCGGTGATGGATGTGGTGCTTGCGACACGTCGCAAGTCTGTGAAATCGACCCCTGGACACACTCCTCTAAGAAGATGTGCTAATTTAGGTCAAGCAAGCTATATAAAAACAGAATGTAGTCCACAGTACGTAAGAACGACATGCCAACAGTCCGCAGACACGACCCTTGGAATCTCGCCTGTGTCAAAGACAGCTCGTTGAGCGTGGCTGCGCATTGATAAGCACACAACGGATATGCGAACCCACGTACGTCTTGGACAAGGATGAATGGCCAATTGACTTTGTAGTAAGATGTTTGACTGGGGCGACCAATGGTGCAAAAGCTGTAATTGGGGTGGAAACCACTCTGCAAACAGTCGGCTGCTTTGTATTGGCTGGGGCAAATGACTGTATAGTAACATGGTTGAAACATGATTGGAAAACAAGTATGTGCGATTAAAGGCAAATTGCATCATTTACAATAACTCAAAAAAAACATCCTTAAGTATTAAGCCCGCCGCACACCTTTGCGATTTACCGGCACATCGGACACCGGACCATCGGATCCGGAAAAATTAAACAAGTTTGATTTGCTCTGGTCTATGGCGTACGGTCAGATCGGCCCGAATTGTTTCAGCGCACACCTTTCCGGTAAGTGGTCCGATGATCCGATTATCCGGTAAATCGCAAAGGTGTGCGGCGGGCTTTAGCTGAAAAGGCATGCTTTCTTTAGCAGACGAGTTAAGCGCCATCTCATGGTTGCGGCGTGGTTAAGCATGCGTGCGCTTTGAAACGGCTATTGTTGCATCACTGAGCAAGTTCGGGTGGGCAACTATAGTTAACTAGACTAACCATAGTCGATCTAGATGTCACCCGAACGCTGCGTGGTTTGACAAGCTAGTCTGACTAGAGGAACCAAGCCCTGGGGGTACATGTAGGTTCATCTATAGTCAGTTGTAATAATCATGTCACTTTTTAAGATGGCGGAATTGTAAATGCGATTGGAAAAAAGCTTTCGCTAAAAAAGTGTTAATTTATATCAGAATTAAAGATGAATTAATAACCAATTCTATGGTAGCTTTTGGTGAAAGAGTTAAAATGTCTTTAGTAGAACATATACGAGGGCAAACATGGGGAAAAGGGTTGCCAACAATTGCTTGTATTTTTTGTAAACCGTTGACGCAGTGCAGTGCAGTTGACGTTGGCAGTGCAGATGATTTTGGCCATGTTTGACTAGATTTGTCTGACGCGTCGACGCGTTCGCGTGAAAAATCGCAAATTGACTAATGGTCAGCTAGCACCCGAACTAGCTCACTGTCTTAAGCAAAGTTTAATTGGCTTGGCAGTTGAGGCACATTTTCAGTTGCTTGCTATTATTAACGATGTCTATGAAATACATGCAGCCTGATGCTCGATTAAGAGAAAATAGGCCGTTAAGCAGCTCTATGAAATTGGGCCCTGTTGATAGAATTGGCAACAAACAACACACAAGTTTATTTGTGTCCAAGATTGTACTTTTTGTAAAGAATTAACAATTACTGAAAATTGTGTGTGCACAATGACAATGTGATCATGGCCCCTAAGATCATGGCCAATGTGCAAAGACTATAGATTCTTTGCATCGGCAGCCATGATAGGGGACATTATCACCGTGCGTCATGCATGAGTAGGCACTTTGTGGATCTATTGTCACATCATTCAAATAAGAAAACCTGCCCCTTGTCATGGCCGCTATAGTGCAAAGGCTCTATACCATTACATGTAGGTCCGTCCACAGTAATGGGGTACATTTGAAAAATAAGTCATTAATTCCTTTCAGATGTCTTTAGTTTATCTCAGAATTAAAGAAATGTCCTTGTTTTGTTCTCAGGAGATAACTTTTGCCCAAAAAAGTAACAAATTGCTGCCACAACATACATTTTTAAAAAGCAAGTGCACAAATTTTCCTATTACGCATGTAACATGGACAGACAATTTTGTGACATCTTTTTCCGTCTTTGTTACATGCGTAATAGGAAAATTTGTGCACGAGGTTTTCACAAATGTATGTTGTAGGACTATTTTTCTTACTCCTTGGTGAAAAAGTTATTTCCTCAGTTTAGCTTGATAATTTAAAGATAAAATTAAGACATTTGAAGTGAACTGGGACCTTAGATCTTGAATGTTACAGAAATGTACCTCATTACTGTGGACAGACCCATGTACCACTACGGAGTCCGACCCCCTGAATTCCATTAATTGTATTCCTGTATTTAATGAGGCATGGATCCGCCTCTGATAATCGACGTTGTATTAAATTAAGCAAGCTCTAAATAATTGATCCGCATCCGGCATTGTAAGACTGCGGAGCATGGCATAATTGTTTTGTTGGCATCGCAGTGTTAATTGATGCTATATTTGAAGCAGAAAGTTGTATTAACAGAAAAATCAGTAATTGATTTAGCTTGCGTCGGGGAGAATTAATGTTAATTAGGGTTTGTTTTGCCCTTTTCCGACGTATATAATATTTAAAATAATTTTTAAATGTTTAGACATGTCTTGGTATCATAGTCTCGAAAATATTAAAGAAAACTGTTTCACGACGTAAAGGGGGGGGGGGGAGGGGGGGAGGGGGGGGGAGGGGGGGGAGGGGGGGGGGGGGGGGCTCTAAGGCATTTTTCAAGTCTTTTTTACCAGTTTCTTTCTGGAAAGAAAGTTTATTGAATCGTTCTCGTTATGTTTTGGGTAGTATCAACAGATACATTGTGTAAAGGTGGTGTTCGATTCATGAGACCATATATTCTTTATATATTGAGGATAATGTTCTCTGAAGTCCGGTAATTATAAAAAATAAACTCCATAAGTCTCACGATGTAAGGGGGACACCGTGTCCCATTTTCATAAAAAATGACCAACTCTTAACGTTCGACTGTATAAAGGTTTGGCTCAATTCGTGAAGCCATATGCTATAGGATAATCGTTCGCTAAAGCTTGGCATTGATAGAAATCAACTCTAAGCATCACAACATAAAGGGTAGTGGGGGGAGAGGGGGAGGTATGGACTGTATCCATTCTTACGAAATGACCCTTACATAACCTTGTCATGCAGACATGTATCCATTAAAAAGAATGAATGAAAGAATTAGGTCGATCTGAAAAACCTGACAACCGGCTTACAATTTTAGATTTCAATGTTCCCCGTCTTAGCCCACCGAACAACACGTACATGGATGTGCAGCACGTGCCACCTTGAAACCACACTAAATCAAGTTACAATTGAATGCACAGCACTGTGTGAAGTCTGACAATACAGGGATAAGGTGCCTATTTGCATCTCAAATTCTGAAACTCGATGCGACCAATTTTCTACCGGGTGGCCAGAAGGTGTTAGCGAAGGCCCGTCACAAGTGGGTTCATGTGAATTTTTGGTTTTTTGACCGAGGCCGTCTATAACTTGGGTTCACACCGAGCCTTTCTGCACGAAGATGCGTCGCTTTAGGACAAAGCAGTGTGCAGGGGCGGATCTGGCTTTTGATTATTGGTGGGGATTCGGCTTCAACTGTATGCCGAAAACACGACCTGCTAGGGGGGTCCGGAAAGTTTTGAAATTAGTGCTTTCTTCTGCAATCTAAGGCACTTTAGGGGCTTTTAAAAAAAGTTTCAGGAGAGGGATTTTTAATGCAATACCTTATTGATTTCTTCATTAAACATTAGCTCGCCGCTGAAGGGAGGGATTGCAACAACCCCCCCCCCCCCCCCTCCAGATGCGGGAATTCGACGTGAAAAAACTAATCCCAACAGCGCTTTCTGCCGAAGTTGATTCTGTGATTTTCAGTATCATTTCACTCCAAGTCGCTTTTTCCTAAAGCGACGCACATCAAATGTACACATGAAAAAACTCGGTGTGAATTCACCATAAACCTCGACTAGGTGGAAACCATTTATTGGGAACCATTAAAATTTAAATAATTGCTGTCAATCCCTGATTTACGTTGCGTTTACACTCAATAGCAATGGGGGATACAGACAGACCCGACATTTTTATTGCGACTACAAATCTGAAAATTTGTCGCATTTACACTACATCTCGAATTGGGTTCAATTCGCCCTTCCAATCGCAAAAGTCACCGCTAATTATGCATGCAGCGCATGCGTGGGCTGTTCTGTATTGCGGAACTGGTGCTGGATTTGTCAGTACTTAAATCTACCACATGCCGCGCACTGCACAAGTTGCGCCCCAAGGATGCTCATATTGCCGAATCTGTCAGGTACTCTTTGCAATAGGAGCGACATTGATAATTGCGGGGTTCAACCTGGCAATTGCGGAGTTCAACCCTAGCTAAGGTGACTTGAAAAAAGGCAAATCAGACCTGGGTCTGATCCACCTTTTTCAATCCACCTAATTTTGGCTTCAACACGCTTAAAAAAAAAAAATGCAGGGTTCGATTTTGCAAAGCCGGGTTAAGCTTAGAAACGGAAGTATGGGGGAGTTAATTATCACCACTGACCAAACGTTCCTGATGTAGGCGTGCAAGGCCTACTAATGGTGTAGTTCTGGGGGAAATTCTACTCTGCAAATATAGCAACAGTGCTAGCCTGACTAAATTGAATTACGGCGTGGCTGTAGGAACTATATAGGATTTATGGTTGCCAAGTGCGGAATTGTGCAGAGGTTTATGTCAGTTACATGTTTACACGTAGCGTGGGCCTAATCTTATTTGTGTTGAAAGTCATATCGTAGCCAATGATTAATGTGATATTGAAAGGCAATTGTTACTTATCGTGTCATAAAATGGAATTACATACAATTTACAACATAATGCCGACTGTGTGTCTAACATTAGAAGAAAGCTTGTCCAATAAATGTCTGACAGCTAGGCTCAGAAAACAGTTATTCAAAGAAAATGAGTAATTTGTCAGATTAGCATTTTGTTTATACATACATGTATAAATAAACAAGGCAGACGTCTTAACCACTCGACCACCGAGCTAGCTGGTGTTTAATGGCCGGTTCGAATCATTTGGCAACGGGGATCGCAATTAATCAGAAATTGATTTAGCTTGCGTCGGGGAGACAATGTTAATTAGGGTTTGTTTTGCCCTTACCCGACATAATTATTAACACTGTATGCTCAGTGCTTTCCCGAGACACTATGAAAAACTTCATAGCGTACTCGGGTGGGACTCGAACCTACGACCTCCTGCAAAACAAAAAAATACTCTGTGCATATTTTGGTTCTTTACGGTGAAGATATTTCAAACCAGCTATCAAAATTGGATAAAATCTACATGAAGTTTTTCAAGATTTTCCTGTTGAGTCTTAATATGATTAACATGCAAAAACCTGTTCAGGCTCATGCATCTCTCGAACAGATTGCGGCCCCGGCGGCCATTGATCTTACTTCCGCTAAAAGCCCAGATTCCATTATCGTAATATCTTCTGTAAACATTGCACAATGGTGCCTGTAGTCGGGCACTTCATAATGCTGTTCAGATATTAACAACCTTCGATGGTTGTGTACTACTACACATGGGCTATGTTAGCTAAAATGGTTGCTCATAACTGGGGCCTGTCAAAGATTAAAACGTACCTAGTGTTTAGATGACACAGTTGTAAGTGTAGCAAAGGGTTTTAATGTTCCTCTGTATAAGGCCATGTATTACTTTTGCTCATTTACATGCGAGTCAAATTTCCAATATACGCTCGTAACCGCGGGAAGGCCTAAAATGTAACACAAGTGTCCGTCCCGGTTAAGAGCATATATATTGGAAATTTGTACACATGGTTTTTAGAAAGGCATGTTGTCACACTATTTGTAACCCTTTCTGGGCTTAAGTTATCTCTTCAGAACAACAAACTTATTTCTTTTATTTTGAGACCAGACAAAGGTATTTCCTTGAAAATATGGTCTGTGTTGCCAGAATGCCCCCTTTACCGTGGAAAGACCCATGTACATTTAGTTTGAGCTTTCATCATCAATAGTGCATGCAGGATGGTACACTACCACGCATACTTAAGCAAAAGCAGTGTGGAAGGAATTTGGAGTGAAACAACGCACTAAAAAAACAGCAGAATCAACTTGGGTGGATTGTGTTTTGGGGATTCTGTGATTTTCAGTGCATCGTTTCACTTCAAATCTCCACCACATCGCTTTTTCTCAAAGCGACGCGCTTCGAAATTGCGCACGAAAAAGCCCAGTGTGAATTCACCCTTATTAACATCAAAAGTGCAGCGTTCTCCACTACCGGTTTTGTCCTGGAGCACCGCCCGGACAAAAAACTCTGCCGCCCAGACAAAAATAATCCATTTTCCCCTCTAAACACTTCAAAAGTACAGCCAAGTCATTCTAAAATTAGGTGTAAAGTCACCAAACATGATTCGCTAGCCACTGGTGTCATCATCTATTGCATCTGCGACCCAATCCGTAGTCGATAACGGCCATGGCAGTTGCAGGAACAGTGCCCTCACGCAGCGAGGGAGAAAACGCAGCAGTGGAGAAAACTGAAAGCGCCCCACTGAAAGGGTCTTACATACATGTACATGTAACTCCAGGTCAACTGCCTGGCTAAAACCTTAAAAGCGTTTTAGCTAAAACCGTTCATACTGTACATCATACAAAAATTTGCAACCCTTCTGTTGAGTGCTGAACCCACTCTCTGATCGAGAATGATTAAATTATCGTTTTAGGTTAAGAGACAAGCTGAGAAAAACCGATACTTTCAGCACGCAATACAATAAAAATTCAGCCCTACTTTTAATCCAGCATAAATACTGACCTGACTATTTACGGAGGATTTTCAGTCCATTTCCAAATGATATCAAGTTTCATCTTTCCCAAGTAGCCACTTGATCAAACCTTAGTTATATCAGAGTATTATGGATTCAGTAAATGGCTATCGATTTATGTTCTTAAGAGGAGAGGAGAGGGGAGAGGAGGGGGAGAGGAGGGGGCGGGGGGAGGGGGCGGGAGGAGGGGGCGGGGGGAGGGGGCGGGGGGAGGAGGGGGAGGGGGGAGGGGAGGGGGTATCACTTACTTGGTCCAATATATTGAGAGAATAATTTGGTTCATAGGGAAAACCCGAGGGAGTACACCACTGTGCCCCATAGCTAGCTGGTACAGCATCTGCCCGGTGTGTCAGAGATCCTGGGGGAAAACCAGAAGGAGTATACCACTGTGCCTCATGGCTCAGCTGGTACAGCATCTGCCCGGTGTGTCAGAGATCCTGGGGAAAACCCGAGGGAGTATACCACTATGCCTCATGGCTCAGCTGGTACAGCATACGCCTGGTGTGTCAGAGGTCTTGGGGGGAAAACCTGAGGGAGTACACCACTGTGCCTCATAGCTCAGCTGGTACAGCATCTGCCCAGTGTCAGAGATCTTAGGGGGGAAACCTGAGGGAGTATACCACGGTGCCTTAGTTATAGCTCAGCTGGTAAAGCATCTGCCCGGTGTGTCAGAGATCTTGGGGGAAAATCTAAAGGGAGTATACCACTGTGCCTCATACCTCAGCTGGTACAGCATCTGCCCATTGAGTCAGAGGTCTCGGGTTCGAATCCCGATAAGGCTCTTACAATCTTTCTCTCATATCAAGTTTGGCATACATCAAAGGTATGAGTAAACTGAAAACGGGAAAACAGGAATCCTACATACTTTTGCACACAAAGAAATTGCAAAATGCAAAGAAAGAAATAAAATCAGTGAAAAAAAAAAAATTAAAGGGGGTGGGGGAGCGGCACGCCACTTTCATTTGTAGTACTTGCATGGTACAGCATGTCTTCAGCAAAATTTAATTTATCTTATTGAGGTTACATTAAATGGACCACTCTACTGATGGGTTTTTAGAATAAAAATGGAGTCTGGGAACAAAGCAACGGGGGATCCAAAATATTCATTAGAAGACATAAATAAAATCATTACAATTCATTTCATTATGCTGGCAATTGACGACCATGGCCAGGCTGAAATTTAAAATGCAATCATCAAATTGATTTTTAATGAGTATAGGAGAAGGAAATGAAGCAATTAAAGGCACAGGCTCGTCAGCAATGCGCGCGTGCCAAATTCGTGCCACGAAATATGCAGCTCCATGCATTTGCTATGGAGCTGCGTATTTCGTGGCACGAATTTGGCGTCCGCGCATTGCTAACGAGCCTGTACCTTTAATGTTTGCCTCAAATGGCACATACATGTATGGAAAAATTAATTTGTCATTACATTTTCATTTATATGCAACCAGGGTGGTGTATAAAATAATATAACAAATACGAGGGGTTCAAAATGTAGATTGTGTCATTTCAGGGGTCAATTTCACCAAACTCTTCGTAAGTAAGGTCCATAATAAGGCTTGCGATGGATTGTAGGGCTGCGATGGATCGTGGCTACGATGGGTGCTGCGGTGGATTTCACTAAACCTATTGTAAGCGCGATGCGTTCGATTATCGATTAAGGATATTTGCATATTAACTCTAAGGCTGTTTGCTGTGCTAAATTATGTTTTTAATAAAACGGTCGTCGGCTACACGAGTCTCCGTGTCTCTTCTGCGTAGGGCAAGCGCGTGTGTTAAATGTGCCGCGCAGCTTACGGGACGTGTATTGATACATTTCGTACAGATTGTTTTGCGCGTTTTTAAGTCGCGTGTAGAACACAGTGGCATCATTCAAATTTTTGTCCACGTACGCAGATATGCATTGGTACACTCATCGCATGTTTCTTGAAATCGTTCTTAGGACGCATCACGAGTTACGGAGCGGTAACCCATCGCATCTCGAGTTACGAAGGATAGTAAGCGTTAGTGAAATCGACCCCAGACTTGATTTCCAAGTCTGGGATCATGTACATGTATAATTCAACAATTTGCCTTTTGCGTGTTTCACATGAATAGCGTCTGCAGCCGATTTCACGAAAGAGTGCGCAGCTTTTAAAAAATGGCGCAAGCCCCATACCGTAGCTTGCGTGTTATCATGCGCAACAAAATGTTGCGCAAGTGGGCTTACGCAACTGCGTAAGTTTCGTGAAATCGGCTGCCAGTGAACTAATGTACTTCCTTTCACATGCACACTTAGTATCCACTTAACTTAATTTTGTTGCTATGTGGTGCATGTGGCAGGTGTGAAGTACAGAATCAATACCGTGTTCACCGTAGGAGAGAATGGCAACCAGACTGTTGGTTGCTAGGCATTGGCGTGCACTACGTAGCAACAACGGCATAGTATGTGACTTTACACCTCCATTTGAAAGTGAAGACTTCATGCAGGGCACCAGCCATTATGCAAATGTTACACGCAAAAGGCTTATTGAACAGATGACAAAATATAAGTGTTTAAAGGAACACACCTGCTTTGTTCCGCTATTTTGGGCTCGAAATGGACCCATACATGATTCTGGAGGCCTTTCCAAAATAAATTGAAGAGACCCTGAAAAGAAACCACAATTTGGCAGTTTTTGAGAATTTTTCAAAAAATCAAGTTCACATGATTTATCCGAACCAGATTTCTGGTTCAGATAAATCACATGTTCTTGTGAGTTAGTTTTGCCTCCAGCCGTATGTAAGTTTGTTACTGCAGTACTGCACCAAATTCAGCTCTGATTTTTTTCTCAAATATTGTGTTTTTGACAAAAGAGATTTTTTGTTCAGGTTATGAAACAAAGTTATACACACAATGTAAGGTAACTATGAAAAATCGAAAATAAGATTTTGATTAAGAGTGTCCCAGTAACGGTAGCGTGTTCAACGGTAAACAGTGTAGGGGCTAATGAGACGCAAGCCCCGTAGCAATAATCGTGCACTCGTGGGGCTAGCGAGGCATTGAACGTGTGGTAGCGGCAGGGAGCCAGACCACCGGGTGTGTTCCGTCATTAGGTGTTTTAGTCTGTTCACCTAACTGTGTTAGCTCCACGAGGAACTGTCACAACAGCCGGCTGCTCCAGTGCAGTGGTACGTTTGTGAAGAAAAAAAAAAGTCAACTCCTCCAAAGAAAACGGAAACCTGTTCGGTGGTCCAGGCCGTCCAATGGCTGGTAAAGCCTACAACCAGACTTTTAACCTGTTTTGTTAATTTTAAGCTTTTTTAAAGTTAATTATGTGACATCTTTTTTCACAACAACCATAAAATATTATTGTCAATGCTACATGACTAAATTACGTAAACGGTAAACCGGTGTGTTCCTTTAATAATGGTATTTTACGAGTAAAAACCACAATAAATTTCTCACCAAAAACAAAAATCCCAGTGCTGAAATGAAAAACACTTGTTCATCACATCGCCAAACATGCACAGCTTCATCTTGATTTAGGCTGATTTTTTTTTTCTTTTCAAAATGCCGCATCTTGATTTCCATCAGAGATTTTGGACCGCGAGGAATCTTTGATCGTTTGGTTAGT
Source organism: Henricia sp. BOLD:AAB3569 (assembly GCA_037783545.1). Classification (NCBI taxonomy): domain Eukaryota; kingdom Metazoa; phylum Echinodermata; class Asteroidea; order Spinulosida; family Echinasteridae; genus Henricia; species Henricia sp. BOLD:AAB3569. Next base: position 848,924 of record JBBELK010000577.1, on the reverse strand, counting down.
GTGCACAATGAACAAACAGGTGATATTAAACTTAAAGGACAGTATGGCCCAAACAGTACAGAAAAAGTAGTTACCGGTAAGTGGAAAATCCACTGTGGGCATGGTTTTAATTCAGCCAGATGCAGCTCGAATTTCAATGAAAAATCCACTAAACCATGGGGCCAGGTGCTCAAATAATTTCCTAGACCAAAGATACTTTTACCAGACTTTTAAAGGATGTGTATGATAAAAGCCAACCTCTGTATCAGCTCTAGTACCTCATCTAAAGCTACAAGTACATGTATATATGTCAATGCTTTTAAGAAACTGTGCAAAACCACTGTCCATTTACAGGTAGGCTGGTTCCCTGGCTCTAATTCAGGTACATGTAAAACAAAGCCATAATGCACCTATCAAATGTTTCCCCCACCCCTCCCCCCTCTCCCCCTGCCCCACCTCCTAGGTGGGGGTTTAGTCACGTTTTTCTGTGTATTTGTATACAAGACGCGCATGTTTTGCACCCGAGGGTGGGGATTTTTGTCACCTAAATGTTGCCCCAGGGGTGGAGATTTTGTCACAAAAAAGTGACAATCCCCACCTAGCTCAGCGTATTTTTATTCGAGAATGCCGCACGCACGCGTTGCGATACATTTAAATTGTTGAGCATGTAGTCAGCTTGATCACGATTTTTAGCCTGAAGAAATACATTTTTATCTTTCTCGATACAACAGCCATGGCGCAACAACATAAAGCTAGTTCAAGCAACAGAGGTAAGTGCAACCAATGCGCTTTTCTTCCTTATTTTGCCGGTAATCACTCGAGCCACGTGGGTCATGAAAATGACACCCAAAATGGTGGATGGAAGGCGTGACGTCACCGGAAAGCAATCAATTATTGTTTGCTCATTAAAAAAAAAATATCTCAGGCAGAATCACTGCATTGGACAATTACATGTACGTAGAACCATTTCCATCTTCTATTTGAGTGGGTTTTTTCCCAGTGACTAGATTTTTGGGCTTTAAGCGACAGAAGCACTTGAAGAGAAATGGTGCACCTCACCGACACCGACACAGGCAAGGCGCCATTTTAGACAGCTGCTTGATGAAGGAAGCATGGTACGTGTACAAACTCAAGAACCGCAACCAAATCAATTCTGCAAATGAAAATCGCCGGCGCTGGTGTTGTTTTAGTGATGTGCCGTCTCGTTTAGCAGAGACGGCACTATTGGAGCGTCATGCACTTCACGCTTTGGATGTCGGTAACTAGAGAAAAGCCAGGATTGGGAAAATGGACTACGGAACAAACATGATTAAAGGAGGTGTTAAGTCTAGAAAACGGATTTCGTTCTAACTAATCATACAAAATTCCTCCCCAAAATGCTATCCATGGGGAGAAAACAGGAAATTTGCAATAATTTGGATGTGTATAACATGCACAATTGTTGGAGTAATCACTGGACTGTTTTATTTCTCTATTTTATCCAATGGGTCGACACTTTTTGCGTAGAGAGCCCTATTAGGATGACACGCTCTATTAGGTCGACAATTTGGTGTAGCCCCAATATTTTTGAAGTCAAAATCATTTTTTTTAGGTCAAAATCCATCTTTTTCAAATCGAGAACCATTTTTATTAGGTCTAGAACCATCTCTCTTAGGTCTGGAACCATTTTCGGAACCTTTGGGTAACAGAATTTTGGTGTCCAATCGATGTCTTTTAGCCAAAATTTTGGTGGTAGTTTGGTAAAGTCTTACCGGCGTGTCGTCCCTTTGCAGCATTAAGTGATATTATTACATGTACATGTGTATAGGCCTAAGGGCAAAAAAAACAAACTATGTTTAGCATAAGTTGAAGTCTCCCAAAATTACGCGGTGACGCAGCTTTTTTTGTTTTTTTGGTAAGTGGATTCCAAGCAATAAAGTCAAGTTGACATGAAGCATACACTTGTGTTTTTAATCAAAACACTAAAAAAAAGACTTTGACGGTTGAAAGTGACGCGCGCGCTAACGATAGTTTTTTGTTGGTGTTTTTGTTTTTGAAAAAAAAAGCTTTGACGCACAGGGTTAAAAGTGACGCGCGCGCTAATGGAGTTCCTTTTTTTTGGTCTAACCGGAGGGTTTACAAAACATGGGTGGTTTATTTTTTACGATTTCCTTTGAAATATGTGGATTAGGAGCGCGAAATTTCAGAAAGATAACGAGAGAAATATGACAAATGATATGGTATCATGGCGAAAATGGGGTGCTCAAAAATATTGTGATCAGGGTCCTAAATAAACATTCTTAACTGATGTTTTTAAAGATAGGAAAAATTATATTGTATTGTTCCTAAATCCGCTTAAATTTTTTTTTAACTTTTATGAAATAGGACCATGGACATGCTAAAAGGAGAAGTACCCGAACCGGTATACACCAATCCGGTAATAAGGTCTTCTTCCCTGTACATCCGCCATAGCTGGGGGGCTTCCACTGAATGAACTGTATGTTTTTGTTGTTGCTGAAGCTGCATTTGTTTACTTCGAACAAGTTGCGCGTCTTTGTAGGGTTGTGTGCCCGCGAAGGCGGGCGCGTCGCTCGTACGCAAAGACAGGCGCGTCGCGTATACGCGAATGAGGCGCGTTCGTGCATGTAATGGATGAGCGCTTTTCGTTCTAACAGCAACACAAAACGCACAGCCCATGCACTGGACGCCCCCCAGCTATGGCGGATATGCAGGGAGGAGATCTTAGTTACCGAATTGGTGTATACCCAAGAAACAAAAGACACTATGCCCAACAAGGGAAATTGTTAATTGTTTTATGCGAAGAATAAGAAATATGACCCCCTGAAAAGAGGATACAAACTTTACCAAAAAATGGTATATGTAATTGCAGCGATGCCTCGTAGTATGGACGCCGCAATTTTGTCCAAAAAGTAGGCAAAGAATGATGTACAAGTTCCACTTGTTTAGCACAATGTGTTTTGTTTCTTAGGTATTCTCCTCCCAAGAGAGTTGAGAAGGATTAAAGCTGGGTGGAAATCTCCCTTCACTTTCATGGTTTTCAACAGTATTCCTTTCTTTATATAGTCCTTTTTGTACTAATAACATTTTATTCTCAGAATTTCATCCTGGAATAGTCAGAAAATGTTAGTCTTTTTCCCGAGACTCTTTTCACGCGAAAATGAAAAACGAAAGGTCACGTCAATCAACTCGAGCTATGTGTGTGACGTCATAGCGCGTAGACACACATAGCTGCTTTACTGACTGTGGTCATGTACCTAGCTCCTCGCAGCAAACACGTGAACGTTGTATGCGCGCACGGAACCACGGATTTTCCACAGAGTTGCAAGTGCTACCACCACCAAGGCAAGAAGCTGGCATTCTATTTATATCAAAAATAAATTCAGTGTAACAACCACTAAGAAAATACACCGAAAACTTTTACAGAAAAATAACGACTGGTGGTTTATGCTATGCGGAAAGCATGCAACTTGCTTTGCAAAATAGTGACCGTCTCCTCGCTATGACGTAGCGGGGTCAATGCATACCATTATGACGTCATCACCCAGTTTTTCATTTTGGCCTGTTGCAGGTTGACGAACACGGTCTAGTTTTTTTATTTTTCTCTCTAATATAAAGTCAGCAATAAAGATAAGAAAAACGCAATTTTATCAAGTAACATCCGTTTTATAAAATAACTTTCTTCCTCGCCAAGTAGCTTCAAGCTTTCAGCCCAGCTCTAAGGAATGATATTATTGAGCTCAGTGACCAGGGGTAATAATGGATGCCGAAGTGAATATGTCATCTTTTGTTACATGTAGTTGCATAGGCAATGGCTCAATACTAAAAATCACTGAACCGTGTCCGTGTGCTTTTGTAATGGTACTTTTTCTGACGGCCATGATAGTTTATGGCAACCCACGTCACACTTCGGCTGTCTATGTACCGGGTAAAGTGCATTGAACTGTGTGTAAAGTGCACTATATAAGAATGGCCAGCAGCATTATTATTATTCTTGCGCATTATCTCTGAAGCGAAAATTACCCTCACAAAATGTGAGCGCTCTAAAATAAAAGACACAAAGAAATACCATAAATGGCGAAATGTACATAGCACGCACTTTTCCTGTGTCCGTGTTTCTAAGCATTTTCTGTTTTTTACTAAAAAGCTAATGGATTATTTTCCTCTCGGGAATTTGACATGTCACACTTAATGATTTCCGCCATTTGTCACGGCATGTTTTCCACACATCTGCTATCGTTCGGGCCCTAATTTCAGAAATGTTAAAGCCTGAACGAAAAGTGCTTGAAACTGTACCCGGTAGATGGCAATTTGTAACGTCACAAAATGACACGGGTATGCTTCGCCGATTTGTTTATTTCGCTGTTGTAGCGTAAATACGTCATGTGTGCATACATGCGAAGATTGCAAACACGAACACATCTGTAATCACGCAATATTTCCTAATGTTAATTTTGTGTTCTTTCAGGGACAAGTTTGATTACTTTTTACTATACCGAGCAACAAAGACATTTTCAGTTTAATACAAATTTGATTTTAGTTTTTTGTGTGTTTTTGTTGTTGTTTTTTTATTATTTATTTTTTTGTAATAATTAAGTTGACATTGAAATATTCACATACATGCAACAGCTTTTTGTAACCAAAAAAATAAAGAAAATTTGTGTTTCTTTTGCAAGATAAAACTTTTTACAGATTCGTGGAATAAGAGTGTAACATATCTAAGGAAGAATGTTGGTAAACTAGCCTGGTAGCCTGAAGAAATTTTAGCTACTTAGATGCATCAATGCTTCAGAAAACCTTGAAAATCTATATGGATTTTGTGTACAAGTGAATGGTAAAAAAGTCCCGGACACAGGTCCTCTTTAGAAACCCACCTTCGGTTGTCAATTTCCAGCATGAATTAACATTTTGGGTGGAAATAAATTCATGTGGTGTTTGTTACCATTGCTATCAACACTTTGAGTAAGGTTTTTCTTGTCAACTCATGAAAAACAAAATTGGGTCATTGCAAATTATACAAAAGATCAATATACACGTATGCTCTTTCTTAAGAATAGACGGCATAATGCTTTATCACACGTCTATAGCAATGCTCGTGTCAACTTTTTTCCTCATGACGCGCGCACACATCAAATGTAGCCCTTCCGCGTCAAACTCTTGGTGGCGCCTGTATTGTGAAACGCCCAAATTGCTCAGCGTAACGCACCAAATACCGGTAATTTGTCTGCAGGAGAAACAGCCAAGGTGTTGCCCAATAGACCTTTATCACGGTGCGTCCATCTTTGTCTTGTTCCCCACTGCATAGTACGTGTACGTGTCGAGCATGATCACTGCGTGTCTGCGCGATAGCTCGTGCAGTCTTCCGTTGTTGTTTTGAGAGAACCAATGTCCGCGCTGCGCATTTTCTTGATCGCGCCGGGCGCATGTCATTGTGATGCACACAATGACCATTTTTTAACACGGGGCCAAACTATTTTATTTCGGCAAGCCTCGCTTCGGTTACGTTCATTTTAATAGAGGAAAAGGGAAGATGGCCGCACCATGATAAAGGTCTATTAGGCACCAAAAATATGTTATGCTTCCAAGTAAAAACACACTCTTACCATAGTTCTGAGCCCGGTTAAAACCGGCTAAATCTAGTGTAAACCATATCTATCCAGGCATTTTATTATCAAACCTAGCCTGATGAAAAACACAGATAACCTGTATAAAAATCATTAAAAAACATCGTGGACCGTAATTAAATCCCCTCCAGGGTACAACTGAGATATTTGAAATGTATATCTCCAAAAAATATCTAATATGAGACTGTGTGCTGTATCAGAGGGATCTGAAATTGCATTGGTTTCCTTTGTCGGGGTTTGAAGAAAAGTTAATTACATTGCGATCTTCATTTCATGAAGAATAAAGCAGAGTTGTATTCGAGTCTATCACAAGTCGTCACAAAAGATTCACATGTCCATTACAAGAACCTGTGTGTTAATTCGAGTCTCAAACTACATATATTCAGATGAACAAAGGCATTCTGCGTGTTCATCTTTTGTTGCTTGTGTTCTGGAGTTGTGAAGGACTTGCAATTTTATCATAACTGAACTCGTAATGTTTGTGATGACTCGACTACAACCTTTCGAAAATGAATTTCGAGGCCTGCATTATTAAATATAATTAGCATAATTTAAACAGAAATGGTAAAAATCAAGAAATATGATAAATAACTTTGAAAATTTTGAATCAAATGACACATTTTGAAGAAATACTTTTGTGAATCATTCTTTAGAACTTTTTTTTAAAAATCTTTCACCCGTTTTGGGGAATGTTTTAGTCCCAAAAAATTCCCAAATTGTGAACAAAATTAGAGCCAACAATTTTCTGTTTCACTGAAAATGACAAGGTCAGGGGCGGATCCGGGGTGGGTGGGGGTGGGGTGGGGTGGGGTGGGGTGGGGTGGGGGGGGGGGGGGAGGGGGGTGGGGGTGGTCGGTGGGGGGGTGGGGGGTGGGGGGCCACGCCCCCTTTTCCTTAAAAAATAAAAATAAACCTATCGGTTTGTCTTTTTAAATTCTCTTTAATCGTTGGGGTATCTGCCTCATATGACATCACACTTTTGCCATACTGCCCAAGATCGCACCACAGAGCATCTAGAATCCAACATTTTCTGGGGCTCGCTTCACGTTGTTAGAGCTTCGCACTATGTGCTCGCCATTTGATTGTCTTCACCATTTCATGCTTAAACATTTCACGCAGGGGGTCAGACTTGCAAAAAAAATTCGGGGGGAAAAAAATCACATTTTTTTATCGATTATTTTGAATGGCCTCTAAAACAGAAAACAATTAATTCTATACATAATGTATGCTCTCTAAGTTCTCTGAAAGAGTGAAGCTAGGGACTACACATTTTAGAGCGAAAATCTCTAAGTTTAGATTGAACAAGTTTGAAAAAGGACCCCTTCCAGTGACAACTTGGGTGAAATTTCAATCTATTGGAGTGAGGAAATTTCACTTCAATTCGTGTGGTCCCTGTAGTTTCAATCAGAGGGGATGAATTTTTACTCTTTTGAATTTGAGAGTACGTACCTTTAAGACTTAATTTAAAAGTGGAGGCTTTGGAATTATTTGCTCTCCACCTTTCCTAACCCACATGGAGAAGTCAACTCACCTGTCTCGGAAATTAATGTTGATTTTACGGAGGTTCGCTTTCATCTGTTCGACAACGTTTTGTTTTCTTTTGATTAAGCGGCAAAGGGTATGCCACGCATTTGGCAAATATTTAAGCCGGACAATTTGTACGATATAGTGGGTGGATAGCGATAGTCCTTAAGTTTCAGAGAAGCACTAGCAATAATAGCTAAAATCATGCCGCAATCTTTATTTAGGGGCCGTCCAAAGTTGACAACATTTTCACAATTCTACAGAGAGTAGTATTTTTCAATACCCGCCCCCTCTTCCCCCGAAATACAATTTTTTTGGTCATAACCATGAAATGTCAACATTTTACAATGCATGTGAAGTCCTACGCGGCCCTCGAGCCCCTTCTCCCCCTTCCTACGCTTTGTAGAATTGTGAAAATGTTGACAACTTTGGACGGCACCTTCCATTTATGAATAGCCTTGGAAGTATCCTGGGGTCGATTTCACCAAACTCTTCGTACGTTAGGGTGCATAATAAGGCTTGCGATGGATTGTAGGGCTGCGATGGGTGCTGCGATGAATTTCACCAAACCCATCGTAAGCGTGATGCGTTCGATTATCGATTAGGGATATTTGCATATTTACTCTAAGGCTGTTTGCTGTGCTGACACGAGTTCAAAAAGTCTCCGTGTCTGTTCTGCGTAGTGCAAGCGCGCGCGTTGAATTTTGCGCGCAGCTGGCGGGACGCGTAACAATACAGTGCATGGGAGGTTTTTGTTTTTCGCGTTTTTAAGTCGCAGGTAGGACGCATGCAGAACACGGTAGCATCATTCAAATGTTTATTCCACGGTACACGTACACGACGTCGTTGTGGATGTGGCCGACGTAGACAATGGATGTTCAACTGCAGCGTTGCTTCCGTGTTTTTGCATGCAGCAAAAACATCGACACTGGACAGTTTTTAAGCGACACTTTGTCAAAAGTTTCAAATGTTCTCTTGTTTATATCGCTTAGCATATAATCTATCAAGAGTGGCAACCATTTTTTGGGGGAGCCAGAGTTCGTTTCGTCTTCCACAAACGGCAAAAACCATGAACATCGTTGGTCAAAATGTACGCTACGATGACCCATTGACCCATCGTAGCTTACGATGCATTGCCATGGCAGATATGCATCGGTACACTCATCGCAAGTTTCTTGAAATCGTTCTTAGGACGCAACACGAGTTACGGAGCGATAACCCATCGCATCTCGAGTTACGAAGGATCGTAAACGTTAGTGAAATCGACCCCAGAACATTAAAAAACACTACATATAGATAGAGAACTTTTTTTGGGCTTTGATATGTATTTAAGATAAACTTTTGACGTAATAATTTTTGACATTATATCGTCGCATAGCTGACGAAGTGACGAAAATGCGGCTTTAAACCCACTGCACATTCGTCACTACTGACCTTAGCTATGCGACGATATGTGCCCTTTAAAAAAATAAAATGCAAATTATACTCTGACAAAAAAAAATTGAAATAGGCCAATCAGTATAAATATGACCACCTCTTGTGGCACGGCTGACTGCACTAGGCTCCAAAGAGCCACTGAGGCAGGGTGTGCCTCTCTGCCTAAGTACCTCTCTGAGCTCCTTACTTCTAGGGTTGTTTAGAAGATGCGCATAAAATCTCCCAAACAGCTCTATAGAAGTGTAAGTGTGGCTCCAGAGGTCAGCTCATCTAATGGAGGTTCAATCAGGTTGATAAACCAGCAAAATTGGTTTTCTGAGAGCCCTAAACTGTAAGACTCCCCCATAAACAGAAAATGCCAGATTTCATTGCTGATGGAATGTCTTGTACAAACAGGTCCTCTTGTCAATGTGTAAAGTGAACAGTGCATTTGTGTGTGTAAAGTGAACAGGTCCTCTTGTGTATTAAGTGAACAGTGCATTTCTAATTCTAATTCTTCATGGGTTTCCTCACGCTTACGAGTGACAGTGCAATCAGCACTATTGAGGAATCCTTAGTATGAATACCAGAAAGAAATAATAATAAAAACCTTAACCCTAACTTCCTAGGGTGTATGTAAAATCGTATTGATTTTGGAGGATTGAGAAGTGTTAGGGGTTGAAATGTTTTTGTTTTTTTACATCTTGGACAGAATGTGGTGTTGACACTTTGAGCAAGTTTTTCTTGTAAACTCATGAAGTAAAACTTTGAGTCACTGCAAATGATGTAATGGGGCTCCGTTAGGGCTCTAGTTTAATTGCAATAAGTTGAGACACTTTAAAAATCAAAAATGTACCGTACTGCGCATTTTAGCAAGAACCCGATTACCCTGCTGAATATTAAAATCCAAGTTAAATTTTTGTCATCTCAACTTTGCGGTCCCAATTCACAATTTTTATTGGGTCGAGATTGAAAACCGAAAATCCACTAAAATCTGTCAGAGTGATGGATTTGTTGGTCATTTCTATAAAATGAAGAACTTAAAAAATGTCTACGTGCTTACAATCGGGCTAAACGACAGCACGCGAGACACTCTGTTGCCATGTCAGTGCATGTTAATGGCCTTGTTTAAGATTGGAACAGACGGCCTGTCTAAGAGCCTGCTGCGCTACTAAAAGCACGGACATCTGGCAGAATGCCGCTACAATAAACAAGGTTTTAGTAAACATTCTTCTGGCAGATCCAGCCGAGCATAAAAAAAAATGGAGTACTGGTACATACTTCATTTTTTAAGAATGCTATCCATTAATCCAATGCACGAGCCACACTGTGCTGCAGTTGTCAAGTGTGAGAGCATGTGAGAGCAGATTATAGCTGCGCTCGTAATCGAGGGGTTATGGGTTCGAGCCCCACTTGTACCAACGTATTTGTGTCCATGGGCAAGACACTTGCCTCGTCAACCTAAGTGATATTTGGGAGGCTGTTAGGGGGAATGCCACAAGTGCTGATGGGGTTGTGCACCTTGGCCAGGCAGCCACCTACATGTACATGTACAGGTAGTTTTAAGCGAAATGGTTCTGGTGATTTCCTGATGGCAGCATTAATAATGGCAACAGTGCCATGATTACCCTCTTGAAGAATCTACCATTATTAAAACAAAACTGAACACACGTTCTCCTCAAGCAGCTCATATATCATGCATAGGCCTATTTCTTTCAAATTTGGGGCATACATGTACGTATGCAGTCATGGTTTCAACATCACCTTGGGCCCATAATCTTAACCATTTATTGCACTCAATATTTGTACACAAGACCTGTAAAACTTGTTACCATACTCTGGGGCAAATTTCAAAGCCTACATCTTCTTTGCTCCAGATCGTGCATTGCAGTGGAACAAATTGTACACGCCTTTAATTTGGTACCGCGATACGGTGAGGGTCGCGTGATGGAAGACTTAACTGATCAATACATCCGTTGCTTCAGGCGCTCTATGGATTTTTTTTTCCCGGGCCGGTGATAGAAAACCTGGCCAATATGATGCATCTGGCGACTCCCCTCATTTGAAAAATGAAGCTTAAGTAGACAGCCGGTCTTGTTTGGTGCAGTTGGGGTGTTACTGTGGTACTGTAATTTTGTATTAGATTTTGAGTACATTTATAGGGCCTATGTTTCTTGCTGGGACCTTGCCAAGATTCTTGAATAAAGTTGAATATTTACACAAAATCTAGATCAGAACACAAATCCTCGACCAATAATGTAGCAGAATATATTTTGGAAACTATCTTTTATCTCAATGGCTCCTTAAAATATTTGTTCCTGGGGACCTTTCAAAAATGCTTTCTTAAAGTTCAAATTTACCAAATAAAAAACAAAACCCAAAAACCAAAAAAAAAAACAGGGGCTTGTCCAGACTTTTACAGAAAATGGATTTCGTTCCAACCTACAATCATATAAAAACATGTACAGTACCTCCCCAAAATATTATCCATGGGAAGAAAACAGGAAATTTGCAATCTCAAATTTTGACGTGGAAGCAAAAAGGTTGGTGTAAATTTACTGCAGTGCTTTAAATTGGATAAATTAGTTTGCGAACACCGTTTTTTTTTACGATATCCTTGAAAATATACGGATTGAGAGCAAAAAATTTCAGAATGGTAATGAGAAAAATACGCAAATGATATGATATAAAAATCTCAACACCCATGGGAAAAATGTGGACCTAAAAATGTGATCTGGAAACGCTCCTTTAAATGACAAAAGTTGCCCTACATGATGGCAGCTATTCGATAAATGACCTGAGATACATAAAAGTACAATGTAAAACAATAAATATAGGTAAAAATATTCTACGCTGCAAATTTACTTCATTTGGAAAGAAATACTTTGGCTGCGAAATTACCTGATATATGTAGAAATACTCTGCGGTTTGGGGCCATCCGTGCACTCAGAATTATCTCTCATGGACCGTCGGCGAAACGAGAATCGCGTTTTCTTCTCCGTTGTCTTGGACGAAACCATCAGAGTGGTTCCGGTGTTTCCATCTTGATTATCCATGGAGGAAGCGAGCGTAATGGATTCCAGGGAGACCTCTGAGGGCGTTTGCGAGGCAATTTTACCCTCTCACGATGTAGTTTAAGCGCTCCTGTATAACTGCTTCCGGAATCCAAGGAGAATATTTCGTAGCCTCCGTAGGATTTGGTCAAAATTAAATGTTGTAATCTCGGATGTGTTCAAGGACGCACAGGATTAGGCCCGGAGTAAGATCAAGTTTATATTCCCCAGATTGATAACACAAGAAACATTTCTTTAAATCTTTTGCCGGGTGTTTTTAATTTCGCATCCTGTCTTAGCCAATCTTGCAGAAAGCCCTTCAACATTCGACACCGTAGCCAGATTTCTGCCACTGTGCCCAATTATTTTGGCCGACGAGTCACAAAAATACGGACCTCTCAACAAGTACATGTACTGGGTTAATTACAATAGAAGTCCGTCGAATGTATTGGATGCTTGCAGATTCACCATCAAAAGATGCAGTTTAATGCTGGCACGTGTCACTCATGAAGGATTAAGATGCTTGGCAGGACCTGTTCAGTTTGTCCCGACTTGCCCTGGCCAAAACATCCCCTGTAACGGTCCACCCTCGTGCGATTCAGCTCTCATGAACTTGCGAGTAATATCAACCATCCTTCGATAGCTCCAATTGGAAAATTACACCGGACTGCTCCATCGAAAACAAGGGGTGTACATGCTTATCGCACTGATATAACCGCTGGAGGGGCAAGCCTGGCTATGGAACAATCCGTTGCAATTAATTCCCGGACGGTTTATGCCCGGAACCTCCAGGGTTACGAATAAGGAGTCTTCACTTTTGCACATAAATGTCCCCAAAACCGGGGGCTGCAATTTGGGAGACTGTGATTTCTTCCACTGTGCCGCAATCATAAAAACAACCAAATGAGACTGTTAAGAGGAAAGACATGCCCTAGGCCCCCACAGTCGTTTCCCATTTCTGAAGCAAACACGACTATGTGTCTGGGTTTTTTGTTTGATTTAGACCATGACTGGCATAATAATGCAATGTGCCTCAATGTATCCATAATACAACTTAATACACTTAATCCACTTAATAGTACGATTCTTCCTTACAAACAAGTCATGTGGTACATCATGTACAATGTAGGATTAACATTTTATGAAATTTTCTATGAAGTGCATCTTTTATTAAGTCTGTCTGGGCCTACATGTACATGTAGAGAGCGTGATCCAAAACTGGTACCGGTAAACATGGATGAAAGTTTCTTAAATAATCAAAATAATACCTTGATCTGTAAAGAAATGTCCATATTTTACAATCATATTACAAAAATTAACAGAATAAATTTGACTGGGCACACTGTGCCATCACATTTTCAAGAAATAGTTGCAAATGCTTTTTTGTCAATTTTATCGATTATTTTATTATATATCAACATGTGATAAACTGAGTGTGTGTATTAACATCAGTAGAAGGTAAACAAACGGGTTCACTTTAGTTTTTATTTGTTGTTGACTAAGGAAAGGCATTTGTCTCTTAATTTCCGTCACGCATATCACGCTCTGTACCTTTAAGTACATAAAAATTTAGAATTACAGTACACATACTATTTATTGTGCTATGTGTACAGAACTAACTAAAAGATGGAAATGATTTTAAGATAAATGTAGCACTAAATGTACATGTACATTTATTTATTCAATTTACATATTGCCCAAGCAGATTCTCATGGGTCACAGGGCTTTTAATACTTTGTCCCATTACTGTACATGATTATTTCGCTTTAACATGCATTAGTTTACTTGGTTTATTTATAATTAAAGGCAGTACACATGATTGGTATCACGAAGAATCCCTTGACTTGGCTTCACTTGACTTGGGACTCGAAGGCAGTTTGACTTGACTTAGGACTCGAGCAGAGGGAGACTCATTACAACCCTAATACTTGGACATAACTTTGGATGGGGAGCAACAACACACAACTTTGTGACATCAACAATGTGTACACTTTGCAAAATAGAAGGTTTGGGTGATTTCATGTTTAAAGGCCAACATTTGTTGGCCAACAAGGACCAACATTTGTCCGACGATGTCGGCCGACCGAAAGTTGGATGGTCTGGATGCCACTCCAGACAACGTTCAACATCATCCAACAAGTTGGGCCATGTAACTATCCCCCAACTTTGTTGGAGCTTGTTGGATGAAACGGACCAATAGCAGAGTAGAGCATCTGTCACGTGAAGGCAGCAGCCAACTGCTTTTGAGATATTTTGGATCATGTTGGGTTGTGTAGACGAGCGCATTTTGTGCAACGCTTAACAAGGTCCAACTTCATGTTGGTCATTGTTGGCCGACAAATGTTGGCTCATGTAGACGGGCCTTTACTTTCATTTGAATTTTGGCTCTTCGAATGCAAGAAGTTACATACAGTAAGTAGATTCAGTTATTTTAGGCACAACCACAAAGTGCAAAATCCTTTGTAGTGTATTGTAGTGATCCAATCCAGCTACCCCAGCTACTCCCCTCCCCCAGCTCCCCCCAGCTACTCCCCTCCCCCCGCACCCCCATCTGATACCCATATTTATGCCAACTTCAATCCTGAGACCTGTTTAAAAAAAGAAAAGCTAATTTTTTCCCCCACTTTTTGATTAAAATAAGCAGTTAATCTGAGGGGTAATTTTCCGCACACAGAAGCTTTAATGAAGCAGTTATGTGAATATGTCAACTTAATTAAAAAATAAATTTCCAAATTTTGATTAAACTTTTAATTAAAAATTTGCAAATACTGCAATATTTCAGTCACCCAACCATCAAGCCTTGTTATTGGCATTGGTCGGGCTTACTCTCAACACAAGAGGGCACCATTACCATTTTCAGGTGCATCAGAAATCCAAGAAATAAACAGCCTCAGCACTTTATGAACACTTGGTGGCAGCAAATATACTTTTTGTTAGACTGTCAGAATTCACAGGCTTCGTCTTGAATTACACAGGGCTCTATGGAGAGTGATCAAGCCGGCTACATAGCTTCTTCCATTGACTCATGTGTTATTTCAAGCCACAGCCAATGATTTTGGACACGGTCTTACTCTAGGGCTATCTTCTTCTTTCGTATGATCCCCTATGGTTGCTGAGATTAGCCGACTCAAGTCGTTGCCCTGTAGCCACCTAGGAGGGCTATAAAAAGCATGCTCATAGAATTAGAATTATAAAGTTACTCACACAAGTATCCTTTCAGAAATTCTGGCCATCAAAATTTTAACAGTTTGGGGAAGGGGGGCGTGTAGGGAAGGAGTGGGTACCGGGGGGCTGTGAGGGGAAGGGCTGTGAGGGGAAGGGGTGGGAGGAAGGGGTGGGGGAGGAAGGGGTGGGGGAAGGGGGTGGGGGAAGGGGGGTGGGGGAAGGGGGGTGGGGGAAGGGGGCGTGGGGAAGGGGGTGGGGGTGCCATGCCCAATCACCTACCCCTTGTTCCACCTAAGTCAAAATCATTAAAAAAATAAATTCAGCAGAAAGGTAAAATTGGGCTGTTCACATATATTTGAGGTTACCAATAGGTGAAATTGACATTTAGGAATAGTTGTCATCATGTCATAAACGTTAGATGCATACAAACAGAAAAAAGGAAAATAATCAAAATATCTTGCTATTAAGCTTCTTTTGATGGTCAGACAGTTTTCGTTTTTCCAGGATTTTATGATTATTTAGTTGAACTTATTTGATACAAATGTGGACAAATGTCCATGTCCATGTCCATGAGTTTGGGGAAATCTGGATGCAGTGAAAACTTAAAAGCAACTTGGCTCCACTGGGATTCGAACCGTGGACCTTCTGCTTAACGTGCAGACGCCCTATCAATCGAGCTATGAAGCCAACTGTTGGTCTCGAATCGCGGTATTGCAGTTGTTTTTCACTGATTGGGATTGGCTATCACGTGAGCTTAACAAGCCCTACAGAGGGATAGACCCTTCAATGAGATAACCACCCCGTTCAACTCAATTAGTCCTTGCCCAACCATAACATTTCTTGCAAAACATTTTACAAATTCCTAGATCTCTTATTAAAAAATATAGTCCAAATAACGCATGTGGTCTAGTGGGTGGTCTAGTGGGTATGAAGCGGAACTCCCAATCAGAGGTTGTAGGGTTCAAGCCCCACTTCGACCAACGTGTCTGTGTCCCTGGGCAAGGCACTTAATCCTAGTTGCCTCGTCAACCCAAGCGATATTTGGGAAGCTGTTAAGGGGAATGCCACAATCTAACTGCTGATAGGGTTGAGCGCCTGGCCAGCAGCCACCTAGGTAAAAGCGAAATGGTTCTGGTGATTCCCTGATGGCAGCGATAATAATAATGGCAACAGCGCCAGGAGCACCACCCCGCAGGGTGGACATGTGCGCTATATAAGAATCCACCATTATTATTATTCTTATTATTATTATTATTAATTCATGTCTCCATCTGCACCATCAACCCTGTCAGAATTATTCTGTCTACAACTCGGTGCGTGCGCACACATCAATTTTCCCAATATTAGGATTCGGAGAAACGCTATTAAAACACCATTATTGCTTCGTTACCCCTGCGCTTGTCTCCAGCGGCAGTAAATGGCCTTAGTGGTTGTGACTGACGTGGATTTCGCTCCAATCCACGAGTGACATGAAAGCAATAAATTTTCGTCCCAAACGGCACAATGTAAAGAAATGGATGTGACTTTACTGCAAGGTTGGCAATTTAGAATTTTTTTATCAGCGGCGACGACCTAAAAACCTAATAAAAATGTTGATGTATGCTTGTATGCACATGTACTCAGACAATACACAGGGGACAATAATTATTCATTTTCTGCAGCTTTATGCACTGCACTCAAGAAAATATTTTTGGCATAACATCCTTGAATATTTGCAATTAAAAAAAAATAATAGAAAGAGTTTAATTAAAATTTGTGCAGTGCAAAGTACCTCGTTAATAAGAGGTCCTTGACGCTTTGCAGATTACCTTGTTATAACAGGAACCTTGTATTATCAGGAATGAAAACAATGAAGAACAAATGCTTTAGATCAGAAATTTTTCTTTTTTTTATAAGCAGAATGTTGTCCAGTATTCGTAGTTTATAAGTTTATTAATGAAGTTCGACAGTACTTACAAAGTGTGTGTTTCTGTTTAAATGCACATTAGGGATGGTAATTTACGGTTAATTCATAAATCGGTTTGCAATTTTTTCAAGTGTCGGTTAACAATTCGGCCGACACAAAGATTGTTGCTGGTGTTTATAGATGCATTTGCAATGCACACAATACCCCTAGGCCCCCAAAATAATTGTTGAACCTTTATATGGTCAACAGTTTACTTTGACCACATATAAATTTATTTGAATTTGGTGTAATTTGAATTTTAAGTCATTACAAATAACCCTCTGAAGAAAATTCTTTAAAATTGGGTTTTGTTTAAACGTTCGGCAAAACAGGTTTTAAATTTTTTTTCGATTAAACAGTTAATCGGTTAAATGTCCCATCCCTAATGCACATTACACAAGTACATGTGGGTCATTCCATAAATATGGGGGCCAAAGTGTGACATTTTGATGCATTTGTAAAAATGGCCTTTTCAAGTCACCAAAATATTTTGAAGAAATTTCCGTGCAATTTCTGAATATTGTAGGATATTTGAAACAATTTCCAAACATTTAGACATGTCTTGGTGTCATAGTTTTGATAATATTCGAGAAAATTGTTTAACGATGTAAGTGGGGACACCAAGGCATTTTTTAATTGTTGCGATTACATTTCAAATCTTTTTGACCAGGTTCTTTCTAGAAAAGGTAGCTTCTGGTTTTACCCACCTGTAGAACCTGTACCTTATCAATTCAAATTATATTATGAGCGAAATTTCAATGATTCTTCAATATAAATTTCAAAATGTCACACTTGCATTTAGAAGATCGCACCAGTTTATTGAATCGTTCTCGTCATGTTTTGGGTAATATTAACAGGCAAAGGTGTTGTTCGATTTACGAGGCCATATATTGTTCATATGCCGAGGGTAACCGTTCTCTGAAGCCCGGTATGTATAAAAATCAACTCCGGAAGTGTCGCGACGTAAAGGGGGACACTGGGTCCCGTATTTATGGAATGACCCATGTACATGTATGTGCTGCCACATAGTTTGTTACCATTTTAGGCTGAATATTTTCTCCGAACAACCTAAAGATATTTCTTTTATTTTGAGTGAGGATAGAAGCCATTGTACAGAGATATGATCTTGGTTCCAAAGTCTCTCCAGTTCTGTGGATATGCGATAAAAAAAACCCAAAAAACAAATATATAAAAAACTTCATAAAATCATAAGCAGTACTGTAAAATGCAAACACGTCAGCCAGAGCTTGAAACCAATTTAATTACGGAAAAAATCTAATTATGTTGACAACCTTGAAGGAACCAATCATATTTAATGGATTTTACCGGTTGTAGACTCTTTGGCAACACATTTCAGTGGAGAATCGTTGACAAAGATGTGGAACAATTCATAGCACACAACCATTCTTTCGGCACAATAGCGCAATGTCATAGTAACAAACCAACGTCAATAACAAGTTTCCGAGAGAAATGTCAAATCCTTAGTAAAGCCCGATCGATATTGGTTGGCCAATTTTCCAAAATCGGGCCTCTGCAGATATAGTAGTCTCAATGCAAGACCGAATTTACCGTTGTAGTTCGCGATCCCCGCGCGCACTGTTTATTTCAGCCGCTAGAGGGCGTACCTACACTCGCGACGTGAACTCGAAAACTCGTATTTCAGGTGCGCCCTCTGGCGGCCAATGGTGAATAGTCTATGTACGTCGTGTATTGCGCGCAAAAAAGGCAGTCTTGCCGAAAGACTACAGATATAGCGGTACGAGCATAACCCCGCCGATAAAATGTCATCATGGACGTACCAATATTTTACAAAAATTTCCGAATAGGACTTACTACATTTATGTAAGTGCTTTACAACTATTTGGCGCTGTGTGAGATTTAAATGATGTAAATTCATGACATGGGCGTAGGGAGAGGGCGGGGCATTTCATGAAAGCGGAACTCCAACTCCTCGTATTTGAGCGAGGGAGCGTGTGCATAAAGCCCGCCCCTCCTAAAGCGGAGGTTGCCAAGTTGGGTGATCGGTCTGCGGTTGGGGCCGAACACCAGGGGAGATTTTTGTGAACGAATTACATCATGTGTATGGGCTGCCTTCTCTATTCCAGTCACAGGCTAGTCCAAATTTCATGTTATTTTAAATTTCACATTCAAACCTGCGCGCAATGCACCGCAGCCCCATACAGTTCTTCCTCATTTATTATCGCAAACCGAAAGATGCATGAAATAGTAAAAAGATGCGGGAAATGGTAAAAATAACAAATGGTTAAGTTGCTGGAATGGACCAATGAAATACCGTGGCTGCCTGATGAATATGTATGAGGTAAAGTACATGTCATTAATGATAAGGCCAAACAAAATAAATGGTGCGTTTACGGTAACGGCCTAAAAAAAAAAACCAGGTAGGTAGGTAGGAAGATAATTTTATTTTGTCAATTGTTTTTTACATTTCAGTTTATGCATTTGCGTGTTGTTTTGCAATGTTTGAAACTCACTATTAACCATGTTCATGTACAAGTGCAGAAAATGTTATGTTTGTTGGAAATTATTGCAAATAGTGCTCATTTAAAATTATCAACTTAAAAATTGGCAATAAAATGTTTGAGGTCGCAATTTGGCCGAAAAAATTCCAGGTAGGTCGGGTTACCGTAAACACACCATTTATTTTGTTTGGCCTAAGAGATAAAAAGTACAGTAAATTGGAAAGAAAATCGCACTGAACAAAACATGTGTACAAAGGCCCATTGCCGCTTAATCAAAACAAACAGATCAAACGAACCGAAAGGTTGTTTAATTTAAAGTAGCTGCACAGAAAAGGAAGATAATGAAGTAGACATTTAATTAATCAGTACAAACTACAACGTACATGTACATGTACCTGTACCTTTTTAAGGCATGATTAATTAAAGAGTTCACTGCCCTTTAGTGAAAGGGCAATCGCAAATGGGTAGATTTTGTCAAATTGTGGGACATGGTTGAGACACTACTGTACAACAAAGATACCCCCAATTTGCTGAGGAAATGTTGATATAATCGTTTCCCGAATGCTGAAAATTATGCAAGATGTTAATGATTTGTAATGCTCAATAAATGTACGGTGATATTTGCCTTAAAGTTATTCTTTTTATCTGCCCAAAAATCATGCGAACCTATATCTTTTTATTTAAAAAAAATCAATAAAGATATTAAACTTATTGTTCCTACCCGAAACCTATTTTTTGGGTACATTTTTACTGTCTTCGAAGCTTGAAAAAGTGGCTCACTTTTGTGTGTTTGTGTCTGTAATCACCAGCTTTTAAAAATTAAAGGCATTCTATTCACTTAACCAGAGATGGATTTCATTCTAACCTAATAATGCATACATAATACCTCCCCAAAATACTATCCATGGGAAGAAAACAAGAAAATTTGCAATTAATTTGGATGTGGAAGCAAAAAGGTTGGTGTAATCACTGCACTGCTTTATGGAACCGGATAAATTAGTTTACAAAACATTGGTGGTTTTTTGATAATATTGTTGAAAATATACTGATTGCGAGGGTGAAATTTCAGAATGGTAATGAGAAAAATATGACATATGATATAGTGTCAAAATCTCAACAATCAACATCCATGGGAAAAATGGGGGTTTAAAAATTTGATCTGTTATATTGTCTGAATTTCACTCACTGTTTTAAAAATGCTGAACACACGGATCTGATTCAGCTAAGCTAAATCCCATGTAAACACAGGTCTTTAGCAAGCAGTCTTGCAATACAGCAACCACTCGAACACACTTCTCTTGAAAAATACATGCTTGTCAACGACGTAAGTGGGGGAAGATTAATTTTAAGCCCTGGCTTTTTAAGGATACTCCACGGGCCACGAGCATGTAAATACTGCTACGGTCTTGGGTGAAGAGCAAATATCGGGGTGTAGGGATGGCAGAAAATGGAATTCATGCCCACGTTTCTTTTTCGTTGGATTTCAAAATGATTCGAGGATGACATTATGAAGTCATCTATAATGTGTCCGTCTGAACTGTTGAATAATGAAATTGTCGTGTGCCTTGCAGAATGGCACGCAGGCCTCGAAATTCATTTTCAAAAGGGCACGGCAATTTTCTCTTAGTAAAGGGCACCTGAATGAGGAAATGAACTTTTTAAGGGCTTTTTAAGGGCAACACGGCAAAAGCATAGGGCACCGATGGCAATTTGCCGTGGTGCTGCGAGTTGTTTTAAGGCCTGGGCATGTAAGCACTCTGGTGCCAAAAATCAGTTTACACGTTGACTGCCGAGCATAGTTTCAGAGAACGTTCCCACAGAGGGCGTTCCCATTTTCTACGAGTATACTCGTAGTGGCAGAATCCGGTACACTTTACTACGTGGTAATAAGCCCTTCTGCCAGGCAAAGAGCTTATATGCCTTTCTTCCAGGCACACAACGAAATTTGGTTGGTGGTTTTTTAGAATTTATTCAAATTTCAGCTTGAGTTCGTTATTCATTTGGATTTGATACCAATTTTTAAAACAAAAGTTGACACTTAAATTTGAAAATCATCTCACAAAATTCCTGGATTTTTAAAGGTACATGTAGAACACAGGATTGGTATCTCGAAAATCAGAAAATTTTCATAGATTTACACATATCTTACACGATATAAACATGATGGTAGAAAGCTTCCCCTGAAATGGATTTTGTCTGAAGTGCTATAATCTTTAAGAAATGAGTAAAACAATTAATTATTTTCACTCCAAAACCACTTCGCCCCGAACCACTTTGCCCAAAAACCACTTTTGGGCAAAGTGACTGTAACACAGTTTAGGATTATTTTCTCAAAAGTTAGACGAAGTACGGAGCTGACTTTTACTCAGGTTGGTTTTAATCATGCATATCTTCAATCACACAGGGAGATGAAACTATTTGTAATGGTTTACCAATCATGCGCTTGTTCTCCCAAACAATCGTGGACGTTTTAGGGAGGTCTAACAAAGAGAACAATATCGTCCACGATTGGCAAGCGAACGTCCGCGATTCGCTCCTGTACAAAACCAACGAGAGTAAGGAAAAATAGACTATGTCCAAACAAAAGAGGAACAAAGGGACGTCCGCGATTGTATGTGGATTCGCACCTGCATGTACATGTAGAGTGTACATTCAGTGTAGAGCGTGATCCAAAACTGGTAAACACTGGATGAAGATTTCAAGATTTCTTAAATTAATCAAAATAATACCTCGATCTGTAAAGAAATGTCCATATTTTACAATCATATTACAAAAATTAACAGAATAAATTTGACTGGGCACACTGTGCCATCACATTTTCAAGAAATAGTTGAAAATGCATGTAAAAAATTACCTTTTCTGTCATTTTTATTGATTATCTGTCCCTCGCGCATAAAAACAACCTCCGCATAAAACTGTAAAGTCAATTTCAACATGTGATAAACTGGGTGTGTGTATTAACATCAGTAGAAGGTAAACAAACAGGTTCACTTTAGTTTTCATTTTTTGTTGACTGAGAAAAGGCATTTGTCTTTTGATTTCCGTCACGCATATCACGATCTGTACCTTTAAGTAATTCCTCCAAAATACAGAATTGTGATTCCGATTCCCAAAGTCTTAGAATCAATTCCAATCGATTCCAGAGAGGACTTGCCCAACCTTGGAACATCTTCAAAAGCCTGGCATTTAAAAGAGCTTTTCCCGATTTTTCCAGAAAATAGATCTCGTTCTAACCTAACCATGCTAACAGTCAGATAAAATGCCTCCCTAAAATACTGTCCATGGGGAGAAAACAGGAAAACTCCAATTTGGATGTGGAAGCAAAAAGACTGGTGAGATCATTGTACTGCTTTATGGAACGGATAAATTAGTTTACAAAACATACGTGGTTTTTTTACGTTATCCTTGAAAATATACAAATTGAGAGGGTAAAATTTTAGAATGGTAATGATAAAAAATATGATAGTTGATATGGTATCTCACCACCCATGGGAAAAACATCAAGGGGCTCAAAAATGTGATCTGGACACGCTGGCAAGTCAGAATAAAAGACAAATTTTTACTCAGTAACATAAGCAGTACATGTACCTGGATGCAGCTACTCTGACTAGACATAATCAACAGAAAATTCACTGAATAAAAACAGTAATACCAAAATCTACTCGTTTCAATTCTAATAAAATTCAATTTGAATATATATGCTTCTCTGCGTTTTATCAGATTGCACGCGCTTTCGGGGACAAGATTTTCTGCGACTGCCAATTACGGGATGAAGTTAATGCAATAGGGACAGGAGCAGCTGTATTTTCCAGCTGCATCAATGCAAATTGTTTGCACAGAAGCGTAAGACTTGTGCAGCTCGTACAAAAGCAAATAAGACGACACGAGAAATAGCGTATAATATCAATTACACACACGTCTGCTTTTTCCCTTCAAATAGACTATTTTATATGATTCGGACAGACAATGCCAAACTTTAAAAACACTTTGAAACAGCTTTTCTACAAATGTTCTGACTCGACCTCGGACTCGGCCTGGGCCTGTCAGGACTCAGACTCGGGCGGTAAGGACTCGGAGATTTGGGCCGAGTCCACTGAAAAAAAATTTAATTTAGAAAATTTCGCAAAATTTCACAATCATTATTACGAGCGCCAGAAAAAATTTCAAGTGCCAATTACAAATTTATTTTGGGGCTCAATTTTTTCAACATATAAAATGAAATTTTGAGAATGTGAAATAAATAATTTCAAGGCTTAAATTTAATTTGAGCACTCGAAGTGCATTTCATCTCCCAAAGCAATATTTTTTCGGCAGCCTAACAAGCTGCCAGAAATCATAGGTACGGTAATTGATACCTGACAGTAATGCACTTAAGATTAAACTTAAGGACTGTGTACTCGGAATCAGCCTGCTGAGGACTCAGGTGTATGCTGGACTCGGAGTCAAGGACTCGGACTTGTGCACCAAGGACTAAGACTCGGAGAGTGGGGACTCGACTACAGCCCTGCTGGTCAAATGACTGAACAAAATCCGAGGGCCTTTAGTGTGAATTGCGTTATCAATGTAATAGGCCTATTTAATTATTTTTGCAAAGTGACTTTCAAAAATTTCACATGTACTACATTTAAATAGGAAGGATATATTAATTAAAGTGCTACACTGTATAGGGATTTAAAACCAATTTCGCTTGAAGTGAAAAACACCTGTTTTTCACAGAGGCATACGTAAAATTGAAGGGTTTAAGTTGGGATGATGATATTTGCAACAAATAGGCCTACCGGTATATGGCTAGAATATTCATCTTCTACATGTAGTTTAATACTCATCCGGGGGTGATGCAATAAATGGAAGGTAATACTATGGATGCAATAATAATGCAAGGTAAGCACCCTGGCAGAATTTTCTGGATAAAAGTGCGATATAAGTCAATATAGAGTACTAATTAAGTAAGACATCAGTTGCCAGGGTAACTGGGTCCAAATTAGACCCGTGAACAAGGTGTCGAGATTCTCCGCAATGTCGCCGTTTCCCACCCAAAATCTGTGGCAAACTCGCGAAAATGAAATTTGTCCCTTGGGTCTGATATTTACTCAATAGGTGCACTCACCCAAACGGTTTAAATATTCCGAAGAGTATGCATCGATCCGATGCCTAGTTTCGCTTCGGTTAAATCGTGGGGCAAAATTTCGACTCTCCGCGAGATAAAAACAAGGCAGTTTGCTCCAAAATCATATGGGCACATGCGCAAAAGTGAAGGTCAAGTATGAGAGGTCAATACAAGGGCTTCATTCGAGCGTGTACTCGACGTGATAACATGAGTATACTCCTGTACGTGCGAACGACACTCGGGTCAGCAAGAAAGAACTGTACGCTTGAACGCAGCCTGTTGACCTCTCCGCTCTGGCACATGCACACATTTGATTTTTTTGGAGTAAACTGCCTTGAATTTTATCACACTGAGGGTCGAAATTTTGCCCCATGATTATACCAAAACTAGACATCAGATCGATGCGTACTTTTCAAAATATTTAAACGTTTGGGTGAATGCAACCAATTTAGCAAATATCAGACCCAAGGGACAAATTTCATTTTCGTGAGTTTGCCACAGATTTTGGGTTGGAAATGGCAACAGGGTGGAGAATCTCGACGCCTGTAATCTGAAACACTTGCAGGTAATCTGAAACACTTATTACAGAAAGTGCAGGGAAACAGTTAATTAGTTTTAGCGTAAATCCAATAAGGGGCCGTCTATAAAGTACGTACGCACGGAGGAGGGGTTGTTGACATTGCGTACACCATCCGTACAGGGGGCGAGGGGGCTCCAAGCCAATGCGTATGTACGCAAACCGAAAATTTGCTTTTAGTAAATCGGGAAAGGATGGAAAAGTAGACCATGGCTTCAGACCTTGTACAAAACATATTACTAGGCCACACATTTTTCTCACTCCTTAATTTAGGTTCTTTTTCATTAAATCTGTATACACTGATGATTGATGTGTCATTTTAAGTAAGAAAAAATGCAAAAGAAATGTATACATTTTGTCATATTATTTCAGACTTTGGAGGCGACATGCGAATCGTACTAGTATGTACATACATGTAGCACTATGCATGTAGTACTGAACCATCTACTAGTGCTTTATTACCAATGCTGAGGTGAATGCGTATACGCGCATACATGCGTATACGCGTATACATGCGTACAGGGGGTGAGGGGGGTTGGAGCCACTGCGTACGACAAGCGTACAGGGGGGCCGGAGGGGAAGTCCAAAAAGTGGGCATTTCATGCGTACATACATGTACTTTATGGACGGCCCCTAACCGTGGTAACACACAAAGCATGCCGTTTTTCTTTTAGTCCATACTATTATTATTTACTTGTCAAGCTTTTGTTGGATGTGACTTATACGGCAGTTTGTTGAAACGGATAAACTTTTATGCATAATTAAAAGTCGGATTAGCAAATGTACGTTACTTTCACTATTAAATGGAATCACGATTTTGATCACACGACACGGGCCTCAGGCGTCAATACTTCACGGCAAGAAGCAGCTAGAGCACTTAGCGTGATGCACCCCATGGCACATTGCCGAGGCTTTGACCGTTTCCATGGTAACAAAAAGGTATGTAATGCACAATTTACTGGTTTAAAAAATGCTCCTGTATACACTTTTGTGAACCGGTCGTGCCAAATAAATTGTATATTGTACAGTCTGGGCAGAGTTTTCGCAGCCATAACAAGAATTCTGGGGTGGATTGCAATAAAGAAAATTAGGACGTCCTAGCCACTAGGACATCCTAGCGTCCTAGACTCTGACATCACTAAAACATGTGTCCTAACATGTGTCCTAAAATTTAAAACACCTAACACTAACAGACATATGTGTCGTACGTTATGTCTTTAGAAAATTATTGTTTTATATTTCTTACGCCAGCTTTTACTAAAAGGTGATTATGGTTCAAGCTGGGCCTATGTTAATTACGAAAGTTCTCTCAACGTTTTTCACGCCACTACCACGCATACGGTACGGTACGGTCATGATGGTAGCAACGACCGGCAAGTAAATGCGCATGCGCGACGGTATGCAAACACACCCGACCAGCTGCGACAGTTCGACAGTAAAGACATACATGTACAAACATTTATGTCTTAGCTAAGTCGTTTTAACTTTTGGATATTACAAGACATTTTTTAATGTGTTGTAGCTAAGATGTCATAAATTCAGTTAGGATATGATGTGTCTCAGACTAAGGACGTGGATCCATGCAGTGGATCCATGCATGGCCAGGCCCATTAAAATGGACATTCTAGACAGTACATACGGGGTGTCCTAGAAAAAAAGGAGTACATGATTTTGCCAATTACTTGATAATTACTAGGAATTTTTGAAAATGGAAACTACTATCCGTTTCATCACCGTGTCGTCTTTCTTATGACACCAAGAAATCCAGAATATTCTCATGGATGACTGAGCACAGATGGTTCAAAGCGACCCCGTCAAAAATATCTTTGTACCAGATTATGAATAGGTTCATAATCTGGTACGGACAGTAGTTGCCATTTTCCAAAATTCTTAGTAAATACCGAGTAATTATCCATTTAATCCCGGTTTCCTTTTTTCTAGGACACCCTGTGTAATAAACCCGGGTACCGTCTGGATTTTCATATGGGTCATTCTATAAATTTGGGGTCCAACGTGTGACATTTTTCTGTCCCCGTTACACCTGACATACTGCACTATTTGCCATACAAGTATCATTAAAAATGCCTTAAAAACATGTTTTTATGAATTTTACTTTAAGTAATCACTCTTTGAAATAGAGAGCATTTAAAGAATATGTCCTGAATTTACAAACTACAACATTTTACAAGATGTCAGATGTAACGGGGACAGAAAAATTGGACCCCAAATTTATAGAATGATCCATATTTTAATGATTCTGGACCAGCTGCTGATTCCTAGAATTGGTTGTAAAAACTCGCCCGGACATGCAACATTTCGCAAAGTTGGGTCACATTTGGGTCATGGTCGAGCAAAGTTGTAATGACTCGGACTCGAGACTCTGACTCGAGTCAACTCGAGTCAACTCGAGTTCCGATTTTCACTGACTTGACTTAACTTGACTTGACTTGAGACTTGAACTTCTAATGACTTGACTCGAGTCTGCCAAAAATGAAATTGAACTTTTATGCAAATTTTTTCATTTTGACGACCAAATCGTAATTGTAACACTACAGATACACTGTTTTATAGAGCATTCTTGTCCTACATGAATGCAAGTTCAGACTCAAGCGTTTAGACTCATTTTGGAATTATCTTGAACAAATTTACTGTCGTCACTACTTAACTTGACTCGACTTGACCAACATGCTTGACTTGACTTGAGACTCGAAGGCCATTTGACTTGACTTGACTTGACTTGACTTGGGACTCAAAGGCCATTTGACTTGACTTAACTTGGGACTCAAAGGCAGTTTGACTTGACTTGACTTGGGACTCGAAGGCAGTTTGACATTCATGTTTCCTCAACAAATTTAAACTTTCTGGGGCATTAGGGTCTTTCTATAAATTAGGGGTCCAATGTTGGTGTCCCCCGTTACATTTTACATCTTGTTTTTGTAAATTCAGGACACATTCTTTAAATTACTTTCCATCTCAAAGAGTGAGTACATAAAGTACAATTCCTAAAAAATGGTTTAAAAGCCATTTTAATAATTTTTGTACGAAAAATAACACATATTAGGTGTAACGGGGGACACTAAATGTCACACTTTTGGACCCCTAATTTATAGAAAGACCCATTATCATGTCATATTACGAAGAAGAAAAAAGAAAATCCCGAAGGACAGGTTATTTTTGTTAAATCCTACATAGATACACACAGTGACACGCACACATTGTCACTGTTGCTATGCCAACGAGTTCACTTCTTGAAAGAAAGACTTTCCCTCTGAATTTTAAATCCTTATAATCCCTCATACACAATTCATGACGAGTGGCATTTGGATGAATAGTAAATAATCCAACGGTAAATTTGTTAAGATTTCCAGTAGCAGACAGAAGCAAACATGCAACGTTAAACTCACCAAAAAAAACCAGAGGAAATTAAAGCTAGTAGACGAAAAATATGGTCCACTTTGTTACTTATGCGAGACGAGTTTTTTAGTGTGATATAATTCCCTGTCAGTGTTCTCCACTGCTAAAAGTGCGCTGAGCAGCGCCCTCAGGCGGCGAATCAATGTTTGCGGCGTGAGGGCGCTATTCAAAACGAATACATGCAGCTGCCACGGCCATTATCGACCATGGATTGGGATTGCCGATGTGATGCGTTGTAAGTGAACGATAATGACACTAGTGGCTGGTGAATCATGTTTAGTGACTTTACACCTAATTTTGGAATTAGTGTTTTAGACAGGGAAAATGGATTATTTTTGTCCGGGTGGCCGAGTTTTTTGTCCGGTCGGCAAATTTTTGTCCAGGCGCTAATGGTACTTCTGGTAATGGTATTTCTATATTGTTTTGCTATATGTGACCGACTCTGGCAAAACCCGACGCTTCTCGGCATTTCCCATTACGTGATATGGGCCCACAACCTTAAAAAATGGCCTCTGGGACCAACTTGAAAATTTGGCAGAATCAACATCGGGATACATATTCAAGATTTGTTTTGTTGTTTGAACTGTCTCAAAATTCCTCATATTATTGACAAAAAATAAAATAATCAACTAGTTTGTCAAACTTTAAAGACCAATAGCTCCATTTCACTTTTTCTGATCTGTCATACTTTAATTGGTCATAACTTCGCCAAAAATTATCAGAATTTCCTCAAACATGTTTTAAAAGATACATGTACCTTTTTGTATGCACACTAAGCTGATACCAAAACTTAAATTTTGAATTTTCATCACAAGTGTTGGGTTTTGCTGGAGCCGGTCACATATACACAAGTGTGACTTCAGTTGCCAGGGTAATCTAAAACGTCCATTGCTAAAGTGCAGGGAAACAGTTCACTGGTTTTAGTACAGACCCAGTAACCTTGGCAACACACAAAGGCTGACATTTTCCGATTAGTGCTCTATTTACATACTACAGTACATGTACAATACAGTGGCATGAATTCCATTCACTGGTCGCCACTGAGGCGCCGTGTGTTAAAGTCTATGGAACAGGGCAGAACAAGTTTAGTATTTTCAAGGAAATTGTTGAATTTTTTCGACTCCTAAAATCACTTCCCTTCACGTTTTGGTGGTTATTAAGTCATACAAGTGGCGACCAGTAAACGGAATTCTTTCCAATACAGTTTCGAAGACACTGTACAGCAGTAACAAAAATGTATGCAGTGCAGTTTTGACAACAACAACAAAAACTTGTGGAAATTTTACAAAAAAGAAAAATACAACAATAATATTGGATGTCTTTTTTCAGGTGATATGAGAATATACTGCACTCATGAAAATACTGAACTCGCTTTCGGCGGGTTCGATATTTTGACGATATTTTCGCCCTCAAAGCCATCCAATATTATATAATCAGATAATTCATAAATTTGGTGAATACACCAGTGCCGAAGTAAAGAAGTCTTACCTCAAATATTTCACCTTCTTCATCGCGCTCTTGTGATGCGATTTATCGCAGGATTTATTATTCTCAGCCATTTTTCTGGAAGCCAGTTCATCAGCGTATCCACGACCGGAACCAAACGGTGCCTTCAGTCGCAACAACAACGACGGTGTCTGTTTTGCTTCGGTAGCAAACCCGTAGCAACCACACAGCCTTGAGACGAACCTGAACATGCGATGTCAGTCCAGTAATTCCGCTGGTTTACAGCGGCTGATCGAAACCTGCTAGGCAACGACAGACAGTGTTATCACTAAGAAATGCTGAAATCTAATCTAGGAGGAGGGAGGGAGAGGTCCGAGACTGCCACACACTCATCAGATTCACCCCTTTAAAGGAGCGTGTTCAGATTTTTCCAGAAAATGGATTTCGTTTTAACCTAAGAATCATATAAAATACATGTACCTCCCCAAAGAAAGAAAACGGAAAACTTTGCAATCTCCAATTTGGATGTGGAAGCAAAAAGGCTGGTGTGATCACTGCACTGCTTTATGGAACCAGATAAATTAATTTACAAAACATGTGTTTTTTATGATATCCTTGATAATATATACGGTTTGAGAATGCGAAATTTCAGAATGGTAATAAGAAAAATATGACACATGATATGGTATCAAAATCTCAACACCCATGGGGGCTCAAAAATGTGATCTGGACACGCTCCTTTAAATGCATCTGTACCCGAGTGCAGACTACCGTGAAAAATATACAACGGCAGACAATTGCGATGCACACACAAGACAAATTACAGTCTAAGGCCATCCATCTGAGAAAACGGTAATAACCAAGCACTTAATAAAAAGGGACCTGGAAATATCGACGGATCAATTTCATTAGGGTCTCTTCCGAGTGGGGAAAGAGGGTTGGACATAGAAATTTCATTTTGACAATGTCATTTGTTCATGTTTGTATTAAAACTAAAAGCCAGCAGATTGGATGGAAAAATACATGCTTGAGTGTTTCACCTAGTTTTTATGTATACCAAAGATTTTAAATGTAATCAAAAACAAGTGCTGAGACTTTAAATCTAATTAAAAGACTGTCAACTACTTTGACATACCATTGTTTTTCTTCATTTCATTTAAAAAAAAAAGAAGACAGTACTTGTAAAATCATGAGAAAAATTTAAATTTCAAATCTCTCACTTTTAAAAAAATGCCCCATTTTCTTTTCTTTTTGAAACTGTGTGTATTTTTTAATCACCGAGTATGCAATTTAAGAAATGTGAGTTTGGTTGGATAATAGCAAATGTTTTTCTGAATTTTATAAAATGTATGTCAGTGGTACATGGTAGGCAGATTCACCCAAATTTTAAAGTGTACCATGGCCGAGTGGTTTGGGTCTTTGACTCGCAATACTCGGGTGAAAACTTGGGTTGCGGGTTCGAAAAAATTACTAAGGAAAAATTATAAATATTTTTTGGAAGCGGTCCCATCTGCACGGGGGCAAGAGTTGAGAAGTTGATTATAATTTTTTTTTTCTTTCTTTTCTTTGTTTGGAATTTTGGTATTTTTTTCATATACATTGAACACGGATTTGGGTAAATTTATATATTGGAATCGATAGCTTATTCAATTCTAAGACATACTTCCCACTGACACTTCCGTCGCAAATGTTGCATTTCTGAGATAAATAAATGATAAAATTACTGCATAAAGTAATGCACAAAATGACGTGGCGAGCGGTCTGTGCGTAAGCGCGACAACAGAGGGCGCTGCGCGCGCGCGTGAATGGTTATCTTGTGCACTAACTGTTGATTCCAGGAGGTAATTTCCTTAAAATCTTTGTTCAATGTATACGAAAAAAATACCGGAATTTTTTACAGTATACATTGAACAAAGATTTTAAGGAAATTACCTCCTGGAATCAACAGATAATCTAATTTTAAGATATACTTCCCACTTACACTTTTGTCGCAAATGTTGCTTGTCTGTAGAAAAATCACATTTTCTCCTTCAAAAATTACATTCAGTTAGTGCACAACAAGATGACCATTCACACGCGCGCACCGCCCCCCTGTTGTCATGCTTACAAACGGACCCCTCGCGTCATAATTTTGTGCATTACTTTATACAGGAATTTTATCATTTATTTATTTCAGAAATGCAACATTTCCGACAGACGTGCAAGTGGAAAGTAGGCCTATATCTTAAAATTTGAAGATTCCTGGAAGTAATTTACCTTCAAATCTGTGTTCAATGTATACGGAGAAAAATACCCTTTATTTTTTTCTTTTGAATGACTCATCAAGCATCAGTAGGGAGTGCGGATTTTTTTTTTAATGGAAAAACCGAAATGTTTGAGTAAGAAAGTTTAAAGATTTTGATAGGAAAGACTTTTTTTCAGCCTGTCTCATATAATTTGTACACAAGTTCTGAAGTCATGAAAGGCATGATCAACTTCTCAATTCCCTCCCACATGGGATTCCAGGCAGTGAAGTATGGTATCTCTCCCCCGCCCCCACCCCCCTGCAAATCAACCATTTATTTGTAAAGTTTAATTACGGTTCAGTGTTGAAATAAGGTCTAGGATACGACATTATGGTGGCTTAACAAGGCATTTTCCCAGCTCTTTCGGAGAATTAGGAGTGTTATCTGCTGTGTGTCTTACTTTCCGAGCTAACCCAACGAGCACTAAAAAGTTGTTTTCTTCAAAGTAAGAATCAAAACAGCAACTTACGATTCACATGTCAATGTATGCAGTCAGTTCCCTTTCAAGATATCGTGTCAGCCCCTCAGTCGTGTGTGCAAGTACTGGGTACCGTACCAACTACACACACCACAAATTTGAAATAGCGCCCTCTCTAGTTTCTTCCTGTCGGTTTAATTCGAGGAGGGAGGTGGCTCTTTACACGAAACCATCATGTTAAAGGGGAGACCAATTTATTTTTTAAAATCCCGAATACAGGATTTATAATGTCCAAACATTTTACTAAACCATTTGACCAGAACATGAACAAAACTTACTCAAATAGAAGATAGAAGTGGTTTGAACTGTTCAATGCAATGTTTCCGCCCAAGATGAAATTTTTTTAAAAGAGAAAACAACAACTGAATATCATATAGATGTGTGTGCACACGCACGTTCTTACAAGGACGCCCTCATGTGAACGAAACTTATGCCCCTGACTGTCATGGTATTATGGCCGCTGATCTGCTTTATATACTTAAAGGCACAGGCTCATCAGCAATGCGCGCGCGCCAAATTCGTGCCAAGAAATACGCAGCTCCATGCCTTTGCTATGGAGCTGCATATTTCGTGGCACGAATTTGGCGCGCGCGCATTGCTGACGAGCCTGTGCCTTTAATACAAACCACTGTGATTATGGCTCCATTTCCGTGCAGTACCCTGGTAGGCAGGGAGCCAGCCAAAATAGGACAGCGGCTTCGCACAATTTCTTGAAAACACGGACACAGTTTTTGTCTTTTCATTTTTTTTGTCGGAACGTAGAAGTGATACTAAGCTGACCTACAAGTTGGTTTCTTATCGTACACATCCACAATCACACATGGAGATAACATAAACAAATTTCCAATCATGTAATATATACATTTATTTAATGCTTGATGATGTAAGTACAATGAACTTTTATTACGAGTAGTCGTTCTTTCCTCGCCTTTCAGTTTTACATGGATTTTGTTCGTATACCTATAACAATCATATAAAATACCCTTTGAAATGGTAATGAGAAAAATATGGAGAATGGTATCAAAATCTCAACACCCATGGAGCAAATAGGGGAGGGTTGGGGGGGGGGGGGGGGGTGCGGTCAAAAATGTGATCTGGAAACGCTCCGTAAGTGTCTTCAGAATGTTCCATTTAAGTAGAGTAAGTCAGGTTGTTTTACCTATGACGACAATGACACACTTCTGTCGCCGATTTTGATCAAACATAACCGGATTTAGACCAAATCAAATATTCGCAAAAATCTCAACGGACTTGCACTATCTCCCGAAAACAAACGTACTGCTTCGATTAACCGTTGTCCATGAATAAAATATTCCAGCCAAAAATATATATAATTGTACAGAATTTGTTTAAACTTTAGGACTTAAGATACGTAGTGCTTAGCTCTGACGTGTGCTTGCCAAAATGAGGAATGAAAATTCATGAATTGCGCGACAAAATTGTCTTCGGGTTTTCCCAAGGCACATAGAAGGACGGAGTATTAAAATAACAATCCTAGCACTGGGAATTCAAGGAAATTGCGGATTTATTTGAGCAGAGAGAAAAAATGAAAATTCAGGACGAATTACGAATTACACTCAAAGCTACAGAGCTTAGAATAAAGATTTACATATTAACTGTTGTCGATACGAAAATGACAAAATGGCATTTTGACATTTGAGTTTGTGCGTCGTTTTTAGACAAAATGAAAACAAACGAAGATGTTGACATTTCAAGCAAGAAAACAATGTAATAAACTTAATAGCACTTTGACATTTGAAAGCAAAATTAGCCTATTGCGTATTTCGCACGAATGGCGTCTGGTGTGCACTGTGCTGACGTACGTATTGAGCTCGTGCCAATGACGTCATTTTGGGAGTAAAACAATGCCGCGTCGTTGTGGAAGCAATGTGCGTGCGCGTTGTGTGTGTCCATAGCGCGCGTAACGCGCTATGATGAGGCTCCCATTGGTGAACTAAACCGCGTTACGCCCACCAGAGACACACACAACGCGCACGCACATTGCTTCCACAATGACTCGGCATTATTTGACTCCCAAAATGGCGTATTCGCACGTGTTCGAAAGGGGTCAATACTTCCCTTCACATGCACACTTAGTATCCACTTGACCAGACTAAATTTGCGTTGCTATGTGGTGCACGTGGCAGGTGTGAAATACAAAATCAATACCATGTGCACCGTAGGGGAGAATGGCGTAAAGCAACCAGACTGTTGGCTGCTAGACAGCGTGCACCACGTAGCAACAACAGCGTAGTTGCTATTATTTTAAAAGTAAAGAATTATGGGGTGAGCCATTCTGCGAAAGGCTAATTACATTATACACACAAGCAGTTAGGGGACAGAACTTGAAATAATAATTTAAAAAACCGATTATAATGTTAAATATAATATTGAATATATTGTTCACATTTTCTTGACCTATATGAATAGGTCATGTCACGTTTCGGCCCTTCTAGAGCTTCATCTATATGATACAAAATAAAATAAAATAATATAAATTCTAATATATAGATTGCGCTCAAGTCATGTAGGCATTGTCACGTGAACCGGTCGTCAATACATCCAAATCAACTGCAAAATATTTCCACCAAAAAATGTCGGTTATAGTACATGTACATGTATTTACAAAACATGTTAGACACATGTTAATTTGTAGATGACGTCATCACAAACCAGCCAACTAAGGAAACAGATGCAAATTTCTTTAATAAAGCTTGGCGAAAAAATAATTATGCTACACATGACGGTAGTACTGTGTGTCCTTAAAAACAATGCATAGTTCCAAGTTTTCCTAGTTAGCCCCGCCCCCGTGGATATTGTTGCTACGGCTCACACGCTATCGTCAAAATGGCGACACACAACGCACAAAACAATGGGACTTTCAACGGAAAGCAGTTCATTGGAAAAAACTTAAAGGTATTCATGTTTCAGGGTCGACAGTTATCTTAGAACACACAGAGTAAAGGCCAGTAATACAAGGATGTCATATCATGACATACGTGCTTTCGTACCTTTGAACAACGAAACGACCAGCCTTGAAACCAAAAATTCACCCGGATCATCGCATACAACACTGTACAAATTGTATGGGGCCGGCAGAACATATCGCGTGATCATGTTGTTGTGAGACAGTGCACTTTGACCTATGTCAGTGATATCTGCTAGCTCTGTTGTGATTGGTCGGCGGGTTCGGTTGATTGACAGGTCGGAACTATGCATTATGTATGGTTATTTTAAATTCATATTAGGCCTACAGAAAAAGTGTTGAAATTCCAGAGAGGAAAAAGACAAATATGGTCCGTGGCAATGACATAACGAACCCAGGCTAATACCATTGGAGAGAGGACGTTCTAAACTTTGAAAGATAGGCTATTTGTCTTTTTTTCTGAAATATTCAGTAGTTGGCGGCAATAAGAATTTAAAGAAAACAAATACAATTGTTTGTAATTGTTTGTTTAACGATACCCTGTTTTTTAAGCACCAATTTACACTGTGCACTTTATGACTGCGTTTAGGTCTCTTCATACAAGAGGTCTGTTCATGCGCGTAAATCAATGGGCGTTTCAGGTTACCAGCGAATGTTTGGACTCAGTTAACCTGACAACTGACGTCATACTTTAGTAATCTATTTCCTTTGATGTGATTCAAGTCAGTTTAATTAGCACGCCTAGACTGACTACTCGAGTTTAAAACAGGATCACGATCGTCTTGAGATAAATTTGATAAATGTAGGTCTGAACAGCAATAGTGCCAGTTCTCCAGAATTTCGGTATCAGATGATACTCGTGTGAACATGTTAAACTGGATCAAGTTCAATGTCAGCAATTCCTGCAGTTCATAAACTAGGGCAAGTCTGCCTCCGCTTGAAGACTTTAGTACCGTGCGGCGTAGCGATCATCGGGCCTTCTTCGTCAATAACCCCGGTCCCTTCCTTTAAGCTTGTTTTAGAATTCCCGTACAGAACGCTGACGGCTCGTCTGATGTTCCAGCCTTTCTTAACTTTTAACCTCTTGAGCTCGACCTGAGCATCTCTGACGAAGCCTAAAATGGTGGCTTTGAGGCTGTGGCTGTCCGTAGCTGCTGAGATTTCTCGAAATCTCCAGCCGGAGTCCCGAGCTAAGGACAGACCCTCTTTAGGGGTTACTCTCCGACCCTGCTCTAGCTCGCTCTTGTTGGCAGCAAGAAGAATCGGAAGGTGGGATCGGAGGGCCGACTGTTGGAGACGGTCGCGGAAAAGTTTGGCCGCGTCGAAGCTGACACGGTCTGTGATGGAATACACGAACATGATGGCGTCGGCTGATTGTAAGTAGTCCTCTAAAGTCGCCTGGAATAAAAGCAAAATTAAGATTGTCAATTCTAATTGAATTCTGTGAAAACTTCGTAAGTTAGTTTGTAATGCTTAGATGTATGCAAACGGCACAATTATGTAATGTCTATACTTTCGAGTTTACTTGAAAATAATTTGCATTATATTGATCCCAGATTGCAATTCTATCGAAGGTGAAAAGACACAAATGAATGGAGGGATTGGTGTTTCAAAATCAAAAGCAGATGTTCAACATCTTAAAGTTGACTTAAAAGTAAGGTAAAGCCGGTACGCACCCCTGGTTTCCATGGCATGAAGTGACGAGGAGCATTGCTACAACCACCCCCCACCACCCCCCCCACCCCCCTCCCCGGATGAGATGCCAGTCCATCGCAGGTTTACCCCCAGCAGTTAGTTGGGTTTCCCCAACAGGTTGTCAGTTTCCATGGCATGGAGTGACTAGGAGCATTGCTACTCCCCCTGGATGGGATGCTAGTCCATCGCATGTTTACCCCCAGCAGTTAGTTGGGTTTCCCCAACAGGTTGTCAGTGTCCATGGCATGGAGTGATTAGGAGCATTGCTACTCCCACTGGATGGGATGCCAGTCCGTCGCAGGTTTACCCCCAGCAGTTAGTTGGGTTTCCCCAACAGGTTGTCAGTTTCCATGGCATGGAGTGACTAGGGGCTTGCTACTCCCCCTGGATGGGATGCCAGTCCGTCGCAGGTTTAACCCCAGCAGTTAGTTAGGTTTACCCAACAGGTTGTCTGGTATTGAGTGAACTTGATGCTGTTCGTTATTTTCTCACCTGCCCAGCGGTATCAAATATTTCTATTTTCGTCATCTTCCCATCCACTGCTTCCGTTTTCTCATAACGGCTCTCTGTAATTTCCAAAAATGTAAACAAAATATAACAGGAAATTCGATGTTAGAAATAGTTAAAATCTCAGCAGTGCACTATTTGGCTATGCTGCCTGGTGCACCATGAAACAACCAAACGCAGGATGAGAAAAAAACCTCATTGTGGTCCTCATTGAGATTTGAACCCTAGAGCTCTGACACTCCGCGAGCAGATGCTTACCGGCTGAGCTAAGTGGCACAGTGGTATGAGTTCAGTGCGCATGCATGTAACACCGAGAGACAAGTTGGGTTCTTGGGGGAACTGAGGGAATAGGCCGATATCTTTATAACTGTGCTTCATAACTCAGCTGGTAGAGAATATGCCCGGTGTGTCAGACGCCTTGGGGGAAACCTGAGGGAGTATACCATTGTGCCTTATAGCTCAGCTGGTAGAGCATCTGCCCGGTGTGTCATAGGTCTTGGGGGAAAACCTGGGGGAGTATATCATTGTGCCTCATAGCTCAGCTGGTATAGCATCTGTCCGGTGTGTCAGAGGTCTTGGGAAAAACCTGAGGGAGTATACCATTGTGCCTCATAGCTCATCTGTAGAGCATCTGCCCGGTGTGTCAGAGGTCTTGGGGGAAACATAAGGCATACAGTATACAATTGTGCCTCATCATTTTTAGCTGGTAGAGCATCTGCCTGGTGTGTCAGAGGTCTTGGGAAGACATGAGAGAGTATACCACTGTGCCTCATAGCTCAGCTGGTACAGCATCTGCCCGGTGTGTCAGAGGTCTTGGGGGAAACATAAGGCATACAGTATACAATAATAGTGCCTCATAGCTTAGCTGGTAGAGCATCTGCCTGGTGTGTCAGAGGTCTTGGGGAAAACCTGAAAGAGCTAGTATACCACTGTGCATTATAGCTCAGCTGGAAGAGCATCTGCCCGGTGTGTCAGAGGTCTTGGGGAAGACCTGGGAGAGTATACAACTGTGCCTCATAGCTCAGCTGGTAGAGCATCTGCCCGGTGTGTCAGACGCCTTGGGAAAAACCTGGAGTATACCATTGTGCCTCATAGCTCAGCTGGTAGAGCATCTGCCTGGTATGTCAAAGGGCTTGGGTTCGAATCGCGATGAGGCCTAAATGATTTTTTCTCGCCTATATGTTTAATCAGACTCTTGTGAGATTATTTTGCAAAAGTCAAATTGGAACTAGCAAGGATAACGGTTCCGACCAATATAAACTAAGGTTTGACGTCATTTGCCATAAGGTCGTGGTATATATAGCCAACGTAAAATGTCATGACATTTTGTGACTCTACAATAAATAAAAACTAAATGGAGACTTCATAAAATGCTCCATTTGGAGTAAATACACATTATGAAACGTACCCTTCGTTGATAAATTGGTAAATGGTGCGTGCGTCAGTTATTGAAATTGCTAATGGCAACATATGCGTTCCGTTATGTATAAGCGAGGGTGCAACGACCGGACTTGAAAAGTACGTCTTATAGACGTGACGCATATAAACTTCGCGAAGAAACACAGTAAATGTTTACTATAGATGTAAACTGTTGACCCCTCAGTTTCATAACTGTAGAGGCAATTATTTCCTGTGGTAACTTTGTTTTGTAATCACCAGCGTGAGCGGCAGCACACGCTTCGCTATAGACCGTATCGAATAGCTGCCATCTTGTAGGGAAGTTTCTTTGTTCCTTGAGGGCATGCATGCTTGCACATTTTGTGCTTACATTAATTGTTTACAAATTTAGACAACAAAAATTGCCCTGCAAACATTATTGTGGTATAATAATTCATCTTAAAGAGAAATTCTATTAAGTAATTAAGTAATTAAGTAACTAATTAAGTAATTATTATGAATCAAGTAATTATTATGAATAATATTTAATCAGTTTATTTTTTTGGGGGGGGGGGGGGGGTGGGGTGGTATGGGGGGGGGTGGGGTGGTATTAAATGTCAATTACGTTGTCGGTGACGATTTTGAAATACTAATTGGCCGAAAATACGTTTTTCTTTGCACAAATCTTCAAAATAATCATGTGGAGTTACTTTTCAATGACAAAAAGCTACTGATCTTTTCAAACCGTGTTTGAATAATGACGATTGTGTGCGTATACATTCGGGCGAAGATTCTTCATTTCTAATACCAGACGATCAGGATTTAAGCAAACATCTTCAATCGGTACCATGGTAATTATCAACTGCAGTCAAGGTTCCACTGGGTGTATTAAAATTACTAATTACAGACTATGCACTGACTAATTAGTGAGAGTATCTGCAAAGCTGCTTTGGTATCGTCTTGTGCTGATAATGTTTGCTCTGCGGCGACCTTGTCAGAGGTACATGTAGGCCCTATTCATTTCCAAAACATCGGGCCGGCGGGCCACAATTACGTGCTTCGGCTTTAAATGCTGCTTTATAGTCCATGTAGTTCCTTTACCCCTGCGCTGAACGGACGTAAACTGTTGTGAACAGTCTCACTAGCTGCCAACCCTCCCCGATTTTGCAACAGATTTCCCGGGGGAAATGGCTGATCTTGCGACTGGCCTGGGAAATTAAAAACCCTCCTGGATTGTCAATTAACAACCTCAGAGAAATACACTTGGTTTTTTTGGTGTCTTTAAAAATCTTTGTTAATTATTCTTAGGTTTTTCAGCCAAAATGTTTGAAACTCCACAAGTCCCCCTTTCAGACAGAGAAAACAAATGGTGAGTGCACCTTTAAGTCCATGTTAAAACATGACCATTCCAGGCAAACCCAGATTTCTGGCAGGCCCCATAAAGTCTGTGTACAAAACAAACTGCATGTCTGCCAAAGATGTAAGAACCATCTTTGCGACTTCACGTAAAATCTGTCTTGGTATATTATTTTTCTCCACATAACAGCAAATCTTACCTAACGTGGGGTCGTACTCGTGGAGATATCTGCCGCACAGAAACCGCACCGCTATGGCTGCGATATGATATAAACGGGAATAAAAATAGATACGGATGTAAGGAACTTGTTTATATTTTTTTCCAGAAAGTGGATTTCGCTCTAACCTAACAATCATATAAAATAAAAAGTACTATCTATGGGAAGAAAACAGGAAATTTGCAATCTTTAATTTGGATGTGGAAGCAAAAACGTTTGGTGTAATCACTGCACTGCTTTATGGAACTGGACAAATTAGTTGACAAAACATCAGTAGTTTTTTGACAATATACTTGATTGAAAATATATGATTGAGAGTGCGAAATTTCAGAATGGTAATGAGCAAAAATATGACAAATGATACGGTATCAAAATCTCAACACCGATGGGAAAAATAGTGGGTTAAAAAAGTGACCTGGACACACTCCTTTAACGCGTCAATTCGATTCGGTCACGTCCACACGCTTTGCGGAATGCCGCGCACGCATCTGTGGCGCGGGTTGAAGTACCCCAAAGTAACCGGGCAAAAAGCCAACGAACATTCGCAAACGAAAACACTTTGGGACTGAAATGGATTTAAAAGTGGTCGTAAATGTCAGCGCCTTTTAACTTTGGAGGGTCAATAACTCGATTCGTGGGATGCCATTTTTGAAAGGGCCGAGGAAAACGTTTTACTGCAGTAAACAAATTTACTGTTGTCTGTCAGACATCTTAAAAATTGAAATGTTTCAAACATTGTACATGCAGTTGCCTGACAAAATTTCCCGATATAAATCACCGACTGTAAAAACATTCGTGCATAGGCTTTTGTACTTCGGCTCGCGTTCGTCGTGCTTGACTCGTCGTTCGGCTCGCGCTTGACTCGTCTTCGGATAGTGTTTGCTCGAGTTTGCCTCACGTTTCGGTTGCATGAACTCTCGAACACATGTGTTTGCCCGGTTCGTGTCGGTTTCCATTCGGTACGCGTTCGGCTCCATTTCGGCACGCGTTTGGCTGCCATTTCTCTCGCGCTGGCCTGCCATTTGTTCACATTCGGGTGCTTTTTTGATTATTTTGTTCCCATTCGGCCACATTCGGCTCGCGTTTGGCTCCCATTCGGCATGTATTCGGTTGTCATTTTTTCTCGCGTTTGTCTACCATTTTGTTTTGTGTTCAGCTGCCATTCGGCTCGCGTTCGGCTACCATTCGGCACGTGTTCGGCTCGCGTTCGGCTTAAGATAAAAATGTAATGTTTGTAATTCTTACCGGATTTTCCCACACCGTCGTTACCGAGCAAGACGAGACGAAATCCCGGGGATGCTTTGTCAGTCTTCATGTCGTCCGTGGGAAACTAACTGAGCTGTTGGAAATGGTCTTCTTAACAGTTCTATATAGGACGCAATGGGCTGTAATTTAAAAAGATCAAAAACGATAGTCGAAAAAATACTTTCAGCAAACATTCATCCTACCTCAGGGAATGTCCACTCTGCTAAGCGCCGTACGCACGAGTATAATAGGGAGTGTGTTAAAGAGGCACTGTTGCAAGAGGATGGCAACCATTTAGAGATTGAATTAGTCAAAAATCCGTTTTCGTTTTCATCAGACTCTGGACTAAAAAAATATACCCACAGTCAGAATACTCATTTTTCGCAAGTCCATCCACATCAAGTGTGGACAAATTCTGGCAGGGGAACTTGGAAAATAATTTCTTGCCACTTAACCCTTATTCTATGGTTTAACCACAAGATTCATAAAGCGATATTTCTTTGAAATGGAAATTGTTTTTCAATCTGAAACACTCTGGAGTTTGCCATTTACAAAAATTGCACAAGTTACTCAAGTTAAACAAGTTACTAGCTTATGGTGGCGCTAGCGCTAAGTGTTTCCTTCCTCCATAATTGTGCTAAGTATTTTTTCACACCTATATATACCGCTCCCGGACCCAGAAAACCATATAGGCAACCAATCCACAATTTTCGCTGAAAACAATAGGAACCGAAATACAAACTCACCCATCGCAAAATAATTTTCGAAATCGCATTATCCCATAGGAGGTGCCATCTTGGTTTCAGTATATTGAGCAAATTTGATTGAAGTTAGAGTGTAACAACAACCACGTCTGTTTTCACAATGATAAAACCCCGTTTTGCCTTTGGAGGTTAGTGAACACCAACTCTCGTCTTCAGTTGACAACACTCGTTTTGTTTGAATGACAACTTTTGAAAACCGTTGAAGCGAAAATGTCTGTTACCTATAAAAACCCACTCAAAAAGCCCTCAACTCCACGACACAAAGCGAGCCAGCCCACTCGTTAAGCAACAACACTGTCTAAATGAAGGTCGGAAAATGCAGAAAGGTTTTATTTTTAGTCACCGCCTTCTCTTCCTTTTTGAAGACAAAATCCATCATCTGCCCCACAGTTCAGAGAAATCTGCTCGTAAGTGCCATCGATCAAGGGTCCTTGAATCCCAAAAGAACCGAAATGGATCGAGCTCATCAGCAAAATTGACACTTTTGAAGGACTTGTGTTTGTGATTTTTGCGTTTCTTGAAAAGGACATGATGGGATTTCTAAAGCTTTAAAAGAAGAGCTACCTTGCCCGCGGGAACTTCACCACCCCTCGTGTTGGCTTATAAAGAGAAGGGTCTACTTTATACATAGCGT
The DNA here is from genome assembly GCA_037783545.1 of Henricia sp. BOLD:AAB3569. Classification (NCBI taxonomy): domain Eukaryota; kingdom Metazoa; phylum Echinodermata; class Asteroidea; order Spinulosida; family Echinasteridae; genus Henricia; species Henricia sp. BOLD:AAB3569. Next base: position 805,712 of record JBBELK010000577.1, on the reverse strand, counting down.
CAACCACTACTTAAAAGCCTTTCATGGTCTAAAACTAGGCTCGATACAAAATAAAGTGTTCAAATTGCGAAGCATATAATAATGTTAACGACACGAAAGGGGAGAAAATAAATGTCCCATTCCTATCAAAATTCTTTGCATGTTTTTTAACCAACGCTAAATCGATAGGCCTATCTTAAAGACTTAGGCCTATTCTATCATTTGCTGTTACCCAAAATGTTACTTCGAGTTGACATGAAAAAAAAAGTGTTGATGGCAGTGGTAACGAACACTACCGAATTTATTTCTGTCGTACGGAATGTGTTATTTTTAACGTGTGTGCACACACATTTTATCCAACATTCACCCGACACAAAAACATGTCTCATAAAGCATTGTTGTTGCATTAAGCTGAAATGTCTGCAGACTAGTTTACCAACATTCGTCTTTAGATGTGTCATGCCCTTCCGTAAAAGGTTTCATCTTACAAATGATACACTATTTTCCACCTTGTCCCCTCCCGGGCTCCGTATACAAGATTATATCAACCAAAACAACATCCATTTCGAAATATATACGCACTATACCGAGAACGAAAAACGCCAATTTTGAATTCTTTTCGTCAAACAAAAATATTCATTACACAATGGATTTTGCAAGATCAACCGCTGGAAAGAATTGAGTAGTTGACCATGGCTTCAGAAAATCTTTAATTCTCACTCTTAAATTTGAATATTTAAATTTGATTTTTGTTATTATCAAATCTGAACTTTCTAATCCTTGATGAGCCAACTTCTCAATTCTTACCCAATCTCTTAAAGGCTCAATAATTATATAATTTGTAAGATAAAACGTTGTATATGGATTCCTGGAATAAGGGCATAACATATCTAAAGAAGAATGTTGGTAAACTAACCTGCAGAAATTTCAGCTACATAGATGCATCGATGCTTCAGAAATGAAAACGTCCAAAACCTATATGCACGGTTTTATTGTGTTACGTGAATAGTACAATGAAATGTGCACGACACATTTTTAAAAACCACCTTCAGTTGTAAATTTCTTGCAAAGAGTTCCGGTTTTTTCCGGAATAATCTTTGTCACAAACCAATGAGACACTACCGTGTTTGTTTATAAAGTACGGTTTTTCACGTCAACCCATGAAGTGAAATTTTGGGCCATTGCAAATGATATAATGAGCATCATTATTAGTTTTTTGTCTTCATCGATAAAAAGATACATACCTCAGTTCGATCTCAGGCTGTCAACAAATTCTCCTCCGTCTGGGTGTCTGTCTCAGCTAATGCTTGTCTCCTCGAGACGAATCCCGGCAAGTTATGGTGCCCTAAATGCCGATCCTCGCGCACTTATCCCCCTGTCTCACCCCGGGAGAAAACGCTGGCTGGCACTCTGCGCATCAACGTCACGGTGCAAACATTGGAAAGACGCTGATGACGTGACTTGATTTTGGACTTGACTTGGAAATTCAGATGGGAGTGTTCTATACTAAGGGGCTTTTCCAAATCTCGGCTTCGTCTCCGTCTCCGTCTCCATCTCCATGTGGTTTACATGGAGCCATAGCCTAAGCCTGAGCCCAAGTCGAGATTTGGAAAAAGGCCTAAGTCTTGTCCACAGTGTTTTGGAAAGTGTGTTGGTTTTATGGTGCGGTTCGCAGTCACGGCGTCCTAATGATGTATTTTGGTTCAAAGCACAGTTGTTGCACATTATACCCAGCATGATATATGACAAAGGAACTCCCTATACGCCCCTGGCCCTATACCTCAACACACTCGTCCCTCCTTTTGTTAACGCCAACGCTCCCTAAAGCCTGAAAGGAATTCCTTTAAAATTCCAGACGAAATTTGTGTTGCCATGTGGTGCACGCGGAAGGTGTGAAGTACAGAATCAATACATTTTGTACCGTGTTCACCGGAGGAGAGAATGGCATAAAGCAACCATGCAGACTGTTGATAGGCATTGGCGTGCACCACGTAGCAACAAAATTATTACCCTGGTCATTGGACACAATTCCCTGGTGAGTATGCAGCACCAGCAGCCTGACACAAGCGCTCAGAGGCTGCAACCCATTTACTGCTTGGTGGAGAGAGGCAACTTTTGGCAAAGTGTCTTGCCCAAGGGCACACGCACCATGGATGATACTCGTGGCGCTTTACAACATTACCATTGGGCACAACTCCCTGGGGAGTATGCAGCCCTGGCAGCCTGACAAGCACTCGGGGGCTACAACTCTTGCAGGTATCCATTTACTCCTGGGTGGAGAGAGGCAACTTATGGCAAAGTACCTTGCTCAAGGCACACGCACATTGGACACAGCTGCGATTCGAACCCACGACCGGTAGAATTAAACAGGGTCTTGAGTTCATTGTATCAAGACAATTATTTAAAAAAATAATACAAACTGTGGATAGCTAGCAGAGTTTTTGCAAAATAATTGTTTGCTTCAGACCTTTTTTCAAAATCGTGTCGCAAATATAACCATGGGTGGTCTGCCGGGCATTAAATAATTGGCAATAATTCGCGATTTAACTTCAAAACTGAGTCTTTAATTGCATAAGTAAGTCAGATTTCAATGCATTTTCCACGAGCTCGGTACGCGGGGGGTTAGAATTATGAAACGCCATATATTTCATAAGGTTATACAAGTTAGTTTTTTTAACGGAGAAATCCTTGAACGTCTACAAGTGGGATTTGTGTTGAGAGGATTTGATTTGTTGTTGAACCTAATCAGGGAATATGGTGCGCGACTTGACAATCAGAAATTATGAAATAAAATAAACCAGCTTAGATGTATCGGGACATGATTTGGTCACACACTGTCTGAATGGGTGCGTGTGAGGAATTGAGGTCACTGGTAAAAGATGAAAATTTGAATAAAACCGATTTTGGTTTTCTCAAAAGACGTCAGGGAATTACCTTTTGCATGTTACATTTGCATATGGCTGGTGCCCCGAAATGTTCACTTTCAAATGGAGGTGCAGTTTAGAAAGTCACATACTATGCCGTTGTTACTACGTGGTGCACGCCGTTGCCTAGCAATCAACAGTCTGGTTGTATGCTTTATGCCATTCCCTCCTACGGTGAACACGGTATTGATTATGCACTTCACACCTGCCGCGTGCACCACATAGCAACAAAATATTAATCTGGTCAAGTGAATTCCAAGTGTGCATATGAAAGGACGTACATCAGTACACCAGACGGTATTATGTGAAACACGCCAATGGCTAATTGCCAAGTCAGGGAACCCGACTAGCGTTCTGATTTGCTGGCAGTTACGAGTGTGCGCAGTTCCTTGCGCCGCACACTTGAGCATGTTTTCTCGATCGCAACCAGAAACACGCTTCTGACGTATACATATACACCCTTTGCACCGGCGGCCATGACGGGGGGTAGGTTTTCATATTTAAATAATGCGTCAATAGATCCACGTGCATACTCGTGCACGGTGACAAGAGGCTGCCCCTGCCATGGCCGCCCCTGCAAAGGGTCGAATGGCATAATCATATTTGCAATAGACTGCAGAATCCCAAGGGTCTATTATTAACGACGTTCGACTGTATAATTAGTGAGCTTTCCCCTATGAAATACAACTTTAAACCCCGCTTAGCCTATAAAATGAGCTGTATTACTTTGTCTTGTTTGTACAATGTGGGGGAGTGCTGTCATTTAAAGCGGCACGATCGCCCACTTGGTTCCCCTCGGTCAACAAAACAAGAATAGAAGTAACACTACTTCTTATTTTGCAACTTTTCCTTCCGAGTGGGCAGTGTATTTTCCACAACCAGACAGTTATTATACGTGTTGATTTTTTTTTTTATAGATAAAATGACGTTGGCAAAGCGACAACCTACTTTAAAAACAGTGGCTCGGTTTCGACTCCAAGACTTTTGTCTAAAATTGTGCATGTAGTTTGTTTGTGAATTTGCGCGATCTTTATCGATTAATTGTGTATTCGATTCTGTTTTTTCGACATTGGTATACCGATTCTGAACTTCGATATACATGTATATGTACATGTAGCAGCCGTGGGCGATACTGAATTTGCTTTTTTTAATTGACAAATTTAGAATTAGCACTGGCAGCTTCGTTTCAGAATGTTCAACCATTACATTACGTGGCTTTTTTTTCATTTGACAAAAGAAACAACCGAGACCCTTGTTTTCGATACATTTCCGAAATAGCTATTTTTAAACCAAGAAAGTGCTGAAAAAGTTTAAAATTAAACATCAATGACATCAGAAAACGCATTTGCTATTGATGATAAAATCAAAATGGGTAAAGACTGGTCAAGAAACCGATGACGTATTCCAAGACCTGCACTGAATATTAAAGAGATTCATTTTCAAATTCAATTGCACAATAATTCGGTATTCGCCGTTTTGAGAGTCACTTCAAGACCTCTTTGTCACTAGTGCACGTCAAAAATTAATAGCATTTCGTAAAAGTAGTTTTCTCAGTAAAAGTGTCAAAATTGAAGGCAGGGGTGATGTGACAGAGGCATTGAGGCCAAATATATCCACCAATTATTTCTCCAGATTTCTTCTACTCTAAATCAGGGATTCAGTTCGCGCTATAATCCATTCGCTCGCAATTTCTACAGACAAATTATTTCCACGTATTGCGTGGGACTGTCGTTACGAGACTAGGATTAATTTTGTTTGTCCGGAGCGGGAGAGTACATGAGCCATTCCGTGAACACAGGTGACGGTGTCCCACTTAGTGTTCCCCTTACATTTCGACACTTATGAAGATGATTTTTTTATTTTTTATAAATACCGGGCTTCAGAGAACGAAATTTTACCCTCAGTATAGACCGTATCGAATAGCCGCCATTATGTGGGGCAGTTTCTTTGTTCCTTGAGGACATGCATGGTTGCAACCTATTTCGCTGAATCCACAGTTACGTCAGAAATATGGTTATGTTCGCGATAACATGCCCCCGAACAAAAACAAGTTGTGAAGATGGAAGAGCGTCAAGTCTGACTTACATGTATTTTTAAAATACCCGTCAGGTCTAAAATGCTCGCAGCCAAAGCGGTTTAATGTGTTGATTCACTGACAGGGCGTGATTAGCGCTCCACTATCGTAATGGTGCTGTAGGATTTAGAACTACATGTAAATCTTGGAAAAACATGGTATGATTGACATGACACCGTACGCAATATTTATCATCAAAACATTGCGTGAAATCGACGCGATGCATTCGATACAATCCGGCGCCATGATATGGTGTACCGCACTCTTGGACACCATGGTCGAAGAAAAATGAAACATTGGGACGGAGGTTGTTAGATGCACGTCTCGCGAGATGCTTTCAACAGCATGTATGAGATTCTGGCCTACAATAATGGTCCTAGAGCGTAATATTCGTTGTTATTACAAACCATATGATAACGTCTTGAGAAGAGACTAGGGTAGGTGTAAAGGGTTAGGTGTCAGGGGTTAGGTTTAGGGTTGAATTCATTGCTTGCAGCGAGATCGTTTGGTGTAGTGGTTAGAGTGATATACTTCTGTTATGAATGTCCCTGGTTCGATTCCCATTTGTGGCAGATTTTGTGCAATACTCGTTACTTTGTTTTAAAAGATAAAGTAGTTAGAAGCTTGAAAGAGCCAGAAAAAATGGTAGTCTTTGTTCCGAGTGTTAAAGAAAAATGAGAAAATATGGGCTTATGGTCCAGGACCAGTATTGTAGGCCAAAAACTCTATACCCAGCACGATATGTGGCAGAGGGACTCTCCCCTAACACCCCTATACCTCAACACACTCTTCCCTTTTGTTAACGCACCAATCCCCCCTATAAAAACTGAAAGGAATTCCTTGGAAATACCTTGGATGTTTGAGACACGATAGGGGAACAATGGGTAGGGGAGAGTCGGTTTGCCACATATCGTGCTGCTTATGAAAAACTCGCGGGTGCCTTTCAACACCGGTCACATCATGGCTTAGCACTTGTTTGAATCTTGGTCACAGACATCCCGAGATCTCAGGGAATTTCAACTCTGCTAAGCGCCGTTACAATCCCCTGAGGAAGTGCATGCGAATCTGTGAAGTTAGGCAGCTGTTACGCTTAGCGAACGCACACGAGTAATTTTGACACGATCAATTTTTTCATGTTATGCTGGAGACTAAGAGAAACAATTTCTAAGCTGTCCAAAAATTGGATTGGGTTTTTGTTCTTGACTACCCCTTCCTACCGAAATTATCGGCGACGTTTTTATTTACAAAACTGAATGGAACGGAATTCCCTGTAGGCATTAAATAGCAGCCAATCACCAACGCACATACGGCCAGCGCAACTGAGTATTACACTGTACTGTGTAAACCATAGAGTTAGATATAGAAAACTAGAGTGTGCACTGCCAATACTTGATGTGCCGATATTGATGCCGCCATTTTGGCTTAACGCTATGGGTACGGGTGCACGGTGGGCAAAGAGGTGTTGCCCACTTTGCACTTATAGCGTTAAGCAAACATGGCGCCGCCCACATCGGCACAGTCCACACACGTGACTCAAATAGCCAGTGCAGTGAGTGCACTCTATGGTGTAAACCCACTGGACATGTACAATCTGCATGCGTGTATAGCAGTGTATAGAATGTACTACCAAGCGTCCTGGGCCAATTTCATAAAGCTGTTTAGCAAAAAAATGTGCTTAATCAAAAATTTGTTTGCTTTATAATTAAAAATGGGTTAGTCGTCAAAATTGTAAGTCAACTTGTGTTCTTAGCAAGAATAGCAGATATTCTTGTGAACAACACAAGTTGACACGCAATTTCAACTGTTAACCCTTTTTTATAAAGCCAACAAATTTTGGATTAAGCAATTTTCTTTGCTAAACAGCTTTATGAAATTGGCCCCTGATTGGCCCAGAGCGGCAACAAGATTTATGTTGCTGCTTCCACAGGGAAATGGGGCGGATTTCATCAACAGGGCCTCGGGCCCGCACGATCCGAGTAGGAGAGTGCGTTAAAGGGGCACTGTTGCAAGTAATAGGATGGGTCACAGAGTGCCAGAAGCATTTAAATGTACCGCCAACAGAGGGCAGTGTACAATTCTGACATTATTGTGCAAGAAAGCAGAAAAATTACCTCTTCGAGAATTTTTGATAAAAAATTAAACCTTGCTTTTTTTCAGCAATATGAATAAAAGTGAAGCCGCTGGGCACACCGCCATATACATGTAACTATTCACTGCAGCAGTTTACTTTTGAAGGCAGTACAGGTACACAGACCGTTGCACCAGCAGCCATGACCAGATGACAGGGGCATGTTTTCATATTTAAATTTGACAAGAAATCTAGTGTCCACTCGTATCGTGCATGATGCGAAAGACAAAGCGACTGCCCCCTGTCATGGCCGCCTGTGCAAAGGGTCTATAGAGTACTAAAACGAAAAACATCACACTTTATGTGTTGCCATGGTTATTTGGCCTACACTAAAACCAGTGAACTGTTTCCCTGCAGTCGATTAATCGACTTCACGAAAAATTGCGAAGCTTTGCGCAACTTTTAAAAATGGCATAAGCCCCATGGGCTTGCGTATAATTATCACAGGAATGTTGCGCAGCTTACGCAATAAAAAGTTGCACAAGTGGGCTTATGCAGTGCGTAAGGATTCATAAAATCGTCTGCAGCACTTTAGCAATTGACGTTTCAGATTACCAGCGAATGTTTAGAGCCAGTTACCTTGGCAACCGACATCACACTTTGGTACGTAGCACCAGGGCTTGAATTTAACAGAGGCCACGGAGGCCATTGCCTCTGTTGCTCCTGGTCTTAGTGCCCTTCTGCAATTCTCCCATAAACTTTTTCATTTTCCAATGGAAGTGCCCTTTTTAAGTTCCAAAAGATGACTCCAAAAACAGAAATGGCAGTGCCCTTTCATTGACGAATTTCAAGCCCTGACATAGTCGATCAATAGATGAATTTCACATTAGCCTGTTCTGGCACTTCCGCATTGAAACCGAGGCTCTTTGTGTCAAGTGGGCAGTACGTATGCGCTACAAATACAGTGCATGTATTGCACAGTGACCGAGTGTGTACCTGTGCTGTTCTGCAAGGCATTCATATGCGAGTACATGTATATTTAGTTCACTTCAGTTGCTTATTACGAAGAGCGTCGTTATCAAACCCGGAAGTGCACAGACCGGTCTCAACTTGGTTAATTTGGGATTTGTCTATAAACTTAAAGGCTCTATGTATCATTTGCAAGATAAAACTTAACAGATTCGTGGAATAAGAGTGATAACATATCTAAGGAAGAATGTTGGTAAACTAGCCTCAAGAAATTTTAGCTACTTAGATGCATCAATGCTTCAGAAAACCTTGAAAATCTATATATGGATTTTTTTGTACAAGTGAATGGTAATTAGAGAAAACCACCTTCGGTTGTCAATTTCCAGCATAAAATACCATTTTGGACGGATATAAATCCATGTGGCGTTTGTTACCATTGTTATCAATACTTAGAGTAATTTTTTTTTGTCAACTCGTGAAAAACAAAATTGGGTCATTGCAAATGATACAATGGGCCTCTAAGCAAGTGTGTCACTGAAATTGCTGAACAATTAAACAGCAGATGGATATGGTACACAACAATTAAGCAACAAGTCCGCCATCTTGCTCAAGGAAAGAAAATGTTTTGCCTAGACTGGTCCCCAAGGATCACTTGTTTTCCCACTTACCTCTCGTACTGTAGTAGCAGTATAACCAGTCTAGGCATGGCATTGTCTTTCCTGAATCAAGATGGCGGATGGTTCACTCAAAGAGTTGCTTATCCAGTCCATTGTATACAAGTCGACTTCCTCGTTATAAGCAGTACTTGTACGAGAAATTACTGCAATCTCAATAACGGGCAATTTAGAATCATCTTGCTGAATACAAAATAACTTTAATTTCAACTCGTTAATCATTTCAATAATCAGAATATACAGTTTTTATATACATATATTATTTACAATGAACGATACTGGGGCCAATTTCATGGTGCCGTTTAGCACAAATTTTATTTGCTTTATAAATATTGCCAAAATGGGTTGCCAGCCAAAATTGTATGTGATGCGTAACAAGTTACAACTAATATTTTGGTACTGTTTTGCTAGTAAAAATTGTTTACATACAGTTTTGGCTGGTAACCCATTTTAAAAAGCAAAACAATTCTCTGCTAAGCAATTTTGTGTGCTAAACCGCACCATTAAACTGGCAACAAGACATGTAACATAGAAATAGACTTCTCTTTTAAAGGGAAAGCGTCACTTAGGCGTGTCACTTTTCAAGGTGATCAACATGGAGCAAATTAGTCACGGGCACATGGGGGATTTAAACCAAAAGAAAAAAAACCAAGAGAACGTGCTTTAAAGTAATAAATAAAAAAGCCGTTATGCAAAAATAAAAACTATGTTTAGCGTAATTTGAAGTCTCCCAAAATGACGCGGCGATTTTTTTTTTTTTTGGTAAGTAGGCCTAGATTCCAAGCAATAAAGTCAAGTTGACTGGAAGCCAACAGGCATGTTTTTAATCGAATAAAAAAACCATTGACGTGCAGGGTTGCAAGTGACGCGCGCGCTAACGATAGTTTTTTTTGAAAAAAAAAGCCTTGACGCACAGGATTAAAAGTGACACATGTGCCAATGCTAAACATAGTTTATTTTTGGGGTGCTTTATCATACAAACCAGAGTACTAGTCAACTCAGTCAAATAATCAAGTCCAGTCAAAGTCTGATTTACCGTGCTGTCATTGTGCACAGAAATCCAATCTCTCGTCAAACTAGACGTATGTTCCCATCATTCTCACGCCCGAATGATGGGAACATGACCCAAGAACAGGATCACAGACCACCCATCAATGGAGAGCAGGTTACCCATGTCAAGAGAAGACCATCCGAACTCGACCTTTGAAATCACAACTAATTTTCAGTGCACTGAGCAACTCTCATACAGTTCTCAATTGTCTTGGCTGGATGCTGATGTGGTGTTTGTTTAGTCAAGCGCCAAAGTTGGTTTCATAGAGGTCAACATTCCATGCACACTTGCATGCATACCTCTGGGACAACAAGACTGTTCTTAAAACAATGACATCACTGATTATATAACGCCCAAGTAGATCCTTGTCATCTGATTGGACGATAGCAGGTTGTGTCGTTCAATATTTAATCCAGTTTTGTTCCATTTGCCGTGCAATTTTGTTCAATATGTTTTTTTTTTCCCATTGCACGATGTGCCCGCCCACTGTGTGTGCGTGTCAAATTTGATGACCCCTGACACAATATTTTTACAACTCACAAGCAACATGGCAAGTTTTGTACTTATGACCCAAGGATAAACAATTCTGATGTAAAATAAACGCGAAGGGTAAGCTTGAATAATTTGTAAAAAAAAAGTGTATGACGACACAAATGTTGCATAATACTGGTACATTGGGTCAGTCTGAGGTCAAGTCGGGTCAAAAAGTCAGTTCTGGAAGTTGACTAGTTCAGCCTAACTTGGTCAAAATTACCACCAAAGGAAGTCCAGTCTTACAGCAGATTCTGTGAAGGAAATAGAAAAACATGTTAACTCCCAAACCACCCCCACCCCCCCACAAAAAGTCGCTCAAACCCGTCACTTCTATATTGGGATAAAATACTCGTTTCATAAACAAAAGAATTCATGGGAAAATGTGTTAATGTTCCATGTTCATGCCCTGAACAATTTGCTCCATGTTAACCAACAATTGAATTTTTAAACAGTTCTTTTTCAAAGCTGTAAATACACTCAACATCACAAAAATTAAATTTTTGCAAAGAACAAACTGTACACACGGTAAAATAACACTTGTACATTTGCCCCTAAATCCAAAAGAAATTAAAAACCAGACTGAACCGAGATCAACAACAGACAAGATATTTAGTCAATGACAATTTTTAAAATGTCGGTATAGATTTCTTTTTTAACCTGTACAAACATTTTTTCACCATAATATATGGAATGTATTTTTTTTAATGTACCAAATACCAGTCACTGGATGCTGAAATAAAAACTATGCAACACAAATTTTAAACGGTTTTAGCTTTGAAATGGGAAGGTTAGGGCGTGTTCACACATGACGTCACAACTGGTCAGGACGAATCAACTTCTGCATCCAGACATACTGTACAGCAGCAAATAGTGAAATCTATTAACTTTATGTCTATATTCAATCATGTCCAAGACACTCAAATTTTTAGTGACTCGGCCAACTTTAGTTGCAACTTGGTCACTTTTGAAATGCGTTCACACTTAAGTTTAGTCATGACCAAATGCTCATGTGTGAACACATCCTCATTGACAAAGTTGTGCAGGATCAGGAAGAAAAATAGCCAAGCCAAATTTTTACCAAGTTATACTCAACAAGTCAATTTTCATCTGAACATAAACTGGTCGCGAAACACTAAAATATCACGTCAACACTAAATACATTACCTTCATTTTATATACTACCTTAACAGTGACCGTTTAAGAACTGCCGAGAAGTGACGGCTACCAGTCGGCTCTCAAGGGTTACCGGCTTCATTTGGGCGAGCAGGAAAAAAAATAAGGGCACTATCAATAGAATTTGTCTGCAATAATTACTGGATCTCTCTAAATGTACTCATATAAAATAATTGGATTGTTTCAAAAGAAATTAGTATTTTGTAATTTTTGAATATGAATAAAAATACATGTAATATTTTGAAGAAAAAACTTAAAGGGGTATATACACATGGCTAAACATCTTTTCTGCTTGAACTAATTTTGATTAGCGTAAAGCAAGCGTAAATAATCAATTAAAATCAATTTTATATTTATAATGATTAACTTAAAGTTTCCTTTAATTTTTGTATACCTTTTTTCTTAGCTCATGTCTTTAAACAACTTTGTCTTTCATATTATCGCAAATGATGACGCAATGACATGTAGTCGTCTCATTTTTAGTCAAAAGCACAGACTGATGCTTACCAATTTTTAAAACAAGGTTGGCAAAAGGTGCAGGCCAACGCTTGAGCAAGATGCCAAAAAGCCATCGACCAATGATCGACGCTTTCCTGAAAACGAAACACAATGAACTCGACGTGTTAGACTTACAAGATTTTTTATAAGTACTGGCATTGACCTCGGAACTTTTATTTTCAAGTCGAGCAGTAGTGTTTTCGTTCCACACGGTCCAACATCCACCTCCAGGAATCTCGCAAGTTCACCAAGTACTGAAGTAGGTTTCTATTTACACCTTCTAAAAGTCTGAAACCAAGCATGAAAACTTACACTCCAGTAAGCAAAATATAAAGATATAATACTTTACATGATTTCACTAATATTTAAAAAGCAGTATACTGCTTTGGAAATTAGTTTCAAAGCCAGCTTAAATATTTCATTTGTTACTTTCCTCAGAAATGGCATTTCGAAACTTGGATTTCAGTGTAATGAGAAATGAAATGAGAAAATTAAATACTGCGTCAACACGACATATGTTTGGGTAAGAGTTGAGAAGTTGAGCATAATTGTTGGTAGTAAGTGCAGATTTAATGGAAAAGATCCCAAATTTAGGAGTGAGAATTTTAAGATTTTGTGAGAACACAAGTTGTTCAGATTTTTTTTCTTTAAAATGACTCATCAAGCATCAGTAAATGACGTTTTGGTAGGAAAACCTAAATTAACGAGCGAGAAATTTAAAGATTTTCTAGGAATTTTATTTTAGCCAATTTGGTCTGAAGCCATGATCAACTCAATTCTTTCCATCAATCCAATGCTATCCAACACACCATAGTTTCAGTAAAACATTCAAATAAAGTAATTAAACTGGCAATGAAGCAAATTTCTTTGTAAATAAAAAACTCTGGAGAACGTCTGCTACATCCGTCTTCAGCGCGACTTGGGTTGACCGTGACATCCGCAATTTGCCAAACCTCTGCTGTTCTGGCGCTGCCGTCGTGCAGAACTGGATTCTTCGGCCTTTGTCCATTCCTAGCAACCGCTAAAGAAAAACTGACAATACTTACATTCATTTTGTTGTAATTTTACATTTGTTAAAACTTTTAAAACTTGTTTGGATTCAAGGCTGTTCTTTACGGGCACAACTGGCGCAAAACTTCAGCGACGCCTCCTCCCCGTCCATGTGAACGCAAATTCCGCCGCTCGACGACGTGGAAGATGTTTGGTCGTTGCGCTTGACGCTGCCGCTTAAAACGACGTCGCTTTGGTCCATTTTCTTCAACAGACCTGCGAGAGAGCTCTGGTTGACCAGTACTTTACGGAGGTAGAGAACTTCCTCTTTTAAGGAGCCCATTTTTTTTTTGGTTTGAATGGACTCTTTCCTTAGCTGTGCATTCTCCATGGAAAGTCGGGAGTTCACTTCTTCCAAGCCCTGGACGTATGCCTTTTTCTTGAGACGATTGTCTCGGGCGGCGATGGCATTTCTGCTTTCGTTTCTGTTTTTCGTTTTGCACCATGGGCCGCCTTGCCTCTGCTGGCTGCTTAGGCCAATAGTGCCGCCATTTGTCGCGGCCACACTGCGCCGCATGAAATTGTGTTGTCTTTGTCTGCCATTTTCAGTCGTCTCCTTTCCGCCTTCGTCGTCGTCTTCGTTGCCAGCATCTTGCAGGAGGTACTCCAGCAAATCTTTGTCCGTCTCCTCAACATTCAGGTAGGAAGGAGACGTGGCCGTGGGGCTGTACGGTTCAGAACCTGAAACTGACGCCATTGACATTGGCGAAGGGCTGCGTACGTCCGACTCCCACTCACCAATAACATTCTTGTTCATGTCTGTGCTTGAATCAAGATGGAAGTTACCTTCAAAATCAAGATCGAACAAATTGTCACTTGCGGTATCAAAAGCGTTTAAACTTGCCAATGTTGGACTTGGCGTGTTCAAATTAGACGAACTTAGAGGGCTAAAAACTACGGAATCTGGCTTTTCTAGATCCAGTAGTTCTTTTTCAAGATGACTCTGGTATAATTCGTCAAAATTAACACCTTCATCATCCAGAAAATGAACCGACTCCATCTTGATCGACATGACCCAGTGTCGATTTGACGTTGTCCAAAATCAATGTTGTGATGTTCACGTTTCTCTATTTTCTTTTACCTTTCCGGCGATTTTGTCTCTGGAAATTCTACTTTAGATGTTCACACATATTCTCAACACAAACACTGTGCATGCACACCAAAATTTCTTACCAAAAATCGGTGCAAAAACAGGACGAAATCTCTCGACATCCACCTTGGACAAAGGCAACTTGTGAAATGACGAAAACACACGTTACTTTCCCTACTAGCTGATTGGTTCGCACTGATCACATGGCATCAAATGGTGTTAATCATTGGCCGATATTTCTGAAACATGACGTCATATTATGACAACGTACGCAAAACGTTTTCGTGTTTTGTCATGTTTTTGTTAATGAGTAGGGATACGGCCAGTTATCCAATCAAAAGCGCGCGAAGGTCGATAAACAGCCGGTTAGGTGTATCCTTCCACGATTAAAAAACAAAACAAATAGTACCCTTTTTAGTGCACTTGGAAACGTATCATAAAGTTTAAAAACAAATCTGACAGCTTTATTATTTAGTGATTTATCCAATAATAAAAACGGGACATTTTAAAAATGTTTTTTCCCCCTAAAGGCACAGGCTCGTCAGCAATAGACTGCCGAAGTGAGTACGTCACCTTTTGTTGGTTGCCTAGGCAATTGGATCTAAACTAAAAATCACTCAACCGTGTCCCAGTGCCTTTCCAATGGTACTTTTCCCGACGGCCATGATAGTTTAGATCCAATTGCCATGGCAACGCACGTCACACTTCGGCTGTCTATGCGCGCGCGCCAAATTTGTGCCACGAAATACGCAGCCCTATGCCAGGCTTTGCTATGGAGCTGCGTATTTCGTGGCATGAATTTGGCGCGCGCGTATTGCTGACGAGCCTGTGCCTGCAGAATCGTGAGATAAAACAAATAACGAAACAAAATCATACAATGCGGCCTATGCAGGGTGCCTTCGAAAGTAAGACGAGACTCGTAAAACGCAGAGTCAGCATTTATCACTCTAATAATTAATAAACGATAATACACTAATAATTAACACATAAAGGTGCCGTAATTATATCGTTAATTAATCGTGTTTTTCGGCTGTAGCATTTTCACACATGCAATAAATATCCGCCGATGGTAACGGGACAATTTTTTTGGGGAGAAAAATCAACTTCTGGCTTCCTCATTTTAGTGAATGAATTTTGAGGGCACTAAAAAGCAAATTTGCAGTGACCCAAAATGTTACTTTATAAGTTGACAAGAACAAACGGTACAATGTACCTTTGTGAGAGAAATTGCCAACTGAAGGTGTTTTTTTAAAAACAAATCATCTGCAGAGGATATTCACACACAAAAATACGCATGAATTTTTACGGTTTTTTGAAGTATGCATCTATGTGGCAAAAAATTATACAAGGCAGTTTATCAACATTATTCTTTTGTTTTGTAATGCTGTTCCTGTTTATTTTTTTTTTTAATTCCAATCATAAATCCGTCTTTAATATGAAATTTGGCAGGACAGCTGGACACGGGTTTTATAACAAAGGCGAAAAAGAACTGAATTTCAAATGCGGACTATAATATAATCGGTAAGTCTCCTTTCTAGTTTTTGTTTATGGGGTGGGTGTTATGCACTGTTAAACAAAAAATCTGAGAAAACCAAAATGACGAAACAACAACAAATTTCACTCGCAAACAAAGAAAAGCCAATAAATTACAACTTTCGTTCGAAATTTTAATACAGACTGTTCAATATGACTGTAGAATGTACAATTCCACAACGCTACTTGACATGAATTAATAATAGAATCACACCTAACTTTAACAAAAAACGTACCCCAGAGATAAATATAACGATTTTGTTGGCCTAAATTCATGTTTAAAATTATAATCCAGTGGTCCGAATTAGCCTTTTGCACGTTCACTGGTGCATTGACGTACTTCCTTTCACACTTAGTATCCACTTGACCAAACTAAAGCTTTGTTACTACGTGGTGCACACGGCAGGTGTAAAGTACAGAATCAACACCATGCTTAATACGTAGGCATAAAGCAAACAGACTGTTCTTTGCTAGGCATTGGCGTGCACCACGTAGCAACAATAGCATAGTATGTGACTTTCTAAACTGCACCTCCATTTGAAAGCGAGGAATCCGGGGCAAAAGGCTGATTTGTTAAAGGGGAATTATACCCGAAAAACAAAAGACCTTGTGCTCAACAATTGTAACTCGTAAATTATTTTAATGCAAAGAACAAGAAATATTACCCACTAAAAAGCGGATACGAACTTCACAAAAATGGCAATTGCAGCGATGCCCCGCAGTAAGGGCGCCGCCATACTGTCCGAATACTGGGCGATGAATGGCATTTTTGCGGACAACTTTTTCGTGTATTGCCATAGGAATGTACGAAGGACTTGTACGCAAAGACGTCATTCTTTGCCTATTATTCGGACAAAAAGGCGGCGCCCATAGTACGACGACGCATCGCTCAAATCGCCATTCTTTGTGAAATTCGTGTTAGCTTTTCAGTGGGAATATTTCTTGTTCTTTGCATTAAACAAATTTCTGAGTTGCACTTTTGAGCACAAGGTCTTTTGTTCCTTGGGTATAATTCCCTTTAAAAGGACAATCCCGTGATTGTTCTGCAATTTTGCCAAATGCACTTACAAGGGCTAATGATCCGAATAATTTTTATCAAGTTTGGACAGTGCTGTTACAGAATTGCAGTCAAACCTCGCCAATAAAAGGTCCTTAAGACTTATAACAGGAACCTCGTATTATCAGGAATGAAAACAATGGAGAACAAAGGATTATGATCCAAAGTTTTATAAGCAGAATGTGTATTAACAGTGCTCTTATTATCGAGGTTCGATTTTACATCATTCGATCCACGAAAATGTTGGAAGCAAGATATTTTGTGAATGCTCAATTTATATAAAATTCGCCACCCCACTAATACATTAGCAAAACATTTTGGGCCCGAGCTGCCATAGACATACAATTTGTATTAATTAAGCAAAGTTCTGTTTTGCCATGAACATTGTGCACGTTAAATTACACCTTGTCAAGGTCGTGTTTTCGCTGTCATAACCAGACACACGTTTCTGACATAATCAACGAATTAACCAATGACCACCTTTGGTCGTCAGCAACCAAAGCTGTTCATTGGTCAAATTAAAAAACGTGTTTCTGCTTACGGTCGCCAAAACAGCTCAGATTGCTAAACAAAAATGTGTGAGCGCTTTGGTATCCGTAGGAAAAAAGTTCATATTTTTCTTATGTAGTAAAACTATATTACATGTATATACACGAAGAACCTAAATGAAGGAGATATTTGCCCTTCATGGTGTTAATTTAAATTGGATGTATAGGCCTACTTCTGCAACCTTAACCCTGTGATAAAAATATTTGATGGTGGTTGGAATTTGTAGGGATTTGAACCCAAGACCACCTATTTACTAGTGTATGTTTCAGGGAGGAGGGGAGTGTTGAAGTTGGGGTGCATACACGGGGTTCACCATACACGGGCATCAACTTAAAAAAACAAATCTAGCTTGGGCTAGATTACTTGCAGTTATCATATAGACCATTCCCAAGACTCCTTCCCCGTACACGTTCGCCATTGCTGGGCACAGCTTTTCCCAGTGCATGGACTGTGCGTTTTGCGTTGTCAAATCGAACAGCGCGCATACATGACGCGCGAAATGCACACACAAATTCACACCGAGCCTTTTTTGCGCGTGATTGCCATGCGCGTCGCTTTGAGAAAAAGCGGTGTGAAAAGCTTGGACATATTGGTCACTGGTACCCATCATGGCATTGAGTTGATGCAGCGTTTTGCATGAAACCAGCTGACTACTGTTCAAACTAAATCGTAAATGGCATCTCTGCATTAAATGAACCTGGTCCCACATTTTACATGATGACTTGTTTGAATTTAATGCCCTTGAGTAATGCCCGAAAAAAAAAAAAATTTGGATGACATGTTCGTGTATCGTGCACCTCAATTTTGATAGAGTATTAATCCCCTACAGTATTTGGAAGCGGCAAATCATAACTGCATTTAAGGCACAAGCAAAGCAACGCACATTATTACACTACTCAAATAGACTGCCGAAGTGAATACGTCATCTTTTGTTGGTTGCCTAGGCAATTGGCTATAAACTCAAAATCACTGAACTGTGTCCCTGTGCTTTTGCAATGGTACTTTTCCGACGGCCATGATAGTTTAGAGCCAATAGACCTTTATCACGGTGTGTCTATCTTTGTCTTGTTCCCCATAGTACGTGTCGGGCACGATCAGTGCGTCTGCGTGACCGAGCGATAGCGCGTGTAATGCATAGTTCCGACCTGTCAATCAAGCCGAACCCGCGACCAATCACAGACGGCGCCCACAAAGGTCAAAGTTATGCAATCATCGATCACAACACGCAATGTTTTTGCCCATACAGTTTGTATGTTGTATGCGCCAGTGACCGGGTGAATTTTGGTTTCAATGTCGGGCGATTCGCTGTTCAAAGGTAGGAAAGCGCATTTTTATAAATATATGTCATCCCTGCATTACTAGCCCTTCGCTCAGTGTGTGCTACGGCAACTGTCGACACTAAAACATAAATACCTTTGAGTTTTCTCCAATGAATCTGTGCTTTCCATGCCGAGTCCCGTTGCTTTGTACGTACATGTCGCCATTTTTTTGCGATGGCTTGTGAGCACATAGCAACAATATCTAAGGGGCGGGGTTAACTGGGCAATCTCGGAACAATGCATCTCCCGCCCACGCTGCACATTCTCTTGACTGCGCGCGCAACGCCTGTGCCATTGTGATGCACACAATAAACAAATTCAAAACGGGACCAAACTATTTTTTTTTGCAAGCCTCGCTTTGGTTACGTTCATTTTAATAGGAGAAAGGGGAAGATGGCCGCACCGTTAAAGGTCTATTGCCTAGGCAACCCACCTAACACTTCGGCTGTCTATACACCAATCCGAGCTGCAAAGTCATGGTCCGTGTACGTCCGCCATAGCTGGGGGCCATCCAGTGCCATGAACTGTGGGTTTTGTGTTGATGGTATGCTGTTACATTATGTTGTCACTTCGAACAATTTTGCGCGTTTATTTGCTTGCGAAGCCTGTGTGCGCGTACGCGTTGTGCGCTGTTCGATTTAACAACAAGACAAAGCGCCCAGTCCATGGCAGTGGATGGCCCCCAGCTATGGCGGACTTGCAGGGAAGGAGTCCTTAGCAACCGGATTCGTGTATAAGTTAAGGATATTGTGGGGTGTATGCAGATATTTTATTGAGGGTATGCATTCCGCTTGAATGATTTTGTATATGATTAGACAATTGTATCTGCATGACAGACACACCTTGTCACAGAAATAGGTGAAAACAGTCATTTGGAAAAAAAATTCCAAATATGACAACATATACATGTATTAATATTTCTAACCTATAGACTGTGTAAGTCTCGTTTCGGGTCACACTTCCAGAGACCAGTCGGGGAATGGCAATGGGGTTTTAACGTTGTGACGATCTTCTTTGAATTATCCCTCTACTGTACCGTGTTTGTAAGCGCCAAAAACCAATAAATGGAAAAGGCACCTAAAAATCTATCGATTCAATAAATAAAATGAGGAAAATGTTGTCCAAACTTGTCACAAACAAATAAAAATGTTTGACATTTTGTGTCCGGTTTGCAAGTACCTTTACGAATGGCAGGCTCAGGCTTGGTGCATCTCAGAAATATTAACATGGCTAAACAAAATATCTGGTTTGAACGACAACTTGAACGTTTACTTCTGTTGAGAGTAGATAAGAACCACCAACAAAAACCCAAACAAATAAAGTACACATGGTCAGGACGGAAATCGCAAAGACTGTCTGAAGCCGAATTGAAAATGGCCATAATACGTTGTGATGCGTCGTATTTGCGCCAACTACACGGCGCAAAAAAACCACGCCAGTTGCAGACTACCAGCGACGCGGTGTTATGGCAGTGTGGTTTTTCTATTATGTGTAGGGTTACCAGTTTATGTCAGAGACGGAAATAAGTTCCTCAAAAGAAAATTCAGAAAGTCAAGTTTGACTGACGATTTCTCTCTTGTTACTTAATCATTTCCCTTGAATTTGGTATCATTGGAAAGCCCTGTTATTCCTCTTTACAGTGATGTGTCATTTGTTATGATTAATCAATTGGGGGATGTGCAGTATAGCGGAATACAGGGGTGGGTGGAAAGTGAAATGTCACAAAATTCACTGCTATTGTCATGCAGTGCATTCCCCCTTTTGCTTGGAGGGTGGGAATGTGACAATGCACTCTTTGACAATAGCAATGCATTTTGTGACATTTCACTTTACACCCGCCCCCGTATTCAGCTGTGCTGCACATCCCCCAATAGCTTAATCATAACACATGACACATCATCGTAAAGAGGAATAACAGGGCTTTCCAATGATATAAAATTCAAGGAAAATTATTTTGCAACAAGAGAGAAATCGTCAGTCAAACTTGTCTTTTCAAACTTTTTTTGAGGAGTTTATTAAAACATTTATGAACTTTTTGCTCAACGTTTCGCACAGGTGATAAAATGAAATTTGAAGGATTTTTATAGTGGACCCCGAATCGGTAGGTGAAACTGCTAATTTTGACGTGGTGTCAAAATGGTACCGAATAAAACAAACAGTCGTTGCCTATGGTTAAGCTGCTATCTGAGGTCCCCGGAATTCGACGAGTCTCACAGAGTCTCGCTCGTTCTTGAGGTCAACTTACACGGTCTATAACCACTATGAGTATTAAAGTTAAGGGGCCAAATTGCATGGTGCTGCTAACTACAAAAATTTGTTTAACACAGAATTGGTTTGCTTTATAAAATAAGTTACCAGCCAAAATTGTATGTCAAATTTTCTTTACAACCAATAGCAGGATATTAGTAAATACACACCATATACAATTTTGGATGGCAACCCATTTTGGCAATATAGGTAGGTAAGGAAAGTCGTTTACGAGCCAATAAACTCCTCAAAAAAGTTCGGAAAGTCAAGTTTGGCCGACGATTTCTCTCTTGTTACAAAATAATTTTCCTTCAATTTTATATCATTGGAAAGCCCTGTTATTCCTCTTTACGATGATGTGTCATTTGTTATGATTAAGCAATTGGGGGATGTGCAGCACAGCTGAATACGGGGGCGGGTGTAAAGTGAAATGTCACAAAATGCATTGCTATTGTCAAAAAGTGCATTGACACATTCCCATCCTCCAAGCAAAAGGGGAATGCACTGCATGACAATAGCAGTGAATTTTGTGACATTTCACTTTCCACCCACCCCTGTATTTCGCTATACTGTACATCCCCCAATTGATTAATCATAACAAATGACACATCACTGTAAAGAGGAATAACAGGGCTTTCCAATGATACCAAATTCAAGGGAAATGATTTAGCAACAAGAGATAAATCGTCAGTCAAACTTGACTTTCCGAACTTGTTTTGAGGAGTTGAGTCTGTACTCATCCCTGTTTTATGTGGCGTGGAGCTAGGAGCAATGCTACATGTACTCTTCCTGGTCATTTTGGCAATATAAAGCAAGGAAATTCCGTGCTAAGCAATTTTTGTGCTTAGCGCTGCCATGAAATTGGCCTTAAGTGATAAAGATTTTTACATGGGTTTTATACATCTTTGACTTGGGCCAAATAAATAAATTTTCCCAAAATGTTTCCCCCTAACACTTGGGCCTGGACTAAGCCACATGTAGCATTAGGGAGGTTTAGATGCACGTAAAACGCGAACGTGAACGCAAAATGCTTATAGCACTTTGAGGAAATCTTAGAACAGACGAAAACAGAAATCCACAAATGTGACTTTTGTGCCTTGACCAAAATTTGAACTTGGGTTCTAAGCTCTCCAAATGATAAGACCAGTGCTCAAAGCATTTCACGTTCGCATTTGCATTTTAAGTGCATCTAAACCTCCCTATTACCGAGTCAAAATGGTCACACGTTTTTAGTTTTCCAGGGCAGTGAAACCACAGTATACTTCCAACGGTTCCTTCCAGGGTTGTAGTCGAGTCCATCACAAGTCTATCACAAGTCCAGAGCCGATAAAATCACAAGTCTGTGTCAAGTCCCGCACAAGTCCGTGACAAGTCCAGTAACAAGAAGCAAAGGATAAACATGCACAAAAGAATGCCTTTGTTGGAGTTCATTTGAATAGCTTGTGGCTTGAATTAAGTACCAGGGACTTGTGGTGGACTTGTGGAGGCTTGTGAGGACTTGTGATGGACTCGACTACAACCCTGGTACGTTTGTATTGTGAAGTGTCTTACAGGGGGCGTGGCTAGGCTATCCTGAGGTAGGGGTGGGGCTACGCTAGGTAACTGTACATGTCCTTTTCTCCATCCACTCTTTCCAGGTATTCTTTCTCTATGAGGATGTCGATGCATTTCTGTATATCAGAAAACCAAAAAACGAAAAATTAAATTGTAGTTGAATGTGTCAAATCGCTGCAAACTTCGCAAGTCTTAGGAAAATTGCTTCGTTCGACAAAGATTAGTTAATCATCGTTAGTTAAGGAAGCGTGCGTTCACATCTCACTTAACGAAGATCGAATTAAGAGCAGTACCGTTCACAGACAATCACTGATGAAGATCGCATGAAGCTGTGCAAAGCCCCCATCTTGGTATGTGCGAAATCACTTCGTCGAACGAAGCTCCGTTAACATTATAGTTTTGCTTCGTCGAATAAAGCAATCTCTTCGTCGAATGAAGCTATTTGCTTCATTCTTCGTCGATTTATTGTTGAATCTTCGTCAAATGAAGCAATTTCTTCAGTCTTTGTGTCTTAAATGGTGTTCGCATTAAACATTCTTTGTTAAAGATATATGGTCCGTGCATTTTGGGTGTGGCACCCAACATTTTTGAATTTATAATTCTTTAGAAATATAAAAGTTATTCGCTTTTAAATGAGACATCAAAGAAAGAAAAAAATCGACCAATGTTTAGTTATCGAACAATTACTGTCAATATTTCAAATTATTTGCGGTCTGCCAATAATTCAAGGTGTAGACTTGCCCACTGCGCTGCGCAGTGCGCCCTCCGGACCGGCGGCCTGTCCAATCTGTTTTCTTCCGTTTCCTCGGTCTCAGAAAGTCTTCCGAGACAGAAGAAAAGAGATTTGACAGGCCACCAGTCCAGAGGGTGCGTCGCACGCCGCGCACCACAGATCAAACACGGGAAGTCAGATCTGGGCAAGTCTAGGCAAGGCGTAAGCAATGGCCATATAAAAACAGCCTTTTTCACAGGGTTGCCAATGTCTAAAATAGACAGTACGACGATGTTTTTTTCGTTAAAATAAAGTAAATGCTTTGAAAATTTGTTCAGAGAAAAAAACAAACAAATTTGCTGAGAATCACGGACAATATAACTTTAAACAACCATGGTTATGCGGTAGAATTACAAAATTAAGTCCAATGGAGAAAGATGGGAAAACTAGCGTCCCTGTCAAATTACTGCGACCAGGCACTCTGGATTTGAACCACACTCTCCCAAGCTGTGTTGGGTTTTTACTGGCCAGAATGGCTTTTTACTGGCCAGGCCAGGGCGTTTTACTGGCCAGGCCTTACTAGACCTTTCGGACTGGTCCTCATACCTTTATAACAGGCACTCTGGGTTTAAACCTGCTGGAGAGTTGGTTCAACACTTCGCCAAGGAGTTGTTGGTGTCTCAGGGACTTGCGCATCTTCATTATTCTGACGATGGCAGCCTGCAAAATCAAATAATAATAGTTGGGCATTTTCACGGAAAGCAACATTACATGTAATGTCAGTTAGGGACCGTCCAACATTGTCAACATTTTCAGTTCTACAGAGCATAGTATTTTTCAAGACTCCCCCAACCCCCCTCCCTCGCCTGAAATACTACTTAACATTTTTCTGTCACTACCATGAAATGTCAACATTTTGCAGCGCATGTAATGTCCTACACGGCCCTCGACCCCCTCCCCTTTCCTACGCTTTGTAGAACCGTGACGGCCGCCACGGAGCGAGATTTGCTACACTGACAGGCCGTCCACAGCCGTCAAGTTCAAGTTCAAAACACGGTGTGTACAAATGAATGGTGGACAATGGAACTGTAGAAGACAGCGGCAAAGCTGACGTTTTAACTCGTTAACCGTCCCTGTGACTATACTTTGCCAGAACATGTTTAAACGTCTTCCGGCGTCAAGTTGTTGATAATGGCTTTGTACCTGTATGAGAAGCTTGCGGTCCTCTTCAATGTGTTTATGGGTGGATTCCTGTTCTTGTCTTTGTTCGGCTTTCATGGGAACGTTGATGTTTACTCGAAGCTTCTTGCTGCAAAAATCATAGTGGAGCATTAAAAAATAGCTGAAATGGAGTATTTCAAAATAAAATTGATTTTTAAATTCATGCCCTATAACAGGCTGCTCAGCAATAGAGAGGTTTCGCACCGTCACGGATACCGATACGGCTACGGCATGACTTTATGCGCTTCGTGTGACGCGTAACCGTATTACACATGTTTTCATACGCGTGAATAACGGTTATCGGCCTTCATACGCGTAGCATAAAAACGGATACCGGTTATGCAGATTTTTCGCTTTTTCCGTAATGGATTAATAAGTTGTATGCATTTTGTTTCTTTGTGATGTGTCTTCCATGAATATCGATCGAATTTAATGAGTCATGCCCACGTGAAAGTGAGGAAAATCAGCTGAAAACAAAGCCAAGCGCGCGCATTGCTGACGGGCCTTACCTTTAATGCCCTTCTTAAAAAAAACATGGTAATAGACAAATTTCACATTAGCCTAGTCTGCACACTTCCGCATTGAAAACGAGGCTGTTCGTGTCAAGTCGGTAGTACGCATGCGCTACAAGTGCAGTATTGTACAGTGACCGAGTGAGTGTTGGTGTACATGTGCTTTTCTGTGTGGCATTTAGGAGTGATTGTGCATTCACGTGCATACATTAGTTCACTTCAGTTGCTTAACACAAAGAGCCTCGTTAGCAAACCCAGAAGTGCGCAGACCGGTCTCAAATTGGTTAAAGGCAGTATACATGATTGGTATCTCGAAAATCAGAAATGTTCACAGATTTACGCCTAACTTACACAATATAAACATGATGACCGTAGAAAACTTCCCCTGAAATGGTTTTGTCCAAAGTGCTATAATCTTTGAGAAATTAGTAAAACAATTAGTTTTCGTCTCATGAGACGAAAATTCAATTCGCCCCAAAACCATTTCGCCCCCAAACCACTTCGCCCGAGTGCCATTTCGCCCCAAATCACTTCGTCCAAACACTACATCGCCAAAATGCTACTTCTCCCCAAAACCACTTCGTGCACAGGCCGTGGTTCGGGTGAAAAGGATCAGGGCGAAGTGGTTTTGGGGCGAAATGACTGCAAACCCTTTTTGTACTGTTTTCTCAAAAGTTAGACGAAGTACAGAGCTGGTTTTTGCTCAGGTTGGTTTTAATCATGCATATCTTCAATCACACTGGGGGATAAAACTATTTGTAACAGTTTACCAATCATGTATACTATCTTTAATGTGGGATTCGTCTATACTGGTCCAAAATCTATAGAGACATGGTTATTTCAAGTCACTTGAAATTTTGAAATTCTTGTTGACAGATATTTCATGTTATTTTGAAACACCTCAGAGACTAATTACATGGTCCGTATCAGGATTTGAACCCGAAACCTCTGAAATACTGGTCAGACACCTAGATGCCTCACTTTTTGTAGCCGGTAAATAGCCTGAGTTCAGAGGTGGGTTTGAGGTCATCTTCACTCTCATCGCATTCCTGTTAAAAAAAAAAAAAAGCAATTTTAGTAAACTCTTAAAGGTAGAGAACATCATTTGCAATAAACCCCATTTTATTTTTCACGAGTTGACGAGAAAAACCTTACTAAAAGAGTTAATAGGGAGGTTTCGCACCGTCACGGATACCGATATGGATACGTCATGACTTTATGCACTTCTCGTGACGCGTAACCGTAGTACACACGTTTTCATACGCGTGAGTAACGGGTATCGACCTCCATACGCGTAGCATAAAAACGGATACCGGTTATGCAGATTTTCCGCTATTTCCGTGATGGATTATTAAGTTGTATGCATTTTGTTTCTTTTTTATGTATATTCTGTGAATACAGATGAAATTTAATGAGTCGGGGCCACGTGAAAGTGAGGAAAATCTGCTGAAAACAAAGCTAAGCGCAGAGCAGATTTAGCAGATAAATTTACACGTACATTCGCACAGTGCGAAACCCAGTTCAGTGTGTGCATCAACGTGAACGGTTACCGTTTTCATATCCGTATTCGTAACTGTATTCGTCACTTTGCGAAACCTTCCTAATAACAATGGTACCTAACACCACATGATTTTATTTCAGTCCAAAATGGTATTTTGTGTGAGAAATTAACAACCGAGGGTGGTTTTCTAAAACCATTCAACTCAACACAAAAACCATGCATGGATTTTTCAAGTTTTCAGAAGTATTTATACTGCACCTATATGGCTGAAATTGCTACACAGCAGTTTTATCAACATGGGCGTCTAATCACGAGTGGAAATAACGCCCTTTTTAACAGTTTACCACTTCTGTATTCTACCTTAAAATGAAACAACCAAACTTGGGATGAGAGACAAATCATATGAATCTCATCGGGATTTGAACCCGAGACCTCCGACACTCCGGGCAGATGCTCTACCAGCTGAAGTCAATTCATATTTAATGATACGTTTCTTAAAACACACACAAAAAGCAGAAAGTGACTTACCAAAAGTTTACATTTGACTAAAATCTGTATAACTTGAAGAAGCATGTCCTGTGTAGAATGAGGAAAAAAATATTATTTCCAACTTGCAGGTACAAATAAATCAGACAACAGCTCTAACTCATAAAAAATACACAAAAGCATCTGTTTAAATGGTCTAATTACAACTTTTATTTGACAGACTTTATATACTGAAACGCAAAAGAAACTTACCACTTGTTTAAAATGTAATGAAATTGTAACAGTTCAAAATAAAACAAACCAACAATTGCTAATTGAAACATTGGCATTTTATTGATGACATGTCAAGTTTTTGACCAAGATACACCATCTCATCAGTTTGTTCTACAGTAAAGAACAGAAGAGGGTGCAATGTCAGTCCCCTTTCAATAGCGTGTGTGGCCACCATTGATTTGGATACAGGCAGTGCATCGTCGGCGCATACTGCCTACC
Source organism: Henricia sp. BOLD:AAB3569 (assembly GCA_037783545.1). NCBI lineage: Eukaryota > Metazoa > Echinodermata > Asteroidea > Spinulosida > Echinasteridae > Henricia > Henricia sp. BOLD:AAB3569. The sequence goes on along the minus strand of JBBELK010000577.1, from coordinate 778,445 downwards.
AGTGTTTGGATGGATTGCTGCTGGATTCGTGGCATGTTACTTGAAATGCCCATTTTGCACTGGCCTTTTTAAAGCCAACATCAAGACATCACGTGCAGCTCATTACAATCATCCCATACCCCTTGGCTAATCACCGACAGTCAAAACAGCTGTTCAACAGCTGTGCCATGAAGTGACCATTGAAGGTTCAAGTGACCTTCAGACATCGTTTGGTCTGACAGTTAAGACACTATTGTCCACAAATAAGTTCACACATTACTACACGCAGTGTTATTGTTGCTATTTAAAGGTTTAAAAGGTGGTAAGTTTCTTTTGCGTTTTAGTATACATAATCTTCAAAATGTTACTGTTTAGTCCAGAATTATTTGTACACTGTGAAAAACATTATTTAAATACTGATAAAAACCATCACCCTTCAGCAAAACATTTTATTAACGGACTAAACGGACAATGTTAGCAATATGTACCGGTAGGATACGTACCAATTTAATTTGCGTATTATCCTGTAGTTGTTGTATCGTGTAGGTGTCCGAAACGTTGAACTGCAGTAGTACCGACATCTGAAAAGTAGATGCCTGCAGAAGTTCACAAAAAAATACCGGTAAATTAATAATTATTCTTATTTACAACATTTTGTAGCAATTTTTTAACTCCCCAAAATCTTTCAGAAAATTCTGGCAGACTGTGGAAAAGTAGGGCAAAAGGCTCTGTGGGTTTTCTCTATACAGAATTGTGCAGGGGTTTCCCTCTTCACAGGTTTCCTCAGGCTTACGAGCTAGAGTGCCTCGGGCACCTTTGAGGAATCTTTGGTTTCAATACCAGAAAGAATTAATAATAATTGGGGCGAGGGGGGAGCGTTAATTGGGTGAATATAAATTTACGTTTATTTTTGCTTAATTTAACAGCATTTTATTTATAAAAATAAAATTAAAAATATTTAAAAAAAGAGCGTGACCAGCAGCCGATTTCACAAACCTTATGCAGTTGCGTAAGCTCTTATGCACCACATTTTATTGCGTAAGTTGCGTAACAATCTTGGGATGATAACACGCGAGCTATGATACCTACGCCATTATTCAAAAGTTGAAATCGGCTGATGATCTCATTTTGACCCTCCTATTTTTCCCATGGGTGTTGAGATTTTGTTACTATATGATTTGTCATATTTTTCTCATTACCATTCTGAAATTTTGCGCTCTCAATCCATATATTTTCAAGGGTATCATAAAAAAACCACCAATGTTTTGTAAACTAATTTATCCGTTCCACAAAGCAGTGAAGTGATCACACCAATATATTTGTTTCCACATGCAAATTTCCTGTTTTCTTCCCATGGATAGTATTTTGGGGAGGTATTTTATACACTCGACCAAAAAAGTTCTGTCACCAGTAAGACATTTATAGAGGTTTATTATTAAATTGGATTTAATGTAGGAAAATAATATATTAAATTTTAGCTGAACATATCCCTCAAAGGAATAGAGCTCAAGAGAGATCATGATGGCAAGCTTCACTGAACAGGAATGCAACAAAGGAGTGTTGGGTCAGAATGAAAAACACCAAAGAAAATTGCAACTTGTGATTTGGGCAATTTGTGTGTAGACAATTAGCAAATTTTTAAGCGAGTTTGGATTTATCAATGTCTTGTCAAAAACATCCAAATCAAAATGGTTAAATTGTCCAATCTGAATCGTGCCATTGCATTAGGTATGGTGGAAGCAAAATACTGAACCGTAACTCCCCTTGCTTGAGTGCAATAAAGTTGACATCGTTTTTTTTTTGTGTTTTTCATTCTGACCCCACACTCCTTTGTTGCATTCCTGTTCCGTGAAGCTTGCCATCATGGACTCCGTTGAGCTATATTCCTTTGAGGGATATGTTCAGCTAAAATTTGATATATTATTTTACTACATTAAATCCAATTTCATAATAAATATCAACAAATGTCTTAATGGTGACAGAACTTTTTTGGTCGAGTGTAGATTGTTAGGTTAGAATGAAATCCATTTTCTGGAAAAATCTGCACAACTCCTTTAAAACGTGGGAACCAAAGCCCAGCATTCCCGTAAATCAATGCTCAGAGGGAGTAATTAATTGTTGAGATTACCTGTAGCGTGTATCTGTTTTTGAAGCAATTGGTGACCAGTTCCCCTTTAGACATCTGGAAGACCCACATAAGTTTGCGCCCGCTGTGCTGCCCTGCATAGAACGTGGTGAAACGTTGGTAACTTCGCTCCAACTGCAAGAAATAAAAAGATTTACTGCTTAAAGGCAGTACACAGATTCAGAAATGTTCACAGATATAAACACGATGACGGCAGAAAACTTCCCCTAAAATGGTTTTGTCTGAAGTGCCATAGTCTTTGAGAAATGAGGAAAACAATTGTTTTTCGTCTCGCGAGATGTAAATTCAATTCGCCCCAAAACCATTTCGCCCTGAACCACTTTGCCTAAGTGCCATTTCGCCCCCAATCCTCTTCGTCCAAACACTACATCGCCCAAAGGCCACTTCACCCAAAACAACTTCGTGCACAGGCAGGGGTTCAGGGCAAAGTGGTTTTGGGGCGAAATGACTGTAAAGCCTTTTTTACTGTTTTCTTAAAAGTTAGACGACGTACCTCGCTGGGTAAATTAAAGGTGCACCCTTGCTGAAACGGCCACGACCCCGAGCACAAGACCTGTATACTGAAGTCAATATCCAACGGTTCACTGCTAGCCAGATGTGACTTGAACTGTTCATTAAGATCCTTGCTAACTCCGATGTCTTGGAACATTCTCTGTAGTTTGGACGTGTACTCAAAGCCACATGCTTGCTGTTGGGAATGGAAAAATAATGAGTATTTTAATAGGAAGCAAATGGAAACATAACTGCAGAGACAGACTTTCTCTAAAGGCCCTATGTATCATTCGCAAGATACAACTTTTTGCAGATTCGTGGAATAAGAGTGTAACATATCTAAGGAAGAATGTTGGTAAACTAGCCTGAAGAAATTTTAGCTACTTAGATGCATCAATGCTTCAGAAAACCTTGAAAATCTATATATGGATTTTGTGTACAAGTGAATGGTAAAAAAGTAACCCACCTTCGGTTGTCAATTTCCAGCATGAAATACCATTTTGGACGGAAATAAATTCATGTGGTGTTTGTTACCATTGCTATCAACACTTTGAGTAAGGTTTTTCTTGTCAACTCATGAAAAACAAAATTGGGTCATTGCAAATGATACAATGGGCCTTTAAAGACAGGAACAACAGCATTAACATAACTAATGAATAATGTTGATAAACTACCTTGTAGAAATTTCAGCCACATAGATGCAGTAATACTTCAGAAAACTTGAAAAATCCACGCATGATATTTGTGTTGAATGAATGGTAAAACAATTGTGCGCAAATATTTAAAGAGGAAGAATCCCCCTTGACGAAAATCCAGCATTTAGGCTTTTTTCGATAGTCCAAACATCCCTCTTGCCGACGTGGATTTTTATTATTTTTTAATAGTCGGTTTTAAGTGGATAAATTGCAAGCAAAAGTGCGATTTCGAAAATGAGATTTTCGCGATTTCTGAAACGCTCATTAGGTATTCATGATATGCGCGTGACCCCGTGACGCAATCCTGAGAAAGAGAAGTCAACACGATTGTTAGCTCCATACGTTTACATGCAAAAAACTTGGAAAACCGTCTCTTTTAGATGGTGTTTTTTGAAGAATTTTGTTGTTCCAAAAAGCCAGAGATATGCCCAGTAGCTGCGTGGTTGCATGTTTTACCAGACACTATGAAAAAAAAAGAGCAGAAAGATTTTCTTTTCTATTACCAAGAGAGAGAAAATGAGTCGCTCATTCTATAACTTGTACGGCCGATGTCCAAACACGTGGAAACTACGCCGCAGTGGACCGTACACAGACCGCTGTGAATGCCGGTCGTTCCGTGACAAAACCACCCGTCGCAATGCACCAGTTTACTTCAAAAGAGAGTCACTGTGAGCCACAATTTCATCGTTTTTTTCACAAAACAGGTAATAGTAGATTACTGTCATATTACATGAAGTGTTTTTCACGTTTGTATTTTGAATTACAAGGACAAAATAGGCATGATAAACATTCACTACGTGTATTTTCCATTCAATACTGCACAGACCGTTTTGTATGTTTCTCAGGATGACGTCAACACCCTGTTGATAAACAAGCCGAGTGACCTCAAGCGTTTCAGAATTTGGGTGAAGAGGGTCGGAACTGCTTTACGTTTTGAGCAAAAGTCTGTCGATTTTTTGTGAAAAACAAGTTGTGATGGTGTTGTAGACACATACACCTCCATGATAAACAGAAAAACTAAAAAAATGTGGAAGGGGGGATTCTAGCTGTTTAAAAAATAATTACATTCAGGTCGCAATTTCTCCCACAAAGGTACCATTTTATACAAAGGTACCATTTTATACAGGAGAAAATTATGCGGTGTTTGTTACCATTGCTATAGACACTTTTACGTCTGGTTTTTCTTGTCAACTCGTACACATTTTTTTTGGGTCTTTACAAATGAGGTAATGAGTCTTTAAGATAAGGCCTTTTCCCACTAGTCCAAATCTCGGGGGTGGCCCCGGGGCGACGCCGGGGTGAATATAAGCCTCGTTTCCCACTTGAAATTCTCACCCCCGCGCCACCCCCGAGATTGCTCTTTCCCTGGGGCGAGTTCAACTCTGCTCGGGACCAGGGTTGAACATTTTGGCCCCGGGGCGAGACACATTCCCCAGGGCAAAAACGGTAGTGTAAATCAGTAGTGTAAAACGGTGCGGGGGTGAGTTCGAGCAATGGTGAAGGTCACTTGAAATAGCGCTAAGTTCGATTTGCATAAATACCATAACAAAAGCTCAACATGAACGCACATCTTTTTAATTACATGTATGCTACAGTACAGTACATACACTGGCTTAACGTTTTCAACATGTGAGATTCTCATATTTCATGTCTTTGGAGTTCCATTGCCCAGAATAAATATCACTTTGCCACTGGGCGAAATATGTGTGGTTTGAGAAAGACAAGTGTGAAAAGACGCGGGGTTGAACTCGGGGGTTTGACGTTCTAGTGGGAAAAAGCCTATAGTGATGCAATAATAGCTGTCTCCACGCATGTGCATGTTTAACCACGGCACGACCATGAAATAGCACTTACGCTGATCACAACTGCTAAAGCAAGAAGTATGCTTCTAATAAGCAAGCAGTGGACAATTCTAAACACGTATTAAAAAAACATTTAAACTATTCAGCGACAGGGTAGTTTCCAGCAGAACTGTAAATAAAGATTAATTGCAGCCAAAAAGACCGCTGTAAGCGTACCTTGAGTTTTGAGATCATACTTGCTTCCGCGTCATCGCTAGCCGAGTTGTGATGAACCAATCGCTTGGCCAGCATCTTGGAGTAAAACTTCTGGAATACATCCTTGTCATCGATGTACTTGAAAACGACCATCTAAGATTGCAAACAAGTAATAATGTTAAAGTGAGGAGAGCAAAGTTGGGATTACAAAGTGGCAATCGCAGTAACAAGATCGCAATTGAAAATCATAATGCGGACAGCGCAACCGGGAGAGCTAAACACACAGAGCGAAATGTAGAGAGCGTAGTGCGAAGAGCACAACAGGAACAGCAAAACGCAAAAAGCGCAACGCAAGGAGCGAAATACGAATAGCGAAATGCGGAGAGCCAATGCAAAAAGTACAATGCAAAGAGCAAAACATGGATAGCAAAATGTGGACAGTGAATTGCAGAGAGCACATCGCAAAATGCCTAATGCAAAAAGCGCAACACAAAGAGCGTAACACGAAGAGCAATGCGGACACTGCGAATGGGACACTGCGAGCGCGACACTGCGAGCGCGACACTGCGAGCGCGACACTGCGAGCGCGACACTGCGAGCGCGACACTGCAAATGCGACGCTGCAAATGCGACGCTGCAAATGCGGCGCTGCTAATGCGACGCTGCTAATGCGACGCTGCTAACAAACGACGCTGCTAACAAGACTCCAGAAACGAGACTCCAGAAACGAGACTCCAGAAACGAGACTCCAGAAACGAGACTCCAGAAACGAGACTCCAGAAACGAGACTCCAGAAACGAGACTCCAGAAACGAGACTCCAGAAACGAGACTCCAGAAACGAGACTCCAGAAACGAGACTCCAGAAACGAGACTCCAGAAACGAGACTCCAGAAACGAGACTCCAGAAACGAGACTCCAGAAATGCAAGGCCAATACTGACCACTTGGTTCAACGTGTCCTCCAACTCCGCTTCCTCGGGATTCTTTGAGCTTTTCTTCAGCAGAGAATCGCAGTATTTAGCCAGAAGCTCCGGTGACTTGCTGGAAGAATTGGCTAGCTTGGTCACGGCATTGCTGTTGATGAAACGTCCACAGGCCTGGATGGGAACAGAAAACCACAAAAAACAGAAACTGTGAGTACACCTTTGTGGCTCTGGTTCGAATCTCACTGGAGAATTTTGAGTTTTGTAACTGTCACAAACTGCGTTATCTCCATGTGTGATTGAGGATGTGTATGATAAAAACCAACCTGTGTATAGGTCAGCTCAGTACCTCATCTACGTTCCAAAAAAAACCAATGAAAAACTGTGTCCATGCTTTCGAGAAATTGTGCAAAGCTAATGTCCTATTTAGGCTGGTTCCCTAGCTATAGTACACGGACAATAATACCACGGTAGTCAGGGGCCTAGTTATGTTCACATGAGGGCATCTTTGTAAAAAAATGTGTGTGCACACGCATTTATATGAACTCATCTTTAATTGTTGTTTTCTTATAAATAGATATAATCTCGGGCAGAATCATTGCATTGGACAGTTGGAGCCACTTCGATCTTCCATTTGAGTAAGGTTTTAGTCAGATGGTTTATTCAAATGTTGGGACATTGCAAATCCTGTATACAGGTTTTAACCCCTTCGCGGCGGCTGGGCATTTTCCAATTTATTCCCCTGGAGCGGGAGACTGCACTAGCAGTTTTTGGTTATGCAGTATACATGTATGTCTCTGGGGCTGGAGACTTGATGACTAGTTTTTATTTTAAGTCGTAAATCAATCTTATTTCCCAAGTCTAGTCACAAGTCATTTTCTCCATAGTCAAGTCACAGGTAAAAAAACCAAAACTGACTTGACCCCAAGCCAACAAGATGAGAGACCAGCTCTGCCCTGGTACTGGCCCATGGGCTAATTCTGTATAACCGCCCCAAGACAGTCACACTTAGAACAGCATATGCAGTTCCCCGTCGCGAAGTGGTTAAGTGTCAAACGCACCTTATCAAGGGCAGCGACAAAACCAGAATCGTTGGTGAACGACGTTAGAACTAAGGCATTGTATTTCCTGTGGACGTCCAGAATGGTTTGCACGTACATTTTGGGGTCCTGAAACAAAAACAAAGAAAACTACAGTTCATTAATGTTTTTAATATATACAATGCTTAATCCTTTGGCAAGGTTGACTACACCAGCCTTCGTAAGAGCCGCCGAGGCAGGGTGTGCCACTCTGCCTGAAATGCCTCCCTGAGTTCCTGCACTTCTAGGGTTGTTTGGGAGATGCACAGATCCAGAGGTCAGCTCATCCCATGCAGGTTCAATCGGTTGAAAACCCAATAAAATTGGGTTTTCTGAGAGCCACTAACTACAGGATTCTCCTAGAAACATGAAATGTCACATTTCATTGCTGTGGGAATCACTTTGTTGAAACAGGTCCTCTTGGATCTGGAGGAAATCACTGAAGCAGAACAGTCTTATAAGCGATTCCAAAGTGATTGGTCGATCAGTGCCTGTTATCCACAAGTTCACTGTATTCAACAAACCTTTGTTCTGATCAAGAATTGATATTTTAAGAAAACTGTGTTTACTTTTTAGGAGAGAATTCAAGTTTTTTTTTTATAAAAAGGTAATCTGCAAAGTTGTGGGGTTGGTCTGTCCCCATATTTTTTATTATTATTTTTTCCTTCATGTCATGCCTCAAGTAGTTTTTTCATTGTCTTACCAAGATTTTAACACCAATGTTATGGCGTTTTGACATCACGTACGTACGCGTTATTATCAACTACACACATATTAATGTACGTACGTATTATTATCAAGTACGTACGTATTAAAAAAGCACAATACTTAAATGTCCCCTCCGTGTCTTCGTAGTGCATTGCACATACCTTGCACGTCGCCATTTTTTCTTTCATCCTTGTTCCCAGTGAAAGTTGTTGATTAGTACAAGACTGTATGCATAGGTTGGCAATGCAACCTTGATCCTAGAAATATGCATGCCAAACAAAGGACACTTCAGACAAAATTGAGGCCATTGTAACCTTCAATTACTGTTTAACTGCCAATTATTTGACAAAGGTAACGAGCCAGTTTTGTTTCTACTTAAAGTTAATTTATAAGTGGTTTACGGCCTATAAATCAGGTATCCGTTTTCAAATCATATCTGACTTGTTTGTGCAATAAACGAATACACCTATGTCGACCGCTCTGTCAGAAAATGCCCTCTCCGACAGAAACGCTTGGTGGCATTATATATTATTAAATGCTCGAATTCACAAAGATAGACCAACGAAGAATAACTACGACTTCCCAAACTCACCGATAAAGCCGCATCTCCGCACTTTTCGATGGCCGATAAGCCTTGGTTGTAGATGTGTTGCTCTAGTAGTGTCATTAGTTCGTTCAGACCGTTGGGAACCCTGTACACTAGACTGTACATTCTTGCTAGATCTGTGAAATTTGAACAAATTGAGTTTCTTAAACGGACAAAATTTTTGGGACTGGCTTGCAAGTTTTTCTACATGGTACATAAATTTCCCCCCTTTCGAATTTGGATCTTTTGTAGAGAATGGAAAAACAAAATTGGGACCGTTGGTATAAAAAAAGATGGAAAATACAATCTGGCAAGCTAAAAAAAAAGCAGAAATCCACTTCAAATTTGCAAATTTATGAAACGTTTGTGACGTCCAGATAAAAGATGCTTAAAAAAAATTAAAATACAAACAATTATAAACTTCAAAATTGTATGACAGTCGAAGTTAAATTGTATAATCTAAAGCACACATTTTCTACTTCAGCAGCATGCTAAAAAGGCATTATTTTATGTAATCTGTTAGTAAGCTAAAGGGCTGTCCAAAGTTGTCAACATTTTCACGGTTCTACAAAGTGTGGGAAGGGGGAAGGCAGGGGGAAGGGGAGGTCGAAGGCCACATAAGACTTTACATGCACTGTAAAATGTTGACATTTCATGGTAGTAACAACATTTTTTGATAAATAGTATTCTTCGGTTTCTTGACAACCGGTTGCTATCCGCCATTACTGTGTCCATACTATGGGACGTCAAAGCGAAAATAATTCAACACTGATAATTTAATGTCAACCCTGAAAAACGGTCTCGAATTTTTAAAAAACTTTTAATAAATTTACCATTTAAAAATCATGGCCGGATTTTCGTTTCGGTCAAGTTGTCCTGGTGATGAGTTCCTTGGGACCGAGTTGACCTGTGACATGTGTGATGGATGGAACACATGCATGATGTGCCCGCGACTGGTCACGTGAAATGTTGCCACATTTTTCACAAATTGTTGCAAGGTATTTTTTTGAAAATGTTGACACATATTTTCGCAAATGTTGCGCAAGAAAACAGGTTGGCATGACTTTAAATGTTGAAACCGGCATTACCGTGCTTTTGTTGGCAAGTTTTTAAAAATGTTGAGACTTGTTTTTCAGGATTGATGGTTGAACTATAAGTGTTGAAATATTTCCGCTTTGGCGGATAGCAACCGGTTGTCAAGAAAGTGAAACTCAAGAATTTCGGAGGGAGGGAGGGGGTCTTTAAAAATACTACGCTCTGTAGAACCGTGAACATTTTGACAACTTTGAATGGCCCCTAAATCACGATACTAAACAATGCTATGTTTTTTTGGCACTATACATTTTGAACCATGTAAATGACAAGTTTTTCACCTTCATTTTTATCCGAATCTAGTAGATTTTGGAATTCCGAGTGGAAGATGTCTAGATGTTTCTCAATCAAGACTCGCTCGCAGCGCTTGGCGAGTTCGTCATGTGTGCTTTCGTGGAGGTAGACCTGAACGCGTCGTCTTTCTTCCATTAACCGGTACTCCGCCTGAAAAACAAACAAACAAATGCACACATTTAGTAAGATGGTTGGTCGAGCATGAGAACACTGGTTCAAATATTGAGCGTACATGCATGTGCGAAGCAACACACACAAAATGTGGATTTTAAAAAAACTGTCCGCGTGTTGTCGTTTTTAAAATGCCGCACGCGCGCGTTGCGATATGTTAAAATTATTTGATCATGTACTCGGCTTGTAAATTTGTTTTTTACTTGATCACGATGTAGACTAAAGAAAGACATTTTAATCTTACTTGGTGCAACAACCATGGCGCAACAACGTAAAGCAAGGTTAAGCAACAGAGTTAAGTGCAACCAATGCGCTTATCTTGCTCTTTTTGCTGGTTAGCACTCGGGCCACGATTGTCAAATGACACCTGAAATGGTGGAAGGCATGACGTCACCAGAAAGCAGTCTACTGTAAATGGGCGTATTTTTCAAATACAAAAATGCTGTGCACACCGTTAAGTCTTTCCATGGTAAAGGGGGCATTTTGGTAACACAGTTTTCCGGAAATACCTTTGTCTAGTCTCAAAATAATAAGTTTCAGTTGGTCTGAAGAGATAACTAGGCCCAAAAAGGGTTACAAATAGTGTGACAACATGCCTTTCTAAAAACCCTGTGTACAAACTTCCAATATACGCTCGTAACCAGGACGGCCTAAAATGTAACAAGTGCCCGTCCCGGTTACAAGCGTATATTTGAAATTTGTACACAGGGTTTTTAAAAAGGCATGTTGTCACACTATTTGTAACCCTTTTTTTGGCCTAATTTATCTCTTCAGAACAACTTAAACTTATTTCTTTTATTTTGAGACCAGACAAATGTATTTCCTAAAACATATGGTCTGTGTAGCCAAAATGCCCCTTTACTGTGGAAAGACCCACTTGTGAACACAAACAATTCTAAAGTTTTAAAAACTAATAATAATAATAATAATACAAGCATTTGTAAAGCGCCATCTATCTATGTAAACATATTCCGAGGCGCTGTCCAGAACTCTACAGATAATTAATATACGTACATGTATGTATACTTGAAACAAAACCAGCAATCTAATTATAAGTTGAGTTAAACAAGAATGTTTTAAGAAGGCATTTGAAGGTATGTAAAGATTGACAGCTACGAATTTCCTGAGGCAAAGAGTTCCATAGAGTGGGCGCCGTAACTGAGAAGGCATGGTCCCCATACGATGTTCTTGTTCTTGGTGTCACAAGAAGATGTTTGTCAGATGACCTTAGGTGGCGATTAGGGGAATACTGGGTGAAGAGATCCTGCAGATATGTTGGTGCGCTGTCATTGAGGGCTTTCCAGGTAAGTAGGATTATTTTGAAGGCAACCCTCTGTTTGAAACTAAAAGAAAAATCACTGCATAAAATTTGACAGAGTGTAACACTTACCCTTTTCATGTATTCTGTTACAGGGTTTTGCTGCAGGAAATCGGTGCTTTCAGTCATGTAGAAACACTCGGTCTCTGATAGGAACTGGCTCTCAAAGGATTCCTTGTAGACGCTCAGCGTTGGACCTCGACTTGAGACCTCTTCCTCGTTAAGACCAAGCTCGACTAACAAATAAAAAAGTTAAATTTGGTTAAGTTAAACTCAATTAACACTAAAGTCCAGGGGCAGTATTCAATTTAAGACTTAGATTGAGTGAAAACTTTACTCAGTAGTTAGCTTGGCTAAGAAAATGACCTACGGTATCCCGTATTCAAATGTCTTCTAAAAATTTTACTTTAGGGTCTTTCTATAAATTAGGGGTCCAATGTTGGTGTCCCCCGTTACATTTTACATCTCGTTTTTGTAAATTCAGGACACATACTTTAAATACTTTCCATCTCAAAGAGTGAGTACATAAAGTACAATTCATAAAAAATGGTTTAAAAGCCATTTTAATGATTTTTGTACGAAAAATAACACATATCAGGTGGGACACTAAATGTCACACTTTTGGACCCCTGATTTATAGAAAGACCCTTTAGCAAGTAAATTACATGGATAAATCGTGACATAACAAATTAACGCAGGGCGCGGAACTCCCTAAGCAGCTAATCGAATACTGCGTAGGAGGCACATAGCCAGAGCTGCCAACCCTCCCGGATTTTGGGAAATACATCTGGCTAAAACAGGTTCATTCCGTGACTCCAAACACATCTAAAAATCCCCAAGGTTGTTTATTAACAATCCAGGAGGGTTTTTATCTTTGTCAGGACTCGCAAAATTAGTCATTTTCCGAAGAATCTGTTGCAAAATCCGGGAGGATTGGCAGCTCTGGCAAAACCTGTGCATTCTCATGAGCATATTTTCTTACGCAAAACGCACAACATGCGCACCTAAACAAAAGCTGTCACAACCGGTTACAGTGTGCATGTGATGTACGTATAATTTGCTTAAGTGTGCTTCCCTGCCTTCTCAAAGTTAAGTAAAATACTTTGCCGACAAGAACTATTTGAATACCAAAGATACTTAAGAATTTTACTGAAGTAAAAATTTACAAATTGAATACCGATTTTGGCAAAGAATTTTGCTTCAGCCAAAAACTAAGTAAAATTTATATATAATTGGCTTAAAGGGCCATGACATGCTAAACAACTTTTTGCCTAATCTTTGCTTCATATGATGGATTACTTGTTCAGCAAGACATGCTATTGTTCGTTTGGATGTAAATTCAATAAAAGGTAGCCTTTTTCAACTTTGAAGATTTCATTGCAATAAACCACACACAGAGGGCACTGTTTGGAGTGCATCACATAAGGAAGACAGAAGGGAAAAGTTAAGAAAAAACATAAGACTTCAAGTTGGACTTGTGGCAAATTGCTGCAGTTTTCTCCCCCAGTTTTGTCATGGCTTACAACAGGAAACATGTAGAACAAACTCAAACAGCCATGGATTACAAAAGTTCTAGGACGTTTGAGAAAAAAGGTGGAATCTTTTGTGCACAGTTGAATGTGATTTTCCTGTGTTTGCCTTTTGTGACATGACCTTGGTCATGAATATGCATAAAAACTAAAAATCTTTGTTTTAACCCCCCAAAACAAGCTCCAAATAGGATTTTTATGAATGTAACTGAGTATATTGGTTTTATAGCATAGATTTCATTGATAATGAAAATAATTGAATATCGTCCCAGGAACCAATTTCACAAAGCCGTTTAGCACAACATTCATTTGCTTTGCCAAAAATTGGTTTCCAGTAAATTTTTGTCAACTTTTGCTCTCAGCAAAAGTAGCAGAATACCATTCAGTTGTAATACATGTCACATATGATTTGGGCTGGTAACCTACCGTAACACTGAATAACCCCACTGACAAGTCTAGTGTTGATTGGTTCCCCATGTCGTTCTCTCTCTATCAGCTTGAGTACGGCATTGGTGACCTGACCAAGTGTAAACAAAAACAAAATTCAATATGGCCGGTACTCATCCAAGGTTTCCATGGCATGGAGTGACTAGGAGCATTGCTCAACGCTGTACGGAGAAAAATAGAATAAGGAGCCACGGCACCTAAGAAAAAAAAGATGGGCGCCAGCATTTTTGTTTTCAACTTGTTTGTACACAAGGCAATTGGAGCCGAGTCGGTCTGGGGCCGAGTTTGTACACAAAGCAATTGGGGCCGAGTCGGTCTGGGGCCGAGTTTGTACACAAAGCAATTGGGGCCGAGTCGGTCTGGGGCCGAGTTTGTACACAAGGCAATGGGGGCTGAGTTTGTACACAAGGCAATGGGGGCCAAGTCGGTCTGGGGCCGAGTTTGTACACAAGGCAATTGGGGCCGAGTCGGTCTGGGGCCGCAGTCAGATACCTGGCATGTACTATGCATGTACGTATTTGCACACAAGCTGCATTGGACACAATGCAGACCCAAGCTATGGCCGTGGCGCGTGGCAAAATGGAAAAATAATGAAGTGATCGCGATCGTCGTTTGCATGCCGCAAGTGAGAGAGCAGGGGTTCATTTCACAAACGTCCTAAGATCCATCTTAGGGGTTCTTAAGTCCTATTGTAGGACTTAAGCACAGTCAACTCCTATCACTAAGTCTTTTTCCACTAAGTCTTATTTGTGAAATGAACCCCTGAACACTAGATTGTACCGTCCTTCACTGATGCCCACCTTGGGCGACTAAGGTGCGATGGTTGTGGTCGCCAGTGGCGATAAGAATTTAACCACTGGTCGTGTGTGAGCATTTTTAGGCGCCAATGCGACCATTTTAGTCGCACCGTACAGCGTTGGCATTGCTACTCCCCCTGGATGGAATGCCAGTCCATCGCAGGTTTACCCCCAGCAGTTAGTTGGGTTTCCCCCAACAGGTCCACTTTTTTCTCTCAAAACTAACAGAAATATCAGTAGGAGTTAAAACGTACCTGTTTGTTTAGTGGTCTGAATAAGTGTTCTCTCCATGTAACTAGAGCAAGCTGGAAGAAAAGCAAAATTAACAATAATCTAAATTTGTGTGTGTTTATGACGTCATTACACATATGTCTAAAATTGCAGAATCAGATTTAGAGACTGGTTATGCCACACTTATGTACCTACTTACTATGTATGTAAAAAATGAAAGAAAAACCCAGTTTATGCAGCATAAGTGGACAATAAACTGCAGCGGAGAGGTTTTTTCCTTGGGTTTTTCCATTGATAATGTAGACACCAAGCACCTACAATGCGGTATCCAAAATATGCTGGTCATGTAGGAAAACTACCATACGAATTCGCCACTTGAGACTTCATGCATTAAGTCTATGGAGCATGACACAAAAATCCTGTGTTTTCAAAGAAACGTGATATTTTCTTATTGCTAAAATCATGTTTCCTAACCAAATTTACACTTTCTGGGGGCATTATCATGTCATATTATGAACGATTAGTGGCGAGGGTGTACGGTATTTATATCTCCGCTTGATTAGGTTTATGCATTTCTCGCGATTTTATTTGGGCTTCGGAAGGTGTATTTAAAATATGCCGGTCATGTATGCAGGATCGGCAAAACGAGAGTCGCTCGCTGTTGAATGTACGTTCCGGAACAGAAAAACTCATCATTTTCTGATGATGTCCTGTCGAATAAATATAAACAATCAACGGCGATATTAATTTTATTAGATTGTCGCAAGATTTAACAGCTGCATGTCATCTTATTTCCCCTATTTCAAGTCAAGTTTGCTGTATAGTGTATCATCTCCCTTCGTTTGGGTTCAATCGGCAACTTTAAACCAGTCTCATAACACAAAATCGTTAATCCTTTTCTTGAATTTATCATTGCAGTTTGGAAACGATCGAGCTTTCAAAGTTGACGCCCATTTCAAGTCAAACAAGACGTTCTAACTCATTATTTTGATGAAATTTCATGGCGAGTACATGTTGAACATATTCATTCAACATGTAATTTCGGATGGTCCAGCCTAAAAATACATAGAGTAATGTGCGAGGTATTCCAGGTACCGTACAGGCTAACATGTCCCAGAGGCAGGACTCTAGGATTTATACAAATCTATCACGCAACTGGCTTATTGAATGGGTAAACTGTCTTAGATGTTTATGAATGTTCAACGAAACTTGACGTCATCTTACAGAGTAAATCTCATAGATCCCTTTCCGTCCTTCATCGCATTCCCGGCGCACCCAGTGTCTATTGAGGTAGGCACACACTCCATCTAGAACTTTACTGGAGAACTGGTAGTCCTCCCATTGCTTAGTGTAGAAGGTCAGAACGCTTTCATCCATCAAATCGGAACCATCCTACAACAAAAAAGAATTTCAAAACTCAGAAGATTGTTTAAAGGAGCGTGCCCAGATCACATTTTTAAGCCCCCCATTTTTCCCCATGGGTTTTGATACGATATCATTTGCCATATTCTTCTCATTACCATTCTGAAATTTTGCGCTCTCAATCCATATATTTTCAAGGATATCATAAAAGAAAAACACTGACTTTTCTAAACTAATTTATCCGTTCCATAAAGCAGTGCAGTTATTCCACCAACCTTTTAATTTCGACATGAGTCTTTTCACGGTAAATGATGCATTTTGGCAACACAGACCATATTTTCCAGAAAATGCCTTTGTCTGGTCTCAAAATAAAAGAAATAAGTTTGTTGTTCTGAAGAGATAACTTAGGAGCTAAAAGCGTTACAACTAGTGTGACAACATGCCTTTCTAAAAACCCTGTGTACAAATTTCCAATATATACACTCATAACCGGGATGGCCTAAAACGTAACACAAGTGTCTGTCCCGGTTACGAGCGTATGTATTGGACATTTGTACACAGGGTTTTTAGAAAGGCATGTTGCCACACTATATGTAACCCTTTTTGGGCCCAAGTTATCTCTTCAGAACAACTTGAACTTATTTCTTGAGACCAGACAAAGGCATTTTCTGGAAAATATGGTCTGTGTTGCCAAAATGCCCCCTTTACTGTGGAAAGACCCACATTCCAAATTGGAGATTGCACATTTTCTGTTTTCTTCCCATGGATAGTATTTTTGGGAGGTATTATTAGGTTAGTATTTTTGGGAGGTGTTTTATTTGATTGTTAGGTTAGAACGAAATCTATTTTCTGGAAAAATCTGGTCATGCTCTTTTAACGCAAGATTGTCGCACAACTTACTTAAAAAGTTGTATGTACAAGTGGGCTATGCATATGTACAATGTTTTGTGAAATCCGCTGTTAAAGTTATGCCTGTTTTACTAAAAGAGCCGATTTTAACAACTGTTTACCTTAAGTAAGTTGATGAGGTACGTTTTCAGGAAGTCTTTGAGACGCTTGTAGAGCTCTAGACCAACGAATTGTGCCCCTCCCTGGGCGGGGCCCTTCTTGCTTTTAGCTGATGAACTCCGAGCTTGCTGTAGCTGATGCACGTTGGTACAGTAGTTATAGACATGACTGGGGAAAGGAACTTTGTTAAGGAACTATAAAAACAGTTTGTGGTGGGCTTGCAGTTTGTAAATTCAGAGGCTGCAATACTAAGGGCGTATTTCATTAAATACGAAGGGAAAGAATTTACAAGTCGGACATCACCCGAGGCCTCATGTACAAAACAGGTGAGACTAGCTGAAAACTGTCCGAGTTTTTCGAATTTTTTTATTTTATAATCTGTACTTACGGATGGTAAACTGTTACAAATAATTTTATCCCCCTTTGTGATTGAAGATATGCATGATTAAAACCAACCTGAGCAAAAACCAGCTCCGTACTTCGTCTAACTTTTCAGAAAATAGTCAAAGGGTTTGATGTCATTTCGATCCAAAACCACTTCACCCTGAACCATTTCGCCCTGACGGCTGTTGGCCTGTGCACGAAGTGTTTTTGGGGCGAAGTAGCATTTGGACGATGTAGTGTTTGGACGAAGTGATTTGGGGTGACATGGCACTCGGGCGAAATGGCACTGGGGCGAAATGGTTTTGGGGCGAATTGAATTTAGACGAAAACTAATTGTTTTACTCATTTCTCAAAGACTATAGCACTTCAGACAAAACCATTTCAGGGAAAGTTTTCTATCGTCGTGATGTTTATATTGTGTAAGTTATGTGTAAATCTGTGAACATTTCTGTTCTACCTTAACATGATTATGTTTGTAATTGTGCCTCATGAAAAAATTTGATAAATTCCAGGAACAACAGCATCACATAACTAAAGAATAATGTTGATAAACTGCCTTGTAGAAATTTCAGCCACATAGATACAGTAATACTTCAGAAAACCTGAAAAATCCATGCATGGTTTTTGTGTTTAATAAATGGTAAAAAATAATTTGCAAACGATTTTTATAAAAAAAGCACATTCAGTTAGCAATTTCTTAAAAAAAAAAAAAAACATGTGGTGTTTGTTACCATTGCTATCAACACTTGTACTCGGGTTTTTCTTGTCAGCACAGGAATAACATTTTGGATCTCTTCAAATAATGAATTGGGGTTTTAAAGCACTTAAACTGTCTAGCAAAAGGATACGTGTATAGTTCCATGTATCTCTTCTTGGGCATGGCGTGTTTGGAGTAAACATGTTGAATGCCAGCTTTGAGGTCGTCCCATATCTGGTCCAAGCTGGTCAGTTTGGGTCCGTGGGGATTCTGACCCCGGCTTTGACCCCTGGACATGATTGCTGCGTCCTGGCCGAACGTCCGAAAACTTTGGCACAGTAACTACTCTTCACAAAATTGTTTCTTGTTTGGTACGTGGTCACACTATACTCGAAACACAATGAACAGTGATTCTCATTCATGTATGTCTCCTGACAATCCACTTAATTTTGGTGTTCTGTTGTCTGTACATGTAGGTTCCAAAATCATTTCATCTGCAATGCAAAAACAAAAGACTATCAATAAATTTGTAGAAATGGTATAAATAACATACACGTTCGCCACAAATTCTTCCAAATATGACATGATAATGCCCCAAAAGGGTTACATTAAGTGAGAAAACATGATTTCAGCACAAAGTTTTTCAGTGAAAACAGTTACGATTTTTGTCATGCTCCATAGACTTAGTGCATGGAGTCTGAACTGGTGAACCTGTATAGTATTTTTTCCAAAACACTTTCTGCCAAAGTTGATTCTGTGATTTTCAGTGCGTCAAATTCCCTCTACACCGCTATTTCTCAAAGCCCTAACGAACAACCTTCCCACAATTCAGTTCTGCTTCTGTATAAACTCATCCGAGCGATAACTGCGATTAGGTCTATGGGACAAGTTGAAAATTAATTATATTTTTATCATCAAACCAGCATTTTGCATGGTTTACAGACGAATCTTCAGTGCCCATGTATGGTTGCCTTAATTTCACGACTTAATTTCACTCCAGTCTAAATTCTCTCCACAGCGCTTTTTCTCAAAGCGACACGTCGATTTTTCACGCAAAAAGGCTCAGTGTGAATCCACCCTTAGGAGTATATCAAACATTCCGACAAACATGTCCCAAAACATAAATGCTGCAAATGCGAGAAATCATCGGGGATTCCCTTCGTGGCGGGGGAGTCCATGTAACACGGACTCGCAGTGCAGAACAGTAGAACACTCAATCCAACCATGCCATGGCTATACAGCGCGTGTTGCATTGCGCATGCCGAGCTGCGATCGCTGTACTCGGACTCTCCCACTATGAACATGATGAAGGGAATCCCCTATGATTTCTCGCATTTGCAAAATTTCTGTTTCGGGACATGTTTACGTTTGTCAATAGGCCTATGTTTGATATGGTTGTCGGACGCTTCGCCCCATTTCCACTTCGCCCCATGTCAGTTCGCCCCATACCACATCGCCCCATTACCACTTCGCCCCATCGCCACTTCGCCCCATTGCCACTGCGCCCCATTGCCACTTCGCCCCATTGCCACTTCGCCCCATTGCCACTTCGCCCCATCGCCACTTCGCCCCATTACCACTTCGCCCCACCTATGCTATTTAGCCGGCAGTCAGTAAAAAGTCTCTCTTCTGTGAATTACTTATAAATATTGGGGGGAAATCAGAGTTGAATTTGGTGCAGTTCTGCAGTAACAAACTTTTATACGGCTGGAAATACAACTAACTCACAAGACCACTTGACTTTTCGGAACCAGAATTTGGTTCCGAAAAGTCACGTGACTTTGGATTTTTCAAAAGTGCTCAAAAACGGCTAAATTTGACGGCGTCTTTTCAGGATATATCTAATTTACTCTCGAATGCGCTTCAGAATAATGTATGGGTCTATTTCGAGCCCAAAATAGCCCAACAAAGAAGGTGTGTTCCTTTAAGTTCGACGCACTAGACCGCTCGGCAAAACATCATCCCACCCACCCTACGTGTTCAATGGGTAAGCACCATCACGTTCCCCACTTTTACTTAGAAAACAGTTTGCTAAAAGCTGTGAGAACTGAATCATTCAAAAAGTGGACGCTAACAAATGAGACCTCACTTTCAAATGAGACCTCAAAGAAAATATCCACGAACGGTTAGTTATTATAGACTTTTCCTTGGTTTACTGACTGCCGGCTAAATAGCATAGGTGGGGCGAAGTGGTAATGGGGCGAAGTGGCAATGGGGCGAAGTGGTAATGGGGCGATGTGGTAATGGGGCGAAGTGGTAATGGGGCGAAGTGGCGATGGGGCGAAGTGGCGATGGGGCGAAGTGGCGATGGGGCGAAGTGGTAATGGGGCGATGTGGTATGGGGCGAACTGACATGGGGCGAAGTGGAAATGGGGCGAAGCGTCCGACAACCGTTTGATATGTATCAAAGAAAAAGTGGTGAGAGGTTGATTCTTGAAATCCTTTTGGTTTTCGTGAATATGAGTTGGCATCCGCCTCATCATAGGTTTATGCACAATTAGCCGGGCAATTTTGTCATCCAATCCCATGCCATGATGCATTGATTCAGAACGTCGATAAGGTTTATTCGAATATTCGAGTAGGCCAAAACATGCTAAATCATCGTACAATAATTTCTGTTCATAAATGCCTACATGCAGCACTGATTCTGTTCCTTCCTTAACACGAATAAACATGATTGATTTCTTACTATTTCATACAAAAACAACATCGATTCGAAATGACGTCGAACTCCGAACATTTTCGGTACGTTTACACTTTATAACTTCGCGTTTGACGATTTCCGTGCATCGCGCATCATACAATGTAATAGTCTGGTGGTGCCGCACATCGAATTAGTTTTACATTAGATATGAGTAGGGCTCCGTGCATGGTGCCGGTATAGCGCCCTCTAATGCTTATGTTTTGCATTGTACTTGTATTTCCCGTTATACATATTATATAGATTTGCCGAACTGATCAGCTGGTCTTATGGTGTAATGGTTAGCACTCTGGACTTTGAATCCAGCGATCCGAGTTCAAATCTCGGTAAGACCTCTCGGCTTTTTTTTTTTCCCCTCAACAGATCATCCTTTCAAAGACAAATTTTATCAACGACACTGCATACAATCCAAAATCTTTGTTTTTCGTGGTTTTCTTTTGCTAATTATACAAGATTATTGTAAAAACAACGTACTAGGCCTAGGCCTAATTTGCGAAGCCCCTTTGCCTTATTAAATATGTCTGAGGTCCACTTGGACATTTTGCCTACTATAAAGTATAATTTTTTTAGAAACAAGCTTTTTAGTAATATACTAAGTCAATAGAAAAAAACCCGATCTGTAATTTAGCTCATGTTCTCCGAATTCGTCATCGATGTGTAAAAACCAAGGCCACGGAACTTTTGCCCAAATTTGGTCATGGTACGGTGAACAAAATCTCGGTTAGCTGCACATGGCCCACATGTGGCGCGCCCTCACATGTTCAATTTTGGGATATCTGAGAAATGTTTAAAGGAGTCCAGATCACATTTTGAGCGCCCCAATTTTCCCAAGGATGCCGAGATTTTGATACCAGATCATTCGTCATATTTCTCTCATTACCATTTTGATGTACCTTGCACTATCAATCCGTAAGAAAATGTAGCTATATTTTTTAAATTAAACTTTTTGTGCTCAGTTTATCTCAACTGAACATTATAATAGACTTCTTAAGTGTGACGTCAGTTGCCAGAATAACTGGGTCTAAACATTCTGATGATCTGAAACGCCCATATGCTATAGCGCTGGTTTTAGTGTATAGACCCAGTAACCTTGACAACACACGGAGTGTGACGTTCTCACTTTAGTACTCTGTTTTAATGAGGTAGGACTTTTTAAAACTAAATTTTCTTTGTTATATTTTTGTGTTTTAGTATTTGTTATTGTCTTGTATTCATTTTTACAGTGACAAAATTATGAAGTACGGGGAAAATGTCGCGTTTAAACTTACAAAAGAACACACCAAAAACAAAATAGACCAAAAGAAAGAACACAAGAAACACCAATTTCTAGGTCAAAAACTATCTTTTCAAAACGTCTCAAATGCTGTACAAAGGAATTTAAGTGAGTTGTGTTAATTAAGTTT
The DNA here is from genome assembly GCA_037783545.1 of Henricia sp. BOLD:AAB3569. Classification (NCBI taxonomy): domain Eukaryota; kingdom Metazoa; phylum Echinodermata; class Asteroidea; order Spinulosida; family Echinasteridae; genus Henricia; species Henricia sp. BOLD:AAB3569. Next base: position 756,406 of record JBBELK010000577.1, on the reverse strand, counting down.
TGAGCTGTAAGCTGGCAAGCTTTTTGACGAATGCGTTTTACATTGTAATATTATTGTGACGAATGTGTTTTACATTTTACAGATTTTTCAAAAGTCAAATCAATGACAAAAACTCCTGTCATTTTCATCTTTTTTTCAACTGAAATTGGTTTGTACTCCAACAGTGGTTAATTTCTCGAATTTGAAATAATGAAATTTAAAACAATTTTGTGATCTGCAGGGAGACCTTGAAATTAATTGTAAAAAAAATTTCCCAAAAGAGAAACAAAGCCTATAAAGCTTCTTCGTTCTAGAACTAAATTAATTGGACAAAGTAATTTTGTTCTGCTGAGAAAAGGTCACAGGTATAGTTATTTTTGTAAATTCTCATAATTACCAAAAATAACAACAATACCTCTTTACAAAAATATGGTAAAGCCGTGATCTAGAAAGAGTAAAATAATTCAACGAACATTTTAAAAACGTCCTTCTGCGGCTTCAGTGTTGTTTTAAACAATTAAGGCAAGGGTACGGAATTTACAAAAACTTACAAAGTTCTGGCAAGGAATCACTTAACAATATCAATTAACCATAATCTTTGAATTGTAACTAAACTAAACAGAGTTGAATGTATATATACATCTACATGTAAGTGCCCATACTGGGTGAAAATAATTATGATACAAAAAAACAGTTCACCAAGTAAAATTAGTGTTCACTAGCAAGGACTTTGTCACCGGAACTTTGGGTACGAGAAACGAGATGGCTGGCGGTTCCTGTTGGAAGTGAATCGGTTGGAAGTGACCGGGTGCCTGGCGCTGATTGATAGGGTAGTTGTCCTGCCAGTCACCGAGCAAACTATCGGCAAAACACGGTGGGTCTGGGTTCCGCTGTTGTTGGTGTTCGTACACGGGCTTGTTCGGAACTGGAACCGGGCCTTCGAACCACCCAAAGCCGTCCAAAATATCTCCCCCGGTGCCGCTGTCGGGGCTCCCTGGCAAGCAATCGTCGCACTGCAGAACAGCGCAGATGTCGTCCACGCTCAGAAGAGGCAGCGAACGGACTTGGGAGGAGGGATTGGCATCTTGGGTTGAAGTGTTGAGACTTGAGTAGTCGAAGACACTACTAGTTGTGCTCTTTGCGGAGAGACATTGTCCGGGGATGTTAGGGCTGAGGTCTGAGGACAAGCTCCCGTAGTCTGATTCAGGTGTATGGGGAGGTTGAATTAGTCCTTGGTTGAGCGATAATCTGGTTGTTGTGGGTGCAGAGGAGATATCGGGTAGCATCCGGGCGATTTTGGTCAAGTAATTCACGGTGGATGGTTTGTAGGGGCGGGGCGATGGGGGTGGAAGTACAGACTCGAGTTTGCTTGGTCTTCGTCGAGGTTTCTTGAGAGGTTTGTCGCCTGTCTCGATTGAGTCCGCCTTTTTCCTCTTTGGGGTGTTCTTCTTAGACAGACTTCGCCGGTAGCATTTGGTCTGCGGCACGTCTTCGAGACTTGTCAAGACCCAAAGTGGCGCTCCCCGGGGTCTCCTTCCCTCAAGTTGCCGCAGAATGTCATCTGCATCCGTACTGTCAATTCTCTTGAAGCACTTGTGCAGGGCGAGGTTGTGTCGAACCGAATTCTTCCAGTGTTTTCGGTTCTTGGTGTAGAACGGAAAGCTATCCGAGATGTAGTTGTAGATTTCGTGTAGGGTACCCTGTCTCTCCGGCATGCTGAGCAAGGCCATTGTGATCAGGTCCAGATAGCTGTGATCGGGCCGAACGTCATCGTCAAGGATAACCGATGGTTGCGGCGATTCGACCCCCGGCTCTCTCTTGATCAAGGTGCTCTGAAAGTCCGATGACACTGGGGTCAAGAATGTGTCTATAATTGACTGGATTGCAGACACGTCGGCCATTACTGTTGTATTCGAAGCACTTACAGAACACAAGATTAGTTCATATGCGTAGTTATGCAGCACGTACGTCGACTCAAATGGCAGTCGAAAAAGGCTGCAAATTACTATAATGTTCTTTCAGACAAATCAGGTGTCAGAATGAATCAATAAGCAAAGTTCCCTGAATGAAAACTTAAAGATAATCCTCACCTTCATTCAAAACAACAACGACAAGATCACGATGCCCAAAACCACGGCTGTCATTTTCTCCATGACTGAGTACCTTCGAATGGTTGACCACGAGCTGAGGCGCGCTCGTGCGGGAAAAGGCCTGTCAAAATTCCCGGGCTCGTGGCGTGACGTCACAGCAGACGCACACGTGTTGATGGTGATTGGTCAGTTTGGTTTTAATTTGCATAATAATGTGGCAACAGGTGGCGTGCGCGCGTTCCAGGTAACGCTTGCGAAACAACGATGGTTTGCCTTTTAAAAACCATTTATAAGAAATTTTTACACAGGTTCCTGGGTGACCAAGGAATTTCTGAATTAAACTGCCAATTGCTTCAAATAATTTACACGATGCTTATATTTATTTACAAATTTATTTATAAATTTATCTGATCTAGGGTTTCTTTCGTTTCTCATTGTTTGCCTAATAATTTTTAATTTGTTGGACATTTTTGTGTGCGTGCTACCGCTACAAATTAAGTAACTTAATCAAATTTCGCTTACATCAAAATTAACACAATGTAAACACAATTTTATTAATAAATTTGTTGCAAAATTTAAAATGCTTTTAAACTACATGATAAAATGTGATCCGGCATAACTTCAAAAATGGTAGACGAATTGTAAGATATTAAAATCAACTTTTAATATGTTGTATTTTTTTCATACTCAATGGGTCAAAACGTGAGGGAGCGGATTTACAAAACTGGTTTAATATCAAAACAAAATTGTTTAAAACAACATCAGCCCCAACTCATAAAAACAGAAAAATCGTTTGGAAACATTGTTGACTACAAAAGACGTATTTTTATTGAACCGAAAACGATTACTTTAAGGTAATGAATTTACACAATTAGCACAGTTTGCAATAGTTTTGTGTACTACTGCGATTATTTCTAAATTAAATGTATCATTTTCTTTCTTGCTGTGAGTATATTATTCTTCCGGGCAGTCCAACGGAATTTTTTTATCTGAACTTTTTTTTTTAACTTTTAGACAATTAAAGGGTGTTGAGATTTTGATACCATATCATTTGTCATATTTTCTCAGTACTATTCTGAAATTTCTCGTTCACAATCCGTATATCTTCAAGTATACATGTATTGTCAAAAAACACCAATGTTTTGTAAACTAATCTATCCATTCCATAAAGCAGTGCAGTGATTACACCAACCTCTTTGCTTCCACATCCAAACTGGAGATGCAAATTTCCTGTTTTCTTTCATGGATATTATTTTGGGGAGGTATTTGATATTATTGTAAAAGGTTAAAGCGAAATTCATTTTCTGGAAAAATCTGAACGTCTCCTTTAAGTTTTCGCACTAAACTGATTAGGAATAGTGTTGGGTCATTAGCACACTATTCAGCAATGAATTGGTGTCCATTTCCAACAAGTGTCCTTAATCCGATTAAAGTTAAGTGTTGAAAAACATCGCGTGAGTGGCCTGGATATTGCATGCGTTTTTCTTGTAAATCGAAAACCTCGCCTATTGTACGCTTTTGTTCGTTCATTTACCACAACGCGTCCAAACTTGGTCTGGGGACCTGTCCGTGTGGTCTGCGGTGAAAATATCGATTGAAGACAGGAGAAGTGACTGCACGGGGTGGGGAAGTGGAATGGATAAAATCCATGATAAAATTAAAATCTATATACAGTTTGAAAAAATGAAGTTCTAAAAGGTCTTATTTCCCAAAATGAAGAGTAGGCCTATATTTATTACAAATCGTGGAATACAAAAGCAAATTTATGAAATGTGTTCGTTTTGTAATATTTCTGGGCTTTGACGATTCTAAACATTTTGAAATCAGTCTTTCCTTCCTCCATGATTCTACTTAGGAATCGCGATTCCATTCGGTATCGATTATATTTTCCAAACAAACGTTAGCACACACAAATTAGAAAAAATATCTTGCAAATCTGATACAAAATACTGCCTTAAATTTTTTAATTTTCAAAATTGATGTGTATTTCCTTGAATCGCCACAATGATGGGAATCGATTCCTCCAAACGACAGAATCGTAATTCTGATTCTCAAATTTGTATCGATTATTTTGTTTTGGCGACCATGACCAGAAACACGTTTTTGACGTCATTACTGATTCGGCCAATGGGCGCCTTCAATCGTCGGCAACCAAAGTCGTTTATTGGTTGAATTCATTGCAACGTCACATACATACTGGGTCGCAAAAACGCGGCCCAGTATTTTCTATACCGATAACTGTATTTCACGCTCAGCAGGGCTTTCCAAATAAAAAAAAAGAGAGAAACAAAGAGACAATTAGACAATTTACATTCAAGGTATTTCAATTCATATTCGACTTTATTTCTGACCAAAAGACGTCGAATTGTACTCCATGAGCACACGAATTAACACTTAACAGATATGGTTCGGTTAACAAATACATTTCATTGAAAGTCAATCTTCAACTTCGTTTTTAATTTCTGATCAAATAACATTCAAGAAAACCTAAATCAGTATTTTTATTTTAGAATTCTAAAAGAATTTTAAAATTCGTAAAAGAATTTTCATCCTAACGTGCAAAACAAAAGTGTCAAAATTAAGTACTCCTATGAGAATCTAACTACGAATAGCAAAATCAAAGTTAGCAGCATTTTTCCTTTTGTTTTAAGAAATACGTTTTTCTTACAACGGATGTCGAAGAAATATTATTTTAATATACTGGTTTTAATCTTTTTAATAATGTGTAAACCCCCAGTCTTAAACCAGAAAACAGTACACATGGTATCATGTACTTTTGCTACTCACAAAAAGTTCCCCAAAATTACCTGAAAATATTTTTCCTGTTTTCTCAATAAACGATATAATAAAAGCTTATCGGATATGCTTTAATATGTCAATTATTGTAGAAAACACGAAAAACAAATTCAGGGCTGAAAAAAGGGGAAATTTTCATATGTTATCACAAAAGAAAGCAGACCGTCGTTTTTAAATGACAATTTGAAATTCCTCTATAGACAAGTGACAGGACTTTTACTTAATAAGTATAATAATAATGGTGGAATCTTATATAGCGCACATGTCCACCCTGGGGGTGCTCCTGGCGCTGTTGCCATTATTTACGCTGCCATCAGGAAATCACCAGAACCATTTCGCTGCTGCTGCCCAGGCGCTTAACCCTGTCAGCAGTTAGATTGTCGCTTGGGTTGACGAGGCAACTGGGATTAAGTGCCTTGCCCAGGGACACAGACACGTTGGTCGAAGTGGGGCTTGAACCCACAACCTCTGATTGGGAGTCCTGCTTCATACCCACGAGACCACTCGCGCTCCCCTTTACATTTTTTTTTGCCATTCTCACGAATAAACTACTAGATTTGTTCACGGAACAAAATAGTTTGTTTGTCATGACATCACTAAGTAGTACTTGTTTTAAGTAAATTTCAATAAAAAAAAAAACCAAAAAGAATTTTCAGAATTTTCTTGCCAACAATTTTGTGAACATTTACATTATCGATTTGCATATTACGTAAGAGTTGTCACCTAATTGCGTCACAAGTCAGGTCAGGTCAGGTCACAATAGCTCAATGAATGCCTTTGTTACAGTTCAACAGGTAACAAAAGATTCAGCTTGTATTGAGACCACGCTTGTGGTCGACTGGGTTGGGTTGTTTTCTACAGGACAACAATAGCCTAATCTTTTATAACTTGGTCCCTGGATGTGTGCCATGTTTGAAATAGAAACCTTGCATTTACAATTATAGAAAACGAAAACTGTCCATAGGCCTATTGAATTTTGGAAAGAATTAAATAGTCCATCATAGCTACAGACCTTGTATACAAAACATATGATACTGCCTACAAATTTCAGTGTTTTCTACGATTTTTCTCCCCTTTTGCACTTACTGATACTTTATAAATCATTTTATGAAGAAAAATATCAATGATCAACTTCCCAATCTTCACCTGGATTTTTCCTGACTTTTTAGCAAAATTATGAAATATTTTTGTGGTCATATTTTCGAAGCCTGTGGCCCACTCACTACATGTACATCATTAGCAATGATCTAAATACATGTAATCTTAAAATTGTTGACAGCAATGGTAACAAACACCACAGATTTGTCTGTCCAAAATTATACCTTTCCGAAGGAACTTAACTGGCGGTGGTGGTTTTAAGAAAATGAAAATGAAGATAGTTAACAACTGTCAGCTGTGTTTAAAAAAATGAGCATGCACGCTTATCATTTTAGCATTCACTTAAAGCAAAGCAAAAACCATGCATGGATTTTCAAGGTTTTCTGAAGCATTGCTGCATCTATGTAGGTGAAATTTCTGCAGACTAGTTTACCAACATTATTCTTTAGAAATGTAATGCCTGTTCTATAAGGCAGAGGTTCGTCAATGCACGCGAGGCCAAATTCGTGCCACGCAGCTTCATAGCAAAGGCATTGAGCTGCGTATTTCGTGGCACGAATTTGGCCTCACGCGCGCATTGACGAGCCTCTGCCTTTAAATACTTTTGGTAAATATTCATTTCAGAAAGAAAAAGCATATCTTACTACAGTAAAAGTACTTGTACACTCATGGAAAAAAGAAACGCAACACTTACTACAGTAAGTATTGGGGATAATTGGGGGTTGGATGGGGGTGCCCTATTTTTACAGGTATCGTAAAACAAGAACAAAAACAAATTATATATCTACGTTTGCAAATTTTCCAGTGGGGTGGGGGGAAGTGGGGGACGCAACAATTTCTCATGGGGGAAGGGCGGGGGCGGGGCATGCCCCCTTTCCCCGTAGCTACGCTGCTGCCAGGAGATTTCTCTGGGGTTTAACAACTACTTAACAATTAACAACTACTTGCGTAACTTCCTGCCCTTGGTACATTTTAAAGTTTAAAAAATCCAACAGACAGACGAACAAAAAGTCAAACTTTTAAAGTAAGTACTAACAGATTATCATACACCGAAAAATAATAAGTCAATAAAATATTTAATTTTCTTTTCAAATTTTGTCAATTTGAAGGATAGTCATTATAATCCTTAATTTACTGAACAAAACTGAAATATCAATTGATTTTTAACTTTCTGACGAAATTTATTGAATAGCAAGGTTCTCAAAAAGAACACCGCTACTTTTACTTATACAATATTTTACAATGGCGATGAGTTTTACCTACAAATATTGTTGCTACGAAAAACTGTCTATTCAAAATTTGAAAATTATACTATAAACTCTGGACGTTCGCTACAAAAAAAAAGCGTCAAAATCTCTGAGAAAATTTGTACAAATCCACGACTAATCTGCTTTACCAACATGATACAAACTATGGTTTATTTAATGTCTGCTAACTTGATTTTGTAAATTTAGGAGAAAATCCTGTGTCCTACTTTTTTTATGAAAAAAGGTAAAACCATCACAATAGACCACTAAAGTGAAAACGTGTTACTAAAGTTACTGGGTCTACACTAAAACCAGTGAACCATTTCCCTGCGCTTTACCAATGGATGTTTCAGATTACCAACGAATGCTTAGACCCATTTTCCATTGCAACAAACGTCACGCTTTTGTAGTCTATTGGGTTAATTATCTTACTAGATTGTGATGTCACGTTTCGGTATTTACTGCGTACGTTGCTTTTTAGCACTGGATTTTGGCGTGGACTTGCGAATTGTCGCCTTGCGTTTCCCCTTCTTGATAACTGGTTTATTCTTGATGGCTCCCCGCTTTCGTTTGCTCGTCTGTTTGGGTAGAAAATGGAGGAGGAAAACCAATTAAAGATTACAAGATTTAAAAACTTATTTACGTTCCTAGAAAACAAAGAAAAACATTTGACTGTAAAAACTTTACTTAAAGGTACACACCGACTTACTGTTTACATAATGTAGCAATCTAGCATCCTTGACAATAATATTTCGATGGTCGTTGTGAACAAATATTATCAAAATGTCACGTAATTTACTAGAAATGTTTAAAATTAACAAAAGAGACAAATGTTGGGCTATACGCTTTACCAGCCGCCGCGCGATGTATTATGTATCATGTGTTTGTAAATAAAGGTGGCGTTCGATATGGGTCGACACGTGTTTAACCTTGATTCTCCCGACTCATCACACCTTGCATGATCCCTCAGGTCAGCGCTGACTCGAGGAAGCACGGCGAACGCAACGTTTTGGTGTCTTTAGCGCCCTTAATAGGCCTATGCGAAGCGAAGACACTAAAATCTGAGAGACTCTCTCGTCCATATCAACACCCAGAAACCCTTCTTATGAAATCTGTTGGCAGATTTGCGTACATATTGGAAAATACGGTATGTACAACGACCAAATTTGACGGCGTCTTTTCAGGATATATCTAATTTACTCTGGAAAGCGCTTCAGAATAATGTATGGGTCTATTTCGAGCCCAAAAAAGCCGGTGTGTCCCTTTAAATTGAAAAAAGAAGTGGTTCTGACTGTCCAATGCTAGAATTTAACACGAAATTATCTCTTTAAAGACAGTTGTAGATAAATTTAAATAAATGAATGTGCACACACATTTTTTTTACAAGGGTGCCCTCATGTGATCTGGCCCCTGACTACCGTGGTATTGTGGCTCCATTTTCCCTGCAGTATAACCAGGGAACCAGCCTAAATAGGACGGAGGCTTTGCACAATTTCTTAAAAGAATGTACACAGTTTTTCATTGTTCTCTTGGAACGTCGATAAGGTACTGTGCCTCATAGCTCAGCTGGTAGAACATCTGCCTGGTGTGTCAGAGGTCTTGGAGGGAAAACCTGAGAGAATACACCACTGTGCCTCATAGCTCGGCTGGCAGAGCATCTGCCCAGTATGTCAGAGGTCTGAGGGAGTAAACCTGAGGGAGTACACCACTGTGCCTCATAGGTCAGCTGGTAGAACATCTGCCTGGTGTGTCAGAGGTTTTGGGGGGAAAACCTGAGGTAGTATACCACTGTGCTGGTAGAGCATCTGCCAAGTGTGTCAGAGGTCTTGGGAAAAAACCTGAGGTAGTATACCACTGTGCCTCATAGCTCAGCTGGTAGAGCATCTGCCCGGTGAGTCAGAGGTCTTGGGAACAAACCTGAGGTAGTATACCACTGTGCCTCATAGCTCAGCTGGTAGAGCATCTGCCTGGTGTGTCAGAAGTCTCGGGTTCGATTCCCTATCTCAAACAACTTGCCTTCTTTGAGTATTTCTTCTTGCTCAATTTCTTGGTGGTCTTGGCTTTGGACGACAGTTCTCGATTGTCCAAGGGTTTGACTCGGTAGATGCGTACTAGCCAGTGTTCCGTAGTGTACGCTTCTTCGAGGTGCTTAAATGATATGTCCTTATTGCCGATTTCGGCGTTGCGGGTTCGGTCATAACCGGGAGGGCTTCTGAAGTCAAGCTGAAATAATAAACAGACACTGATTACACTCCTTGAAACAAGTTAGGGATTTTGGTATAGGCACGTTTACACTCGATTCGGCAAAGGCAAATCAAACTCCGCAATTTCCAAAAAGGGGAGTTGAAGCCGGGTAGGCACTAAGTGTAAACGCAAAAGGTGAATTGAAAAAGGCGGATCAGACCCGGGTCCGATTCGCCTTTTTCAAGTCACCTTCGGGGTGGGGTTGAACCCCGCAATTGTGGGGTTGAACCCTGCAATTGTCAAGGTCGCTTGTAGTGTAAACGCTACCCGAATACAAATTGACCAATCTGACACTAGTGCCGCAACACCCAACAGCTCACGCATGCGCTGCAGTTACTATTAGTGGTGACTTTTGCGGTTTCTGAAGCGAGTTGAAGCCGATTTGAAGTGTAGTGTAAACGCAGAAAATTTCAGTTTTGCGGTCGCAATAAAAATGCTGGGTCTGTATCCACCTTTGCCGATTCGAGTGTAAACACCGTGTTTGTTGTGTTTTTGGAATTTGTTTAGTTTTTTTTAATGACTGTTTTCACCTATTCCTGTGACAAGGTGTGTCTGTCATGCAGATATATACAAAATCATTTAAGCGGAATGCATACCCTCAATAAAATATCCCCAAAATATCCCTAACCTATTGTGAGTAGTATATGTTCTTGATTTTTTTAAAGTTGACCTCCCCATTTTCCCCATGGGTGTTGAGGTTTTGATACCATATCTTGTGTCACATGTTTCTCATTAAAATTCAGAAATTCCGTGCTCTCAATCCATATACATTTATATGATTGTTAGGTTAGAATGAAATCCATTTTCCGAAAAAATCTGAACGAGCTCCTTTAATTAGAATAGCTTATTCAAAACATGGTTAAAGAAACCATAAAATAGAAGTACACACGTTTATTAATGGTATATGTTTACCTGCATTTCTCCGAAGCGATAGTAGCACATCTTGTACATAAGGCAGTTGAGAAGTGTTGGGGAACCTGAACTATCGACGCGAAACTCGCCGTTGACTGTGAAATAATCAGACTCCTGTGCAGGGGAAAAGTAAAACAATCTTGATAAAACACTTTTCAAACAAATGTGGACAAATGTTGAAGAGTTTCGGAAATCTGGATGCAGTGAAAAACACCTTGGCTCCACTGGGATTTGAACCACGGACCTTCTGCTTGGTGCGCGCTCTACCAATTGAGCTATGAATCCAACAGGTGGTGTCGAAACATGGTATTAAACTAAACAACTACTGTAATAAATTTAAAAAAAACATAAGCAAACACAGTAGTGTAGTGGTTGAGGTGCCTGCACTTGTAAGGTGGTCGTTATGGGTTCGAATCCACATGTAGAAACTAACAAAGCAACAATGCACACCACTTACTCTAATGTCCTTGGGGTGTTCTCCTTCTGCAATTCGAACCATCCACAAGAACTTGTTGATGTCATCGCCCGAGTACCCAATCACACCGCCGAATATAACCAGGACGTAGTTAACATCCAGGGCACGCATGATTTTATAAGCTTCTGTTTCATTGGACGACATGGCCTTGCCAACCTGCATGACACAGTTTTAGAAATATGTGACCCGGTACAACGTAATCAGGAATAAGTCGCTGATGCCGTTTCGAGTAATGGCCCAGTCAATTGGGTATGTGGGTGAAATCGTGAACAAAGTCGATTTTCGGGTTTTGGTACTTTGAGGAAGTGTAGTTGTCATAGATTGCCGTCATTAATGTGTTTATTGTAAAAACGATACTTAAAGATGAAAATAAAGATGATTTGTGTGAATTGTCCGTGTTCTTTTGTTCTAGGAAGTAATCAAAATCTTATGAATAACACCGATTTTCCATACATTTTGTCACCCCTATTGACGGTGATAGTGACATAGAAATGGAAGATCTAGGAGAAGAGGTTGGTGGCAACAGTGGAGACGTTTATTAGGATGCCTGTTAATGCACTAACATTACAACTGTTTATTTCAAGGCCGGTTTTCTTGGAATGTGGATTTGGTAAACAACAGATGGCTTGTCATCGTTATCGGATCATAACTATAGAACCGAACAAGCTACATGCTTGTGATATGTATCATTAGAAAGCTTATGAAATTTTCTTTCTCACCGTGTACATTATCTCAAAAAGTCTTTTTGCAACTTATTCCTGATTTCGATGTGCTGGGTCACATATACATCAATTAGAAAACCTTTTTGCACAGAAAATAATATTATTCTGGGACTAAACCTCAATGTTTTTTTGTGACTATTGATTATTAAAAACAAAAAATACCATTCACTTTTCTCCCATGGCCCATTTCACATCGTGCAGAAAGGCGAATGTTAACATAACACTTTTTCTACCGTGTTCCATAAACTTAACACACGGTGTCTCAGTGGCGACCAGTGAATGGAATTCATACCGGTTTACCCAAACCTTTTAAATGTGGCTTACCAAAGCTATATGGCTATTATTCCACGTGTTGTTATCGACCAGCGTCGTCCTGTTTGCCATGCCGGCAATCTGATACCCATAGTCCCACCACGACATCACACGATCGCGCTCTTCCGTGTTCTGGCTCAGCCAGTAATACGCCTCCCGGAAATCGTCCAAGATGTTGCGCGTTCTGGAAAGATGAAAAATGAAAATGTTTTCTGTAAAGACCACAAATTATTGAAACACTGATTTCTTTCTTTCACACGAGGGTGCTCTTGTAAAAATATGCGTGTGAACAGCATTTATATAAATTTATTTTTAATTATTATTTTCTTATAAAAATATATCATATCCCTGGGTCATTATCCCTAAAACAATACTTCGATTTTAAAATTGAAGTTTTTTCGGTTGATTAAAATTTGGAGACATTGGAAATATATTATAGAGGCTCCAACGTATTGAAGAAAAATTTGACCGAATAAGATATGACGTCAGCAATGCAAACAAAACCATGTCGCACACGTGTTCATGGGATTGTTTGGAGTCCTCTCATGAAATGGCCTATGGGATGTACACCAATCCGAGAGCCAAGGACTCCTTTTCTTTATATCCACCATAGCTGGGGGGCTTCCACTGAATGAACTGTATGTTTTTTGCTGTTGCTGAAGTTGCATTTGTTTACTTCGAACAAGTTGCGCGTCTTGGTAGGGTTGTGTACGCCAGGGGGGGGGGGGGGAGGGGGGGGGGGGGGGGGGGGGGGGGGGGGGGGGGGGTGGGGGGGTGGGAGGGCCAGGAGGGCGCGCCGCGTGCACGCAAAGGGCGCACGTTGCGTGCATGTAATGGATGAGCACTTTTTGTTCCAACAGCACAATCCATGCAGTGGACGCCCCCCAGCTATGGCGGATATACAGGGAAGGAGACCTCAGTTACCAGATTGGTCTATAGCGTTGGTCCGTAAAATTTGACGTCATAGGCGCTTCGCTAAAGTAAAATTTTGTTACCAAAAATACTCCAGAGACTCTTTGGAGGTGGCTCTAGTGCCAGGGGCTAACTGCATCCCACTCAGTTGAAGAGCGCGATAAATACTACAGCGAGTTTAATCCCACATTTTATCCCATCATGCTTTGCGCGGAGAGGTAGTGTTACGTCATTTCGCTTGCGGGCTATTGCACAAAAATATATTACCCATTTTCCCATTATGGACAAAACGGAAAACAAATTAGAATTCTTACCCGTCATTGTTGTAAGTCGCGAGCACGATACTAGGGCTCGAGTACGCGTTACTGGTGACCCACGTACAATGCACAGCAAACATCATTAACATCATGAGCATGGCCATGACAACGAAGCCCTTCAGGTTGGTTCCCAGGCCCTCATTCTCCTTGTCCTGGTCCAACTTGGGCTTGCGGATCTTGCCAGCCTAAAAAACAACAAGGACAAAAGGGGAATTACACCCAAGAAACAAAAGACATTGTGCTGAACAAGTGTAATTTTTACATTATTTTTATAAACTTCTCAAAAAAAGTTTGGAAAGTCAAGTTTGATTGACGATTTCTCTCTTGTTACTAAATCATTTCCCTTGAATTTGGTATCATTGGAAAGCCCTGTTATTCATCTTTACAGTGATGTGTCATTTGTTATGATTAATCAATTGGGGGATGTGCAGTATAGCAAAATACAGGGGGGGTGGAAAGTGAAATGTCACAAAATTCACTGCTATTGTCACGCAGTGCATTCCCCTTTTACTTGGCGGATGGGAATGTGTCATGCACTTTTTGACAATAGCAATGCATTTTGTAACATTTTACTTTACACCCGCCCCCGTATTCAGCTGTGCTGCACATCCCCCAATTGCTTAATCATAACAAATGACACATCATCGTAAAGAGGAATAACAGGGCTTTCCAATGATATCAAATTCAAGGAAAATTATTCTGCAACAAGAGAGAAAACTATTTTTGAGGAGTTTATAAAGAACAAGGAATTTGAACCTCTGGAAATTGGATACGTACTTCACAAAGAATGGCCATGAACGTCGCCATTTTGTCTGGATACTGGGCAAGGAGTGAGGTTTTCGTTGGCAAGGAGTGAGGTTTTCGTGGACAACTCCTTTGTGTACACCTTTTGCAGTACTACAGAGCTCTGGAAGTACCATTGGACTTGTTGGGATCCTGAGATAATTTATCGTAGGATGACGACATATTCAGTCCAAAATTTGGAACATGTGCTCACAGCGATGACAAGAAGAAAAAAAATATCGTAACGAGCCCCTCAACATTTCTTATTTAATTTTATTTCATGGGTTTAATGAAATTCAAATCACAGCCCACAGACTGAATTGCATGAAGCTTACACCCGTAGGTCGGTGGCGCCATTGGCAGTCAGTGGCCAGAGACACAGGGGAGTCCCCTTACTCTTCACAAAAGAATGCTCTGCGGTACACAACACACTGGACCAACGACTTTACAACCCTTCCGAGGGATGGAGCAATTGTCATTGAGTGCCTTGCTCAAGGGCACAGGCACCAAGGCCAGATATTGAACCCACAACATCAAGTTTTCACCCCTGTTGCGCGTCAACGACCTAAACAATTCGACCACGGTACCCCACACATTGAAATGTTGCCAAACATTAAATGCGCCTTTTAAAAGCCCAGTGGAATTTTTGCAATGACCCCAAAAAGTAATCGACGAGTTTACAGGGGAAAGGTTCTGAAAGTAAAGATTTAATTATTAGCAACTATCCAATGAAAGGTTTTCGCTCAAAATGATATCATTTTACCAGAAAAAAATCCGTAAAATAACATTATTACTTATTTTTGGTTCGCATCTACGCGGTCCAAAATGCATGGGCGCTGTGTACTCCGTATGGATCGCGCGCACACGCAGTATGTGCGCCACAGAGTGCATGACGCTAGCCACATAGTACCCGATCAACTGAGAACGAATATTTGAAACACCCTGCCAAGACCAGGAAAATGCATATGGATTATTGTTTTTTTAAACGTGGTACATTTGACAAAGCTGAAATTTCTTCGGATGAGTTTGTTGATGTCTCTCTTTTGATTTATAATGGTTTTATTCGCAGAATCGCTCAAAAACAGATCATCTGCAGAATCGCTCAAAAACAGATCATCTGCAGGGCCTTTAAGACTTTAAGACTTTCCAACCTTGTCGTAGAGTTTGCGATTCTTGCGATCCACCTCCTCGTCGTCCTCCTCAGTCTCCGGCCCCTCTTCATCGTCTTTCTTCTTACCGGCACCCTCGTTGTCCAGATACTCTGTCAACGTCTTGGAGATCGCGATCGCTGCCAGAATGCAGACTACGGGGGTTAGCGTCAGCATGAGACGTACCATTACACCAGCAAAGTAGACTGCACTTAGTGCATACAGGACAACTGGTGGATACCCAAAAACATGTGGGTTATTTCATGAAAATTGTATTTATTTATAAAAAATCAACACCACAAATGTCACAGTGTGCCCCCTATTTTGTGACATTTCTGGTGTTGATTTTGTATAAATACCGCACATGGCATTTTCGCTAATATGGAACAAAAAAACGCAAAAAATTAGTATGTAAACAGGGTTCTCCACGAGGGGTTTTACTAGGGCGGGCCGCTCTACCTAATTTTTGTGCCGCCCGCACAAAATCACGACCGCCCTAGCAAAAAAAATGTTCACGATACCTTTCATGTATTTACATCATGTATGTACGTACATGTACCACTCACTGACCGCTCCCAAGGAAAACGAACTGATGTCGCCCTCTGTTGACTAAATCCGTCTAACATAGTCGGGTACTTTGTTTACGCGCAGTTAGTACGGCTTTTCGCGTAGGGAGTACAGGTGCCCCACTCGTTACCGATCAAAACAAAAAGACATAAAAAAGAAGGTGAATGCCCGTCGCGCGTCACTTGCGTTTGGGGTTTTTTAAATCCTTTTTTGTTCAACCGGCCGGAAGAGACATCGTCATGAATTTAAAAAGGAAATTTTGGAGGTGGAAGTAAACGTGTAAGTGGTGGAAAAAAATAAAAAAACTAAAAAAAAAGTTTGTTCGGATCTGTGACGACAGAAACACGTCCTTTATTATCCCTTCTTGATGTGCATTCCGCGTTCAATAGAATAATACAAGGATAAAACTAATTCCAGGTAACATAAATATGGGTGCCGCCCTAGCAAATGAAAAACCCGTGGAGAACACTGTGTAAAACTTCCCAAATATTTTCAGCCTGGTCGTGATACTTACTGAAGACTCTTTCGTCGTTAATTTCTTTGATGACAAACCAGAGTCCTGCTGGGAAGGTGCAGACCAAGATGTGAAGATCAAAGAAAAATGACACCCAGGTAGTGGGCTGGTGCTCCGACACTGACGCGATGATGGGAATATGGATCTTAGCATATCTAAGATGAACAAAATACCATGGATGACTTGTAGGGTGTTTAAAAATAACATGAAATTTTAACCACTTGACGCCAGAGGACACGTAAACACGTTCTGGCAGTGTATAGTCATAGGGGCGGTTGATGAGTTTTGCAGCTGTCTTCCACGGGTGACGTGTAAACACATACATTATCCACCATTCATTTGTACACACCGTGTTTTGAAATTGCACAGTCAGTGTAGCAGATCTCGCTCTGTGGTGGCCGCCTCTGAGTGTTGCAAAGTTTGATCTTTTGGTGAGAAGATTCATACAATGAATGTAGAAATGACTCTCAAGAGTCAGTATTTGTGGTGCTTGACCTGCTCTCAACTTTTGGCCAATCACGTTTGCCTTTTTTTTAAATTGGTATTTTTTTGCCAAAAAATGTTGGTGTCAGCTGGTTAACAAGCACTTGTGATTAAACTGTGTCCTGCATTACCAGCAATGGCTAATTTTGTGGAGTACCGTGGCCGAGCGGTTTAGGTCACTGACTCGCAATACTCGGGTGAAGACTTGAGGTTGCAGGTTCGATACCCGGCTGTGGTACCTGTGCCCTTGAGCAAGGCACTTAAACACACTTGCTCCATTCTTCGGAAGGGATGTTGCCCCCAGTGCCATTATTTCCCTGGTGTTAGAGAAACAAGGAACAAGCATTACCAGCCACGGCTAATGAAAACTCCATACTTACCCAGTATCATAAAGAGAATAGAAACGACCACTCCACGGTGCTATAAATCCTATTAAAATACAAATTATAAAAATAAAAAAAATATGAGGGGAAAAAAGGAAATATGAAAGCAAGGAACACTTCTAATATTACATGTAGTATCAAGTAGAATCATCAACATAAAACTAATAGACCTTTATCACGGTGCGGCCATCTTCCCTTTTCCCCTATTAAAATGAAGGTAACTAAAGCGAGGCTTGCCGAAATAAAATAGTTTGTACCCGTTTTAAAAATGTTTATTGTGTGCATCACAATAAACAGGACAGTGATTCTCTCAAAACAACAACGGAAGACTGCACGCGCTACCGCGCAGACACGCACATGCACTGATTATGCCCGTACGTACACGTACTATGCAGTAGGGTACAAGACAAAGATGGATCACCGTGATAAAGGTCTATACCGTGGGGTACCGTGGCTAAGTGGTTAGAGTCACTGACTCGTAACCATTAGGTGAATATTTGGGGTTGCGGGTTCGACCACAATTGCTCCATTCTTCAGGAGGGAGACCTGGGATCGATTTAACAAAAGTCAAGACAAGTTCAGTTCATCCTAATTCCCGAACGCCCCAAGGTAAGAGGAGTGACCTTTCCTAAGACGCGTCCCAGCGCTTTGTAAAATCAGCCCCTTGTCATGTATTTAAATCAAGTAACGGGTCTCACCAGTTAGTACAAATTATCAACTAGCCACCGAGACCTGAAATCGATTTCACAAAAGTTAAGATGAATTCAATACATCCTAATTCCCTTACCAACGCGACGTCCCAAGATAGGAAGAGTGACCCTTCCTGAGACGCGTCTTAGCGCTTTGTGAAATCAGCCCCTGGTTGTGTATTTAAATCAAGTAACAGGTCTCGCCAGTTAGTACAAATTATCAACTAACCACTGAGACCTGGGATCGATTTCACTAAAGTTAAGACAAGTTCAATGCGTCCCAATTCCCATACCAACGTCCCAAGATAAGAGGAGTGACCTTCCTAAGACATGTCTTAAAAACTTGACCCAGTCCGAGTGATATCAGACTCAAGCAAATTACAAATACAATCCCAGGGCTATGTTAAATATGAACTCGGACTCTAATCAGAAAAGGGCCCTTTCTGCATTTGTATGCAGAAAAGTCATGACAAAATGCCTTGCTTAAGAACACAGGTCCTATTTTACCTGCATATGTCAGCAGGACTACAGCCAGGAACACCACACCGGCCGTTCCCAAGACACCAAAGAAAAACAAAGCTCTGAAATCCTTCTTGGAGAGGAAATCTTGGACGTATTTCAGGAATGCATAGGCTTGGATTAGAGCAAAGGTGCCTGGGAAGGAAAAAACAAAACAATTTAACAATAAAAACTAGAGACTCGGCTGAATTCAATCTCAATTATGCTTGTTTCTTAAGCCTAGCGTACAACGACCTTGCAACTGGAAGCAACTAGTGGCAACTGGTGTTTCCGGCAACTGGGAGCAACTAATCAGTTGCTCAAAAAGGTCGATGTACGCGCACTTGCAACTACTGGCAACTGACAAAATCCCAGTTGCCGCGAGTTGCTCATGTTCTACTTTCTGGCAACTAGTTGTACCCAGTTGCGGTCAGTTGCGTCGATGTACACGTACTTGCAACTAGTTGCTGCCAGTTGCACGCATGCATCTGATCACGAGCGCGCACATCGACAGCAACTACAAGCACAGTTGCTTCCAGTTGCAAGGGCAATGCACTCTGTGCTTTACCGAGTTGCTGTGTCGATGTGCGCGTTCTGGAAATGTAGATATAGCTGGATGCTCCCACTTGCCGCTAGTTGCGGAACTAATCAGTTTCTGTCGAACAGCAACTGATCAGTTGAGTTACTTCCAGTTGCAATGTCGATGTACGCTAGGCTTTACGATTCATTGTATTTATAAAATTAAAAAACAAGTATAAATTTGCATGATAATGATATATTGGAGTGTTTAAGTAAAAGTAACAACCATACTGTCTAATTTTTGAATTTAGATCACTAAATCCAAGATGGCCGCCACTAAAAAGCATTCACAGAGAAAAATGGCCGCAGGTCCAAAGGCAACCGATGTATGTATTTCCATACAAGTTTGTAGAAATGAATGCCAGGATTTGTTTGTTTAAATCGAACTAGGATTAAGAGTGCGAGTAGAAATTTAGATGATTTTTGATATTTTTGAAATGTGAGGGATTTTGACTGGCATCTTTGCGGTTTTGTTACTCATAAATTTTTTTACTGGTTGTATTAGGCTAATTCTAGTTTAGTTTTCAGCCTTATATCTATGGAATTATGATTCCAAATTTGAGCCGGATAGTTTTAAGTTTTAAAATTCAACTTTTTTTTTAAGGGAACAGAGTTTCTGACTTGTACCAAAGGTTTTGTACGGAGCGTCTCAGTTGGTGTCTAGACACGGGATTCTTTTCAACTTTTTTTGCGAGTGAACCATCCACACTAAGCTAAATTAAGCAATTTTATAAACAGAGAAGCCAACATTGCAATTTTAAAAAAGAGTAATTTGCCACGGGGCACCCGCTTTGGACACAATTGTATAACTCAACACCCAAGCCCTATTTAAACCCCACATTTGAAGCTATGCATTCTAGAATTATGTCACAATACCGATCGTCATTGGCTGAAACAATTGTACAAACTACGCCTAAATCGTAGATGTTGGCATCTCTGCATAGCGTAAGAGTGGTCACTAATGCTGTTCCAAATCAGTGAAAGTGTTATGTACCTGCGGCTGCCATGTGTTCGCTGGTTCTGACTGGTTGAAAGCCTACAAACGGCACCTGCATTGAGAACACTGTTCCTAGGATGTAGAACACACTAAATGCTGCAGACAAAGGGAGAAAACAGAAAAATAAACTAGATTAAAATCAAGAATGAAACCCAAACAACTTACGCGCGAAAAGGTTTAATGTGAATCGACCATAACAGCTACATCCAGCACAAGAAATTGCTCCGTTTGACAAAGATGTTAAACACTTGGGTGCATACTACAAGTTAAGTTTATCAATTGAAAATAGCAAGCAGCAATAGCAAGTAGCAAAGTTATGATTTACACAATCATACTTTTATTCTACATGTGAGTCTTCTTTCTACGGTAAAGGGGTAATTTTGGCAACACAGACAATATTTTCCAGAAAATACCTTTGTCTGGTCTCAAAATAAAAGAAATAAGTTTCAGTTGTACTGAAGAGATAACTTGGGCCCAAAAAGGGTTACAAATAGTGTGACAACATGCCTTTCTGAAAACCCTGTTTTATACGCTCGTAACCGGGGCAGCATAAAATGTAACACAAGTGTCCGTCTCGGTTACGACCGGGACTTATTTATTTTATTTTGAGACCAGACAAAAGTATTTCCTCGAAAATATGGTCTGTGTTGCTAAAATGCCCCCTTTGCTGTGGAAAGACCCATGTACAACTCCATCCGACAAATGTATGGTGATGTTCATGCTTGTTAAAGGTAATTAGAAGTCCCAGTTTACACCAGAGATTGTTCATGATTGTTTTATGGATTTTGTGGAATATCATGCGACCTGAAATACCATGTGACCCAAATTTGTAATCTGATTTGTTTTAGAGGTTGAACACCGTCATACATTTGTTCAAATTAATGTGCATGATTGAACATGGTCCAACATGTTCGCAGATGTTCAAATTCCCATTTTAACATAAGTATGATTGTGTAAACTGGCCTTAATGTCCATAATGGTGAAATATGCTTACCAATGTAGATCCTGTATGAAAACCTCCCCATAAGGAGTAATACACACACATGAAGTGGGATCAGATTGATGATAAAAACATAACCACCCCAAGCAGACACCTAAAAATAGGATAAATAAAAAGAATACTTGTTTTGTTTGTATTACCGTATCTGGTGTAAAAAAGTTGCATACAAGTGTACATGCTAATATTCAGGGTCACTGATTCGAGTCGACTCAAGTCATTCTGGCATTTGACACGATTCCTAAAAGGGTAACAAATATTCTGAAAGCCAATTCATACTTTACACCAAAAGGAATACGAATTGTACATGTACCTAAATCTGACATACATTTTGCGGGAAACATTTGCGCCAACTTGTACAAGTTTTTTTCTGAATTCCCAGTGCTAATATTTCCTTGTGACATATGAACAGGCATCAACTAGGCCACATTAAACTCAATTGGCCACTTGGGTACATTATTATGGGCAGATTCATTTGGAGCTTTTTTTCATGCATTACGCATATAAATTAGACTTGCGTTGGGTCATGGAAATGCAGCACATAGGGAATTTGGTGTGAATTAATGTACTGTAAATCACAGAAATATACACAAAAACAATTACCGCCCATGTTTCCAGTGTGTCATTTCCCTTCACGTTATGCGCATCAAATTTATGCATGTAACATGCAGTGTGAATCTACCTTTAGGGTACCCACGTAACCTTCTAAATATCAGGGGTGTGAGGGGAGAACCAAAAATAAAACTGAAGCCCGAAGCCTTAACAGTGTGGGGTTCGGGGCCCAATTAAGTTGTACAGACATCTTGATGAATTAATGTCCCCAGTTGGTGCATTTTATGGCTTCGAGAATGGAATTTTGAAAGAAAAAAAAACTGAAATTAAATCAGATTAAAATCTGAAATTTCACACCCCTAAAATGTACATCACTGCCTACTGAGTTCTGCATCACTTACAGGTTTTACGAAACTGACAATTATCAGAATGCAGAGATAATATTTAAACCCTTACCATATAGAAGTAGGATAATGCTGTAGCAGCAGCCCATGATACCGAACCACTCTTGACTGCTTTTAGCTAATGGAAAGTAACAAAAACACTCTGTAAAATTACTGCTTCACATTCTGACCCCAGAAAAAAAAGGGGGAGGGAAGTAGGAAAAAAGGCCACAAAAGGAGAAAGGCAAAAAAAGAAAGAAAAAAAAAGGCCATCTACCGGTAACATTTTCATGGTTTCGGAAGGGAGGGGTGTCGAGAGCAGCATAAAGCCTGCTGCACACGAGAGCTATGTGCTGAGCCAAAATTCATTCGTGGCCGATGGCGTAAGGAGATAGTAGGTGGTAATTCGGGGAGGGAAGGGAGTCTTCAAAAACACTACTCTCTGTAGAACTGTGAAAATGTTTAAAACTTTAGACGGCACCTACAAAAAATGGACATGGACATATTTGAAGAGTTCCTTTGCAAAAAGAGATCAATATTTCAAGATATTACATGTTCCTCAATAGACAGCCGAAGTGTGACGTGCGTTGCCATGGCAATTGGATCTAAACTATCATGGCCGTCGGGAAAAGTACCATTGGAAAAGCACTGGGACGCGGTTGAGTGATTTTTAGTTTAGATCCAAAAGGTGACGTATTCACTTCGGCAGTCTATAATTTTTGTTGTGCCTTTCAAAAAATACCCAACAAAATCCGACAAAATGTAAATAAAAGGTGTAAAATTTGTGAAAGCAAGTCTCTTGAATGCTTCGTTGTTGCATTTTGAAGGATATTTTCTGAAAAAATGAATTTTGAAAATTGCAGTGCCCCGACTGGGATTCGAACCCTTCAATATATACCTTCAATAACAGAAAATCTTGAGGTACATAAAACATTGCGAAATGGATTTATCTGTTTTTGCAAACAAACTCTTCATTTGATATGACATTCACTTTTTTCACCTCATGAATGGAAACTTTTTGTCTACAAGATTTGTCACCGATAGGGCTATACCAAATATTCACGATAGGCCATCAGTGTAGCCAATCGGTTGGCATGGATTTGCCCCACTGCACTGTTGGAAAAAGAGAGGCAAACACGAGATTGTTGTGGTGCTCCGGCGGGATGCCCAGATAGCTCAGTTGGTAGAGCAATTGGCCATGTAAGACAAGGACCTGGGTTCAAATCCCAGTCGGGGCATTGCAATTTTCTCGTGTTTCTAAATTCATCTTTCGTGTTTATAAATTCAAATATTTGAGTATTCGAATATTTAACTCATAATGAAATACACTCGGCAAAAGAAGTTCTTGGACACTGGTAAAAGTTCAAATAATTTTTAAAAATAATTCATAAAAAGCACATTATTGTATATCAATATGACCACACAATAGTTCTCTACCAGCATGATATGGAGTTAACGCGTGAGCAATCATGCATGGCTGGTTACACGCATTAAACAATAGCAAGTACAGTAATTGCAAGAAATGGAGCATTCAAATGCTAATAATCATGTCCATCCTGCAGGCATACATTCCACAATTGCAACAGGTGTTTATGATTGGAATTAAATGCTTACAGATGCATCATGCTGGTAGAGAACTATTGTGTGGTCATATTGATATACAATAATGTGCTTTTTATGAATTATTTTTAAAAATTATTTGAACTTTTACAAGTGTCCAAGAACTTCTTTTGCCGAGTGTATGTGAACAATCATTTATGCAGAGGATGAACAAATACAAAGTAAAATTTTACCAAAGTTTTACCGGTACCAAAAGAAAAAAAAATGATAAAGTTTAATTACAGTTTAAAGTATACCTTTGTTGGATTTTAAACTTATACAAAAAATGACTTAGGCCCACTTCAAACGTCGCGCTTATGCCGTGTCAAACTAAATTAAACTTGATTTTTTTAAATTCGACACGGCACAAGCACGACGTTTGAAGCCATTTGGCTCGGCAAAATGAGTTCGACACGGCAGAAGATTTTAGCTCGATAGGGCCTGCCGTGCTAACTCTATTTAGTGCGGCACAAGCATGGCTTGGCTTCAAACGTCGTGCTTCTGCCGTGTCGAATTTAATTTCAGTTCGAAGTTGGTCCGCAATTTTGTTCACAACTAGGAATGCGCATGCTCGCATCAAAATAATAAAATGGCGACGTACAATGGACAGAATGGAAAACACACGTGTACAACGTCCATGACGTGCACAATACTCATCCGCCATGTTGGATGTATTTAAGCTCGACTGGGAGTTTGCAATTAAGTTCGACATTTGAAGCCATTGCCGTGCTAACATCGTGTCAACGTCGTGCCAAGTTGAATTTAATTTGACACTGCATAAGCGCGACGTTTGAAGCGGGCCTTAGTCAGCCTAAATGAATATTTGATTGAATATTTGATCAGAATATTCAAATATTATTTTTTTCTCAGAATTTCAGAACACCCTTAACATTAAAAATGCAAGCCATGTGTACGTGTGTAAATATGCACTACTTCAACACCGCTTCAACAAACAGGTAGACATATACAAATAGCACTATGACGTATGTATGTATGTATATATATAACATTCAGCTCAATATTCCTGTTCATTTATTTTAATCAATACCTACCCACAAGTAATATGTGAAGAGAAGTGCAAAAATAGCAATACCCTCGTTGTCATAGGAACCGGCAACTGAGCGTGATATGTAGCCTGGCACTGACGGAAAGAAATGGGAAAAAATTGTCAAAACATGGAAATCTGACAGTTAATCAAAAGGAATTGTGTTGGTAATAGAGCGTTTTACAAAACTGGTAAACACTGAATGAAGACTTCAAAATTTCTTAAATTAATCAAAATAATACCTCGATCTGTAAGGAAATGTCCATATTTTATTTTTATTTATATACCACATCCAACAGCGGAGGGACCGCCAATTACAGGAATGGGTGCAAGTGTGGTTGAGTGCCTTGCTCAAGGGCACAGGTGCCACAACCCGTCACGGCCAGGAATCGAACCTACATTCTAGTACTAGCACAGGAACTTAAGTTCGACGCACTAGACCGCTCGGCCATAACACCCCACAATCATATTACAAAAATTAACAGAATAAATTTTGCTGGGCACACTGTGCCATCATATTTGGGTCTTTCTATAAATTAGGGGTCCAAAAGTGTGACATTTAGTGTCCCCCCGTTACACCTGATATGCGTTATTTTTCGTACAAAAATAATTAAAATGGCCTTTAAACTATTGTGTATGAATTGTACTTTATGTACTCACTCTTTGAGATGGAAAGTATTTAAAGAATGTGTCCTGAATTTACAAAAACAAGATGTAAAATGTAACGGGGGACACCAACATTGGACCCCTAATTTATAGAAAGACCCATTTTCAAGAAATAGTTGAAAATGCATGTAAAAAAACTGCCTTTTTTGTAAATTTTATTGATTATCTGTCCCTCATTCAATCAACATTTATTTCCATAATGCCATTAAACTGTACATTAATTACATCTATGAGAAACAAAAACAGATAATATGGGTGACACTATGGAGGCATCTGCCGAAGCAATACAGCTTATATGGCAATGCCCTTAAAGGCACTGGCTCGTCAGAAATGCGCGCCCGCCAAATTCGTGCTCGAAACACGCAGCTCCATGCCTTTGCTATGGAGCTGCGTATTGCGTGGCACACATTTGGCGCGCGCGCATTGCTGACGAGCCTGTGCCTTTAATAAGGAAACAAAAACAGATAATATGGGTGACACTATGGAGGCATCTGCCGAAGCAATACAGCTTATATGGCGATGCCCTTAACAAGGAAACAAAGACATACATAAGACCTACACACAATCGGACAAACATAATAGGGTTACACATAATTAAATGAATAAATGGGATGTAATCAAATGTAGAAATCCACAAAACAGGAAAATATGCAGGTTAATCAAGGTTATTTGAGTTATTGAGATAAACAAAATGACAAAATAATATTGATTAGTAAAAAGTGTCTCTGACTACAATCAACAATCATTAAAATGCACATACTTAGCAAAATAATCAAGCAGAAGGACCAACTGAATAATAAACTAGTATGCCAGCATAAAAACAACCTCCGCATAAAACTGTAAAGTCAATTTCAACATGTGATAAACTGGGTGTTTATATTAACATTAGTAGAAGGTAAACAAACAGGTTCACTTTAGTTTTCATTTGTTGTTGACTAAGGAAAGGCATTTGTCTCTTGATTCGCGTGAGGGACGGAATTAGATCTCGCTCAATATTATATGCTTTTTGCGACAGAATTTAACAGAGCATTGTGGTTGGGAAAAATAGGCATGGGTAGGGAATAGGAAGGCATGGGTGGGGAATGAGGAGGGGTGGGGGATGGAGAGGGACGGTGGTCTGGGGTACAAGGAAAGAACTAGAAGTTACTTACCGATTGAAATAAAGCAAGCTGCCAGTAGACCAGCCCCTGGGCTCCATAACTCTTTAGTCAGGCCATACGCAGCCAATGCAGTAAAACCACTGCAGAATAGTACAAAAACAAAATATACGCTTCAAAAATACAAACACGGAAATTATACTATAACCGAAAGATCAAAGAGACAGAGATGTAACATTTGAGCCACTGCATAAAACAAGACACACAAATCATGTGTACTATGTATCTTACATTACTTGGGGTTGCAGGATCGAACCTCCCCACGGCTACGGTACCTGTGCCCTTGGGCAAGGCACTCAACCACACTTGCTCCATCCTTCGGAAGGGATGTAAAGCCGTTGGTCCAGTGTGTTAGGTAATGGAAACGCACTCTAAAGATCCCAGAGCATTCTTTCGTGAAGAGCAAGGGGGATCATCCCCGGTGTCTCTGGCCATTTCTAATTCTAATTCTTCATGGGTTTCCTCACGCTTGCGAGTGACAGTGCAATGAGCACTATTGAGGAATCCTTGGTATGAATACCAGAAAGAAATAATAATAATAATAATAATTTCAGGGTTTCCCCATACATGTAAGCGTTATAGAATAGTGGTGCCACTACATGTACCCTTTCACAAATGGCCACTACTCTTTAGCAATCAGCCACTACCCTTTTACATTCAGAGATTCCAAAAATATTCTTAGAGAATATTGCTTTCTGAGCTCTCAGACATTAAAATTGATACAAAAAGGCAATGAAACTGATAAATGTGCAATAAACGAAGTGAAAACTCTATAGAAATTCACTGTTTGTATCATGGAAACTCTCCAGAAATCCACTGGTTACAAATAGTGTGACAACATGCCTTTCTAAAAATGCTGTGTACAAATTTCCAATATACGCTCGTAACCGGGACGGACACTTGTGTTACATTTTAGGCCGTCCCGGTTACGAGCGTATATTGGAATTTAAAAAAGTTTTTTTTTAGAAAGTCATGTTGTCACACTATTTGTAACCCTTTTTGGTCCCAAGTTATCTCTTCAGAACAACTTAAACTCATTTCTTTTATTTTGAGACCAGACGAAGGTACATGTATTTCCAAGAAAATATGGTCTGTGTTGCTAAAATGCCCCCTTTACCGTGGAAAAACGGTAAACCCACATACAATTTTAGATTTTCTAATTTCACTGGCTTTTGCAAGCATTACAAATTTGTCACAATACAAAAATGATGTTCCCTTTAATAGCGACAACATTCCTATACCGTGACCGTTATTGATTTTCACAAAACCTATTCAGTCAATTAGCTGCCATCTCAATAGCTGGGACATAATCATTAATCCATCACTGCCATGCTTTTTACATACTCTTTCGGGCAGCACACATTATGCATACAGTGAATGTTTTATGAGTGCGACGGAACAAATATTTTCATGAGTTGAAAGTGAAAATGCATTTTCGAATGGAATATTCCTGCAATTTCTGTAACCTTTCGATATTGTTGCAATTTTTTTATGCAGTTTCGTTTTTGAAATCTCCAATTGTCCAAGCAAGTTACAGCCAAAGTCTGAAAATAGTTGTTACTTGACAAGCACCAAAATTAGATTGCATTTTAATATTAAATATAATTATACATAACTGAATTTAGGAGAATTTGTGGGCTTTTCAAAATAACAGGAAATATCTGTCAACAAAAGTCTCAACATTTCAAGTGATCTGGGACCAATTTCATGGTGCTGCTTAAGGCCGAGCGGTCTAGTGCGTCGAACTCAAGCTCCTGTGCCAGTTCTAGAATGTGGGTTCGATGCCGGGCCGCGACACTGTGGCACTTGTGCTCTTGAGAAAGGCACTTAATCACACTTTCTCCATCCTTCGGAAGGGATGTAAAGCCGTTGGTCCGGTGTGTTAGGTAAGGTAACGCACTTTAAAGATCCCAGAGCATTTCTTCGTGAAGAGAAGGGGAGGGATCCCCGGTGTCTCTGGCCATTTCTAATTCTAATTCTTCATGGGTTTCCTCACGCTTGCGAGTGACAGTGCAATGAGCACTATTGAGGAATCCTTGGTATGAATACCAGAAATAAATAATAATAATAATAATAATAATAATAATAATAATAATAAGCGCTAGCTGAAAACGTGTGCTTACTGTAGCAGAAAAGTTGTGCTAACTTTAAGGCTATTTCACGGCAGCAGCGTGCTTAAGCAAGAGCGTGCTTGGAAACGGGCATTGTTGCGTCACTAGTGTTTAGCAAATTTGCCTCTGAAGCTAGCAAACGTTTGGCAGTGCTTAAGGTTACGATCTCCATGAAATAGCCGGAACCTCCGTTAGCACAAAATCGGCTGCTAAACAGCTCCATGAAATTGGCCAGTGAAATTACTGTATGGGATTTTGAACCAGTGTATGCCATACCTTTTGAGAAGTGGCAATGTTATAAAGTACTTTTCAGCGGAATCAGGTCAAGTCGCCCCCTGGCCGAGTCGCCCCTTTCCTACTCGCCCCTTTCCAAGTCGCCCCCTGACCGACTCGCCCCCTGACCGACTCGCCCCCTGACCAACTCGCCCCCTTGACCCAATTATGTAAAGTGGCCAATCGCGAATTTTAAAGTGTCGGGCGAAGTGGCGCCGGGCCGAGGATCGTGATCGGTGATTGTGATTCTTTTTGCGATATGTTAATGGAAAATAGTACACACACGGCTGAATACAATAGGTTCTTGACTGCCGTATTTCCTAATTGTAGGCCTATCACATTTACCGATTCCAACCCAAGTCATTACAAACATTATTTGCTTATAAAAAATGTAACAAAACAAAACTTTGCGCGTTCGCGTTCGGGTCACTTTCTGCAATCGGGCCAGGGGGGATCGAGTAGGCTAAGGGGCGAGTTGGTCAGGGGGCGACTCGGTCAGGGGGCGAGTAGGTAAGGGGCGACTCGGCCAGGGGGCGACTTGACCTACAATCTACGCAGGGTCATTTGTTTCAGTTAATAGATATCAAAGTGACAAATCAGCAAAACTGGTGTTACACATGGGACACTAATCGCCAAAAGCATTACACACGGCAAGTGTTCATTTCTAAGACAACCATTCCAGAATGACATTTATGGGTGCACATAAGCTTGGTAATGCCTCCCCCAAAAGGCATTTCATGTGAAATAACTGTGGTTTTTACTGAGCAGCCCGTCACATGGCAAGAATGTTTGTTATTTTGTGAGTTTTTCCACAGTAAAGGGGGCATTTTGGCAACACAGACCATATTTTTCAGAAAATACCTTTGTCTGGTCTCAAAATAAAAGTAATAAGTTTCAGTTGTTCTGAAGAGATAACTTCTAAAGAGATAAATAGTGTGACAACATGCCTTTCTAAAAACCCTGTGTACAAATTTCCAATGTATACGTTTGTAACCGGGACGGCCTAAAATGTAACAAGTGTCCGTCCCGGTTACGAGCGTACTGTATATAATGGAAATTTGCACACAGGGTTTTTAGATAGGCACGTTGTCACACTATTTGTAACCCTTTTTGGGCCTAAGTTATCTCTTCAGAACAATTGAAACTTATTACTTTTATTTTGAGACCAGACAAAGGTATTTCCTCGAAAATATGGTATGTGTTGCCAAAATGCCCCCTTTACTGTGGAAATCTCCATTTACAAATTGGATTTATAAGAAATGTAAAAATTTCACTGCAAAGTACAGAGGGTTTTTATTACCTAAACAGCGGAGCCAGAAAGACGCATACATCTCGTATGTGCAACGGGATGTTGAGTAGGTGTACAAACCAGTGTATGGCGCCTGATGTTACCATTAAACCGGGATAAACCTGCGCATAAAAAGGACACAAAATACACAAATTTACGAATTTGGGTTAAAGATACGACAACAAGACCTTAAAGATAGTATACATGATTGGTAAACTGTTACAAATAGTTTTATCCCCCTGTGTGATTGAAGATATGCATGATTAAAACCAACCTGAGCAAAAACCAGCTCCGTACTTTGTCTAACTTTTTAGAAAAAAGGTTTGCAGTCATTTCACCCCAAAATCACTTCGCCCTGAACCATTTCGCCCTGAACCACGGCCTGTGCACGAAGTGGTTTTGGGGTGAAGTAGCATTTGGGCGATGTAGTGTTTGGACGAAGTGATTTGGGGCGAAATGGCACTCGGGCGAAGTGGTTTGGGGGCGAAATGGCACTTGGGTGAAATGGTTTTGGGGCGAATTGAATTTTCGTCTCATGAGACTATAGCACTTCAGACAAAACCATTTCAGGGGAAGTTTTCTACGGTCATCATGTTTATATTGTGTAAGTTAGGCGTAAATCTGTGAACATTTCTGATTTTCGAGATACCAATCATGTACATGTATACTGCCTTTAAACCATAAATTTCAATAACAATTGATAATTTTCAGGTTTTTATGTACTTCTCGGTACATTGTACTTCCAACATTCGAAGTGAAACTTACGGTGCCTCCGACAATTCTCCCCAGCGGGTACCATGCTCGCTCATCAAACCAATTGAGAAAGTTGTAGAATCCATGCGACACAAGGTGTTGAGTGGACCGATAGTTGAACCTGTATGAAACAAACAACCAAACTTGGAATGAGAGAAAAATCATAAGGAACTTATCAGGATTCGAACCCGAGACCTCTGACACACCAGGCAGACGCTCTACCAGCTGAGCTATAAGGTACAGTTGGTGTACTCCCTCAGGTTTTCCCTGTGGACCCAATTTTTCTCTCGGTGCGGCATTTTTTTGAACAAAACAAGAAATTGGTTTCCAGCAGTGAATTCTGAACTGATAGAAAATGGCTTTGCATTGACACCGTGCTAAGTTTTCTTAAAACACTGGTTGAACTACATAACACGGATAACACGGTGTACTGTATGAACAGTTTAAAAAGTGGCGTATCGCTTAATATATGATGTGCCCTCTGATGTCACAGCAAACCAGAACATGGCCCGCACAATGCACTTAAAGGGGCTGAAACATGAAAAAGTTGAGCTAACTTTCGTAGCTCAGGTTTTGCATATATCCTATTCAATCTTGGCCATCCCTTATATATCTTCAGAAATGTTGACAGTGGTGTACTTGTCAACGCCCAGGTTGTCCTGATGCATTACTTTTAACTTGCCGTATTTTTAAGTTGTTAAATATTAATATCACAAGATGTGCGGCCGTCGTTCAAAAGAGAGTTTTTTTATCCCATCAAAAAACTTGACAAAACATGACAGAAACGACATCGAATGATATGAATGACATGGTTGAATACAGCAATTTGTTCAACCTTGATTCCCACCGAAACTAGTATGCTTATTTGGTCCTGACAGCAATTTTACAGCATAAATCATGTATCTGCTAAGCGAACGAAGGCACGCAACAAGATGTACTATGTACAGTAGTTGAATTCTGCGTATTGTAAACACTTATGAACGAACACACACTGCCCATGCAGCACGTGCTAAGTAAACGATGTACATTTATGCACACGAACCAATGGCGTTGTGTAACGAAATTGCACTACATTTATCTGAGGGCGCACGTACATGCATGTAAACAATTTAAAAGATATGGTGCATGCACAAACCGTGACACAACTCCTTTAAGCAGTGTTTTGCATAAATTTGGTTCAGGAATGAGGTCGGATGTCAAATTGTCTTGTATGTCATGCACCCCCCCCCCCCCCCCCCTCCCCCGGGCTACCCCACCTAAGAGGTGGGGATTGTCACTTTTTGCGTGACAAAATCCCTACCCCTGGGGCAACATTTAGGTGACAAAAATCCCCACCCTCGGGTGCAAAACATGCGCAAAAATGCACAGATAATGGGCCAAATGCCCCACCCTGGGGCATGAAAAATGTGACCAAACCCCCACCTATGGGGTGGGGTGGGGTAGCGCGGGGGGGGGGGGGGGGGGGGGGGGGGGGGGGGGAGGGGGGGGGGAACGATTGATAGGTGCATAACCTTTGGCATCACTGCCAAACCAAATTTATGCAAAAATCTTCAAACATGGTTTTCTTATTAAAAAAATATATCATCTCGAGCAGAATCATTGCATTGAACAGTTGGAACCATCTTTTGTTTAAGTCAGGTTTCCCCGGTCAAATGGTTGATTAAAATTTTGGAACACTGCAAATCCTGTGTACGGGTTTTTATGAACGTAATTACAGACATTGTATGTAGATGTCCTTGGACGCCAATGAGGGAATGTTTTGACAAAAGAGCCAGACTAATTTCAGCTGCAGCAGACTGCCGTCTAAGCCGGTGTTTACACTAAAAACAGAAATGGTGGACACCGACTGAGTATTTTTATTGCGACAACAAATCTGCAAGCTTGTGGCATTTACATTTCTGTTTTCATCTGAAGCTAAAATAATAAAACCTTGTTCAAGGAGTGTGACCAGATTTTGTAAAATAAAATAAAATGGATTTCGTTCTAACCTAAGAATCATATAAAATACCTCCCAAAATACTATCGATGGGAAGAAAACAGGAAGTTCGCAATCTCCAATTTGGATGTAGAAGCAAAACGGTTTAGTTGACTAAACTTTGGTGGATTTTTGACGATATCCCTGGAAATATATGGATTGAGAGCGTGAAATTTCAGAATGGTAATGAGAAAAATATGACACATGATATGGGGCGGATTGCAATAAAATCGACTTAGCCACTGGTCTAAGACCGGTCTTCTATAGCCGGCTATCCAACTTAGCCAGTCTCGGCTTAGACGCTGGTTTAGCCCATTGCAATAAACCAGTCTAACTGAAGTACGTCTGCGCCAGCCCAAAAACACCCACATCTTAACGGAAAGTGACGCAGCCGGCTATCCTTGCGTGATTTCAAGCCAAACAAACGTCCTCACGAAGCCACTTGATGACGCGTGTAGTGCAGTTTTTGCAGAGAAACTGACTGCGAAAGTTATCAAATAGCACTATAAAGGCTCTAATGGGCACAATGTGCTTTTTGTTCGTCTTTTTTCAATGCAAGATTACGAGATGTAGCGCGGTGTCCAAAAATTATAGCCTGCTCGCCGCGGGCTTAAGACTAGTCTAACTTTAAGACTACGGTATTGCAACCGGTCTATACATGTAATTATAGACCAGTCTTAGTGAGGGCCATGTTAGCCGGCTAAGCCTATAGACCGGTCTTAGACCGCATATTGCAATCCGCCCATGGTATCAAAATCTTAACAACGACAGGAAAAATGGGGGAGGGGGTTGGGGGTTGGGGTCGGAAGTTGAGGGGGTTGGGGGATGGGATTGGGGGGTCGGGGCAGTGGCTCAAAATTGTGATCTGGTCACGCTCCTTTAATAAGGCCAAAAAAGAGGTATTCTGTCTCTGGTCAGACCGAAGTTCCGGAATTGATGCGGGCGTACACAGTAAGGCCTATAGTAAACTTGCAGAGCCGTCACAACACTGAATGTTCAGAGAGTTTTCACTCCACAAACAAAGTATTCAGCACAGCTCAGGCACGCTCTAATTTACAATCGCAATTCCTTGTTGTGTCGCGTGAAAACTAGCCGCCATTGTTGCAGCTGATTGAACAACCTCATGCTCCCTATCATTCGTTCTCAATCGATATAAGCATCGTCCGAATCTATTGCCCCGAGTACGAGGTCAAGCTACATGTACCCAGGAAAATACATAGACTTGTTCCCATTCCCTACTTAGTCTGGAAAATGTGAGGCGCTGTGGCAATAGAGGGCGCTGTTTTAGCTGCTGCTGCAAAAAACATTTTGACGCGCATGCTTGAAATCGACACGCATGCCGACCATAGACAGAACATCTGGGTTTTTTGGGCCTAATAAGAGGTTTTTGGGACTTTGCAGATTTACCTTGTTATAACAGGAACCTTGTATTATCAGGAATAAAAATAATGAAGAACAAGGAATTGGAACCTGAATATTTCCTTGTTTATATTTAGAAGCAGAATGTTGTGTTAACAGTAATTTATAATCATGGTTCTACTAAACATGCATTAAATTTCACACGGTGTGGACTTTAGCCTGTGAAGTTAATTTTAGTAAAACAGTGTGTAATGTACATGTAAATATTATACATGGTGTGGAACGATTGTTTGCTTCATTTAATGGTGCACAAATATTTGAACAATGACATCTGTTTTAGATTAAATTTTATCCAAAAGACAGAAAGGCAATATGAAGCTTTTATACAAATAATTGGTAATTTGTTACTGGTGGATTTTTAGATAATAAATGTCAGCAAACTGGACATTTGTATTATAAATTTAATTTTCAAAATTTAATTTTCAAAAGTGTGACGTGCGTTGCCATGGCAATTGGCTCTAAACTATCATGGATGTCGGAAGAAGTACCATTGCAAAAGCACTGGGACACGGTTGAGTGACTTTTAGTTTAGATCCAATTGCCTTGGCAACCAACAAAAGGTGACGTATTCACTTCGGCAGTCTATTACATACATGTAGGTTGCATTAATTACACATTGCATCAAGTTAGGGCAAAAAATACAGTGGTGTCCATGTACATGTAGCATCGGTACACATGTATGTATATATAGTTGTCTTACCCGGTAATTACATACTGAAAATTTACTTGTACATTCAAATGATTGCAGTGGTGGGTGGTATACAGTATAAGCCCTTTTCTGACTAGAACGTCAAACCCCGGAACGAACTGGGCCCAATTTCATAGAGCTGCTTAAGCGCTAGCTGAAAACGTGTGCTTACTGTAGCAGAAAAGTTGTGCTAACATTAAGGCTATTTCACGGCTGCGGCGTGCTTAAGCATGCACGCGCTTGGAAACCGCCATTGTTGCGTCACCAAAATTTGGCTCTGCGGTTAAGGCAGGTTTTCAATTGCTTACCGTTAACGATGTCTATGAAATAGCCTGACGTTCGGTTAACGGAAAATGGGCTGTTAAACAGCTCTATGAAATTGGGCCCTGGTTCCGAGCAGGGTTGAATCCGTCCCGGGGAAAGAGCAGTCTCAGGGTGGTGCTGGGGTGGTGCGGGGGTGAGAATTTCAAGTGGAAAACAAGGCTTACAATGCATTTTCACCCCAGTGGCCACCCCCGAGATGTGGACTAGTGGGAAAAGCCCTGCTACATTTATCATTCATGTTTTCATACAAAACCCGCACGAACATAAATTGAACGCAGTTCAATATAAATCCTCTTAAATTTACTTGTAAAATGGCTAAATGGTTAAGTTTACTCTCAAATAATTGTTATTTGTTTACACAAAAAGGTATTTATGAATAGGAATAAAAGTGGGTTTGGCCGGCCTTAAAAAGTATATTATAAGTCCAGCTATGGACCTGGATGCTGTTAATGGCCCTCACACTGCAGCTCGGGCCCCTAGCCGGTTTTAAACATACAGTTTATAGACCGTTAAAACCCACCTTTATCTCCTAATTTTAAGACAAGCTAGGGCCATTATCACGTTCCTAGCCAGTCTTAAATGTCTTAAAGGCAGTATCACCGCGTTTACACTCGAATCGGCAAAGGTGGATACAGATCCAGCATTTTTATTGCGACCACAAAACTGAACATTTGCCGCGTTTACACTACACCCCAAATCGCTTCAACTCGCTTCAGAAACCGCAAAAGTCACCACTAAATGTAACTGCAGCGCATGCGTGAGCTGTTAGGTGTTGCTGCACTAGTGCCAGATTGGTCAATTAAATCTACTACACTGCGGGCACCGCCCCAAGGACACTCAAATTGCCGAATCTGTATTTGGGTAGCGTTTACACTACAAGCGACCTTGACGATTGCAGGGTTCAACCCCGCAATTGTGGGGTTCAACCCTACCCCAAAGGTGAATTGAAAAAGGCGGATCAGACCTGGGTCTGATCCGCCTTTTTTAATTCACCTTTTGCGTTTACACTTAGTGCCTACCCGGCTTCAACTCCCCTTTTGGGAAATTGCGGAGTTCGATTCGGCAAAGGCGAATCGAGTGTAAACGGGGTGAAAACATCATTGGTAATCTCGAAAATCAGAAATGTTCACAGATTTACACCTAACTTACACAATATAAACATGATGACCGTAGAAAACTTCCCCTGAAATGGTTTTGTCTGAAGTGCTATAGTCTTTGAGAAATGAGTAAAACAATTAGTTTTCGTCTCATGAGAAGAAAATTCAATTTGCCCCAATACCATTTCGTCCAAGTGCCAATTCGCCCCAAACCACTTCGTCCAAACACTACATCGCCCAAATGCCACTTCGCCCCAAAACCACTTCATGCACAGGCCGTGGTTCAGGGCGAAATGGTTCAGGGCAAAGTGGGTTTGGGGTGAAATGACTGCAAACCCTTTTTTGACTGTTTTCTCGAAAGTTAGACGAAGTACGGAGCTGGTTTTTGCTGTGGTTTTAATCTAGTCAGTCAGCTTTCCTTTCATCAAGTGGATTGTTGTCATTTTGCCTCGAAATTAGAGTCACACCCAAATATTTCCAGCTGATTGTGTCCTGCATTGGTTTTAGATATTCTTGATTGGAAACAAACAAAAAAGAACTACTTACATTGCCGTTTTTCAATAAAAAACGTCTATTTCCGACAATCTTCGACGAGAGAATCTGTTGTTACGATGTGACCAGCTAAAATAAAGTTGGCTAGGCTTAACGCTTGGGGGCGCTCCAGCATTTTCGGAGTCGACTCCGATTCCAAAAAAGATTCAAAATTCTATTCCAGATCGATTCCATTTTTCGTATGAAAACATACGTGTACACTGCGATTTATTATTGTGTCCAGGACAACCCATTCTAATCGATTCTAGTGTGGAGTCGCGCTAAAGTTCGAAGTGGTCTTTTGTTTGCGAACGTACAGTTGGTGTGCCTCTACGGAGGCCCAATGAGAGTACGGGTGGCGCTCTTATGTCACGCGCATTTATACGGCGCGGCATACAATGTACAGTTTCGTTTGACGTTCTCTTTGGGCGTCCGTCAATGCACAACTACACGTTTGCAATCGTTTTTATCGTGATAAGGAGTCCGAGAAATTTCTTCGTCGAAGATTGTCGGAAATAGACGTTTTTGATTCAAAAACGGCAATGTAAGTAGTGCTTTTTATTTGTCTTCTAATCAAGAATATCTAAAACCACTACAGGAAACAACTAGCTGGAAATAGTTGGGTGTGATTCTAATTTCGAGGCAAAATGACAACAATCCAGTGTATGAAAGGGGTACCTTCTGTCCCTACGGGAGATCCCGTAGGGACAGAATCATTCTGTCTAGTTTTAATCATGCATATCTTCAATCACACAGGGGGAGAAACCTAATTGTAACAGTTTACCAATCATGTATACTATCTTTAAATGTCTTAAAGTTTAAGACCAGCCACCCACACCTACATGTACATGTATTTGATTCCCTTTAAATTATTTTGCCTTTATACATGCAAACATCTACCAATCATCTCTGGTATGTAATTACTCTCGTCAGACAGTAATATAATGCATGGTTGGCGCTGTCAACTCTGCGGCAAACCCACGCCGGCGTGTCAATTTTAATCTGCTGAAAGATTTACACAATAATATAGCCAATAAACTCCTGTGGATTTAAAGCAATTGTACGGTTGGCTGGTGCCCTATGGGATGGTTTTTGCCTGGCTACAAATTACATGTATGAGGCCCTGAGCAAATACATGTAGTGTAGGTGTGTTTGATGTGTCTGACAGCTCCAAATGAGACATTAGGCCATTTCCCACTAGACTAAATCTCGGCGGGAGGGGGTGGGGGAGGGGGGTGGGGGAGAGGGGGTGTCCCTGGGGCGACGGGGATATCGTCAAAAATCTACTGAAGTTTAGTGAACATTTTTTTCCCGGTTACATAAAGCAGTGTAGTGATTACACCAACCCTGGGGCGACACGGGGGTGAAAATAAGCCTTGAAGACCACTTAAAAATCTCACCCCCGCGTCACCCCTGAGATTGCTCTTTACCCGGGGTGAGTTCAACACTGCTCGGGACCAACATTTTGGCCTCAGGGTGACAGACATTCCCCCCGGGGAGAGATTGGTAGTGTGAAACGGTGCGTGGGCGAGTTCGCCCCCAGGGCGAGCAATGGCGAAGGTTACTTTATATCCACGCTACATGCTAGACATGACATTTTCAACATGTGTACACGTGCGATTCTAATTTTTCATGTCTTTGGAGTTCCATTGCCCAGTAATATTACTTTTATCAGCTTATACGTCAGCTAGCTATGTCACAGGAAAAGAAGTCAGCTGAAAAACAAATTTGGTGGGATGAGGAAATTTGGAAATTAATTCCCATTTAGGGGGACGACGAAATACAAAAGCAACTCGACAAAAAAACGAAAAATTCTACTTGATAAGCAAATCGGGGTGAGCACTTACACGTAAGTAAGAAACGAGGGTGCCGAAATATGTGTGGTTTGAGAAAGACAATTGTGAAAAGAAGCGGAGTTGAACTCAGGGGTGAAATTCGCGCGTCACTCTGGGGTGGCCCCAGGGCGAGTTCGCCCCGGGGTTTGATGTTTTAGTGGGAAAGGCCTAAATGGGTGGTGAATAATGCTTTGCGGCATGGTGAATTATAACAATATTTTCTGCTTTTGTAAATGGTGTGTACCAAGATGTTGCTGCTAGGTTTCACTGGGGTTGGGGGCCGTCCATAAATTAATGTACGTATGCACGAAATGCCGACTTTTTATTAAAGGGACCTTGGAATTAGGCAGAGTAGCTGTTATAACAGGAACCTTGTATTATCAGGAATGAAAACAATGAAGAACAAAATATTGGGGCTTAAAACTTTATTATATAAGCAGAACATTGTATTAACAGTGCTCTTATTATCCACCCTATCTACACTTGATCCCGAGGTCGGGGTCGAACACTGAGCTCGGGATCAGCTCCGGATCACACACTGAGTGTAAACGCTCGCGGGACTAAATTGGCCCCGGATCAGACCTCGAGATTTTGGTCTCGCGTCAGCAGAGGGTGGAACCCCGAGCTCGGGATCAGTTTGTGGTTAGATAAGCATTTAATCTTTTACCACATTTACCGCATCCGCTTAACAGCCGTTGGGGGGGGGAAAACCTGCGAAATTCAAGCCGCCTTGTACACTGTACATATGTACACATAGAGCATGTCATTTGACTGCAACTGTTGGCGCCGCGCTTGAGATCAACTACAAAATGTAAATGCGGCACTCTGAATCATTGCGGTTAACACTAGCATTCTTATCAGGGGATCAATCTTGATCCTGAGCTCGGGACCAGTGTAAACACGGTGTTATATTGGTAACCTTGTATTATCAGAAATGAAAGCAATAAAGAACAAAAGATTAGCACCTAAAATTTTTATTAGCAGAATTTTTTATTAAAATTAGTGTTTTTATTGTCAGGGTCCAACTCTTACTGTGGGAGGGTGGGGTTGTATCGCAGTTTGTATCTACATACATGTACACTACAAATGTACTGCACACTACAGTTGTACAATGTACGTACACAAAGTGTATACAGTACGCTGCGCATGCCAATGTATCACTTTACTGGTTTTTATTACCAAACTTGGTGTGAGAGAAAAATTGTAAGGGGCCTTATCGGGATTCGTACCCGAGACCCCCGACTCACTAGGCAGATACTCTACCAGCTAGGCTATAAGGCACAGCTGGTATAGTTTCCCCCTATGGACCCAATTTTTCTCTCAGTGTTGCATGGTCCGGTGGCGCAACTGGGCAAGTAATGAACACAACATCTGGTATGGTGCCTAATCTTTTTTATTACAAACCGACATCTCTTATCAAACCAGATGTCAATCACTATTACCAAATAATAACTATTCTTATTTTCTCTATAACGATATGGAAATTTAGGCAACACATTTTTCAATGCTGGTAGTCTAATTTTCTTTAAATGCCAAGGTCATAAGCGGATGCCAGATCGTTTATAATTTAGTTTAAAGATAGAGCACATGATTTGTAAATGACATTATTTCCACTCCTGGTTAAAAGCCTGTGTTGATAACTGCCCTGTAGAAATTTCAGCCTCATACATGTAGATACAGTAATACTTCAGAAAATACTTTAGAAATCCATGCATGGTTTTTGTGTTGAATGAATGGTAAAAAAGCTGTATGTCGACAACTTTTTAAAAAGCACCTTCAGTTGGCAATTTGTTTTCCATGGCAATTTTTTTACACGGGAAAAAAAAAATCATGTGGTGTTTGTTGCCATTGCTGTCAACTTATTTAGTTGGGTTTTTCTTGTCAACTTTCTTGTAAAATTTTTGGTCACTGCAAATGATGTATTAAGGCTTTAAAAGGTCTATTACACCATCTGCAATGACCCAAAATGTTACTTCTTCAGTTGACATGAATAGCCTTATTGAGTGATAGCAATGGTAAAAAACACGACACAAGTTTATTTCTTTCTAAGAAGGTATTTTTGTTGGAAATTAACAACTGAAGGTGGTTTTAAAAATGTCAGTGTTCTCCACTGCCGGTTTTGTCCGGGTGCGCCGCCCGAACAAAATCATCACAGGTACCGTTAGCGCCCGGACAAAAATTTGCCGCCTGGACAATAACTCGGCCACCCGGACAAAAATAATAAATTTTCCTCCCTAAAACACTGTGAAAGTACAGCCAAGTCATTCCAAAATTAGGTGTAAATTCAC
Source organism: Henricia sp. BOLD:AAB3569 (assembly GCA_037783545.1). NCBI lineage: Eukaryota > Metazoa > Echinodermata > Asteroidea > Spinulosida > Echinasteridae > Henricia > Henricia sp. BOLD:AAB3569. Next base: position 715,680 of record JBBELK010000577.1, on the reverse strand, counting down.
TAAACGTGATTCGTAGCAGCATTCGAATTAGCACTGGTTCGTTGGCCAATGACAGTTGAAATCATCTCGGGCCAGCTAGAAAGCCTCCACAAATGGTCCGACTGTCCAGTTGAATTAAAACAGACCCATGCCGTACATGTGAAATTTCTGTGATTTCCACATTTTTAATTTCCTTAATGCTCTCTTTTTTTGCATGTTTCCGCTTTTTTGTTGAGCGTGGCAGATTTTATTTTCCGCTTTTTTCTACGTACAGTACGCAGCGATCTTGTTTTTACCAAGCACGAAAACAGCGTCCTCCATTGACAGTAAATAGACTTGTCCAAGTCTATGACACTTCCGTCCGCGCCACGACACTTCTGTGCGTGCGTAATTGCAAGTAAACTTCAACGAGTCGCGATGCAGACTTGCGCAAGTCTAGTTAACAAGATGGCGCCATGAAACCTCCGTGTAGTGTGTGGTGTGTGCGCGCGCGTGTTTTTGCATGAACTTGGCCGCCCGCTGCGCCTGAAGTTGAGTCCGACAGTTCCGGCGGTTCCGGCTTTTACCGAATCCCTGAACCACGCATGTGGATGCATCGCACATGTACCTGTTGATTTTGAAACATAATTTTTGGAGAATTTAATAGACAAATAGTACCGAAATTCCGTAGATACACGCAAGGTGAGTATCTCACGAACTATCAGACGGAGTTTGGTGGTGATTGGGCAGCGGATTATTGCGCTAGCCAAAAACGTTTCTGTCCGATCTTAAACTTCAGGCGCCGCCATATTGGAAAAAATTGAAATCAGCTATGTGGGATAGGTATCCCCCATAGTTCTAGGGGTAAGTTTATGCCACAACTCGAATTTAAGGAAAATAATTATTGGAATCGATAGCTTGGACGATTTTAGAATAGGAATACTTACATGCATTTCCGTCGCAAAGGCTTAGTTTTAGAGAAAAATCACGGAAAGAATATTGCATATGATTGCACGCAAAGCGGCCGGCCAGAAACCAAACGGATCATCACGCGCTCGCCCTCTTTCTTCGTGCATTTTACACTCTGCCTCGGCCGGCAGCAGTTTCACACACTTTTGTATGGAGGCGGGCGTGACAAAAACACAGAATTCTCATGGAAATGCAACATTTGCGACGGAAATGTCAATGGAAAAGGTATTTCAAAATCATCCAAGCTATCGATTCCAATAATTATTTTCCTTAAATTCGAGTTCTGGCATAAATTTAAAAAACACCGAAAAAAATGGTATTTTGTTCGTATACATTGAACAAAGATTTTAAGGAAATTACTTCCTGGAATCAACACATAATGTAATTTTAAGATATACTTCCCACTTTACTTTTAGAAGGCTAAAAGTGTTGTTTTGGACGTTTTATATTGGGACGTTATCATTTTCTATATACACTTTTAGCCCCTTAACATTTTAACCCCCTTCGATCGTGTGGACCGTTCTTACACGCCCTCAAGAGGCCAGATACACATGTGTAAATCCTTACCGTAAATTCCAAATCAGACATTTAAAAGCACACCATGAAGGTCCTTGTAATCTCAAGACTTCTGTACCATTGTCGTTCATTGTCCATGATGACTCAAACATCAAAAAAGGATAAAAGGAAGCAAAATCTGGAGTAAAATCGAAAATTTTCAGGTGGCGCGGTACACAGACTTCATGCTGAGACGCGTCAAAAGGAAAGTAGTCCCACCAACGCGGATGGATTTTGTTTAGCCTAGACTGGACCCATGTCCACAAATTTACTTCCCCACGCGTTGTATATGAGTGAGAGCAGCGTAGCGCACATAGACAGGAGGCAGGTCTAGGCTAAACAAAATCCATCCGCGTGGGTGGGACTACTTTCCTTTTGATGCGATCACGTGGGTAGCGAAGTCAGCATGCATGACATGGTCAAGTCTCCCGTCTGTCCAAAATTTTCGATTTTACTCCAGATTTTGCTTCCTTTTATCCTTTTTTTATGTTTGAGTCATCATGGACAATGAACGACAAGGGTACAGAAGTCTTGAGATTACAAGGACCTTCATGGTGTGCTTTTAAATGTCTGATTTGGAATTTACGGTAAGGATTTACACATGTGTTTCTGGCCTCTTGAGGGCGTGTAAGAACGGTCCACACGATCGAAGGGGGTTAAAATGTTAAGGGGCTAAAAGTGTATATAGAAAATGATAACGTCCCAATATAAAACGTCCAAAACAACACTTTTAGCCTTCTAAAAGTACTTCCCACTTGCACTTTTGTCGCAAATGTTGCTTTTCTGTAGAAAAATCACGTTTTCTTCTTCAAAAATTGCCTTCAGTTAGTGCACAAGATAACCATTCACGTGCGCGCGCAGCGCCCTCTGTTGTCTCGCTTACGCACAGACCGCTCGCACGTCATTTTGTGCATTACTTTATGCAGTAATTTTATCATTTATTTATCTCAGAAATGCAACATTTGCGACGGAAGTGTCAATGGGAAGTATATCTTAGAATTGAATAAGCTATCAATTCCATTATATAAATTCACCCAAATCCGTGTTCAATGTATATGAAAAAAAATCCAACAGTTTTCTCACCATGGATCGAACTCGTGGATGATGCTCTCAAAGCGAATCACAGCGAACAGGCGGGAACTGAACGCCGCCAGACAAGCTAAAAACAGAATCAGGAAAGTCAACAGCCCTTCCACCGCTTTCGAAGTCGACGGAAAACGCAGCTGTTCTCCACCGGCCACCTCCTCTGTCTCCACTTCCTTTCCAACATCCTGATTCTTTACGGATTTGGAGCCATGTTTTTGGCGGTTTCCAGGACTTTTTGATGCATTTGCAGGGTGGTTTGGATTTCGTTTTCCAGCAACTGCAAGTGCAACATCGTATTGTCCGCTGGGTTCCGCCATTTTGATTCCCTCACACATGTATTTGGTCTCGATCAATGTTATTTACAAAAATACACAATAAATATTAAACTATTTATTTTCTTTTGGATTTTTTATTTATAAAATATTTTAACTAAAATTTATAATTACATTGTAAACGAATTTTAAGCCTCTCATATCAATGTGGTGTTAATTATATACTTTTGTAAAAGTAATTATGTGAACGAGACTACGATTGCACCTGCAGCCAATCAACAACGCCTTCGTGTGATGTTGATAAAAACCCGCACATTTTCTCTTTTAAGTTGACTTGGGAGGTCGGGTTGGCGTAGTGGTTCTTTCCTCGCCTTTCACATCTGACGTCCCGGGTTCGAATATTGGGCGTGTATGTGGATTGGGTTTGCAGTCCAGTTGCCGAAGATGCCATAAAATTAACAACAACAACAACAACTCTTTTTGACTTATCCTCAGCCAAACTTTAAAGCGGAAAGGACATACCTTTTTGCATTTTCCCTTGAATAGAAATTCCACTTCGTTCCTATAAATAAGTCCTTTCTCGAGAACCACAAGTTAATGTTCTTGTTTGTTTGTTTAAGCCATGAAGCGAGCGAGGGGCCGTCCATAATATATAAAGTATACGCACGAAATGCCCACTTTTTAGACACCCCGCTCCCTAGGCCCGTGACGTCACCCATATGCTTTAACTTGGGTGTACCATGGAGGAAGGTTCCTTCCTCCATGGGTGTACGCATTGGCTCTGACTTCCGCGTACGTACTTTATGGACGGCACCCCGACTGGCCACATTGAATTCTTAATTTCAGCGTTTGAGTGAAACAAATTGTTCAAGTGAGAAATTGTAACTAATCGGAAAGAAAACGCCAAAACGGGAAGTTCGCAAAGAGAATGAAAGAGGACTTTTGTATGTGGCGCGTCAGTAGAAAGAGGACTTTTGTAAGTGGCGGCCATGGTATCCTTGGCAACCGAAGCACCTTTATGCCCATCGACATTATTATCAACTCAAAATGACGAAGATGATGCAGTTTTAGAAGTGGGAGAAATCCCCAGGGAAATATCTTGGGGGAACCCACGAAGTCAGGTAGGGGGCGCGCGTCAGAAACGTGTTTCCGCTCATGGTCGCGAAAACCAGCCCAATGTACACAGAGCCATATGTACATATTGAAGAGCGCCCTCTATCAACTCAGGTTTCTTCCTGCATCGCAGTGCATCGTAGTCAAATTTTGTTTTTGAGTTGCAAGTATTAAAAGATCTTGTTCAGATTTTTCCAGAAATTATAAGATTTCGTTCTAACCTAACGATCATGTAAAATACCTCCTAAAAATACTATCTATTGAAAGAAAACAGGAAATCTGCAATCTTCAATTTGGATATTGGAGCAAAAAGTTTTGTGTAATCACGCAATGCTTTATGTAACCTGATAAATTAGTTTACAAAGCATCGGTGGTTTTTGACGATGTCTCCTGAAAATATGAATAGTAATGAAAAAATATGACAAAATATGCTCAAAAATATGATCTGGACACGCTCTTTTAACCATGACTGCGTTTTCTCGAAAAACAAAAATCATTCGTTTACTGGGTTTCGTATAGGCCCCCTAGTAATTCCAAGCAATTCCTTTCGAACAAAAATGATGACAGTATTTCTGATGGGCAAGGATGGGCCATCTCAGGAAACATACATCATCTGCAGTGACCCAAAATTTTACTTCACGAGTTGACAAGAAAAACCCGACAAAGTTTTGATAGCAAGGGTATAACAATCACCACATGATCCCGTGTGTAAAATGGTACCTTTGTGGGAGCCATTCCCGTCAAATGATGACGATGGTATTTTTTAATCGTGTGTACACAATTAATTTAACCATTCAATCAGCACAAAACCATGCATGGATTTTTCAGGTTTTCCGAAGTATTACTGCATCTATGTTGCTGAAATTTCGACAAGGCGGTTTATCAACATTATTCTTTAGTTATGTAATGCTATGTTTAAGTTTGCCCAATCATGTGATCTGTCTTAGATTTTGGGATCATTTTAAGGACATCAGACAGGATGCGGGTTACACCCCATTAGCTAGGTTGGAACATGACTAAGTTCCTCTCAGACGCTGCGATAAACACAATGATTCGAAGAAGATGAAACTGCTTAATCGCAGGAACCGCCTCAGGATTCTAGAGTCTGGAAAAAAATGCCTGCAAAAAAAACGAGGCTTCACCGAAATTTATTCGATACACTGTGAGCGGACAGATGGCGCCATCACGACATGAATAATACAGCCAAGAATTGTTGCAGTTACCCAAAATGTTACTTCTGTCACGCGAGTTGACCTGACTAAATGTGTTGATAGCAATGGTAACAAACACCACATGATTTTGTTCCTCGTAAAATGGTACCTTTGTGGGAGAGACTGCCAACTGTTTTTATATAGGTACTTTATAAAAACAAAGTTGTCTGCAGATTTTTTTACCATTCATTCATGGACAAAAAACCTGCATGGATTTTTTCAGATTTTCTGCAGTATTACTGCATCGATGTTGCTGAAATGCAGTTGTATACGGTGGAAATGACGCCGTTTTTAACAGTTCACGCATTTCCTTTGCAACCGTTACGCTCTTCGTTTTGTTTCATCAGTAACTTCAACATTATTTTAGCAAGTGGACCGAGTCCTGCCTTAGCCGGCTAAGTTTATAGGCCTAAAACGGTCTTTTGTCGCTTAATGTAAATACCACCACTCCATTATTCCTAATCCCCGTTTTCTTCGCCCTCCAGCCCCAGACTTTCGACTCCAACCCATCTTTCTGATTGACTGCCTCTCTTTGTGTTTCTCCCCATATCGTATTTTAGGCATAATCTGCCTTTTTGGCACGGTCCTATGACATTTTGCTTTTGGAGAAGACTGTTCCAGGGTCAGGAAGTCAGGCCAGTAATTTTCTGGGAGGGATAAACGTGCGTACATCAATGGTGCAAAACGCCACGCTTAGTGATTCTGATAAATAATGGAGCTTTTATACACACCAGTGTAACAAAACATGACCTCATTAGGTCTTTATACAGAGTCTATTTTATCCCTCGCTTTTGAATGCGTACCAGTGCCCCGGACGAGCTAATATTGTAGCCGTAGGGAGAACAATTCTAGTCCTTTATAAATTAACCATTCTTTCGTCTTAAAGAAGCGTGACTAGATCTTTCAAAAAAAAAATGAATTTCGTTCAAACCTAACAATCATATAAAATACATGCCAAAAATAATATCCATGAAAAGAAAACAGAAAATTTGCAATCAACAATTTGGATGTGGAAGGAAAAGATCGGTGTAACCACTGCACTGCTTTATGGAACTTCGGTGGATTTTTTACGATATCTCTGGAAATATACGGATTGAGGGAGCGAAATTGCAAAATGTTAAGGAGAAAAATATGACACATAATATGGTATAAAAATCTCAAAAAGTGGGGAGTCAAAATCTGGACACGCTCTTTTAACTGCTAGTGGCCACAAGAGATTGAAGTTGGTGAAGTCATCTGGTAAGTTATTAGTATTATTTTATTATTATTATTATTATTTCTTTCTGGTACTGAAACCAATGATTCCTCAAAAGCGTCCATTGCACTGTCGCTCGCAAGCGTGATGAATTGAAACCCATGATGAATTAGAAACGGCAAGAGACACCGGGGAATCCCCTTGCTCTTCACGGTAGAATGCTCTGGGATCTTTAAAAGGCGTTACTTATACCTAACATACTGGACCAACGGCTTTACATCCCTTCCGAAGGATGGAGCAAGTGTGATTAGGTGCCTATATACTATTTGACGGAATATTTGTTTTTGCCTGCATTTTTACTCAAAATGGACGTCTAATGACAAAATTATGATCGTGCACATCACACAATTTCAATACTTTTTCGTGACAACGACCAGAAACACATTTGTTACGTAAATACTGGTTTCAACCAATGAAAAGCCTCGGTTGGCGACAACCAAAGCTAGTCATTGGTTGAATCCGCAGTGACGTCAGAAACATGGTCCTGATTGGTCGCGAAAACACAGGGCCCTGGGCTGCGTTCCACATACGCGAACATTTGTTAACGTTGGCGCCAACGTTTTGCCCAAATGGCCAAAATACATTGTAAAGATGGCGGCGGTTGTAGTGACGTTGTAATGTGGCTCTCCTCTTCTTAACAAATTTTTGAGGAAATGTGACACATTTCCATTGATTGTGTATCGCCAGCGATAAGGGAGAAAACGAAAGGTGCAATTTATTTGCTATTTTCAAAACTGCAAACCATCGTCTGTCATCTTTCATGTCGCGTGCGCCATTTTGAAATGACTCGCGAAAAAATTTGTTGGTCAACGTTGGTGGCGCACAATCCGTTCCACTCGAAATTGCCAACGTTTGCAAACGTTCGCATAATATAGCAAGCTAATATGGCAAGCCAAAAGGATCATAACGTATTGCGGCAACGCGTTGCGAAAATACCACAACGCGTTGCGAAAATATCACAACGGGTTGTGCTGTCATCCAATCAGAACACTATTTCTGCAACGTGTTTGCTAAAAATAGACTCGTGACGTGTTGTAAGGTGTCAAAAAACGCACTGCGAACATCTCACAACGCGTTGCCAGATATCCACAACGCGTTGTGAGATGTTCGCAACGCGTTGTTGGACACCTCACAACACGTCACGAGTCTATTTTTAGCAACACATTGCAGAAATACAGTGTTCTGATTGGATGATAGCACAACCCGTTGTGATATTTTCGCAACGCGTTGCCGCAATACGTTATGACCCTTTTGGCTTGCCATACTCGTATGTACGTGGAACGCAGCCCTGGATTTCCGAAAATGCAGGCGGGAAAGGAAGTTGTACATGGGAAAAGTTTTTTGCGAACTTGTTTTTCATTGGCGCTCCGACTTGCGAAAACACGCCCCTTTTAATTTGTCGAGTTCTGATTGGTCGAAGTTCAAGGTACGACTGTGACTATGCAGTGTGCACTACACACAACAAGTGCCGGCCACTGACATTTGCGTAACATGTACGTGCACATTGTGCAGTGCACATGTCAGTACACGGATGTGAGAAACCGCACAATGTATGGGCACATGTTCATTTAGAAAGAACTAGATATGCTTTTATTTCTCCATTGTACCAGAGACGTATAGAGAAATATTTCCTCCAGGTCTCTGATTGTACGTACAGCAATGCTGAGAACGGTAAGTAATTTTTTAACCATTTATTGAACAAATAAATGCAGTGAAACTTTCTAAATTGTGTGCAGGAACATCGCAAGAAAAACTTCACGATCGACCGAGCACTGGGCCGCTATTATTAACCGTGCAAAATTACAAGAAAACCGTATACAAAAGATCTGGAGCGTGATCGGTTTCCGGTAGAACGACCTTTGATAAAAAGCAAAATTAAGGAAGTTTGCTGAATTTAACTCGTAGACCGTTAAAAGAATTCCTTTGCCATGTTTGCCGACAATTGTTGTCCTTTGTTTGTGTACATTTTTTTTTACTTCCTTGGTTTAATATTTCAAGGATTGTGTTGTGTGATATTTTTTGCCCAGTTTTCCCAGCACCTCCGCTCCACATGCTCCACGCATGGTTACTTCTAAATCAACATTCATTTCCTTGTACATGTGTAAATGTTTTCTTTTGTCGCCATGGAATACTAGGTGTGAAAACATGTTATAATATGTCATTGTTCAGACCTGTACAAAAAGTGATATGAACTGTTTTCACTGAACCATTTCCAACTTTTTTAAAGGCCATTTATTTGGAATGCCTCAAAATTTTACACGGAACACCTAACTCAAAGTGTTGATTCTTGTTAACAAATACCACAAGATTTATTTCTGCCCTTTTAAAAAAGAAATTAAAGGCACAGGCTTGACAGCATGCAATGCACGCGTGCCAAATTCGTGCCACAAAATACGCAGCTCCATATAGCAAAGGCATGGAGATGCGTATTTCGTGGCACGAATTTGGTGCGTGCGCATTGCTGACGAGCCCGTGTCTTATCTGGGGGAGTCAAATGTGATCTGGGCCCAATTTCATAAAACATGTTAGCACCCGATTATTGATTAAGCAGCCCTCTCTCCATTTCATAAAACTGTTTAAGCACTAGCAAACCAAACGGCATGCTAACCTACCAATTTTTTGCTAACGTGACGCCACCTTTTTTCTTCGCCATTCTCGGCAAAATTCGAGACACATTTTCCAACAGATACACAACTTTCAGCTGTTGTTGAAATATTCCAGTCAGCGACAGGCAAGGGTCTTCTGTGGTAGTGATAATTATCCCAAAATGGAAACATAACCGATGATGGTATTTGAAAATGTTTACGTTTACTTATGAAAGCAGACGATGAACGCGTTCGAACAGAACAGACGACTGCGCTGCGCGCGCACTCTCTTTGCGCGCTCAGAACAACAAGCTTTATGAAATACGCCCCTGCTTGAGCGAATATTCCTGCTATGCTTAATCCAAATTTTTGATTAAGCGTAACATGTTTTATGAAATTGGCCCCTGGTCATGCTCCTTTAATGCTTATAGCACTCAGAAAATACTGCTTAGTACAGAAATATGCGAAGTAAAAACAGGCTACCAGCCAAAATATTATGTTATATGTATTACGTCTGACTGGTACTCTGCCAATAATTGCTAAGCACAAAAAAATTGATTCAGCAATATTTCTGCTAAACAGGGCCATAAAATTGGGCCCTGATTTTGTTACTATTCCAATTTTCCCTAAAACAGCTTTTTTTATGTGGGAGTTATAGACATGTGGACACAATCTGGTTACGACATTAAACATTCTTCCCCTCCCACGTTTTCCACTAGTAAAATTTTGAAATTTGTCATCAAAAGTCAAATAAAAACCAGGCAGAAAATTGCATTTCCCAAAAGTTGACCACAATAATAAGCCTCTCTATATCCAAATATAACTCGGATACCCTTTGGGTCACTTTGTAACGACTCCCCGGGTACTGAACAGGTTCAATTATTGTCTCCTGGTAGTGAAATATGGCCGGACAGAGTGTTCCATAAATCAAAGTAATATGGGAATAGCAGTGTGGACAGTTAAACTTGTGCTGTCAATTTTTTTCCAGGTTTAGAATTCATTCGTGTCATTCCAGCAGCAGAATTTAATATATCAAGATTATTTTCTAGTTTTGAACACCATTTTGCAGAAGGCTACTGTACAGAATCGAGACTTTAGTGTAAATGATTCCAGATGATTGTATTTGAAAGAGGGTGGAGTTGTAAAATTTGTGGTTCGAATAAAATTGTGGAATATGCATCTACATGTACCTTTGCCATTTTCTCTGCAGATGAATTGGAATTAATTTTCAGAATTATTGAATTACTCTTTAGATTGAAACTCCAAATTAGGAATATGTTAAAAGGGGCGTTATTTCCACTCGTAATTAGAAACCCAAGTTGATAAAACTGCCCTGTAGAAATTTCAGCCACATAGGTGCAGTCATACAAACATTTCTGAAAACTTCATGAACAATTCATGTATGGTTTTTGTGTCGAGTTGAATGGTAAAAAAAATCTTTTGCAAAATATTTTTTTAGAAAACCACCTTACAAAATACAATTTTGGACTGAAATTAAAGTGGTGTTTAGAACTATTGCTATTAGTATTAACACTTTTAGTAAGGTTTTTCTTTTCATTTTGTGAAAAAAAATTGGGGTCACTGCAAATTATATGTTATACCTTTAATATAGTTTTTCCATCCCATATTTATTTCTGAATTAAGATTAACCAAATTTGGGATGAGAGAAAACTCATATATTCGTCATCAGGATTCGAACCTGAGACCTCTGACACACCGGGCAGATGCTCTACCAGCTGAGCTATGAGGCACAGTGGTATACTCCCTCAGGTTCCCCCCCCCCCAAGACCTCTGACACACTGGGAAGATGCTCTATCAGCTGAGCTATGAGGCACAGTGGTATACTCCACATTTTACCAAAGACCCCAACTTTTCTTTCTGTGTTGCATGGATTAAAACTGATTTTGTAGACACCACAAATAAAACATTTCTTGCCACAACAATAAATTACTGGGGATAAAATTATCGGTGAATTTTTTTTCTATTTTTATTTGCCTGGTTTGTTAAATACATTTGCACAGCAAGATAAAAATGCAGTTGTCCTCATGAACACAGAAATTCATATTAGCTTAAAAGTTTAATGGAAACAACCTCAACCCTATAGACCGTATCGAATAGCTGCCATCTTGTAGGGTGACGTTTGATTAAATTTTGTCAACAATGCAAGCACAAAATGTGCTACCATGCAACCATGCATTGACCCCACTGCAAAGACATACTTTTCTTATCACTCCGATCTTTTTGTACGTAAACACTGCCATCTTGTGTAAATTAAATTGTAGTTTATCAGTGCTAGGATACACAATGGAGTGGTTCGTTCTGGTAGTAATGGGTCCCGATAACGGTATCTCTTTTTCTCTCCACCCACAGTGGAAAGAAATCACACAAAATACAATATGTATCCCCAGAGCCAGAACTATTTAAAGTGTTCTGCACAGAAACAATTTTTTGTTTGTTCTGCAAATATTTATTCTTCAGGCATTAGTTTCAGGTTTGGGGTGGCCTTGAAAGCAACGTATTGTATGTGTGCACTCTGGTTGGAGCCAGTGTGGCTGTAGAGGGGTGGGTTTTTTTCTTCAGTTTTTATCCAGTTCTCACAGGTATGCATAGAGATCAACAAACTTGAATGTGCATTCAAAATGTTCTTTCAGGAACAGTGCAATAAATGTCACCGCTACTTTTAAAGATATATGATGTCTGGACATCATAAAATTTTGGCACCTCAAATTATTATTAAAATTTATGAATTTTGACAATTTTTTTTAAATAACAGGAGAATAAATGTACACTACTCATAATAAGTAAGGGATATTAACATAGTTCAATTTTGGATTTTTTTTCAAATGACTGTTTTCACCTATTCCTTTGACAAAGGTGTGTCTGTCATGCAGACAATTGTCTAGGTACAAAATAGTTCAAGCGGAATGCAATGCATATATACATGTATTCTCAATACAATAGCTGCATACACCGTCATGGTGTCCACGCACAATATCCCTAACTTATTGTGAGTAGTGTATGATTTAAAAGTGACATCTATGCAATTAATGAGCAAATACAATTAACCAGAAATCAGCCTACAGTGTATAACAAATTTTTGTTACTTAATTTTTGTTACCTAATTTCTACTAAAGTTGTTGGAAATAAACTGCTTCTATATGCACTTATAAATTGTCCTAAGCTACACGTGTAGGCCTATTATAAGCCTGCAGAAATTTCAGCTACATATGTAGATACATCAATGTATCTTGTTTTTCATGAGTTGACAAGAAAAACCTTACTCAAAGTGTTGATAGCAATGGTAACAAACACCACATGAATTTATTTCCGTCCAAAATGGTATTTCATGCTGGAAATTGACAACCGAAGGTGGTTTTCTAAAAAAGTCCCGGGACTTTTTACCAAATCCATATATAGATTTTTAAAGGTTTTCTGAAGCATTAATGCATCTAAGTAGCTAAAATGTCTTCAGGCTAGTTTACCAGGTCATTCTTCCTTAGATATGTTACACTCTTATTCCATCTTGCAAATGATACATAGGGCCTTTAAGTAGTGAATGATAAAAAAAAATGTGTGCACACACACTTTAAAAAAAAAAACCTTCAGTTATTAATTTCGTACAAAAAGTTGCATCTGGGACAGCAAAACTTCAAGTAAGAATTTTTTCTTGTCAACTCATGAAGTAAAATTTTGGGTCATTACAAATGATACAGTGACCTTTAATGTTTGACCCATGATGGGGATTTTATCACTAAAACACTGACAATCCCCACGTTTTTGGATGGGGCAAGGGGAAGGAAGGGCCAGGGGGACAATTGATAAGCGCATAACATTAGACCAGGAAGTTCCATCATGTTTTAGTCATTTCCTATACAGGGCCATTTAGTGACAGGTGACAGCTACGCAAAACAAACAGTCTGGGTCTTTATGTCTGGTCTGAACTCAACACCTTTTTCAACAAGCTGGATGGAATGAAATTACATCTGCACAACTTGTTCTTTTTTTCTTTCTCAGGTGAAGAATGACCTTAAAAACTAGTTTCAGAATTGTTAGTGAAAACAAGAATGTTTGTGTACAGTAATTCCTTTTGAATGATTGATGGGCCAAATTCAATTGGGTATGAAAACAGAGGCGCTAAATAAGTGCTTCCTTGTTTTGACTGAAATTAAAAGGGGATCCGAATTTGTTTAAAGCTGTCTCAGATGACAGCTAGAAGATTGATGACATTGAAATTTATTACCATTGCAGGAAAGTTGATTCAAGTTCATATTTTTCAGTTTTGACCAGAGAAATTTTTTCGATGGAGTTAAAGGGCCTGTGACATGCTAAACAACTTTGTGCCTAAGCTTTGCTTCATAATGACAGATTACTTGTTCAGCAAGACATACTATTGTTCGTTTGAATGTAAAATCAATAAAAGGTGGCTTTTTTCAACTTTGAAGATTTCATTGCAATAAATCACAGACAGAGGGTGCTGTTTTGAGTGCATCACATAATGAAGACAGAAGGGAAAAGTTAAGAAAAAACATAAGACTTCAAGTTGGACTTGTGGCAAATTGCTGCAGTTTCTACCCCTAGTTTTGTCATGGCTTACAGCAGGCAACATGTAAAACAAACTCAAACAGCCATGGATTACAAAAGTTTCAGGAAAATTGAGAAAAAAGTGGAATCTTTTGTGCACAGTTGAATGTGATTTTCCTGTGTTTGCCTCTTGTGACATCGTGACCTTGGTCATGAATATGCATATTTTCATTAGCATAAAAACTAAAAAACCTTAAATTTGTTTTAACCCCCAAAGCAAGCTCCAAATAGGATTTGTATGACTTTAACTGAGTAGAGTGGTTTTAAAGCATAGATTTCATTGATAAAAATCCTAAATAAGGGGCCCTTTAAGGGGCGGATTTAAACCCTGTATAACTGGGGGTGCTATAGCAAGCTACACACACACCCAGATTAAATTGGTCATTCATATCCAACACAAACGGCGTTTCTGTCTGAGACCCCGTTCTTACAAGAGAAATTGCTTCGTTCGACGATGATTCGACGATGATTCGACGAAGAGATTTCCTGATGTGAACGCACGCCTCTTGATTCGACGATGATTAGAATCGCTTCATTTGATGAAGGAAATAGCTTCATTTGACGAAGAGATCGCTTCATTTGACGAAGAGATCGCTTCATTTGACTAAGTAGATTTGTAATGTGAACGGCTCCCTTTGTTCGACAAAGCAATTTGGCGGACCTGTTGCACAAGAGCGACTCGCAAGAGTTGGTTTTGACATGCCGCTGGAAAACTACACAGGGCGTCTAGACGCTTGAAGCTCAGCGCTTGATGCGCGACACACATGTACGACCTCCTACGGCTTCATTCGATCTTCGTTAGCAGTCGCTCTTCGTTCGATCTTCGTTAAGTGATATATGAACTCACGCTTCATTAACTAACGATGATTAACTAATCTTCGTCGAACGAAGCAATTTCTTTAGTGAGAACGGGGTCTATGTCCTTCGTGTTCAAATTATACCTTGACTTAAGAAGGGTGACAGATGTAACATTTTCTCATCAATATTGTCTGCACCAGCCTCCATAAGAGCCACTGAGGCAGGGTGCACCACTCTGCCTGAAGTGCCTCCCTGAGCTTGTGCACTTCTAGGGCTGTCTGTGAGATGCGAAGATCTAAAGGTCAGCTCCATGCAGGTTTAAGTTGATAACCCAACAAAAACATTTTTCTTTTTCCGAGAGCCCTTAACTGGACTTTCTTGGACCTGGAGGAAATCACTGAAGTGAAACATTATTGAAAGCGATTCCAAAGTGATTGGTCGATCAGTGCCTTGTTATCCACAAGTTTACCATATTTAACAAACTTCTGTTCTGATCAAGAATTGGTATTTCAAGAAAATTGTGTTTCTTGTGTTTTAAGAAAATTGTGTATAATTTGTTTTTGTGGAAATAATTTCTCTGGTGAAGAATGAAATTTAACTAAATATACTCATGCATTCTGAAAATTTATAGACTTTTTTTTT
Source organism: Henricia sp. BOLD:AAB3569 (assembly GCA_037783545.1). NCBI lineage: Eukaryota > Metazoa > Echinodermata > Asteroidea > Spinulosida > Echinasteridae > Henricia > Henricia sp. BOLD:AAB3569. The sequence continues at coordinate 700,655 of JBBELK010000577.1, read as the reverse complement.
CTTTCTTTAAATGTTTCTCTGGCAGGCAAGTTCACTTGAGAACAAAAGGCATGACTTCTCTTTTTGAGGAGAGCCTAGAGGTCTGATCCGACACCCTTGGGAGAAACGATGTTTGCGTTTCGCTTTCGGAGAAGAATGGGTCTTCTCCTTGTACTCCTAATTTGCTCCCTCGTTGGAGTCCAATTCTTCAGTTTCAGTCTTGGATCTTTCGAGAGGACAGCCAAGGATTTCCCAAACCGGGCAATCCACACTTCTTTGGACCCTTGGAATTTTGATGTCAGGAATGAAAATTTTAGGAGTGGCAGTTCAGAAAAAAATAGCTTGCCGTCGAGAAACATTGGACTGGATACACGTACAGATAATGGAGAAGGATTTCCAGTTGCGGGCGAGAAAACAAGAATTCTTCAACAGGATGACGAAGGAGCGCAAACGTCCACGGAAATCAAGCCACCATTGAAACGTTTCTCAAAAGTTTCTCCGGCCCTCCTCCAAGAAGAAAAATGCCCGGGCTGTTACGGGACGACACTCTGCGACAAATTCTACGCTGGTAACATCACATTAGACATGGAGACCCGGGGGATGGCCAAGGACAAAGGGGTCTTCTTTGGGCACATGGAGGGCAGGAGAATCGTAGCTAAGCGCTTGGCCGACGTTCACGAGTTCAAACGACTTGACCATTTTGTTTGTCAGAACAGCAGTCGACGGAATCACCCCAATTTACCGTGCGACGTCAGTTGGGATATTCTGCATTCGCATCTTGCTAGCAGAATGGCTCTTGATGTAGAGTATATTCGGAAGGACGCTCATAAGGTGGCAAGAACTGCAGCGGCATCTTTAAGGTAATGAAACATCATGGTCACATTTTAACCAGTTGACGCCAGGATTATTTTTGGCAAAAATACACATTTTTTAAAAAGTTAAATGTGATTGGCCAAAAGTTAAGACCAGGTCAAGCACCACAAATACCGACTCTTGAGAGTCATTTCTACATTCATTGTATGAATCTTTTCACCAAAAGATCATACTTTGCAACACTCTGAGGCGGCTGCCATGCAGCGAGATTTGCTACACTGACAGGTTGTCCACAGCTGTCAAGTTTAAGTTCAAAACACAGTCTGTACGAATAGACATGTTTACATGTCAACTGTAGAAGACAGCAGCAAAGCTGACGTTTTAACTCGTCAACTGCCCCTGTGACTATACATTGCCAGAATGTGTTTACACATCTTCTGGCGTCAAGTGGTTAATTATGTTTTTAGTAATGTTGCCAAGTTCATTGAAAATACAGGAATGCAATGGATTTAGGTTGCAACTGCCCCAGAATCTATTGTACAGAATTCCTGAATTTTAATGGCTGTACCACAGCAATTTTGTTGTTGAAACTTGTCACTGTTGATGGGTCTGGGAGAAAAATGACTAATCTGCATTTCCAAAATCTTCATTGTAATTTCTTACAGAAGTTACAATTTTGGACAGAAATAAATTCATGTGGTGTTTGTTTAAAAGACTGCCATCAACACTTTGAGAATTTTTTTTTTGTCAATTCATGAATTAAAATTTTGGGTCATAAATTTTGGGATCATTGCATATATTATGAGCTTTAAAAACCATTGAATACATCAAGCATACACTTTTTGTTTTCTTTTATACATGTAGACGGTATCAAATAGCTGCCATCTTGTAGGGCAGTTTCTTTGTTCAGTGAGGCCATGCATGGCAGTTGCACTTTTTATGCTTACATTGATGACCAATTTAAAGTTAGAACACATCATTGGTAATCTCGAAAATCAGAAATGTTCACAGATTTACACATAACTTACACAATATTTTAAACATGATGACCGTAGTAAACTTCCCCTGAAATTGTTTTGTCTAAAGTGCTATAGTTTCTGAGAAATGAGTAAAACAATAAATTTTCGTCTCATGAGACAAACATTCACTTCGCCACAAAACCATTTCGCCCTGCACCACTTAGCCCCTACACCACTTTGTCCCAAAACACTTCGAGCACAGGCCGTGATTCAGGGCGAAGTGGTTCGGGGCGAAATGGTTTTAGGGCTAAGTGACCGTAAAGCCTTTTTTTTACTGTTCTCTCAAAAGTTAGACGAAGTACAGAGCTGTTTTTTGCTCAGGTTGGTTTTAATCATTCATATCTTCAATCACACAGGGAGATAAAACCATTTGTAACAGTTTACCAATCATGTGTTCTGCCTTTAATTGACAAAAGTTGCCTTTAAAGATGGCAACTATTCGATACGGTCTATACGGTCCAAGTCTTAATTTTATTTACAGATTTAAAATGGAAAATATAAGGAAAATTTCACAGACACAAAGGGCATGAATCAATTGTAAAAATCTCCACATGAAATATTCATCTGTCCTCTGCAAACAAATGTATTTTACGGGTGTTTGTTGCCGCACTTGTTTACTCAAACCAAAGAGGCCACATCCTTGCTGAAATAGCCTCCTACATTTCCTTCAGGAAGCCGTTATAATCTAGTTTACAGCATGTTGTTTTCAACAGACAGGAAAAGTAAAGCTAGAATTAAACATCCCAGTGCTTGTTTCCTGAAATCTTTAGTGGTAAACCGTGTGGGATTATAAACAAGGCCAATGCACTCACTGTGGTCATCTATTAGTAATGTAGTTTAATAATTTTACATAAGTATGCAGTATTACGAATAGGTCCATTGTATCATAATTTGCAATTATACCATAATTTTACATAAGTATGCAGTATTACGAATAGGTCCATTGTATCATAATTTGCAATTATACCATAATTTTACTTCATGAGTCGACAATAACAAAATTTATTCAAAGTGTTGACGGGAACGGTAACAAACACCACATGGATATATTATTTCTGCCCAAGATGGTACGGTACATGTGTACTTTCTGTAAGAAAAAAACAAAGGTTAATTTTTTTAAAACGTGTGCGCACACACATTTTTTTACCATTCACCTAACACAAAAACCATGCATGGATTTTGAAGGTTTTCTGAAGCATTGCTGCATCTATGTAGCTGAAATTTCTGCAGGCTAGTTTACCAACTTTTTAAGATATGTTTAGCCCATATTCCAGGAATCCGTAAAATAATATATTGGGCCTTTGTTTTGTACAGGAAAATTTGGCCAATAATATTGAACTCCCATCATGTTGACGTCATCACTGTCAAAACTAAATTGATGGTGATTACGCCTGTCTTTCCAAGATTACTGAAGGAAATAACTCACCGGAATTGACAGACATGTGGGTTTTATAATAAACCAGGACAGACGCAGTATTCATAAACCCTGGGGTGGGGGAAGGGTCAGGGGGAGCAGAGAAGGGGGAAATGGGAGGTTATACCTGGATTAGGAAGAGGCCATCACCTCCCGTCTAGGGATGACTTCATCTTAGTCTGGGAGCGACAAACAACAGTTGTGTCCCCGTTTTACTTGATGTGCTCAACTAAGGCGAAATAAAAAAAAATACATGTTTCTCGTCCCCGCCCTCTTCCTTTTTTGAGGCCGCCTGGATTTATTTTTTATTTTTTATTTCCAAAAAATGAGACAAAAATATTAAAAACTACAACAAATCCGTCCGAAAATAAATACTTGCGAGTTCGAAGTCTTCTATATAGACTCTCTCGGTGACTTTCTACATCGTGTAGCTACTGTACCATCGCTAAATATGTCTTCGCACGAGTCTATTTACCTGCAGCGGCCTAGAAATCTCTAATGGCAGTCATCTTGAAAAATAAAAATTAAAAAATAAAAAGCCCCTCTTCCTCCTTTTTTTTGAAAACCCGGACGAGAAACATGTTTTATTTTTTACTCGGCCTAACTCCATTTTACTGTCAAATGCTTGAATTGAATACGGACGCCATTAGTTAGTTTGCACTGGAAAAGGAAAAGGCGGGTAAAGATAAGATTTAACATTTTTATTGCAACAGAAAATCTATACACTTGCTGCATCTATACTACGTACATCTCAATTCGGGTTCAATCCTCCTTTCAAACCACAAAAGTCACTGCTGAATGTTTAACAGGTATTTCTAACGGCTAAAAGAATTGTATAAATCCCTCTTTAAGGGAACTTGTGTCTTCCACCTAAATATCGAGATACATTAAGTGGGTCGCACCATTGAGAGTTGACAGCCAGAGACACCAGGGTCCCATTTCATAAAGCCCACTTAGAAACATTCCTAAATAAACATTCTTATCTCATGTTTTTAAAGATAGGAAAAATTAGATTTTATTGTTCCTAAATCTGCTTAGTTTTTTTAAAAACTTTTATGAAAAAGGACCCTGGTAATCTTTCTCATCATGAAAGAGTGCCCTGGGATCTTTTAGGTGCATTATGCAATACACTCGCTTTACGGTATATTCCTCACAAATAATAAAGCAATTGTTGTTAAGTGCCTTGCTCAAGGGCACACGTACCTGCACCATCAAGTTTTCACCCAAGTGTTACGAGTCAACTATCCAAGCCATCTGACCATAGTACCCCACAGTACCCCCTTTACTGTACATGTATTTTGACATAAGCATTTACATATAGAACCCTGTCCGCATTGGACTTTTTTGGGAAAACTTACCGAGACGATGGGTACTTTTCCCATTTTAAGTCCAATGCGGACAGCCTAGGACATTTTCCTCTCAGTAACTTTTCCTGAGTCCAGCGGTTACTTTTCTTGGCCAACTGCTGCCCAGGAAAATTTACCAGGGATCACTTCCCGAGATGAAAAGTCCAATGCGGACACAGCGGGTCGGTAAAAGCGCTCTGGAAGCGTACGTCCGGGCCGTGAAGGTCAAACTGCGAAGGGACACTGCGCATGCTCTCCCACGGTCTCAGTAAAATTTTACTGTTTTAAAAAGTCCAAATGCGGACAGCAGTAAAATTTAGCCATTTTTCATTTTACCATCGTCTCTTTAAAACCTTCCAAAAAACAAGTCCAATACGCTTAGGCCTATATTATTTTCACTTTCAGGATTTTATGACACCATTGCTTAGCAACTTTCTCATAAAATTCCACATTAAATTATTATTTCAGGTGTTTACTGTATCAGTTTCCTTTTTACAGCCCATAAACTTGCAACAACTCAATCACAGCGAGGTTCCCTTGCCAAAACATGTCAAAACTCACCAAACAGGCCCAGAAGGTCCATTTTATCAGTACAAAGCTCATGCTTATTCTCCAGGTACATGTACATTTTAATCAGCTTTTTGTCTGCAACACAATGCAACAGGAAAAAAATGCCAAATCCATTATCCCGATCCGTTGTGCTGGGTAAACCAAATTATAGTTTGTAACAGTACTCTTTTCTCGCTTGCATTGTACATGTAGGTGCACTGTACTGTACACAAAACGGATTAAAGACAGGTCATGTCGGCGCCGCGTAAGGTACAAAACTTCAAGAAAGGGTGGGAGTTTTTTTAGACTGTTTACACAAAATGTTATTGTCGAGACATTTGTGCAACACAATGACGTGTGTGTGTTTTGGTCCGCATTTCTTCAATCATATTTTCTGAAGAAAAAAATAATACAAGTTGATAATCAAGTTAAAGCACTGTCACACTTTACTGCAATCAGCAGGTGACCGCTTTGCGCTCCCGAAGTTTTTGAAATCCATGACACCAGGGGCCAATTTCATAGAGCTGCTTAGGATTGTTATCAATGAAATCTATGCTTTAAAACCACTCTACTCAGTTAAAGTCATAAAAATCCTATTTGGAGCTTGCTTTGGGGGTTAAAACAAAGGTTTTTGTTTTTATGCTAATGCGAATATGCATATTCATGACCAAGGTCACTATGTCACAAGAGGCAAACACAGGAAAATCACATTCAACTGTGCACAAAAGATTCCACTTTTTTCTCAATTTTCCTGAAACTTTTGTAATCCATGGCTGTTCGAGTTTGTTCTACATGTTGCCTGCTGTAAGCCATGACAAAACTAGGGGTAGAAACTGCAGCAATTTGCCACAAGTCCAACTTGAAGTCTGTTTTTTCTTAACTTTTCCCTTCTGTCTTCCTTATGTGATGCACTCAAAACAGCGCCCTCTGTCTGTGATTTATTGCAGTGAAATCTTCAAAGTTGAAAAAGGCCACCTTTTATTGATTTTACATCCAAAGGAACAATAGTATGTCTTGCTGAACAAGTAATCCGTCATTATGAAGCAAAGCTTAGGCACAAAGTTGTTTAGCATGTCACAGGCCCTTTAAACATGAAAAATTGCTTGAGCATGAAAAACCAGCAAAAATTTCATGTGATTGTCATGGTAATGCAACAGTCCTCTAATACTGGTAATACACTATTTCTATCACATGAGGATTTCACTGGTAACATTCTCTACTAAGCAAGAGTTATTTGTACTTAAATTGTTGTGCTTAAACACCTATGAAATTGGCCCCTGGTAGCTTATATAGTAGCTTACAGTACGCTGTTGACTCGCTTATTACGCTCTCACTGCGACGCTAAGCATTTGATCATCAGTTCACTCTTAATGCACTCCCACTGTGCTCTGTGCACTCTTAGTGCGTCCAAGTCGCTCTTGTTGCGCTCTCACTACGCTCTCAATACATTTGCACGTTGCTCACTGCGCGTGCACGGCATGTGTAAATAGAGCCTCCTGCGCCCTGAAGGCTTTCAGCCGCTGTGTGTGATGGATTCTAAAAACAGCACTCTTATAAAGTTATGTTCGAGATACACATTTAAGGAAAAAAAGTATTATTTTGAATGTTTTGACACTTAAAAGTTAAAAATGCTAAATATGTTAAAATAGGGCCTAAAGCTCTGATGCCCTGAACAGTTTTAGAAATGCTTCAAAAATCATGAATTTTGAATTCTTTTTTACCAGTCAAGTCAAGCCTTGTAAAACAAAAGCACTGTTAATGCAACATTCTGCTTATAACAAGGTTCCAGTCCATTATTCTTGTAAACTAGCCTGAAGAAATTGTAGCAACATACATGTAGATGCATCAATGCTTCAGAAAACCTTGAAAATCTGTATGGATTTTGTGTACAAGTGAATGGTAAAAAAGTCCTGTGCACGGGACTTTTTTAGAAAACCACCTTCGGTTGTCAATTTCCAGTATGAAATACCATTTTGGACGGAAATAAATTCATGTGGTGTTTGTTACCATTGCTATCAACACTTTGAGTAAGGTTTTTCTTGTCAACTCATGAAAAACAAAATTGGATCATAACAATGTTTGACTGTATCTCATTTGAAAGCAAATAACTTCTAGAAATTTATAAAATTATCTTTTTTATTAAGGTTTATTTTAAAAGTTTCTTTCCCACATTCACCATTGGTGCACCTGCAAAATGTTTAGTGCGGACAGATTTAATTGAATCTTTACAAAGTTTCAAAATACATGTAATTTTCGAGGTCACTAATTTCACACGGTTTGGCATTATTGAAGCCCGTTTTGTTTGCTTTGTGAAATCGTATATAAAAAACAAAAATGATGATATTTTGGATGGCTTTGACAAGTTCATAGGAGTTATGACAACCATTGTGGGATTTGTGAAAGGTCGAGATATGCCGGAAATGTAGACTGTGCGACAATGGTTTTTGTTACCAGTAGGCCTATGTTATTTGTACTGTGTGGGAATGGTCTCCTTGAGAATTTTAGACTAGACTTAAGCTATATGCATTGTGTGCATCTTGCAATGCTTTGTGGGTCAGATTTGTACATGTACCAAACCAGCAGCCGATTTCACGAATCCTTACGCAACTTTTGATTGCGTAAGCTGCGCAACATTCCTGTGAATTTACACGCAGGCCTATGGGGGCTGTCATTCTGCGCAAGCTACGCAATTTTTCGTTAAATCGGCTGCAGGCGCATGCAGCCTATGATACATGCAATTCCAGGATTGTTTTACACGAGGTGTGCAACGTGGCAGCCTCTGTACTTACAATTACATGTAACTAAAAAATTTCAAAAAAATACATATTACATCTAGGGAAATGGTTTTAGTTAAGTCCAAAACAAGTCCTCACAAGTCTTCATGAGTCCACCTCAAGTACCTGGGTCGAATATGTACAATGTATACTCTACCAAAAACGAATTGCAATTTTCCTAAAATCTGAATTCGTGATCAGAACAAAAGTTTGTTGAATGCAGTGGAGACTTGTGGATAACAAGGCACTGCTCGGCCAATCACTTTGGAATCGCTTTCAAGACTGTTCTTCTTCAGTGATTTCATCCAGGTCCTAATAAAATGTGACATTTTCTGATTCTGGGGGAAATTCTGCAGTTAAGGGCTCTCAGAAAAAAAGACAATTTTGTTGGGTTATCAACCTAAACCTGCTTGGAGCTGATCTTTGCATCTCACAAACAGCCTTAGATTAAGTGCACAAGCTCAGGAAGGCACTTCAGGCAGAGTGGAGCACCCTGCCTCGGTGGCTCTTACACGGAGGCTACTGCAGTCAGCCTTGCCACAAGAGGTGGTCATACACGTTACTGACCGATTAAATAATTTTTTATCGGTCACTTATTTTGTTTGGACCACATTTTCCACAGGAGACCTTTATTAGTTCTTCTCACACAGACATTGAACTCACCATAAAAATCATGGTCTTGTGAAATTGTGGCCTGCCAAGATCCATATGTAATTCAAGAGCACATGTGGGAGAATTCTAGCAATTAAACCATGCTGGAAATAGTTTTAGAAGACTTGTGGGGATTGGTCGTAAATCTGTCATGGAGTCGGCAACGAAATTACCGGTTGGTGAATAAATTTTGCTGATTTTGCTGAACGAACCAGCAGCTGACTTTTTGAAGAGAGACACGCAATCTCTCCAGGGTATTTTAAATCCATGGGCTGGCCAAGTGAACTACAGCCAAATGTTTTGTGTCTTTTTGATTTTAACTTATTAATTTTTTTTCCGGGAAAAGTCAAATGTCCAAAGAAGGGAATCATCAAAATCATGAACAAGTAACAAACACCACATTATTTTTTGTTCGTGTAAAATAGTAGCTTTCTGGGAGAAATTGCCAACGGAAGGTGGTTTTCTATTTTAAAAAGATGCCGGCAGACAACTTTTTAAACATTAATTCATACACAAAAACCATGCATGGATCTTTCAGGTTTTCTGAAATATTACTACATCTATATGGCTGAAATTTCTAAAAGGCAGTTTAACAAATTTTGTCTTTAGTTATGTAAATTATGCTGCTGTTCCCGTTGTTAAAAGTTTTCCAATCATGTAATTAGTCTTTAAAGGAGCGTGTCCAGATCACATTTTTGAACCCCCTATTTTTTTCACATGGCTGTTGAGATTTTAATACCATATTGTATTATTTGTCACATTTTTCTCATTACCATTCTAAAATTTCATGTTCTCAGCTCGTATATTTTCAAGGAGAGCGTGATCCAATTCCGTCCCTCACTCATGAGGGACGGACATTCAGAGACAAATGCCTTAATGAAAACTAAAGTGAACCTGTATGTTTACCTTCTACTGATGTTAATACACACACCCAGTTTATCACATGTTGAAATTGACTTTACAGTTTTATGCGGAGGTTGTTTTTATGCGTGAAGGACAGATAATCAATAAAATTGACCTAAAGAAAGTCACTTTTTACATGCATTTTCAACTATTTCTTGAAAATGTGATGGCACAGTGTGCCCAGTCAAATTTATTCTGTTAATTTTTGTAATATGATTGTAAAATATGGACATTTCTTTACAGATCGAGGTATTATTTTGATTAATTTAAGAAATTCTGAAGTCTTCATCCAGTGTTTACCAGTTTTGGATTACGCTCAGGACAACATCAAAAATTCACCAATGTTTTGTAAACTAATTTAAACTAATATAGCAGTGCAGTGATTACACCAACCTTTTTTGCTTCCACATCCAAATTGGAGATTGCAAATTTCCTGTTTTCTTCCCATGGATAGCATTTTGGAGAGGTATTTTATATGATTGTTAGGTTAAAATGAAATTTTACTGAACATGCTCCTTTAAACATTCTGTGAATTCACTTTCATGTACCGGTATGACATTAAACCTCAAAACCCAATAAAGACCTTATGATTTTTCTCTCATGGCTTATTTCATTAATATATTTTTGGCATGGCTAAACTTTATCTTTCGAACAGCTTGGCCTTGTGTGCGAGTGATCGTTTTATCAACCTTCTGAAGGAGCTGTATGGTCTTAAGAAATGGAACCGAGATTATTCGCCAGAGATCGCCACCCTTATGACGTCTCTGATACTCAATCCAGAAGGGCTTTTGCTCAGGGTAAGAATAAAGTAGAGTTGTAACAAGTCAATAAGAAATCGATAAAGATTCGACAGAGAGATTTCCTGATGTAAACACACAAGATTAGGATCTCTTTGTTTTATAATGAACGCAATATTTGGTATGGTGTCAATAATTACCATTGAAACGAAACAACCCAACAACCAATCACTTCGACACAGAATTTGCTTAATTTGACAAAGCAAATTTGTAATGCGAATAATCCCTTCGTTCAGAGCAAATTGACACGTAACGAGAGAAGGGCGTCATCACAGCTAAATTCAATTTTTTTTCAGCAGTTGCTTTATATAAATACATGTACACATGTTTCATTAACTAACGACAATTAACTAATCTTTAACAAACGAACAAATTTTAATGCAAATCGACACGTAACAAGAGAAGGGCGTCATCACAGCTAAATTAATTTTTTTTTCAGCAGTTGCCTTATATAAATACATGTACACATGTTTCATTAACTAACGACAATTAACTAATCTTTAACAAACAAAATTTTAATGCAAGAATAACTTGTACCATTGACTGAAGGCGAGCCCTCAAATTGTGACAACAGTCCGATTCGAATAGCAAATTATTTGAATTGCCTCAACTTTATTTTTAATGTATAAAAAAAATGACAATTCAAAACTTTTAAAGGACATAAGGCCTGTCCGCATTGGACTTTTTTGATCAAACTTACTGAGACGATGGGTACTTTCCCATTTTAATAATAATAATAATAATAATAATGATTAGATTTGTATAGCGCACATATCCAACCTGCAGGGTGTTCAAGGCGCTGTTACCATTATTACCGCTGCCATCAGGGAATCACCAGAACCATTTCGCTTCAACTAGGTGGCTGCTGGTCAGGCGCACAACCCTATCAGCAGTTAGATTGTAGCATTCCCCTTAACAGCTTCCCATATATCGCTTGGGTTGACGAGGCAACTGGGATTAAGTGCCTTGCCCAGGGACACAGACACGTTGGTCGAAGTGGGGCTCGAACCCCCAACCTCTGACTGGGAGTCCCGCTTCATACCCACTAGACCACACTACGCTGCCCAAATCCAGTGCGGACAGCCCAGGAAGTTTTCCTCTCAGTAACTTTTCCCGAGTCCAGCGGTTACTTTTCCTGGCCAACTGCTGCCCGGGAAAATTGACCAGGGAACATTTCCTGAGACAATAGGTCCAATGCGGACACAGTGAGTCAGTAAAAGCGCTCTGGAACCACACCTCCAGGCCATGAAGGTCAAACTGCGAAGAGACACTGCGCATGCTCTCCCACTGTCTCGGTAAAATTTTCCCATGTCGAAAAAGTCCAAATGCGGACAGCAGTAAAATTTAACCATTTTTCATTTTACCATCGTCTTGGTAAAACCTCCTGAAAAACAAGTCCAATGCAGACACATAGTCACAACAGCCGAAACTATTGCAAAACAAATGTGTATGGGATCTTTTCTGTTGACAAATCCGAGCATTTTCATTTTTTCCCCTCTAGGCTATTATCCTCCTTGGAATTTCTCCCACAGCTGCATTGTATACAACTGTCCATACCTGTATGCCCAATTTCTTTCACTAGATCAATTTCCAGCCAAAACATTTTGGACAATGTCATTGGTACCTTTAATTGCAAAGAGAATGATGTGGTGTCTGGGGCCCAATTAAGCTCTCTGGAGGTCAATAACCACATGGCATTTGATCCTGGTATCAGTCTCAAGAGGCACGGCAGGGTGCCAGACTTTCTGGAGGAAATCCAGGGCAATAACGAAGCCCCTGGGGGATAACATTCAGTCTGGCAGAGATTTGGGTTGCCCCCTCCCAAGGTTTACCCTGAGGCTATGCTCCCCCTTCTCAACTTGTTATTCCGTGATATGATCGAGCAGAATTAGTTGTACACATGTAGGCCTATTAAACTTTCACCCTGTATACACTTGATCCCGAGCCAAGTGTAAATGCTCTCGGGACAGACCCCGAGATTTTGGAGTTTGCAGTTAGATCAGCAATTAATCTTTACCGCATCCGCTCCACAGCCGTATCTGGGGAAAAGCCCGTGAAATTGAAGTGGCTTTGTACACTGTACATGCACATATAGGTGTGAACTTAGCTCCCTCCGCGGACGTCCCGTTGTTCATCTTTTGTTTGGACATATTTTTTGTTTCCTTACTCTCGTTTGTTTTGTACACGAGCGAATCGAGGACGTGCGCTTGGCAATCGCGGATGATATTGTTCTCTTTGTTAAACCTCCCCAAAATGTCCCCCATTGTTTGGGAGAACCCGCGCAACCCATGCACACATTGATCAGTACATACACACACATATAGAACATGACTTTGACTGCAACTTCTGGCATCGGCTTGAGATCAACTACAGAATGTAAACGAAGCACTCAGGATCATTGCGGTTAACACTAACGCATTCTTGATCAATCTTGATCCCGAGCTCGGGACCAGTGTAAACACGGTCTTTGTAACTCTTGTTTTGAGATGTGGGTCAAAATATGTTCGTAGGGATGGAAACATCCAGATTTTTGTTTTGCAGAAACAGAAGTGAGAAACACTATCCTTTCAAAATAACAATGTTTTAACGAAATTCAGACCGGACGTGGTAGAATTGACCTTTTACAGGCAGCTTTACTTCTATGCATACACTACTCACAATTAGTTAGGGATTTAATTGATGGGTGTACGGGTAATGCTGATTTTATCCGAGGGTATGCATTCCGCTTGAAAGATTTTGTATATGATTAGACAATTGTATCTGCATGACAGACGCACCTTGTCACAGGAATAGGTGAAAACGGTCATTTGAGAAAAAAAAAAAATTTGAACCACACCAATATAGCATGGCCACTAAATAGATGTGACGTTAGCGCGTGTGGTCTAGTGGGTATGAAGCGGGACTCCCAATCAGAGGTTGGGGGTTCGAGCCCCACTTCGACCAACGTGTCTGTGTCCCTGGGCAAGGCGCTTAATCCCAGTTGCCTCGTCAACCCAAGCGATATATGGGAAGCTGTTAAGGGGAATGCCACAATCTAACTGCTGATAGGGTTGAGCGCCTGACCAGCAGCCACCTAGTTGAAGCGAAATGGTTCTGGTGATTCCCTGATGGCAGCGGTAATAATGGTAACAGCGCCTTGAGCGCCCTGCAGGGTGGATATGTGCGCTATACAAATCTAATCATTATTATTATTATTATTATTAGCACAACTTGTCAGCTACAGTAGGCACATGTTTTCAGGTAACTCTTTAGCAGCACCATGAAATTGGCCCCTGGCCCTGGTCTGACTAGACTGGCCTCATTTTTGTCAGATGAGATCCAGTATCGGATGTCCCTGACCCCTTGAGCAAGCGTTGACAAATGTGTTGTTAAAAAAATAACTATATGAGTCATGCTTAATTCTGCATTACCCTTGCATTTTAAAGACCTACATGTGAAAGTGTATCACTGACCTCTACACAATGGACGTTGTACAACGGCAGACACTTATGCAAGATTGTGGTAGCCATTTTACTCCATGGAAAACAATTCTTTGCCTAGACTGCTCCCCGGTCCGTACAATCGCTTGCATTCCACTCAAGAGATGCACTCTAGTGATACTGATAGTAAACATGGAATGATTGAAAAATCATTTGGGCCTTATCGGGATTCGAACCTGAGACCTCTGACACATCGGGCAGATGTTCTACCAGCTGAACTACAAACTAGTACCAGTGAAACCTGCTTATAAGGCGACCTGCCTAAAGTGGCCACATTTGTTTGTCCCAAATCAGTTTGTACACAAAAAATGGATGTAGAAGCTTGGTAATGTGGCCACTGTCTAACACCGCCAGTGGCCAGAGTCCTTATTCATAAAGCACCCGCAATGATTTGCGGGCACGCAACTACCCCGAAACCCTCCTGGGGCTATTCACAAAATGAGGGTTTAGTTACGTGCCCAATCATTGCGGGTGCTTTGTAAATAAGGACCCAGGGCACTAAGATATTTGTGTGTACAATTCTATGGCAGTTGAACCTGGATAATATGGCCACACTAGTAAATTGCCTCAATGAACCAAGCAAATTTAGTGAAAAAGACTAAACAAGTTTCAATTTTTTAATGATGTTTCCTTTAATGTACTGCAGTAGGCCTATTGATTGCTTTCCGGTGACGTCTGTCGTCACCCCTTCCATCGACCTTTTTGGTGGTCATTTTTCATGACCCACGTGGCTCGAGTAATAACCGGCAAAAAAGAGCAAGAAAAGCGCATTGGTTGCACTTACCTCTGTTGCTTAACCTTGCTTTATGTTGTTGCGCCATGGCTGTTGTATCGAGAAAGATAAAATCGCGATCAAGTAAAAGCACTTTCGTTTTTACAAGCCAAGTGCATGCTCAATAATTTGAACGTATCACAACGCCCGCGTGCGGCATCTTTTACGCGTGTTCATGTGCGTCTATTGACGTGCGCGCGTGACTGTTGACCACCACACATTCCCGGATGTTCTACGTTATTGAAAGCAATCACTATTTTAGGAAGTTTAAATATCTGTACATGTGCCCGCTACACCTTTATATAGTAGCCACCTGTTTATAAATTGTGTCCACTTTCTGTTGGTCCCTTGCGTATTGTATAGGCCTACTCATATACAAATCAACCAAACTTGGGATGAGAGAGATATCAGTTTTTCTCTCATCCCAAGTTTGGTTGTTTCATTTCAATGGTGATTACGCACCATACCAAATACATTGCCTTGTCACCTACAATCAAGTGTTATTTTGACATATTCCCCAAAACCACAAATGTGTTTTTCTGGCTCCCTTTTTGTAAACAAATCTTTGGTCTAGTTAATTTTTTACCACAGCTCTGCTATGCTTTGCATTTTACCCCAAATTTGGGTCCTAGCCAATTCTGTTGACAATGCTTCTGTGTACTGATCTAGTGGCTTTTGTGATGAACGTTGCCACAGGATATATTTGTCTGAGCCAGAGTTTAAGGCTCCCCAAAACATTGACAGATGGGGCCGGTTTTGTGGCTTATTTTCTAGTCTACAGGGCTTTGCTTTAAATCCCTGTTTATAGCCGTTGGAATGTTAAAAGTCAGTTTTTTGTTTCGGTATTGATTAAGAGTGTGATTGGCAGATCTGAAGGGGCTGGGAAAATACCAGCTTTCTGTTCAACATGCTGACCTACGTGTATCGGGTAGTTTTATTCAGTTAGGCATGTTTACTCTTTATGTTTCTCTAAAGTCAAGACTTCACAAGTGCTGTGGGGTACCGTGGCCGAGTGGTTTGGGTCACTGACTCGCGATACTGGGTGAGAACTTGGGGTTGCAGGTTCGATACCAGGCTGGGGGTACCTGTGCCCTTGAGCAAGGCACTTGAACACACTTGCTCCATCCTTCGGAAGGGATGTAAAGTCGTTGGTCCAGTATGTTAGGTAATGCACTTTAAAAATCCCAGATCATTCCTTCATGAAGAGCAAGGGGATTCCCCAGTGTCTCTGGCCGTTTCTAATTTATCGTCTTCTCCTCATGGGTTTCCTCATGTTTGCAAGCGACAGTGCAATGGGAGGAATCCTTGGTTTTAGTACCAGAAAGAAGTAGTGGCTCGAGTGATAACCGGCCAAAAAAGCTATAAAAGCGCATTGGTTGCACTTACCTCCGTTACTTAAAGGGCCCATGAAATGGTGTTTTTATCAATGAAATCTGTACTATGGAACTGGTCCATTAATTTACAATAAAAACCCTACTTTGAAGTTGTTTGGGGGTTAAAATCAAGGTTTTTGATTTTTATGCTTATGAAAATTTACATATATGCATGAGCAAAGTGGTGATGTCACATTAGGAAAATCTCATTTAACTGTGCACAAAAGTTTCCACAATTTTCTCCAACTTGCTGAAACTTTTGTAACCCATGACGGTTTAGGTTTGTTTTACATGTTGCCTGTTGCAAACCATGAAAAAAACTAAGGCTGGAAACTACAGCATTTTTCCACAATTCCAGTTTGAAGTCTTGTTTTTTCTTTGCTTTTCTGCTGTGTGTTCCTAAATTGACATGCCCCAAACAGCGCCCTCTTTCTGTGAGTTTATGTGAAGAAATTTTCAAAGTTGAAAAATGCCACTTTATATTTATGGGGCATCAAAATGAACAGTAGTATTGTCCTTCTACACAAATAATCCTTCATATGCAGCAAAAACTGTGCATAAAGTTATTGAGCATTTCAGGTGCCCTTTAAGATGTTTATATTGCAATCAACCCCTGTAGTTAGAGCCATAGGACTTGGTCAGTTTACCAATAGTACACACAGCTGGGGAATGTATCCAAACACCCTTCAGACTTAATCAAGACTTCCCTTGGCAGGAAGACTAAACACTTTCAGTTCCTGTCTTGCCCCCAGATTAGTCTCAACTTTTGCAGATTAATGATGAGCTTTCCTTGTGTACATGTGAAGAGAGAAACATGGGGCGATCCCAGGAATTGAGTTTGTCACGAAAATCCAGTGGTGGGCGTTGAGGGTTAAAAGGAAATCTATCTGGAACAGCCAGTCGAGTGTTTGTGAAATACCTTTGATTGATACATGCAAGTAACAAAAACAGGGATGCGTTTTACAAAAGTTCCAGGACGTTTGAGAAAAAAAGGGGAATCTTTTGTGCACAGTTGAATGTGATTTTCCTGTATTTGCCTCTTGTGACATCATGACCTTGGTCATGAATATGCATATTCTCATTAGCATAAAAACTAAAAACCTTTGTTTTAACCCCTAAAGCAAGCTCCGAATAGGATTTTTATGACTTTAACTGAGTAGAGTGGTTTTAAAGCATAAATTTCATTGATAAAAAAATCACAAATAAGGGGCACTTTAAGTAAAAATTACAGGCTTTATTTACCAAGTTTGCCTTGAATAAAGAATTAAGATATGCTTGAGCAACAGAATGTTTTATACCATATTCCAACTGGACTTTTTTACCTGCAGTAAAATTCCCCCGTATAATCTTATTTTGCATTCCCAATTTTGGAATTTTTTTTCTGCCAACTCACAAAAAAAGTGCGATATTAGGCGAGAACGCAGAATTGCGATGCGCTCTACGAAAATTACTTGCTTTTCGCACAGCCTCGGCCGAGTTTTTGCGACCATAACTAGAAAGACGGATCCAAGCTCATTAAAATACAAAAATACAAAGGAAATTCCGTGCAGTACCCAATAACTCCCCATATTCAGCTGTGCTGCACATCTCCAATTGCTTTAATCATAACAAATGACACATCATTGTAAACAGGGCTTTCCAGCGATATCAAATTTGAGGAAAGTGATTTAGTAACAAGAGAGAAATCGTCAGTCAAACTCGATTTTCCGAACTTTTTTTGAGGAGTTTAGTTATATTTGCAAAAACTCGCCCAGGCTATGCTTTTCTCTTTCAGTGAACCCCTTGTGTACATTTCTCTTCAACTGTGGAAGCAGTTATTTTAAAAGCGCTTATCTAATCTTAGGGTGTGTCATGTTATCAGCTTACATTCATGACTAGTAATTGGAGATGAAAATGTCACAGAAAGGTCACACATATGGGCCTTTGATAAGAGACCTCTGGAATTTTCGTTCAATTTAAATCTTATTTGTACGTGACTGCACCTCTTTTTTTTATTTATGGGAACCCAGTTTAGTACATCAGATCTAGACATAAGATAACGTTTGGGTTTCCCTCCCATTTTGTCAATTTTGGAAATGGGTCATTTTACAATCTAGCAGTACTTTTGGCGACCAAGAGAATTTTTTTCCTAAATGCTTTTACTTTTTCTCAAAACAAAAGCAATAACTTTAAAGGAGCACATCCAGATCACATTTTTGAACCTTCATTTTTGTCATATTGTTTTCATTACCATTCTGAAATTTCCTGCTCTGGATCAATCCACATATTTTCAAGGATATCGTCAAAAAACCACCAATGTTTAGGAACATTTATCCAGTTCCATAAAGCAGTGCAGTGATTACACCAACTGTTTTGCTTCCACATCCAAATTGGAGATTGCAAATTTCCTGTTTTCTTCCCATGAATAATATTCATATGATTGTTAGGTTACAGCGAAATCCATTTTCTGGAAAAATCTGAACAAACTCCTTTAACTGTATACATTTTTCTCCCTTCTCATTAGTTCTTCAAACGATACGTTCCAGAACTTCAAAAATATTTCCCCTCTTACCTGGGCGAGTGCGGTCGCATGATCGTCGTCGCCGAAGCGGGCAAGCCTCTCGTCGAATTCCGCAGTGCATCGTGGGACGTCCGCGCCAATCTCTCGCGGCAGATCCTACAGATGATCCGAGATTTCCAAGAAGCCAGTAGTGATTGGTTGGTTATTTTCAGTGACTTCGACTTCGAGAATTTTGCAGTGACGGCCGACGGACAACTCCAGCTTCTCGATTTGGAGGACATCCTGATAATTGACAAACAAGAATTGCTACCAGGTAATCACAAATAAAAATGGTTGTAAGTTAGTCTTCTGACGTCTACATAAAACCAAGGATCCATTTGTATCAACATCAGGCTTTGACATTAACCAAGGCCACCAAGGCCAAAAGCCTTGCTGAGTTGGCCCTGATGCCCCTTCAAGATACAAGCCCATTTCATACTTCACGCAAAAGCGAATGCGAACACGAATTTGACATCACAGCAAAGTTTCCGCACCGCGAATTCGCAGAAAGTTGAACTAGTTTTAACTTGCGCGAAGGTTCGCCGCGAAATGTTTGACGTCAGATTTACGTCCGATTCGTGTTTGCGTTTGCTTTCGCGTGAAGTATGAACCAGGCTATACACTTTCTGAGGCCAACTTAGCCAGCATGCCCTATCCCAGGCCTTGACATTAACCAAGGCCACCTGCCAAGTTGGCCCCGATGCCCCATATACTTTCTGAGGCCAACTTGGTCAGTATGCCCTTTCCTCTTAAATTTCATGAGGCTTGTATGTACACACTAATAGACCTTTATCACGGTGCGTCCATCTTTGTCTTGTTTCCCATAGTACGTGTTGGGTACGATCAGTGCATCTGCGCGATAGCGCGTGCAATCCGCCGTCGAGAATCACTGTTCACGCGCTGCGTGCTCACTTGATCACGTAATGCCTGTGCCATTGTGATATGCACACAATGACAATTTTTTAAACGGACCAAATTATTTGTTTCTGCAAGCCGCGATTTGGTTACGTTTATTTTAATAGGAGAAAAGAAAAGATGGCCGCACAGATATAAAGGTCTATAACCAGTATTGACCACTCTCACAGACGCCATCTTCGTAGGAAAAATGCTACTGCGTATTAAACGCCATCAAGTACGCGCACGAACACCCTGGAAAATGTTCGAAATTTGTTCGAAATACAGCACAACTGATGCGCGTCACAAAAACATCGCTTAATTCTACAAAGCAAATTTGCATTAATGCATGTTTTACGTTGTCTTTGTTTGAAGCAATTTGACACGTTACGATATAGGTGCATCGTAAAGCCTATTTCAATCTTCGTTAGCAGTTTCTTAATTCGATCTTCGTTAAGTGAGATGTGTACACACACTTCATTAACTAACAATGATTGACAAATCTTTGTCAAACAAAGCCATTTTTTTCCCTTCTAAATTCAAAGATTCTTGCCCCAAATGCTCTTGTTTCAGCTGAAAAATTGTCCTACCTGGCCCCGCCCTGCAACGAGGAGTGTTTCTCCGCATTCGTCAAGAATCTGTACCAGAGTGGAGGTCGGGATTGTGCGCATGCCTCGCGACACTCCCAGGTGATGTTGATGCTTGCTTGCCACAAGCTCTTGTCCGATTTGGAATCAACCAAGTATCTCAGGTTCTTCTATCCCGAGGACGAAAAACAGGAGCCGACAGGTTGGTCAAATTCTATCTTTAAGACATTTCAAGAATATCAGATTTCATTCCAGAGACTGAGGGCATGTAATGCTTCTTGTGTTAACTGAATGAGAGATGACGTCGACAATGTAAAAAAAAACAAAAAAATGTTGCGCACAGGTTCAAGGGATTGCTTGGAGTACTCTAGAGTCTAATGAAATGGCCTATGTGGTATAGAGTTGGTCTGTGAATTTGACGTTGTACATGTAGGCGCTTCGCTACCATATTTTCTTTGTTACCAAAAATATTCCAGAGACTTTTCAGAGATGGCTTTAGTGCCTGGGGCTAACTGCATTCCAACCAGTTAAAGAGGACAATGTAAACTACAGTGAGTTTGACGTAGTAAACACAAACACAATGAGCGGCTATTGCCAGGGGCTAACTGCATCCCAATCACACATATCCTCAATCACACATGGAGATAACGCTGTTCTTAACAGTTTTCCAATCCTGTAATCTGTCACTGAATTGAATCTTTTTTTCCCTTTTATTTGCAGTTGGTCTCCTACATGACATACCCGATATGCTGGAGCCCAATCTCTCCAACCTCCTCTATAACTGCGTCTTTGAGTCCACGGCCGGCCAGCGAATTCAGTCAGCTAATATCTTAAAAAGACTCCTGGAGGCCACAAGTCAGGGGCACCTTCAGAGGTGAAAGGGTTGATCGCTGCCCATGAGAAGAAAAAAATCCCGTCAAATTTAGCCTTGTGTGATAATTAAAAATCAGTTTAAAACATTTATGGCGAGGGTGGACATCCGGGAACTCTTAGTAGTGCGTCATCTGGTTCCCAGCAACGTTCGCTTAAAAGTGAATAGGCCAAAAGTTAAGAGTGCAGACTCAATGCTCCAATCTTTTTCATCGTTTGCTATGCACGCAATTCGCACGCCCGGCTGACATTATTCTGCTCCGTTTCTACTGGGTCGGTGACGAACCGGTTATACTTCGAACTACATGGCATTTTTAACCGACAACCTCTACCCAGTAGAAATACACTGATTCATACACAGAAGAAAACAAATTAGCAGAGTGCTATTGTGGGTTACCAATTCAAAGGCAACCTGTTGCCAATTTCATGGCGCTACTTAAGCGCTAGCTGAAAACGTGTGCTTACTGACTACTGTAGCAGAAAAGTTGTGTTAACTTTAAAGTCATTTCAAGGCCACAGCGTGCTTAAAGTTGCACTGCCCGTGTTTTGGCCGATTTGGGCGTCAATTTATTTTTAAAAAGATAAATAGGTATTTGTCTAGAATAGACAAAGTTATCAGCTTTCATTTGGTACCAAGAACGCAAAAATCCGTCAAGGATTAATGCCAGTCGATTAAAAACAAGAAATGATTAAATGGCTGGCAGGTCATTTAATCGAGAGAGTGTTGACGTATTATGTTTTGACGTTTTAGGAAAAAGGCTTAGACCAATAATCTTCAGTTCTCGACGTCGGAAATTCAAGTTTTTGATATTTTTCGTTACAGAGACACGTAAGCTTTCTAAATTCGTTCGCTTGTGTAAATTAATTTTTAAAATCTTTTCACCGAAACACGGGCAGTGCAACTTTAAGTATGCGTGTGCTTGGAAACAGACATTGTTGCGTCACTAGTGTTTAGCAAATTTTGCCTCTGAAGCTAGCAGGTTACGGTCTCCATGAAATAGCCGGAGAATCTGTCGGCACAAAATTGGCGCCCGTTCTTACTGAGTTACAATTCTTCTGTGGAAGTATTTTTTGCTACCAGTAAAAATCACCATTAAAGGCCCAGTTAATCATTTGCAATGACCCCAAAAAGTAATCGACGAGTTTACAGGGGAAAAGTTCTGAAAGTAAAGATTTAATTAATAGCAACTACCCAATGAAAGGTTTCCGCTCAAAATTATATAATTTTACCAGAAAATAATCCGTAAAGATAAAATTATTTAGATCGTTTGCAAACGATTTACTTATTTTGGTTCGCATCTACGCGGTCCAAAATGCATGGGCGCTGTGTACTGCGTGTGCGTGTTCCAACGCGATGCATTTTTATGGATCGCGCGCACCCGCAGTATATGATGTGCGCCACAGAGTGCATGACGCAAGCCACATAGTACCCGATCAACTGAGAACGAATATTTGAAACACCCCGCCAAGAAAACGCATATGGATTTTCATGTTTTTTTTAAACGTGGTACATTTGACAAAGCTGAAATTTCCTCAGATGAGTTTGTTGATGTCTTTCTTTTGATTTATAATGGTTTTATTCGCGGAATCGCTCAAAAACAGATCATCTACAGGGCTTTTAAAGTGGGCCTAGCTGTAACTTAATATCATAGTACATGTAATTAGCATTAGGACAAACTGAAAATCTCAAATTGCAAATATTGAGAAACCGATGGAACTGTGCGTGTTTGCAAAGATGTGAAAATAAGGCGAGAATATTTTGTGCAATGAATAGACCTGACACATAATGACGTCATCAGTTTGTTTACATGCACAGGATTCTATGTGGGAGTCTCAGGGTACCAGACTGTATAGGGCCATAGGAAAGCACACGTGTAAACAAACCATGACATCATTATGTTTCGGGTCTATTGGAAGTGAATTGTGAATTGGTTTTAAAGGTGCTTTTAACTGTGAATTTTTTTACTGAATATTCAATAAATTGAAAGGTTTTTTATTTTAATTTTTTCTTTCAAAACTAATAGACATACATGTACATGTATTATGCAAATTGTAAATGTGGTTTGCAAGGAAAAGTTATGAATGTATGTTTGTATGAGAAACTTTTAATTATTTTGTTTTCTTGCGCTTTGTGAAATTGGCCCCTGGTCATGTATTTATATCAAGTAATAGGTCTTGCCAATTAGTACAAATTATCAACTAACCACTGAGACCTGGGATCGATTTCACAAAAGTTAAGACGAGTTCAATGCATCCTAATTCCAATTCATGTACCAATGTCCCAGAATAAGAGTGACCCTTCCTAAGACCCGTCTTAGTATTTTGTGAAATCGGCCCTAGGTCCAATATCAAGTTCATTCCATCCTTCAAAAAAATGAAAAACATTAGGCCAAACAAAATAAATGGTGTGTTTACGGTAACCCGACCTACCTGGAATTTTTAAGGCCAAATTGCCGACCTAACTTTTTATTGCCAATTTTCAAGTTGATAATTTTAAATGAGCACTATTTGCAATAATTTCCAACGAACATAACATTTTCTACACTTGTACATGAACATGGTTAATAGTGTTAATAGTGAGTTTCAAACATTGCAAAACAACACGCAAATGCATGAACTGAAATGTAAAAACAAATGAAAAAATAAAATTATTTTCCTACTGTACCTACCTACCTGGATTTTTTTTTAGGCCGTTACCGTAAACGCACCATTTATTTTGTCTGGCCTTAGCTGTTTCATAAAATGTCCAAGAAGATACAGTGCTTAAAAAAATTGTTTTATTCTCAACCAATTATTTGTTTCTTTCGCTAATTTCAAAACGCCCCAATTGAACAGGAGTAGTGTGGTTATGTGTGCAATATACATACATGTAACATTATGTACAACACCACATTTGTGCCCCAAATACGACATTTTAATTAATGATGATTTTTTGTTTTCTGATACATTCTGGACTGGTTTAAAAAATTGTATTTTTCTTCTTGGTCTCTGAGAAGCCGTCCAGAGTAGTATTTTTCAACACCCCCACCCTCCCCCTCAAAATATACTACTAACCAGCACTTTTCTGGCAGTACCATGAAATGTCAACATTTTACAGTGCATGTAAAGTCCTACGCGGCCCTCGACCCCCCTCCCCTTTCCTATGCTTTGTAGAACCATAAAAAAATG
This sequence comes from Henricia sp. BOLD:AAB3569, assembly GCA_037783545.1. Classification (NCBI taxonomy): domain Eukaryota; kingdom Metazoa; phylum Echinodermata; class Asteroidea; order Spinulosida; family Echinasteridae; genus Henricia; species Henricia sp. BOLD:AAB3569. The sequence goes on along the minus strand of JBBELK010000577.1, from coordinate 676,728 downwards.
TTGACAACTTTGGACGGCCCCTCAGAGCATGTTTCCACCAAGCATGATAACCGTTTTCGATACTCTACAGAAACGGTGTCCAGTAGCAACAGCTTTACATGGTTATTTGCAAGTGCGCGCACCAGCAAATTAAATCCCGCTTGGAGGAAGTTAAGTTTTTGCCGGTGCACGTACGCATAGGCGATTTGCCAGTATAAACAACCAATAACACTTTTTAATGGGGTGCATTGTTCCAACTGCTGTGCTCGCGCGTACAAAAACAACAACGTTATTTTGTCTCTAGTTGAAACAGACAAGATAACGGTTAAAGGCCTTGCGCACCGCATCGGCAAAAAACGTTTAATTCCAGTGCTCCCAAAAGAAACACATTCTAAGTTATTATGGAGGTTTTGCAAGCCGACAGATACGCGTACGCATACATTTGTACGTTTAGCTATCCGTAACCTTTAGTGGCACTTCTGTGGTTTGGCAACTTCAAAACTACAGCGTGTTGGCTAAAAGGCGTCTATTTCCGACAGCGGGAAAAACTACCCTGCACAACACGGCTTTGATACTAATTTTAATCCAAAGTTTTGAAATGCACCAAAAGTTCGTTGACATTCATAACTCATACTCTTTTTAAGCTGGCTATGTAAACGCAACGAAAAATAAGGACGAACACTATAAATCCGAAATTTCACTATGCGTTTAGTGCTTATGCACAGCGAGCTCGATATCCGTGCAGTGCAAACGAGTAGCAGATAGTGCGACGTGTATGACATCACAACCTATGACGTATCCGTCGCGTGATCCAATTCCGTCCCTCACGTGAGAGATGGAAATCAAGAGACAAATGCCTTTCCTTAGTCAATACAACAAATGAAAACTAAAGTGAACCTGTATGTTTACCTGCAGTTTATCACATGTTAAATTGACATTACAGTTTTATGCAGAGATACTTGTTTTTATGTGTGAGGGACGGACAATCAATAACATTTACCAAAACTACTATTTTTTTACATGCATTTTCAACTATTTCTTGAAAATGTGATGGCACAGTGTGCCCAGCCAAATTTATTTTGTTAATTTTTTTCAATATGATTGTAAAATATGGACAATTCTTTACTGTTTAAGGTATTATTTTGATTAATTTAAGAAATTTTGAAATTTGTATCCAGTGGTTACCAGTTTTGGATCACGCTCTATCCGTGTGCTTGCAAAACCTCTCTGGCGAGACGTGTATGACGTCACAACCTGTGATGTAATCTGTCACGCTATCTGTATCTGTGTGCTTGCGAAACCTCTCTAGTGAGATGTGTATGATGTCACAACCCGTGACGTATCTGTCGCGCTATCCGTATCCGTGCGCTCTAATACAACATTTCAACTGCAGTTCTTTCATATCACCAATTTTCAGTAGTTTGACTTTCAGCGTTCTGCAAAAGGGAAAACTGCAAATTAACTTGGTGTAATTTTTTGTATTTCTTTTCAAGATGTAGCCATTTTTTTAAGCAAATATTAAAACATGTTGGATTTATTTATGTATAAATTTGCCGACTTAACAGTACTGTTTAACAGCATACTTTGTTACATTGTACAGTGTCTTAGAATTATTAGCAATTTTTGTATAAAAAAATAACACGGTGCAAGAACAATTTTTGTCAGTGAAAAATGAATATGTTGACCACAGTTATGTTTTTTTGGTGCAAAATTTGCATTCAAGTAAGCAGTTTATTTGGTAAGAATTGAGAAGTTGATAATGAATTTTCTGTATAGTGTAGCTATACAACTCTTCTCTTGTACGTCCGCCATAACTGGGGGCCATCCAGTGTCATGAACTGTGCATTTTGTGTTGATGATAAGCTGTTACATAATGTTGTCACTTTGAACAATTTTGCGCATTTATTGTAAGCTTGCGACGCCTGTGTACGCGAAGGGCGCGAGTTATGCGCTGTTCGATTTAACAACAACACAGAGCACCCAGTTCATGGCCCCCAGTAATGGCAGACGTGCAGGGAATGAGTCCTTAGCAACCGGATTCGTCTATAGTCTCTTCATTTTATCTTTGTTGAACACATTTAGCAATTTCTTTATGTGGATGGTATTATGGAGAGCCTAACATTGCAGAGTACAGATTTGCACAAATTATTCCAAAATTGTAAAACAAAGGAGTAAAAAAAACAGCTGAAATGTACATATAGAAAACTCGTTCTTTCAAATACATGTAAAAATAGAAGAAAAAAAATATTGTCAGTTATTTTGTGTAATGCATCTATTAACTGTTTCCCTCCGGCTCCCTCACACTGCCCCACCCCTTAGGTGGGGGTTTGCTCATGTTTTCATGAAATCCTATTGTGATCCGTTTGAGGCAAAAAAGCGACATCTAAAACATATCTCCATTTTCAATATTTATTGAAATCAGAAAAAACCGTGATTTGCTAGTTCTGCAGCAACAAATTTATCGTAATATGGCAGAGACATGATGGCTGGCTACAGACCTTTATCACGGTGCGGCCATGCTCCCTTTTTCCCTATTCAATTAAATGTAACCTAGGTGAGGCTTGCAGGAAAAATAGTTTGGTCCGTGTTGAAATTGTTCATTGTGTGCATCACAATGACACACGCGTGGCGCGATCAAGTAATCGTGCAGCGCGGACAGTGATCCTCTCAAAACAACAATGGTTGATAACGTGCTATCGCTCAGTCGCGCAGATGCACCGATCATGCCCAACACGTACTATGGGGAACAAGACAAGATGGACGCACCGTGATAAAGGTCAACTATGGAGCTGAAAGTGACATTCATTTAGCTTACACCGTTTAACACCAACTTACACCGGAGCATTCTTTTAGCCATCACGTGATACACGAGTCTGCCCCGGTGGCAGCCACCACTGCCCGAGCTCGCGGCAGGGTCTCTGGTGTAAGGCTCGGTGTAATGACATCACCTAGTAAACATGCAGAAGTTGCAAAACATGGCAGACAATTTAGAATCGCGATGAGAGTACGAAAATAAACAGATTTATGGCCAAAATATGAGGGAAAGGGGTGTACACAAATTTTCCTTAATCAGTTAATGTCTGTGGGCTAAGTTTAACATTACCTCTAGGACAACTAATGTCGCGTGGCGCTGACTATTTTTCCCCTCACGAGTCAAACGATAAGTGTTTATAAAACCCCACCTGGCAACAACCTTTGACCTGTGTTACCAGAATTCAAAGCGAAAACCCGTGGCGTTCTTTTTGCATGTTTTGGAGGCTTTCTCGGTGTAAACCCTGTGTATATCGCTGTAAGCTACTCGAACGCAACATGAGAATAATCAAAAGTCACAAAACTACATATTTAAAAAAAGTTTTGCTATAAAAAATATTTTTGTACACTCTTGGTTATTAAACTGAGTCAGTGTATATTACTCACGATAAATCTCCAGTAACTTTTAAAAGGAGCTTGTCCATATTTTTCCAGAAAACGGATTTCGTTCTAACCTATCATATAAGGGGCGTTTGAGATGCTCACTCCGTGTAACACCAACTTACACCGGAGCGTTCTTTTAGCCATCATGTGATACACGAGTCAGCGCAGTGGTATAGACTAATCCGACGAATGAAAACTGCGGTGTATCTCCAGGGTGTTTACATGACGTCACAATAGAAATACACCGCAGTAACAATGGAATAACCACAAGAGGTCGGGCTCACTAAATGTTGCTCGGATTACACTATAAGGCTGCGTTCGGGCGTGCAGTTCTCGCTACTCCAGAGTAATGCGTGCGCATTGCACTCGGGTCACATCATGCGAACGGCAAGTCCACATGCACGAATGGCCATCAGTCAAGATGGCCGTCTCTTGCCATGACTACACAAAAAACGCTGTTTCACTGCGCACAAGAAACTGAAGAAAATACAGACCGTAAGTCGTGAGAACCTTTGATGCCGTCTGAAACCAACCTTAGTGAGTTGTTGTTTCAGTTATCGAGTTGACACGTTGAGCAAATTCACCAAAAATCCCACCCATATTCTGCCATCTTCGTACAAATCACCTGACACTCGTCAGGAGTAAGAGCACACTCCCCATTTGTCGGGGATTAGCGAGAGCGTACTCTCACTGACCCGAGTGTCGTTAATCTTGCTGTTCGCGCACGCAGGAGTATACTCGTGTTAACACGAGTACACGCCCGAATGCAGCCAAAAGCTAGGTGTAATGACGTACAGTTTGGAATCGTGACGTGGGTATGAAGAAAAACACAGAATGACACAAAATAGGAGGGAATAGGGCTGTGAATACATTTTGCTTAATCAGTAGATGTCTGTGGGCATTGACAAAGTTTATTGCGGTACTTTAGGGCAACTATTTTTGCATGGCGTGGCGCCGGTAACAACCTTTGACCTGTGTTCCCAGAATTCAAAGCGAAACCCAGTGTCGTTCGTTTTGCATCTTCTGGGGGCTTCCCCCGGTGTAAACCCCGTGTTACACGGTGTAAGCATCTCGAACGCCCCTATAAAATACCTCCCCAAAATACTATCCATGGGAAGAAAACAGGAAATTGGCAATCTCCAATTTGGATGTGGAAGCAAAAAGTTGGTGTAATCACTGCAGTGCTTTATGGAACCGGATAAATTAGTTTACAAAACATTGGTGGGTTTTTGACGACATTCTTGAAAATATACGGATTGAGAGCGCAGAAGTTCAAAACGGTAATGAGAAAAATATGACAAATGATTTTTTGGGGGGGGCGGAGGGGGGTGGGGGGGTGGGAATGAATTAACTTCAATTCGCAGCCTGTAGGCTGAATGCATAGTTCCGACCTGTCAATCAAGCCGAACCCGCGACCAATCACAACAGAGCTAGCAGACGGCGCCCACATAGGTCAAAGTGATGCAATCATCACACAATTATCACGCGATTTTCTGCCCATGCAGTTTGTATGATGTATGCGCCAGTGACCGGGTGAATTTTGGTTTCAATGTCGGGCGATTCGCTGTTCAAAGGTAGGAAAGCGCATTTTTATGAATATATGTCATCCCTGCATTACTAGCCCTTCGCTCAGTGTGTGCTACGGTAATTGTCGACCCCAAAACATAAATACCTTTGAGTTTTCTCCAATGAATCTGTGCTTTCCGTGCCGAGTCCCGTTGCTTTGTACGTTGTGTGTCGCCATTTTTTGCGATGGCTTGTGAGCACATAGCAACAATATCTAAGGGGCGGGGTTAACTGGGCAATCTCGGAACTATGCATTGCATGAGGCTTACAAGTGTCTTCCATCTAAACATCGAGATACAGGTGGGTGGCGCTCCATTGGCAGCCGACGGCCAGAGACACCGGGGAATCCCCTAACTCTTCACGAGAGAATGCTCTGGGATCTTTTAAGTGCGTTACACAACACACTGGACCAACAGCTTTACATCCCTTCCGAAGGATGGAGCAAGTGTGTTTAAGTGCCTTGCTCACAGGTACCCCAGCCGGACATCGAACCACTCAGCCACGGTACCACACTTAAGATACATAGGTGGGTGGCGCCATTGGCAGCCGACAGATATGGTATCAAAATCTCAACACCCATGGGGAAAATGGGGCGCTCAAAAATGTGATCTGGACACACTCCTTTAAAACGGAGTATCATACATTTTGAAGACAACAAAAGCCATTTTACGATTTTTATTATAAGGTGTATCCTGTCGTTGACGTAAGTCAAGTGACTTCCTGTTTAGGAAGTGGGGTAATCGCAATTTGCAGGACGTTCGGGTTTTCAGCATTAAAAAAAATTTGCGACATCTGCAGCTGAACGAAACTTTGCATCTCCTTTGAAAGTTTCTTCATTCGCAAGGCGTAACTTTCAAACATTAATTCCGTAGGGTCCGCTTCCGTAACCTGTGCTTTTCTATGACTTCTCTTGTTTTCAATGATGAAGTCCGACAGAGCTACTTCGAGTGAAGGTCCTTCGTGGCATTCGGCTGATCGTTTTGCATTTTTTCTCTTTTTATGTTGGGATGGAGTGGAGCACATGGGTGACGTACTCGCCTTTCCAGATTCGTTGAAGGAGCTCAAAGTTGATCTGCGAAACAAATATAATTTTTTATTTTTTTATTTAATGGTTTTAATGAACTTCACTTCACAGCCCATAGGCTAAATTGCATGAAACTTACAAGTGTGTTCTACCTTAACATCGAGATACATAGGTGGGTGGCGCCATTGACAGGTACCACGGCCGGGTATCAAACCCGCAACACCAAGTATTACCCGAGTATTGCGAGTCAGTGACCTAAACCACTCGGCCACGGTATCAGTGACAAGATATGGAAGTAGAAATTTCTCGCTGTTTACAGCCATTGTATTCGCAGAAATGTTTCAAGCAAGCCTACACAAGTGATGGTAAGAATGTTTAGTATAACGTAAAAAGGATTTTGTCGGAAATGCGGCGATTCTTAGCAGCAAAAGAAAGATGGGAAATTTGTGTAGCCCAGGTAATTTATACAATATAGACCGTATCGAATAGCTGCCATCTTGTAGGGCAACTTTTGATATTTAAAACGGTTCGAACAATGTAAGCACATCATGTGCAACCATGCATGTCCTCAAGGAACAAAGAAACTGCCCTACAAGATGGCAGCTATTTGATACAGTCTATTGGATGGCTTTGAGGGTGATATGAGAATATACCGCACGAGTCATGAAAATACTGAACGAGCCGAAGGCGATATATTCTCTTACATGTATATACCTCATGCGTAGATTCCTGGCATCTGATTGGTTAAAAGTGGGGGCATTAAATGGGCTAGACCCGGCGTGTATATGCCCACCGGGCAATAGTCTTTGCCATGCCCCGGGCATAGTCATTTAGCGGGTTCTCGACGCGCGCATTACATGTGTTAGCATAGCTGTGCACCAACTATGCAGCTGGGCGCTTCACGTAAACATTCATCAGGACGGTAATGGCGGAATCTCGACGTCATTTTGTCGTCTGTCGTAGATGATGAAGTCCTTAAGAAAGTAAGAGAAGTGGCCTACAGTAAAAACTGTGTCAGGTTAAATGTGCTACTAAAGTGCCAGGTGATTAGGCTACAAATGTTTGCTGTAAATATACAACTTTTCCGTCGTAGACCAGCTTCCGAAATTGAAACTCGAAGGACCACTGTCATGACTGTAAGATGTATCGTTACTTTTAACCAACCAGATGACAAAAATCTACACATTCGGTATATAAAACAAATATTGACTGCTGTTTATTCGGGTCATGGTTAAGATTATAGGCCCTTGGTGATCTCGAAGCCATGACTATGCCCCTCGGCTTCCGCCTCAGGGCATAGTGATGGCTTCGAGATCACCTTGGGCCAATAATCTTAACCATGCCCCTCATTGCAGTCAATATTTGTATAATATCACCCGAAAAAGACATCCAATATTATTGTTATATAAAATGAAGCTTACCTTCTTTGTTTTGCAAGATTTCTGCAAGATTTTTGTCCATTTTGAGTTGAAAACTTCAGCTTATTTCCTACGTTTACATCCACATGCATTTTTGTTACTGCTGTACAGTATTTTTTGATACCATACTCACATGCGCATTGCACACACACACACACAATGCATTCACGCGCGTACGTGTGTGTTTTTGGTGCGCCCGGTTTAGACGCATATCAGATTGGGGTTCTCTACCGCACGGTATCAGAAACGCACGATATCCGCAAAAGCTTCATTTTATATAATAACAGGCATTACTGCACAGGTATATGCTGTAACACCTAATTTATTTAGTAAGCTTGGGCAATTTCACGCCGGAGTCGTTTTGAGCAGAATCGATTTCACTTTAGGAATCGGAATCGCGATTCCAGATTTTTGAATTCCCAGATTAGATTCCCAGTGATAGCTTGCCGATTCCAGTAATTACCTAGCAATTCCGAAACCAAAACACTTGATTTCTGCAAGAGTACTCAGCAACTGATAATTTCCACGTTTTTAGGAACAAGTGTGTGGCACAGGCCGGCATAATTTCATGAACATTTAGTGCCGGTTGGTGCCAATAACTGGGTCGTCGTCTTAACAATATGTAGTACCGTCAAAGTACACACACTTAAACACGCTGAGGGGCCGTCCAAAGATGTCAATGTTTTCACGGTTCTACAAAGCGTAGGAAGGGGAGGGGTGTCGAGGGCCGCGTAGGACTTTACATGCACTGTAAAATGTTGTCATTTCATGGTACTGACAGAAAATTGTAGTATTTGGGGGAAGGGAGGGGGGGTCTTGAAAAATACTATGCTCTGTAGAACTGTGAAAACGTTGACAACTTTAATGTTTTCCCATCCAGTGGAATCCTGATTATTTTTCTGGAATCGGAGTCGACTCTGAAAATGCTGGAGTCGCCCAAGACTACTTCAATGACATTGAATGATACTTACTTGATTTTATCATGAATAGTATCCGAGTCATCATTCGATTCGTCTGGGTCAGATTGCAAAACATTGGTCTCGGTGCTGAAAGCAAAAAATTAGTTCAGTTTGGTGAACAATTGGGCAATATTTTATTGCTAATTCAAATTACAACTCCACGTTTAATTCAGAAGAATTTCATAATAGCCCGGTCTGCGCACTTCCGCATTGATACTGAGGCTCTTCGTGTCAAGTCAGCAGTACGCGGCGCTACAAGTACAATATTGTACAGTGACTGAATGAGTGTTTGTGTACGTGTGCTTTTCTGCGTGGCATTTAGGAGGAGTGATTGTGTATTCACGTGTGTACATTAGTTCACTTCAGTTGCTTAACACAAAGAGCCTCGTTATCAAACCCAGAAGTGCACAGACCGGTCTCAAATTGGTTCATATAATGCATAGTTCCGACCTGTCAATCAAGCCGAACCCGCCGACCAATCACAACAAAGCTAGCAGTCAGCGCCCACATAGGTCAAAGTGCATTGCCTCACAAAGAATCACGCGATTTTCTGCCCAGTACAGTTTGTACATGTTGTATGCAGTGATCCAGGTGAATTTTTGTTTCAATGTCGGGCGATTCGCTGGAAAGCGCATTTTTATAAATATACATGTATGGCATCCCTGCATTATTAGCCCTTTGCTCAGTGTGTGCTACGGTAAATGTCGACCCTAAAACATAAATTGAGTTTTCTGCTTTCCATGCCGAGTCCCGTTGCTTTGTACGTTGTGTTGCCATTTTTTACGATGGCTTGTGAGCACATAGCAACAGTATTTAAGGGGCGGAGTTAACTGGGCAATCTCGGAACTATGCATTACCCATTTTCTTTAGGAGTTTGGACAACAAATACAAAGGCACCTTTCCATTGGTCCGTTTTTCATCCGTCTTGGTTTTTCATCCGTTTGCGTCTGGATCACTCCATAGACCGATACAGACGGACGAGCGCAGCACAAACGCAATGCACGCACAACGGATGAAAAAAAGGGATCTAAGGAAAGGCGCCTTAAAGATAGTATACATGATTAATAAACTGTTACAAATAGTTTTATCCCCCCGTGTGATTGAAGATATGCATGATTAAAACCAACCTGAGCAAAAACCAGCTCCGTACTTCGTCTAACTTTTGAGAAAACAGTCAAAAAAGGGTTTGCAGTCATTTCGCCCCAAACCATTTTTCCCTGAACCATGGCCTGTGCACGAAGTGGTTTTGGGGCGAAGTGGCATTTGGGCGATGTAGTGTTTTGACGAAGTAATTTGGGGCAAAATGGCACTTGGGCGAAATGTCACTCGGGTGAAGTGGTTTGGGGCGAAATGGTTTTGGGTCTAATTGAATTTTCGTCTCATGAGACGAAAACTAATTGTTTTACTCATTTCTCAAATACTATAGCACTTCAGACAAAACCATTTCAGGGGAAGTTTTCTACGGTCATCATGTTTATATTGTTATGCGTAAATCTGTGAACATTTATGATTTTCAAGATTACCAATGATGTATACCGCCTTTAAGTGTTTTCTAAAAAAAAAAATTGTCACACTTCTAAATATACACAGTGTAGCAAATTTGCACCCACTACCGGTAATTGCTTGTCGAGTCATATAAACTCGGGAACGTTATTTGGCTTATGTGGGGAAGAATGAATATCAATTAGCTTTTTTTTTACCCTTACCCAACGTAACTTGATTAGCTCAGTGGTTTCCAAAACACTGAGAAAATCTTCACAGCGTGCTCGGGTGGAATTCGAACCCACGACCTCCTGCATACCAGGCAGACGTCTTTACCACTTCACTACCGAGCTGGCCAGTGCCGAGTAGCCGGTTCGAATCATTTAGCTTCTCAATTCTTAAAACATATTTTGTTAACTTACTCATTTTCTGCTAGTGTAATGTATGGCTCTAGGAACTGTAGCAGATTGTAATATTTCCATTTGGACATATTCTCCGCTGCACCGCCTCGTCTGATAATACGTTTCTTCTGCTTGATGTAATTGTCACGCATGTTTTTCCACTTGCATCGCCATCCTTTACCTGTAAAAATGAATGCATTAATACTTTAAGGAATTTCGAAAAAATTACCATGCACGGACACCGGGGAAAGATTTCCGTTTGCTGGTCGCCACTTAGGCCAAAAAAAAAAATAGTTCTGCTTCCGATTACATGGCATTTCAAAATAGGGTAGGTAGGTAGGGAAATTTTTTTTTTTGCCAATTTTTTTTGTGCACAATCATATGGAGGCATCTGCGTGTAGTCAAGGCTTAAGGGTAACAGTAAAACAATGGAAACAAGACTACCAAATAACTTCTACAATACATGTTCTGCCATTTTCATGAAAAGTAGGCTGATTTATTTATCTCTAGAATGAATTTCCTGCTGAGGATGTTATCTTAAAGGACCCTTCATTTGATTTTGATATAAGTTGGAGTACGATTTGGCTATTTAATCATGAATCAGCATTGATGTTGTTGATGATTACGAGTGCTGCCAGGAGACATTTTGTATGCCAATATTTTACCATAACTTACAACTGATTTTTATTAATGTTTAGTTTAGAAGGGTAGTAGACTAGCAGGTATAATGTATTTTCAGCACAGCAATGGTCAAACTGAAAGCACTCATCAAATGTAAATAGAAGTCTTCAACTTCTTTTCTGTCCCCTGAGTGCAGCTCTCTCTCTCTGCAGGGCACAATTTTGCAGACCCAAGTTCAGGAGAGACATGCAGCGCCAAGTTGATCCAGCTTTGGCCTGGGGCACATCGACAGGCAACCAGGAGGTCTAAGTCTGTTTTTTTTTTTTTTTTTTTTTCCTAACAGATAAAATTTTTAGGGTCGCAGCCTAAAAATAGGGTCGGTCGGGAAACCGGAAGCAGAACTATTATTTTTTTTGGCCTTACTGTACCAGGGTATTCTCCTTATAATGACTTTATAACCACCAAAACATGTAAATATTTTAATAGGAAGTGATTTTAGGAGTGAAAAACATTTTAAAATTTCCTTGAAAAAACTTTTTCTGCCCCGTTCCATAGACTTAACACACGGCGTCACAGTGGCGACCAGTAAACGGAATTCATACCAACACCAGCAGTGGGACCCCAGGTAATGGGACAACTCGTACCCGGGACAACTCAAACCCCCAAAAAGACACCCTGGTCAACTCGTACCCGGGACAACTTGAACTTTTTCCACCCGAGTCAAGGCATCATGTACGTGCTCGCCACTTTATGAAATCGTTTCACAAACCTTTTTTTTTGCAAAGACTTTAATTCCGCACTTTTGTCCCTACTTTGAACGACACATTTACCGTGAAGTTTGCAGGACCTTTAGGCCAATGAAATTAGATGACTAGTTTCTCGTCAACCACTTTTAAAATTTTGATGAGGTTTTTTTTTCATTATTCATTATTCATTATTTCTTTAAATTCTTATCAATGAAAAATGCAACCCGTTATACATACACTAACTGCTATTTTGAAACTGATTTAGGCTCTAAAGGTCGCCCAGAAAGTTAGTGACAGTATCAGCTCCTCAGTTCCATGGAGTTGTAGGCCTGCATGTAGCTTGTGTTTGAAGGAAGAACTTGAGATGACAAAAATCATGGGAAATTACAAAGGAGTTTTGAAAGAGCAATACATTTTAATATGGCAGGCCTTTACGGCCCCATGGCCGGCCCAAAGAGGGTGTGCATTCCATAAGATCGGTACAGCTCCTACCCACGAAACCTACTCTAGATGCACGTGTTCCAAAATCCGTGGACGCTGCTGTCCCTGTTGCTGTATAGTGTAAACCAATGCACAGTTCCGATTGCGAAACCACTCCGTTGCTTCGCCAATGCATATCGACCAAACCGGCCTTCAGTTCGTCGAAAAGTTGAATAAAAGAATATGAATCGCTCACATCCCCGATGTCCACAATCTTCCATTTAACCACACACCTGTCTTCATGATAAACCGCCAGGGAAAACATATTCATAGCGGAAAAAATCCACACAAAACTGCAAAAGACACACAAATCTGCATGTGAATGCGCGCCAGAAAACAATCGATCTACCAACCTCGTGACCACGGCAAAAATATACAACCCGAGTTCCGTGTACAAAGGGCGTGCATATAACGCCATCTGGAAACGAGGTCACAAATTATCGTATGTCGAATTCGGGCGGTCTGTTTTTGGCACGCATGGCGCGAACGCGACCCGAGAACACTGCACTAGGAAAAGGATCACACACCACGTATCCGTCGAGAACGAGTTCAGAACAGACCGCCCGAACTCGACCTGCAACGAACGGTTTTCGCTGGTACGGCCACCGCCCATACTGGGTGCTGGGGTAGCGGTGATATGCTGTACGGTTGGTATACTGCATTCTGTGATACATTTTGCGAAACTACATGTAGCTGCACAACACTGACTGCGCAACCGAAACAGAAACTTCGCTTGGGAGTATTTTGTGTCGGATTTCTCCCATTTTTTTGGCAAAATAATGAAATTTTTGGAATAATGAAATTTTTTGATGCGGGGTCAATATCACATGCGGGCGCTGACGAGAAACTAGTCATCTAATTTCATTGGCCTTATCAGGAATTTGCCGGGATATTTGCCGAGATTTTCGGACTTTTGGCACGAGTTTTGGTGCCACTTTTACTGGCACTCTTACAGATTTTTGCGCAATTTTGCTTGGAAATTTTGCCGGGATTTTTGTTGAAACTTTTGCCGCGATGTTTGCTTGAACTTTTGCTTAGACTTTTGGGTACGTTTCTCAGGACATGTGAACAAAAGTTACAACAAAATGATAACAACAAAACTTCAAAAGGGGTACAAGTTGTCTCGGGTACAAGTTGTCCAGCATTCGGACCCCATACACTAAACGGGAAACAATTATTGATAGGCGCCCCTAGGTGCATAAGTAACCTACCGTCAAGGCCGTCAACGTGCAGCTTAACGGCAATGCTATCCCACACGTCATGCACATCGTTCAGTTTTTGGGCTTCCTTATGAGCTTCGTCACTGGGATCGTAAATAAATGGTTTCTCTCTGACAAGTTCCACGAACCGCTCAATGATTTCACCACTAAGTAATTTACGTTTAGACATCTCGATAATGAACAAATACGTGATAAAAAAAGCATTAAAAGTGGATAAAACGTAAACGTCGCGCGCTGGCCTTTTCTGCAGTCTACAGACGGGAAGTAGGGCGCCCTCACGAGGTGATAATTGTCCAGTGGGGACCTTGATAAATAAATTTAAAGGGATTGACATTATTTTTACCTCGCAAAAACATTATTTTTTTTCAAAGTTACCTTAAAAAAATATAGTAAAACTGAAGGCCTCGCGCGTGAACTGTAAACACCATAATAAGTACATTATTCATTAATGTGAGGTCATTTTTATGTACTCTTCATTTACGCTAAATTTAATGAAGATTCAATGCTTTGTATTTGAATGACGCACATTCTAATCTGGATGTCTTAGCGAACAAATGTGAATGTCTTTAAACGAAATTGAATAACGTGCAAATGAATGAAAACCAGAAAAATTGCGTCCACAAACGAAATCGAATGCACTTCTGATAAATTAGAGCGAGAAAACCTATATTATCAGCCCCTTGAAAAGGCCCCTGTTCTTGCGAGGTACGCACGTAATATTTGAATAGCGCCCCCATTTTTCATATCACAGTTTTGTGAATCCCGGTATAAAAGCTAGCGTAATCTGAGCAACATTTAGTAAGCCCGCCCTCTTGTGGTTATTCCATTGTTACTGCGGTGTATTTCTATTGTGACGTCATGTAAGAGCAAGTTCGGGCGGGCGACTATAGTTAACTAGACTAACCTACCCCCGGAGCTTGGTTCCTCAAGTCAGACTAGCTAGTCAAACCACGCAGCGTTCGGGTAACATCTAGGAGCAAGTTCGGGCGGGCGACTATAGTTATAGACTAAACCATAGGATGTAGATGCCACCCGAACGCTGCGTGGTTTGACTAGCTAGTCCGACTAGAGGAACCAAGCCCCGGGGGGTAGGTTAGTTTTTAAAACATTAATTGTAAGGAATGGTTTCATTCACAATGACAATTTTCAGAGGGAGTACCCAAACCTCCTTAAATAATCATTCTCGGAAAAAATAACTTGTAGACCGTTGGTGGCGCTCTTTGAGTCGCTCAACAAAAATTAAGTCCTACCAAAATTGAGTCCCATCACTGATCTGTACACTCAAAACAATATTTCGTTGAGGAAACTTTAAAAAATAAAGGCAACTCTGTTGCCTTAATTCAGTTACGTCCTTTCAACTTAACGTAGTTTAAAGTTAAAGCCATCTCTATTTGTTTGTCAAGATTACTTGTTGTCAACAGTACTGAATATACTTAATTATTTCAAGTTAAGAGGTCTTTTTAATTTTGAATTAGTAATTTCAACTTATGAAAATGTAAGTTCTTTTTACTCAATCTAGTAAATATTTATTACTTATAGTTGTATTTTTTAAAACAACTCAAAAAAACAAATAAAATACATTCACTCTCATATTCTATGTATTTCCAATGTCCAGTGTTTTTAAGTTATTGCAACTTCATATCTTATAGTAAGTTTAACTTTGTAGGTTTGTCAATTGGATTTTCTTGCCAATTCGGTGAACCGGATGACCTATGACCCATGAGTCGTTTATGGGGAATCGATACTTACTTACTCAAACAATGCTCCAAGAGAGCCTGCCCGTAAGTGCTTTCGGCCCGGGGGTAACCAAAACTAAGCAACGTAACAGCCATGGTTAGCACGTCGCAGAAACAACACTTTGTACGTCCCCTACGCGCATGCGTAATTATGCACGGGCTCTTTCCCATGCAAAAGCTGGGTCACGGGTTCAACCAGGGTTCAAGCATCCCAGAGGGTGCACCCAAGTAAATAGCAGAGATCCGTGCGCGAGCTCATGAATATTTTGTATGCCCTCAAATTATTCTATATTAGAGAGAATTGCGAGCTGAACAAGTGTGGTCTTGTGGGGAAACTGGCCACCATCGTGATGTGGGGTATTTTGCCTTCCAACTACAAACATTTTGGAGAATGTAGCTCGTGAAAGTTGCCCTATTTTCCCCAGTAGCGAATGTGACTTTTTTTCCAAAATGGCACTGGTCTGTTTGGCAATTTTCACTCTTGCAGGGGTAGTTTTGTTGCATGTGGAAATTACGGAGTAAAAGTGACCGATTACCCCCATAAAATTGAACAGAATTAAAAAGATGAGATTTCAATGAGTATTTTGGTTGTTGTCTTCAGACGCTGAGAGAGTTGTGAGTATTTTAAAATGATTTTTGAAAATTGGGCATTTAGCACTGGTTCCTATGGGGGCCCTATTTACTTGTGTGCAACCAGATGGTGTTGTTGAATGGGGCAAGGCAACATAGTATCATTTATTGCGTGGGTAGGTCTGACGGTAAAACACAGACATCAAAGTCCTCTTTCACACAAAGTAGTGGGACAATCTTGGGCAGCACTTTG
This sequence comes from Henricia sp. BOLD:AAB3569, assembly GCA_037783545.1. NCBI lineage: Eukaryota > Metazoa > Echinodermata > Asteroidea > Spinulosida > Echinasteridae > Henricia > Henricia sp. BOLD:AAB3569. Next base: position 660,859 of record JBBELK010000577.1, on the reverse strand, counting down.
CTTTCCAAAAAGCTGGGTCACCGGTTCAACCAGGGTTAAAGCGGCACCTACATGTAATATGGGATTTGTTTAACTCAGGATGAATTAGTAATATTATTTTTACGGCGAAGCGACTATGAAAAATAGTACAGTGGCACGACGGAAGGTTAATAACTTTTAGTAAGTTTTATGCAGTTTGTCCACTATTTTTATTTTAAAAAAAAATGACCGAAATGCATCCACATGTACTTTCGACGGCCAGTTATTTGCAGGTATTGCAACTGAATGTCTTATTCTACGGTACCTGTAAGGAAAGTGTTGTGAGTCTTAATTAAAATGTGTCGCAGATTTGGGTTGTTTGCTTTTCAAAGGTAACACATTAATATTCAGTTTCCTGAATAAAGCGAAACGCATTGCCACGCACGGTAAGGGCCGCGTGTTTTGGATGTTTGCCTGTCGTCCAGGGATTATTATATCACAAACGCAATGATAAAACAAAACAAAAACAAAAATATTAGTATTTTTTCCTACTCAAAACAGAGAACCGTGCACCTAGGCCGGGTCTGTACCAACATCACCGACGTCAAAAAACACAACTTTCATTCTCCTTCGCTTCGCTCATACGAATGAAAGACAGTTTGATTCTAATGAATGAGTCGAATAACACAGAACATATGGTTTAAATGTTTTATTGATACAGCATGGGATAGTGGCCGGGAACTCTATTGCCGAGCACCTTTCAACCTATTTCAACAGTACATGTTGTAAAAAAACTACAATGTACATTGCAACGAATAATCATCAAGTTAAATGGTATTAGTAATACCTCCACCTGTGGAAGGTCGAGAAAATTTTAACAAAAGCATCTTGTGAGTGTAATTGGAACGAAAAAGCATCTTCTCATGGTATCCATCTGGAACCAAGCCCTTTAGGCCCTTCGGACATCGTCCGGCTCTCAACAACTCAAACTCAAAAACATAGGCTACATTTAACAATTAAGAGTAAGATTAGTACATTGTAAACACCAAAACGTACTGAACAACAAGTGAAAAGGTCTATCGTGTGAAAGAAATACATCAAGAATGTCTGAACACAACACGAAAAAGGCAAAATAGTAAGCATGACAGATTTCCATGTGCTACGACAATCAGAGAAATCTCTGATGGGATCAAGAACTCGCCCAGGAACATGGCAATGCTTTTGGCGTCAGTCCATGCAGCAAAAACTGCTGGCGCTCGGAGGCCACGAAAAACCTCCTTTTATCTTTTCTTTGTTTTTTAGGAGGAAACGTGGGTGCATCCTAGGACACCAAAAGGAGGCGCACTCCCCTTATCATTACCACATTACCTAGGTTTGTCCCCTGGGGTTTTGAAACAAATTAGAATTTGTCAAAGGGGGTAAGCTAACGGGAAAACATGCATGTATCTACTCAAACATAAAGACAACGAAAAACACTCAACATACTGTCCCACCTGACCAAGCCCAAGAGGCCTTTGGACGTTGTCCAGTTCGTTTCAACTGAAATATTCAAATTCTTCATATAACTGTACAACAGGTTACTCTCGACGAGTTATTCTCTAGCATAACTGAACATACTGTCCCACCTGATCAAGCCCAAGAGGCCTTTGGACATTGTCCAGTTCGTTTTAACTTAAATATTAAAATTCTTCATATAACTGTACAACAGGTTACTCTCGACGAGTTATTCTCTAGCATATATACCAGTATATATGAGTATTTTCCTCATTAACCAGCCCTTTAAAATTTTCAAGTTTCAATAGTACTAAAGCCATTATTCTGGAAACTAAGCGCTTTAGGCTTTCAAGATTACCCGGTAATAATTGTCTCGTTCACGTTACTGTTTCGTTTATATATTCCACAATGATGACACTCAATTGTGTAACTCATGTTGGGTTTTATTGAGTCATGTCAGCGGTCATGTTAGCAGAGCTAGAACTGGCTGTCTCTAGAGGGCGCTATATAAGTTGACCGTAAGCATATCGTTACACCCTTCCTTTTATAAAGAACAAATAGTTTCTTAGTGGTTGTTTGAACTGATGGTCACTACAGAACTATTCTTAATTAAACGCATGCACTAAAACTACCATAAACAAAAAAGCGATACACAGTTATATAAATGTTCGTCCTTGTAGTGTTCTTTCCGAGTTCAGAGTCATTTTGTGACGTACTGTTCCAGATATTTGGGTTTTTCGCGAAATCGGTTGCTTCTCCTGAGGATCGGTTGTGAGTTGGCTGTTGAGGTGGCGTTAGTAGTTTGCGTTGGGGTCATTTGCTTATTTGACGTTTGTCCAGTGTCAGTACGAGGAAACACCGGCGAGGGGATCGTAGCTGTTTGCGGAGTTTCGATGAACGTCTCTGTGCTGTTTCTGAGATGCTGTCTGTTGCGGCGGTACTCGCGACCGTCTTCTGTAATGATCCGATACGACCTGATGCCCACTTGTTTCTGGACCTGAGCTTTCTGCCATACTTTGCTATCCTGCTTTTGCTTGAATCTCACCGTTTCTCCTTTAGAGAGAGAAGAGAGTGGTGTGGCAGTGCGGTCGTAGTAGAATGACTGCTTGGCTTGTTTCTGTGTTTTCTTTGCTGCAACATCCCTGATGATCTGCGGGTTGAGCAACTTGCTGGCCACTGGAATGTCTGTTTTTGTGCGGCGTCCTAGAAATCGCTGAGCGGGGGAACTGTTTAACCCCTCAGTTGGAGTGTTACGCCAGATGAGCAAGTTTAGGTAGAAGTCGCCTTGAGCGTGCTGGGTCTTTTTAATCAAGAGCTTTGCGATCTTGACAGCATTTTCGACTTTTCCGTTGCTTCGCGGGTATTCCGGAGAACTGGTCGTGTGGTTGAAGCCGTATTGCTTGGCAAAGTTCTCGAACTGCCGCGAGTTGTATGGAGGTCCGTTGTCGGACTGTAGAGTGTCTGGTATGCCATGGTCGGAGAAGTGTTTTTTTAGTTTCTTTATGATGGTGGTTCCGTCTTTGCTACCAGAGAGTGGATCGATTTCAAAGTAGTCTGAGAAGTAGTCAACTGTGCATAGGTAGTCATGGGTTCCCAGTGTGAATATGTCACAGCCGATTTTCTGCCAAGGCCTCTCAGGGATCTTGTGGCTGATCAGGGGCTCTTTGGGTTGGCTGGACTGGTAAGTGTTGCACGTTTCACACTTGGAAATAAAGTCTTTCACTTCGCTGTTCATCCCAGGCCAGTAAACACATTCTCTGGCCCGTCTGAGTGTGCTCTGTACTCCCGTGTGGGCGGCATGCAGGCGTTGTATAATGTCTGGCCTTAGTGTCTTTGGCACGACACAGCGATACCCTTTGAAGACCATGCCGTCCTGAGTTGTCAGTTCGTCGCGAATGTTAAAGTATGCATGAATCTTTTGTGGACATGCATGCACAGTGTCTGGCCAACCAACTGTGATTTGCTGTATGAGCAGCTGTAGTGTCGAGTCGCTCGCTGTTGCTTGCTGGATTTCCGCGAGTCGCGTTTTGGAGACCGGCAAGTAATTGGCCATGTGGATACTTTCCACTGCAATTTCCGCGGGCGATCGGTCTGTCTGTGGAAGATAGGCGCGAGATAGTGTGTCGGCCAAGTACATTTCTGGACCTGGTTTGTACTTAATTTCCACATCATACTGGTTTAAGCGGATGAGAAGACGTTGCAGTCTCCTCGGTGCGGCATTGAGCGGTTTGAGCCTGATAGCAACCAGTGGTTTGTGATCTGTCCACAGTGTAATTTTGCGACCGTAGACATAGTGGTGGTTGCGCTCCATTCCAAAGACCAGAGCTAGAAGCTCTTTTTCGATTTGCGAGTAGCGTGTCTCTGCAGAAGTTAGGGCGCGGCTAGCATACGTTACCGGTTGTCCGTCCTGTAACAGAGCAAATCCTAAGCCCTTGCAGGATGCGTCGCCTTGACCCTCTGTTGGAAGTTTCGGGTCAAAGTATCTGAGGACAGGGGCTTCAGAGACGCACTGTTTGATGGCTGCGAAAGCCTTGACTTGTTCCACTCCCCAGTTCCAGGTGGTGTCTTTGTGGGTGAGCTGACGTAGAGGCTCACTGGTATCCGACAAGTGTGGCAGGAACTTTGCGAGGTATTTCGTCATGCCGACGAAACGCTGGACTCCAGCCACGTCTTGTGGATTGGGCATGTCCTTTATGGCAGCCACTTTACTGGGGTCTGCCTTAAGTCCGTCGTTTGACAATACATGTCCCATGTATGTCACTTCAGACATTTTGTACTCGAGTTTTTCAAAGTTTAGTTTGATGTGTCGCTCTCTGCATCGTTGCAAAAGTTGATGCAGATTTTTGTCGTGATCTTGATTGGCCTCGTCAAGTGTCTCACCGCGTCCAGTGATCAAAATGTCGTCCGCTATCTCGCAGACGCCAACCAGACCCTCCAAGTTGTGGTCCAGTTTCTGCTGAAAGATTTCAGGGGCTGGACTAATGCCGAAAGGCATTCGTAAGTATCGATATCGCCCCCATGGTGTCTGGAAGGTGGTGAGGTAGGAGGAATCAGTATCGAGTGCACACTGTAGAAACCCCTCCTTACAGTCAGCCTTAGTGAACACTTTCACTCCGGACATCTGTGGCAAGATGTCATCGATCACTGGCAGTGGGTAATGCCCCCGTTTGAGAGCATTGTTCAGAGGCTTTGGGTCAATGCAGACTCGAAGTTTTCCATTTGGCTTGGTCACAGTTACAAGGCTTGACACCCAGTCAGTTGGTTCAACGACCTTTATAATTATTTGCTGTCCCTCCATGCGATCAAGTTCACTTTTCAGTTTGTCTTTAAGTGCGATGGGGACTCGCCTGGGTGGCATTACTGTGGGAACTGCCGATTTATCCAGTTCAAGATGTACTGTCCCTGGCATGTGTCCAAGGCCCTGAAATACATCTGGGTATGCGATTTTGACGTCACTTTTCGAGTCCATTGGAATTTCTCCTGACGCGAGTTGTTGCGAGCGTGGTCCGTTGACTATCGCGATATTGTGACGCTGTACGCGTATCAAGTTTAGTTCTTGTGCAGTTCGCGATCCAATGAGTGGCGTGCTTTGGCCTTTTATTACGACAAATTCCACCGCGTATTCCCGCTTATTTTTCGGGTTCGCGAGTCGTACAGTTGAAGTTCCAACGACGGGAATGGTTGCTTGGTTACCGTACAGTGACAAAGTTTTCATAGACTTGTCAATCTTTGTATCTACTGGTAAATACTTCTGAGGTAGCACATTGCATGTTGCACCACAATCAATTTGCATCTTTATCTTCTGACCATTGATCATAAGTGTGGCCATAATCTTGTTTGGGTATTCTCTACTGGATTTACCTTTAACTTTGGTCTCTACTTTACCAATTACATCTATAGTCATGACCTCAAAATCAGAATCATCATCACATGTATCTTCGTATAATGCATGCACTCTTTTTGTCCTTTGGGACCATTTGTGCTGCTTTGGCCGATGTTGCTTGCACTTCTGCGCAAAGTGGTTTGGTTTGCCACAGCTTGTGCATGTTTTGCCAAATGCCGGGCACTGAGTTTTCACCAACTCGTGTCTTTTACCACAGTACCTGCAGTCGTTTGTGAAATCTTTTGCTGCATGTTTTTTGCTTTGTTTATGTTTCACTAGTTTCACTTCTGCCGTGTCTTCATGCTGAGGCATTTTCATGGCTTGCATGTGAATTATAGTGGCCTCTGCAGCTTTGCACATTGATACACACTTGTCTAGAGTTAAGTTTGCTTCTTGCAACAAACGCTTTCGCACTGCATGGTCGTTTATGCCACACACAATCCTGTCTCGCAGGAAATCCGTTGCAAGAACCCCAAAGTCACAAGTCGATGCCAACTCCCTCAATCTCACTAAATAGTGGTCAAAACGTTCATCCGCTTTTTGTACACAGTTGTTGAACTGGTATCTCTCGTATATTATGTTGGTCTTTCCTTTACAGTGCTCTTCCCAGAGCTCTAAGATCGCTGATATTTTTTGTCTATCCTCCTCTGTTTTATAAGGGAGGTAGTTGTGGATGTCTAAAGCATCCCTGCCAACAGCGGTGATAAATGTGGCCACCCGAACTCTGTCAGATTTGCCCACAATATTTGTCACAATTTCATAGCTGTCCCACAGCTGTCTGAATTTTTTCCAGTTTGACTTTAGATCTCCAGTCACCTGCAATGGAGGTGGGAGTGGTATATGTGCGGGAGTTGCCATCGTAGTAGGCTTTAATAGTAACTACAACAAGCTACAAAATAAATGCAAAGTTTAAGTTGCTTGAACTGATCGACTAGTGGCAAGTCTAGTCTAGGCTTTTAACTTGGTATAAACTCTGGAAAATATTTTACCAAATTCGTTTGCAAGTGCTAACCTCAGATCTACATAAACTACATCCTAGTGTCCATTCAGTTCACGAAGTACCGTTCATAAAGTTCATTCGTGAGCAACCATTCCTCGTTTCGATTTCAGTCATTCAGTTCATCACGTTGCACGTACTACGGTGCGTGATTACACTAACGTGGCACGATTCAGTTTGGTTTGGAGGAAGGCACGATCGATGTTTTTTAAGTTCCCCGATATTGCGTTGAAACGGCTCTATAGTCAATAAAGATGGCTCATTCTCGCTTGTAGGGGATAGTAGGTTCTCGATTCTGACACCATGTTTCGTTTATATATTCCACAATGATGACACTCAATTGTGTAACTCATGTTGGGTTTTATTGAGTCATGTCAGCGGTCATGTTAGCAGAGCTAGAACTGGCTGTCTCTAGAGGGCGCTATATAAGTTGACCGTAAGCATATCGTTACAGTTACAACCCATATAACGGGAATTAACAGTTACACCAATGTATATGGTATGTATTTGAACCAAAACGTCATACTGTTCTTAGCTTGATTCGACTTGAATTATCTATATAGGAAGGACCGAACACAAGAACAGAAGCAGTAAACTACGCCCGATATAGGCTCGCCGAGGTACATGCACATGTATATATATATATATTGGAATTATAAATTCATACTCGCAAGTACAGTATTGATAAAAATTATTCCAATTCATGCAATAATAATTCCACGTGAACATTTTAGAACAGCGTCATCTTCAAATATAATTTAGTAAATGTTTGGTACTGCAAATTCGGAATTAGAATAAAGCAACGACAAAGACATGCTAAAGCTTTTCGACTCGCACTTGGAGCAAAACACAAGAATGGTGTCGGTGACGCTATTGAGAAAAATATTGCGGGAATGACGTGTTCAGAATGCTGCGCGCTAATTGGTCAGCTGACAACAGGAGGAAGCACGCTTCTGCGCAGGTACATGTAGCATGCAATGAGCTTAGGGTTATTAAATGAATGAGTATTGTAGCCTCGAGCATGCGCAGATGCACAATACTGTGCGCATTGGCCAGTAGAGTGAACTGCATGTTAGCAGCAGTTGGGGTGATCAAGCTTGTTGTGCCAGCTATGCGTGCATTTTGCGGGAAGCAGGCAAGTTGCTGCGGCGGATGGATAATCATCATCCCGAGATCTCGGGTAATTTTCATTCTGTTAAGCGACGTTACAACAGGGCCTCGGTACGCACGATCGGGGAGTGCATTAAGGGGTACTGTTTTAATAGGATGGGATGATGGGACTCGGTTAAATCTGTTTGATGCCATCCTCCAGTCTTTAAGACGTACGCCTATACGTATACCAAGCTTCATATCGGCACCAAAACCAATAAATTGTATTGCTTTAAAGAGATCCTGCGAAACTGAAGACCAAACAAGGGTAGTTTATTGGTTCCAGCGAATTAAGTAAGCAATGAACATAGCTAAGTGTGTCGAGTATCAATTCTTTGTTAGGGTAGATTTGCTACAAGAATGTATGTGTGTATAACTTATACAATATAATGGTCATGTTCAACGGAACAAAAAAGAGTATCGGTCGTGTTTAACCGGAGTCGAAAGGTAAACAAATTATTCACGGCATACTAACGAAAGCATAAATTAACGTCACCTCCATAACTGTTGTTCAACAGTTCAAGAAAGTAAAGAACTTGCCTGGTAAAGGATGAATGGAGTTATGTGTACATTTTGTTATGTACTAAAAAATGCAGACGAGTACTTTAATTCAGGAATGTTAAACACTTTCTTATTCGTTCGAGTCTGGGAGAATTTAAATGTATGTATTTATGTTTACTACCATTGCCACTCTAGGTTTACGTGAATAAACGCAAATGAGCCTAGAGTTAACTTTCGAATTAAGTAACTATAAGTAGGCTTAAATTACTTAATGACAAGAAACTTAATCTGTAGCAGATTATCGCATGAGATCTAAGTTTTATAGACTAATTTTTAGATGACAAGGAGGAAATGGAAGATTACGATTAATGAGGATTTCAAGAATACAAGTGAGCTAGCTTAGCGTTACTCTGAATTAAGCGAGTTTAAGTAGTTTAAAATTATGGATGAAAAAAAAATCCATAGGGACTATCCATTCATTAAAAGATCCGAACTTTATGAATCGAGAAAGGAAGAACAAGATGGGAAGAACAAGAAGGCAATGGGCGAAAGTGAACAAAGGAAGCGGCTTAAAATACATTTGACGAAGAACTTAAGTTGTATGAATTAGTACGAGATCCGAAAAACTAAGGATCAGATATCTCGAAAACAAGGAGGGAATGGACAAATGTATGTGAACATCAGAATCATTAAAAACGAGAAGTATAGGCATAAATTAATTCACTAGTCCAAAATGAAATATCAATTTGAGTGAATGAGCAAAAGAAGTATGTGGATAAAAGGAACGGGGCAAAACAACTGTTTAATAAAGCACAGCATTGCTTTAGAGGCCAGAGTGGATAATCACTGATGCAACATACATAAAGTTGGTGCGTATAAAGTAATTATACAGCGCCCTCTACAGGCAATAACCATCCTAAACTCCATGAACCAACACAATTCATCCAAATCTGTGGAGTGAGCCGGCTGTTGTCTTGAGCCAACTCACGCCCGAGTCATTTTGATGTAATTTAATCAATTCGGTCATGTTATGCCAAAAAGAAACGATTTATATACTTTCCAGAAATTGTACTGGGTTCCGTTTTTTATGACTCCCATTCCTACCAAACTTTAAACTACGATCTTAATTTACTCCGCAGTTTTTCAATTTAATCACGGGGATGCATGCTGACGAATGTAATGGAACGGATTCCCCAGTATGCTTTAAATAGCAGCCAATCGCCGACGCGGACAACAGCTAGCATTACCGAGTACATGTATCACATGCATGCACGGCGTTTACAATCTGCGCGCGTTACATTTGAATGCCTGCAATCATGCTGTAATGCACTGCCAAGCGTCCTGATTGGTCCAGCAGAGGCGACAAGATTTCTGTCGTTAGTCCCACCGCGAAATGGGGCCTTTTTCAACAGGGCCACTGTACGCAGGAGTTAGGGAGTGCGTTAAAGGGGCACTGTTGCAAGAGGATGACACAATTAGACTCGAGATGGTCTTAAAATCCCAACTAAGTTAGTGTTAAAAGCCGTGGTTCAAAATGAACGAACTTTAAGGAAGGACTATTCATAATAGCGCATCTTGAACACTACACAGAGTTGTAGTTTAAACGTTATTCATATATGAATCATATAAGAAAGCGTTTATCTGAAAATTAAATTCAGGGGAAATTGGAATATTAGTTCTTCACGACCATAAATCGTCTTACTGGCGTATAAAATATCTCATTCGCGCGCCCGTAAAACATGCATTTGGCCAAATACGGAGGATATTGACGCAAGTCATTATGCAAATTCAAGACAGTTCAAAGACACAATTCTAAAGTGCGAAACAGTACTATTTGTATAATCCTATAAGCCCGTATCGACCGAAAATACTCAAGGGACTAGATGAATTACGTTTAAATGGATAAGATAATGTAAAGTATAGAAGAAATACAACGTGGAAAATAAATAATATTGCTGAAGTGGGACTTACGTACTATTTTTGAATGGTGCCTGTAGTGTTAAATACGGGAGGAATTTACATCAGTCGTGCATACTTCGACCGAATTGCAAAAAGTAATTGAAACCAGATGCAGATCAATACAAAGCAAAAAGGACCTAATGATTTTAAATATCTTATTTGGAACGCCCTTAATTTTCCGTGTGACAGATAACGACATCACTGACAAAAAGCCTTACACCAAGTTGTCTTTACGTATAGCTTAACTGTCCGAGCATGGTGCATCAGTGTTCACCTTGTGAAGAACAGACAGACGTTTAAAGCGACGAACCTGGGGGAAAAATCACAAACAAAAAACGACAAAAGACAAGCAATGCTCTCATAGGGTGGGAGGGGGGGGGGGGGGGGGTTTTCCAGTTCATAGGCATAAAAGACAGTCTGGAAATTGGTACAATAGTTCAGCTTAAGGGCGAACAAACTAGCGGGAATTTATAACTAATTTCATTGCGATAAGTTGGGTATAGTTGTGTAGTGTTAACGTGCTCGGCAGAGAGTAGACGCGACCTGAATGAAGAAACGGACCTTAACTGTACATTTATATAGGCCTACGTTGTACCTATAGAATGCCAATAATGACCAGTCACGCATAGCACATTGTGAACACATACCGATACACAATACAAAGGACCGTATAGCCGTTATACGATCATTCAACCGAATGAAACTACAATTTTCGCTTTGCGCCGAACTTGTGCTTATTATAGTATTCATCGCCGTATACCGTTCAGGCAATCAACAACGCTTTTTAATGATCCGATACCGGTCGTCATAATCGTGTTCTTTTGTGGAATTTGAGAACCAGTCTAATGGGATGGTTGCTCAAAATGTATTTTATTGAAACACCTTGGCACACATGCAAAAATGTGATGTAAAACAAAAATCACTACACATTCTGTTTTGACTTTTTGTAACTGATTACATCTACAAAGAAAGGTGACACTTATACACTTTTACACGCAGTATTTTATGATTCGGGCAGCTTCAGGCGAATCATTGTTTTCAGTTTATTTCACCCTCCACCTTACCTAATATCCAACACACAAATTACAAAAAGACAACAAGTAATTTCCATTGGTTTTACTGAAATTTGTAGCGCTTTTGAACTAACTTAGTAACTTGCACACGGAGTACAACATTGTATAAGTGTTCTTAACTGAATTATTGCAACTATTTGTTATAACTTAAACTGGTTTTGTTCCCGTAAGAAGTAATTTTACGTTGCGCAAAATATTAAAATTTCAGTAACTTCCTACTTTACAAAAACTGTAAAAGAGTCGACAATATGACTTCAGTAATTATTACTCAAATATAACAAATAAAGTTAACTTGACTTTTAATATTGTTACTTCTACTAATCCAACGTGTTGTTAACACAATAAATAACAAGTTATATCCACTTGTTAACATTTCAAGTTGGTATAACGCCATTATAAACGTAAATGCAACAATAACATAGTTTTGTGTAATATTTACGAATTTGTCTTGTTTAAAATTTACTTCAGGTCAGTCTCATTTGTTTGAGTGTATACACCTTTATCACGGTGCGGCCATCTTCCCTTTTCTTCTACTAAAATGAACGTAACCAAAGCGAGGCTTGCAGAAAAAAATAGTTTGGTCCCGTTTTAAAATTGTTCATTGTGTGCATCACAATGACACAGGCGTTGCGCGATCAAGAGAGCGCACAGAGTGGACAGTGATTCTCAATGGTAGAATACACGCGCTATTGCGCAGTATAGCGCAGACGCACTGATTGTGCCCAACACGTACTATGGGGAACAAGACAAATATGGACGCACCGTGATAAAGGTCTATTAAACACATTAGTGAGGAGAAAATGGCATAACCAGACTGTTGGTTGCTAGGCATTGGCTTGCACCACGTAGCAACAACAACATGGTATGTAGATTTCCAAACTGCACCTCCATTTGAAAGTGAAGAATTCGTGGCGCTAGCCATGTATTTGCAAAGGTTGCTCACAAAAGGCTTAAAGACTAGTCGCAGGCTCGTCAAATGCGCGCGCGAGAAACAAATTCGTGCCATCAAAGAAATCACCGCTCCATGCCGTGCTATGGAGCAGTGAATTTTTGTGGATCAACGAATGTGTTCCTCGCGCGCGCATTGACGAGCATACGTCTTTGATTGGTGTTCATCTCATGACCCGAAAATTACCCAAAGTGTACACTCTAAAATTATAGATATGTGTCTAACCAATTTATAGAGCTTCTGCACTAGCGGCCATGACAGGGGGCAGGTTTTCTTATTTAAATGATCTAACAAAAGAACCACAAAGCACCTACTCATGCATGACACATGGTAACAATGTGACTGCCCCTGTCATGGCCGCCGTACAAAGGCTCTATTGGCTAAAATAACCAATCTTATTGCTTAAAATAACCAATCCATATTGGTTAAACCAATATGGTTTGGTTGGAAAAAAACAGGGTTCCTAACCAATATGGAGTGGTTATTTTAACCAATAAGATTGGTTATTATAACCATTAAGATTGGTTATTTTAACGAATATGATTGGTTATTTTAACCAATATGGAGTGGTTATTTTAACGAATAGGCCTATGATTGGTTATTTTAACGAATATGATTGGTTATTTTAACGAATATGGAGTGGTTATTTTAACCAATAAGATTGGTTATTTTAACCAGTAAGATTGGTTATTTTATTGGTTATTTTAACCAATAGATTGGTTGGACACATATCTACCAATCACATTGGTTGAATTCAACCAATCTGTTTTTAGAGTGTACAGAGTAGAGACTGGGAACTAGACGCCAAGGAACTATACTTTCCCCCATCGTCCACAAACATTAACGTTTGAACATTCCAGGGTATATGTCCCCAAAATCCATTTATTTTTGAAATTGACTGCAAAAACCAATTTTGTTTATTAACTTTCACGGAAAAATACCGGCAAACCTGGGGCCTGTTTTCGCGACCACAAACAGAAACAAGTTTTTGACGTCACTGGAGATTTAACCAATGGCTAGTTTCGTTCGCCACCAACTGAAGTCGCTCATTGGTTGAACCAACATTACGTCAGAAAATTGTTCTGGTTATGATCACGAAAACGGCCTCTGTTGTAAAAGTGTGTTTGTTGGGAAAAGGTTGGGAGTTTGTCCAAAGCACGTGCAAAAAATACCAAGCTTTAAACAGGCCTTTGTCGAAAAAGGACCCAAATATTTCGCAGAGGTTAAGGCCACAAACTACAAACAGTTTTATTGTTATGGTTTGTTATGGTTTGCTGGTGAAAACTTCCACAACAAGGAAACGAAAATAAAGTGCAGGTTTGACGAAATTTGACTGGCGAATTCACAATGTTTTCGTCGACAAAGGCTTAGAATTTGCTCGCTTTTCTCCAGGGGAAAAAAGAGCGAATATTTACATACAGCGGTTTACCGTTTGTCCAAAACTTTTGTGAGCTGTGCGTGCCTGCCACGCGGTATAGCGGAACGGCATGCGACGAAACACATAACGTACAAAAACTTTTTGAACTTCTTTTGAGTTTGACGTCAGTTCTTGTTGTCCCCATAAAATTGAGGTCCTGTGGGCTTGGTGGAATAAAGAAGTCGTCTTTGAAATGTCGGAGCTTTCATGTATACTCACTTTCTGTGCTACACACGGCCACGGACAATTGCTGAATACGTTTCGGAATGCGCTGAGTTTAATGAGGCATGGAATGTAGGCGTTAAGGTGCGGGTGCACGCAAACTTACAAACGGTTGTCCAAAAACATTTCAAAGCCTACACCCACTGCAACTCGCTCATTTGCTTGTTACATAAGAGCCGCTGAGGCAGGGTACGCCATTATGCCTAGAGTGCGCGTCTCTCAGCTCCTGCAGTTCTATGGCTGCTTTTGAGACGCGCGGCTCCAGAGGTCAGCTCATCCCGCGCATGTTTAATTAGATTGAAACCTACAAAAATTGGTTTTATGAGAGCGCTTTACTGCAGGATTCTTTCAGAAACAGGAAATGTCACATTATCACAGCTATGAGAACCACTTTGTTCCGGCCAGGTTCACTTGGACCTGGCCGGAACAGCTTGGAAGTGATTTTAAAGTGATTGGTCGATCAGTGCCTTGTTATCCACAAGTTCACTGTATTCAACTAACGTCTGTTCATTGGGATATCTTCGTCTTGTTCCCTAATATGGCGCCGACCGCACGTGCGCTATCGGTGCCCAAACAATAGACATGGGGGCACCGTGTGGCTGGTTTTGTTATAAAAATGGCAGTTTCTCTGACGGATCGTAAATTATCCTGAATTTGTAATAAATGACCAGATTATGTTCCAAAAACTTCTGACGCGCCGTTTTCTTTCATTTTTAATCTTAGCCAACGGCTACGAATATTCAATAAAATAATCAAGAGCACTGACAAAAACTAGAAACTTAATGGATTTCCCCAGGTTAACATAAAGTAGGAAATAAATGGGAAATCGACAAAGTCATGCATGCATGCACAGAAGAAAAAAACCCAATGTATTTTTCGCCAAATGCGAGATTGGATAGCCAAACTTTGATGTAGAAAATGTGTTGTGTAGTGAATAGAATGAGTGATTGTTGATCAAGATTAAGGTTCTTGTTAATTTGAATTTTGCTAAAAACTCGTCGTCACAAGTCATGTTAAGGACATTTTGCCAACTCGTATAGTTGCCTCATGTCGCCTCACAAGTGGCCTCATATGTCGTCTGACTCGCCTCACAAGTGGCCTCAAAGGTCGCCTCACGAAAACGTCATGTCGCAAGTCGCTTTACAAATCACAAACCCTCATCCAAATCACCTCACGCGTCGCCTCACGCGTCGCCCACGCGTCGCCTCACGGGCTGCCTTAAGCCCGCCGAACACCTTTGCGATTTATCGGATAATCGAATCATCGGACCTCATACCGGTGTCGCGTGTAAATTTAACCGCCATGTAAATTTATCCGGGATGACCAAATTTGGTCATCTACGTAATGCAACGTCATGCGCACTGCATAACAAAAGTGCACCGCTTCGTGCTGTGCTGAATCTTCCGGCCCAGCGTGTATAGTGTACACTACGTACGGTAGCATGCACGTATGTACACGCATACATGTGTGCACGTGGCGCATCTCAATCTTTTCAGCGCGAAACTTATACTCACTGACTACGGTATAGGCTAGGTACAGGTACGTGTGAAAAAGGGTACGGGTGAAAAAATGTTGCACGCATGTACACGAAAGGGTAGTAATGCTCACACAGCCAATGCAGACGTACATACGTGAACACGTTTTGTTTTTGTACAGGGCTATACATGCCGTTCGTATTGAGTATCCGGAAGTGTGAGCACGCACGGAATGAAATACATTCACCGCGCGCTACGTGCTGGAAATTCCTATTGCGTCATCCGGAAGAATTTACACGCCGTTGGATCGAGCACGCGACACCGGCAAGGTGTGCACTAAAACAATTCGGGTCGGTCTTACCGTACACCATAGACCGGAGCAAATCAAACTTGTTTGAGTTTTCCGGATCCGATGGTCCGGTGTCCGATTAGCCGGTAAATCGCAAAGGTATGCGGCGGGGTTTATACGCGTCGCCTCACGAGTCGCCCATCATGCCGCTTCCCAGGCCACCTCCCAGGCCACCTCACATGTGCCTCAGTCTTCAGTTGTTGACGTTGGTACATTATTGGAAGAAGGAGAAGACATGTCCTTCAAGAGTTGCCTAAAAAAATAGATATGCCGCAGTTGCTTGAACCTTCCTTATGGAATGATTCTTAAAAAGACCCCCTTTTTGCACGACCCCAAAGAGAGCTATTATGAAACATGTTCCCCACTAAAGAGAAAAACAAAGTATTTCTCAGACTTTATTTTTCAGAGTTGCAAGCTCATAGGCCCAATAGAGGCTTGCAACTCTGGTCTTGTGTGATATATGTAGGCTATATAAGATTTTTGACCTCCCAAAACGCCTGGTTCTATGACCACCTTCGCGACGCCCATTAGTGAAAAAGTATTGGCTCCTGTCAAACCTAGTTTTGCGAAATTTTTTGCATATGCCATGACGTCTCAAAATCCCTGCGACATTTGATTAACGAGTGATCTAATTTGCATAATTTTTAGGGAGGCGGAAACCCACAAATTATTTTTATTCAGAGCACGCGAAGCGCAACATGTCCCTTATATTTGTACAAGTCAGTGGCCAGCTTTGGTCGTCGGCAACCGAAGCCATTCATTGGTTAAAACCATCGATATATATACACTGGATGAAGCAAGGACGTCTAGAATTGAAGCCACCGTCCGCCATTGTACACCACCAAATACAAAGCCTTGCCTAGACTGGTCATACTGTCCTCACTATATAGTCAACATCATGGTCTACATGTGTTAAGTGGAATGCAAGCGATCGCATGGACCGGGGAGCAGTCTAGGCCAAGCATTTTCGTGGGGTACAATGGCGGCCGGCGCATGGCTTCAATTCTCGTATAGCCAACTGCTATTGCATACTTCATCCAGTGTATATATATCGATGCTTAAAACCAGTTACGCCAGAAACATGTTTCTGATTATGGTAGCGAAAACACGCCCCTGCACAGTTACTATACTGTACGGGTCAGAAATGTAAATAGCATTGCATGCAGTAAATTCAGTTTCGATAAGATTTATTTTTAGGGCATCAAAGTTTGTACTTTTTCCTGGAGTCAAGGACGCTGCGCAGCTTTTGTCTAAATCTGGAACAAGCTGGGATTTCAGAAATGCAGAAATTCCTTTAGAATAGAATGTATTCACAAAAAAAATCCATTTTAAATCGTGCACCCTGAACCACTTCTATAGCATGCGAACTATTCATTGAGACGGTAACAGACCAAATTGGAACGCACCAAGTGGTATGGTGCCATACCAACCAGCAGTTTACATTCTATAAAACCGAGCCAAGGGACACGATTCAAAATGGCGTCCTCGCAAAATAAGCCTATTGACAACAATGACGTCAAGCTTTGCTTACAAGTGCGCTTTCCTGTAGGCGCTTCATGCATTTTTCACCCTGGCTCCTGTTTAGAAGAGCGTACATGTAACACAATGTGACGTCATTATACGTCTATTGATAAACATCAGGTCCATATTATTGCCCAGAATACCACTGGGGATTTTCGTAATGTGCAAATTCCATGCATACTTTAATGACAAATCGCTGCTCTTAACGACCACAAAGCTTGTCCGGGGCTTGTCCTACCTAGCAACAACTAATGAATTCCAACCATAGAAATCAAATTTAAAGGGCCCCTTATTTGGGATTGTTATCAATGAAATCTATGCTATAAATCCAATATACTCAGTTACATTCATAAAAATCCCATTTGGAGCTTGTTTGAGGGGTTAAAACAAAGGTTTTTAGTTTTTATGCTAATGTGAATATGCATATTCATGACCAAGGTCACGATGTCACAAGGGGCAAACACAGGAAAATCACATTCAACTGTGCACAAAAGATTCCACTTTTTTTCTAAAACTTCCTGGAACTTTTGTTATCCACGAGTGTTTGAGTTTGTTCTACATGTTTCCTGTTGTAAGCCTTGACGAAACTGGGGGTATAGAAACTGCAGCAATTTGCCACAAGTCCAATTTGAAGTCTTATGTTTTTTCTTAACTTTTCCCTTCTGTCTTCCTTACGTGATGCACTCCAAACAGCGCCCTCTGTTTGTGGTTTATTGCAATGAAATCTTCAAAGTTGAAAAAGGCTACCTTTTATTGATTTTACATCCAAACGAACAATAACATGTCTTGCTGAACAAGTAATCCATCATATGAAGCAAAGATTAGGCAAAAAGTTGTTTAGCATGTCTGTGACATGCTAAACAACTTTTTGCCTTTAAAGTAACAGGTGAATGAAATAGCTCATCACTAGGCAATGTCACAAGAAACAAGCCCAGTTGCTCTTTTTGTTTTTCGTGGAAAACTCAAGTACTATTTTTGTCAAAAAATCAAGTTCTATAACACGACAAGACTGTCAGACAAAATTGAAAAGCAAGGCCAGGTCTGTTCGGCCGTACAAAATTCCAAATTTTGCTCACAATAGTTCTACCAAAATGCAGACGACCGTAAAATATGTGGGAGGAAAATACACAATACTAGAGAATTGTGGAAAACAGCAGGCAATGGCGACAGTAAATGGGGGAGTTTATTTTCCCAAAATGATTTCATCCGGAAAGTTGTTTTCCTTTTCGCGCCAAATTAACAGTGGGCGTTCCTACAAAAAATGCTGCTTTTGAATAAACATTTGAAAAGTAAACAAGATGGAATTCTTTATTTTTTCCCCAACAACACCAACATTCTTTAACTTTTTTCCTAAAATCTTTTCAGTAGACTGATCACCAAAGTTGGCACCTGGGCATGTTGCCATAATAATAATAATATACTGGTTACCATTCTCTTTACTATTTCTCTACTTCTATACAAAGTAGCAACCCTGTACCAATTTGCGTGTTTCATAGGAATATAGCTGGTGTACTGACCTACTTCCTTTCACGTGCTCACTGAGTATTCAGTTGACCAGACTAAATTGTTGTTGCTAAGTAGCGTGACCGGGTGCACGGCAGGTGTGGAGCACAAAACCAATACCGTGTCACGTCAGGGACGTTGTGCACGTGCGTTTTACATTATGTCCATTGTAAGTCGCCATATTTATTATTTTGATGCGCTTGTTTGTTGGTTATTTCTTTGCTCGCATGCGCATTCGTAATTGTGAAAAAATTGCGGACCAACTTCAAACTGGAATTAAATTCGACACGGCAGAAGCACGTGTGCTACTGCCGCACTAAATTGAGTTAGCACGGCAGACACTGTCGAGCTAAATTCTTCTGCCGAGCCGAAATAAATTTGCCGAGCCAACTGGTTTTAAACGTCGTGGTTGTGCCGTGCACAATACTCGTCCGCCATGTTGGATGTATTTAAGCTCGACTGGGAGTTTGAAATTAAGTTCGACGTTTGAAACCACCGCCGTGCTTAGGACGTGCTAACGTCGTGCCAAGTTGAATTTAATTTAACACGGCACAACCACGACGTTTAAAACGGGCCTTACAGACAAAACAAAAATGTACTTAATTTGTACTCATGGACATCTGTCCACATTTGTATCAAATTTATTCACCCCGGCGGTCCCTGGGTCATAATCCCTAAAAATAATCACTTATACAAACTTAATAATTCGGGCAAGCCGGGCAGGGGTTTGGGGCGTATCTTAAATGATCTCTGGGAGGGGTGGTTATCTCATTGACGGGTTTATCTCTCTGTAGGGCTTGCTAAGCTCACGTAATAGCCAATCCCAATCAGTGAGGAACAACTGCACTACCGTGATTCGAGACCACCAGTTGGCTTCATAGCTCAATCGGTAGGGCGTCTGCACGTTGAGCAGACTTCCGCGGTTGGAATCCCGGGGAGCCAAGTTGCTTTTCACTGCATCCAGATTTCCCAAACTCATGGACGTCTCGATTTTATTCACCTCGGCGGTCCCTAAGTCATAATCACTCAAAATAATCACTTATTCATACTTAATTTGTACTTGGCAGAGACGAGTTTTTAAAAAGGAAATTACGAAACTTGTAAACAGAACTCAGAACAAATGTGCGGACAAAAATAGGTGTTTCCCTCACCCCCGCCCACCCCCTCAAAAAGCACAGTCACGTCACGTTAACCGACCAACCAAAACGCTCGTTCCAGAATATTGTTCTTTTAAAGCTAAACATGGAAGGACAAGATTGAAAACTGAAGGCCATTTCCAAAGTGCGTGCGAGAAAGAAAAGAAGCAAAACCACAAATTTGTGAACAAATCAAGCAAATGAATTCAATTTCAAGCTCGTCCAGGCATATTGTTGGTTTTTCCGAACAATCTGAAATTCCGTTCTAGACGATTGAGTTCTCCTAAAAGCGATGAAAAACCATCAAATTCTGTCGTGCAAATCGCAGTATTTCGCTTTTATTTCTCCAGTCTGATGGTGATGCGCCCGCATTTTGAGATTTGGTTTACACGGATCGTTAAAATACACGGAAGACAGTTCCGGCGGAGGAATATTCTTAAAATTGAAAAGCCCGATGCTGATAAAGTAATGTACAACAACTGCCAGTATTATGCGCTACGTAAACAAGTTCCGCATGGGACAAAGATTGACAGCGAGAAAGACAGCGTTGAGTCACGTGATTGTCGCGGAAAATATAAGTGAGACAAATATAAGGGACTATGCTGCACAATATGAGACCGAGTGACCACCCCCCACCCCCCAACCGCCGCTATATACCTTAACACACTCATCCCTTTTGGTACCGCACGACTCCCCCTTATACCCTGTTTACACCGAAATCCCGAGGGACTTGAGAGTGATTTAAAAAAAAAAAAAGGCATTTCCTCAGGAGTTGGTCGGCAAGATCTTAAGTTCCTCCTATGTTACTTGTCAGAAGGTCGTAAGTTAGTCCTGAACACTCGCAATAACTCGGGGGGAATCGCCATCGCTCGGCACAAGTTCCCCGACCGTATAGAACGGTTCAAAACGGTCGGGAAACTTTCTCGGTCGCCCCCTTGACAAAAGTTTCATGACCACTCACGAGTCCAAGAAATACAGAATTTTACAACTCGTAAGTCGACCCTAACTTGGTCGTGCTTCGGTGTAAACATAGCATTATAAACCCGAAAGGAAATTCCTTGGATGTTTGACACACAATGGGGGAACAATAGGAGGGGGAGGGGGGGGGGGGGGGGGGGGTTTCACTCGGTCTCATATCGTAGACCATATGTCGGGGACAAAAGATATTTTGAAGAAATATAATGTGGTTCGTTCCATAGGATAGTTTTTATTTTATCAAAATCATCAAGATAATCAGACGTTATGTCTGTAATGTTCACGATTTACGATCACAGTTTCAGTGTTCTTAGTCTTTTACTCAAACGAGAAGCCGAGAAATATTCACTCACAGTTGTCAATCGACGAGTCGCTCAACTTTCTTTAGGTCCAATTTCTGAGTCCAAATTTCACAAAAATCACGGTTTCACAAGTCTCATACAAGACGATAAATCTGTTTAATGAACACTCTGGACTTCCAAGTTAACACAACTTTCAGTTAAATCTGACAGTGATAAGAATATTCTGTAAACTTTGTCGTTAGGTAAAAGACGGTTTCAGACGTGCGGACTGCTGTATGGAGCACATGCTTTCTCAGTGTGTACTAATCGCCCCATAATTCTTTGCGGTCGTACGCTTCGTATGCAAATGATCTCCACTGGTTAAAGGCAATGTCACATGCAAATTCGTACAAGTAAATCAATATGCAAATCACACAGTTTTAAAGGGAAAATCAGCACAACAACATTCTGGGAACAACAATGTCACTGTAGCAAAGTCACACCCTGCCTAGTTCATGAACCAGATCTGATTATTTGACAACAAGAACTGGCCACCCAGTTTAGGCAAGGGATACAGGTAAGAAAAACAATTGCAGACATCTACTACGGGGAGTAAGTCCTGTCGTTTTTATACTTATTTCAAGTCTGACTTCGTGTATAAGTCAGACTTGAAATAAGTATGCATAGGGTACTTAATCCCAAAATTGGTGAGGTATACGCGATATCAGATTTGAAATAAGTCTAAAAACGACAGGACCTACCCCCCGTATATGGGTCTTTCCTACAGTAATGGGCCTATTTGAGAAATATGTCAATAATTCCTTTCAGATGTCTTTAGTTTATCCCAAAATTAAAGATATTTCCTTGTACTGTTTTTAGGAGATAACTATTGCCCAAAAAGTTAAGAAATTGCTGCCACAACATGCATTTTTGAAAATCTTGTGTACAAATTTTCCAATTACGTATGTAACGTGGACAGACCAATTTGTGACATTTTTTTCTGTCTTTGTTACATACGTAAAAGTAATAGAAAAATGTGTGCAGAGGGTTTTCAGAAATGTATGTTGTAGGACTATTTTTCTTACTCCTTCGTTGGATAATTTAAAGATAAAATTAGGACATTTGAACTGAACTGGGACCCCATTACTGTGGAAAGACCCATATTGATGTCTGCAAATGTTCTTACCGGTGCCCCCTGGTTTAGGATAAGTAAGTAGGCAGTCACTGGCCTTAGGGCCTACTCGATTTCAGCCTGAATGTGATTAAATAAAGACTATTTTTTTCATGTTAGAAGATTTTTCTATCGAGACTTGGGAAATCAAGATGCTGAACTTGCCTGGTTTGGCCTGGATTTATTTTAGGACACCCTGTATACTATTTTTTACATCGTGCATCAGTTCGGGCCGGGCATTATTTTTATCCAAATCGCCGGCGAAATGCACCTTTAAAGGCGCAGACAAAACTCGTGTATATGCTGTTTGTACCAAAACGACTGGAACAATTCAGCACTTTGTTGGCGTTTTATTGAAGAGTAAACGAACTTTCCTCAGAGCAAGTTTTCATAAAGAAACTACAGGTATTGTAAAAATACACAAAACGAAAAATACACAAAAACTGTAGTCATAACTTTATTCCCACGGGTACGAGACGCCAATCCTGGCACCCTTGTCCATTTCCAACCTTGAATTTGTTTCTGTTTTTTTCTGGATGGGTAACTGATAAAAGATATTAAACTTTAGAAAATTCTTTCGCTTTTTTTTATTTTATGAGAGCCTGGACGTTTATTTAGATTACCAGCGAATGTGGTGACCCAGTTATTATGGCGCAGATGTCACACTTTAGTACTCTATAGACCACTGAGCTTTATTACACTAGACCAAATCGCCGAATAGCTGCCATCTTGTAGGGCAGTTTCTTTGTTTCGCGAGGACGTGCATGGTTGCAAATTTTGTGCTTACATTGTTGACCAATTTAAATGTCAAACGTTGCCCCACAAGATGGCAGCTAGTCGATACGGTCTATCGGCCCTGGCTGTCTGCTAGGCGCTCATGAGCTAATCGAACACAGCACCTTCAACATTTTGTTGTTGTTAATTTATGGCATCTTCGGCAACTAAGGCCCTTTATGCCATCAACTATACGGTTTTAGCTTAAATATACTTTATTATCAACTTGAGATGACGAAGAAGGAGTTGCAGTTTTAGAAATGGGAGGAAAACCCCCAGAGAAATCACCAGGGGAAAACCCACGCGGTAGGGACTGCAACACCTTCAATATCACCGCAGGTACCCATTTACCCCTGCGTAGAGAGAGGCAATTTATATGGTAAAGTGCCTTGCCCAGGGGCACACGCACCATGGCACGGCCTGGATTCGAACCTGCAAAATAAAACAGGTTTTTGAGTTCGATGCTTGACCACAATAACAAGTCCCAGCAATTTTGGGCAAATATTTCACAATTTTAAATTTAAGTTTTCGTTTCTTCTCGACATAGCTTCAGGCACCAAAATTACCCACAGATAATAATTATTCAGGTATCGTAGTAAGATATATACTGACAGAATTTCAAATTAGAACTGGCAGCCTCGTTTTAGATGCCGAGCCATTGTATTACGTCACCCGTCTTTTTATTTGCAAATTTTATCACAAAAGAAAGCACTGGGACCCTCGTTTTTGATCACAATTTGAAATTTATCTATAGTGCATATTAACCTATCTAAGGGCAGGGGATTGAAGTTAAAGGGACAAACCGGCTTTGTTGGGCTATTTTGGGCTCGAAATAGACCCATACATGATTCTGAAAGTCTTTCCGAAATAGAATGAAGAGAACCTGAAAAGAAACCACCACATTTGGCCGTTTTTGAGCATTTTTCAAAAAAATCAAGGTCACGTGATTTATCGGAACCAGATTTCGGAACCAGTGTCCTTAGAGTTAGTTTTATTTCCAGCCGCATGGCTGTGTGATAGTTTATTCCTGAAGTTTATTACTGCAGTACTGCATCAAATTCAGCTCTGATTTTTAAAAAAATATTTATGAGTATTTGACAAAAGAGACTATTTATTCAGGGTATGAAACAAAGTTAAACATAACTCTGAAAAATCGAACATAAAATTTTGACATAAAGTCCGAGGAACCGAAACGAGTTCCACCGTGGACAGTCTACCGGACAATGTGACATTTAGCCCCACGGCACACACGTTGGGTCCGGTGTGCCGTGGACTATTATTGCATATGCAGCACGATATGTGGCAAACGGACACCCCGCCCCCCCACCATTGTTCCCCTATTGTGTCTCAAACATCCAAGGAATTTCCAAGGAATTCCTTTCAGTTTTTAGGGGGGATTGGTGCGTTAACAAAAGGGGAGAGTGTGTTGAGGTATAGTGGCGTTAGGGGGTAGTCCCTCTGCCACATATCGTGCTGGGTATATATTATTGACTTAGTACGTTCGTAAAGTCAGCTCCTCTATAGACTTGAGGTCAAGTCTCTAGACAGTCGTATTTGGTCCGTCTGACGCCTATAATCCCCACACGCAACAGTCGTTGTTATGAATAGTACCTGTTTTCGCGCCAATATTAATGCTTCATGGCGCATAATATATAATCACGCTGTTGCCATAGAACCAGCCAATAACATTTCGGCCATCGTGCCGTGGTAACGTCCACTTCTACCAGAGGGGATGTAATGTTATCTGATTCGGTTAATGCGTGTTTTAAAACTTCAATATTGTTATTTAGAGAAACTGTGTTAAGCGTTTAGTGAAATGTAGTATGTTCCGTTACAGTCAAGAGCATTTATGATGTACAAATAAATGTACAACAATATTCATTAAAAAGATCTCCCCTATAATGATTATGGGAGATCTTGTATCAGCTTCTTTTGATGAATGTGTTCTAACAGTATCATATTCAAGTATTAACTCGGTATCAGTCCCTTTAGATGTGATTGCGCCAATTACTTGTGTCACGTCAAGGGCTAAATGGGTCTGTCCACAGTAATGGGGTACATTTCTGTAACATTCAAGATCTTAGGTCCGTGTTCACTTCAAATGTCTTAATTTTATCTTTAAATTATCAAGCTAAACTGAGGAAATAACTTTTTCACCAAGGAGTAAGAAAAATAGTCCTACAACATACATTTCTGAAAACCCCATGCACAAATTTTCCTATTACGCGTGTAACAAAGACGGAAAAAAATGTCACAAAATGGTCTGTCCACGTTACCTACGTAATAGGAAAATTTGTACACAAGCTTTTCAAAAATGTATGTTGTGGCAGAATTTTTTTACCTTTTTGGGCAAAAGTTATCTCCTGAGAACAAAACAAGGACATTTCTTAAATTCTGAGATAAACTAAAGACATCTGAAAGGAATTATTGACTTACTTTTCAAATGTACCCCATTACTGTGGACAGACCCAAATACATCGATAAATTAAACTGCACAGCCCTTTACCACGTCGCAGAAAACAAATGAAGCTGAGCAGAATGTATTAAAACTATGTTTACCTTCTGTTGCTTTATCGTTTTCCAACTGTTGTCAGGCACTGCAGTCCAGTTAACGCACCACAGAAGATGCGCTTTATGTAAAATTGAAAGGGATCGAGCGCACTGCCAACTTTCCAAACTCGAGCTGGCGGGTCAGTAATTTTGCCCGGTGTTTTTTGTTTGTTTTTTACTAAAAATTGGATTTTGGTTTTTGTTTGTAACATTCTTCTTCGACTAGTTGATTTTCAAAACGTGTTGCTGGTGTAGCTAAGATAATTTCAGCTCTTGTTTTATCATTTTTCATTGGGATGTGGTCTAAAAAGACCACATCCCAATGAAAAATGATAAAACAAGAGCTGAGATTACTATTGCTGGTGGCTAAAATGGTCGGCATAATACCTACAAGTGGCGTGCGTGCTTAGTTTGTAACACGACTTTACTAGCTATCCTGCAAGAAATATTACAGTCTTGATAAATCAGATCTTCGCTCCAGATTAGAAAAAGTCCTGCAAACAAATCTTTCCTCACCATCGAAGATCTGCGTCCTTGTCATACAAAACTAGCAAATGTTGAGAAGGTGACATATTTGACCGAAAGCTTGAAAAGCACATTAAAACTGCCCCATTTGCTTATGAGACTTTGAAAAAAATCCAAAATTTCTATTTTGAGTTTTCACACAACATTTTCACACAACAAACCATTTTCACACAACAGACAAGTTGCAACAGATATCAAAAATAGTGTCACGACTGTGTGGCTGACGATGTCACAGATTTCCAAATCCCTAGCTTCGGTTTCAACGAGGCCGACAACCATTCTTTGGCGCCCATGCTTGACAGCACTGTTCAAAATTTCAGCTCTATCTTTCTCCAAAACCACGATCTGCAATCATGCAATCATCAGCGTTTGCGATTATATTTTAAACAAAAACCATCAATAATCCCAAATTCGCGTAAACTGATCAAGTCGAATAGGCTTACATGTACGTAGCCTAAAAAATTTGCACTTCAAGCTTGCTGCATGCGTTATTTAATACGATGGAGATGAAACCCTATTCAAAATTCACAAAAACACATCCATTTAAAGGAGTACCATGAATATTAATGTAGCCCCGCGTTTCGACCAATCAGCTCTCTACGTCCAATTCTGGTAGCAATCTCCATAGACCGTGTACAAAACGGAAACAGGTTTCTCAAGTCTGTAACTAGAGGTCGATTAGACTTGTTTCCAGTCCATTCGCGACTACGCTGCTGCCGTTTACGAAACAACCGGTCTAGTTACAGACTTGACATCAAGTCTAGCTCCTCTACAGAAAACGGAAAAACCCATTCGGTCGTCCAGGCTGTCCAGTGAAATCTTCAGCAGAAAATTAGAGATATCCAAAGCAAAAAGTTGCCAAGTGAAGAGCGAATCGTTTCCGACAAAGTCGTGAGTCTCGCGCGATATATAGTGAACGGCTGGTAAAGCGTATAACTCGACTATTGACCGTTTTTATTAATTTTAAGCTTTTGTGGTTAATTTCGGGACATTTTGATGATCTTTTTTCACAAGGACCATCAAAATAGTATTGTCAAGGATGCTGCGTCACTAAATTACGTAAACAGTAGGCCGGTGTGTACCTTTAATCAGAGTTTCTATGCACAAAGCCCAGACTTTCCTTTTTATAAACGATAAAAAGGCTCAATCATGCAAAAAAAACTGAGGGTTTATTTCTGGTGTCAAAGAATATTTTTGCGATCGTGGGAAAACGGAGCCATTTCTTTTTTGTCAGATGGTCCACTGACCCAAAAATATTTGTCCGGAAATGGTGTTTATAGAATTTGTCTCTTTTGACTAAAAACCATATCGTCCTTGGTTGTAATATTTTATTATTTCCGGACTGTTAAACACATACAGAGGTCCACAAATGTCATACGAGTTATCGGGATCATGTCGTAATTCAAGTAAAAAAAAAAGCAATACGTTACGGCCCGACGGATATTTAAAATGTGATATGTATTTTTCCCTACTGACCGTACATGGGCATAAGGCCGTTTTTGTAATGTATCTAAATTCATGGATGTTTCTTGTGACATTGCCTTGTGATGAGCTATTTCATTCACTGTTACTTTAAATTCGATTTCTATGGTTGGAATTCATTTTGCATACATTAGTTGTTGCTAGGTAGGACAAGCCCCGGACAAGCTTTGTGGTCGTTAAGAGCAACCTTTTTGCATACATTACGGAAATCTGCCGTTGCAAGTAGCCAAAATATCTGTTTTAATTGGCTAACAGGTAATGCATAAAAGACTCTGATTGGCTGGAATGCTATAGTGGTGAGGGCGGTCGGGTTGGCGTATATAGTGGTTCTTTCCTCGCCTTTCACCTCTGCCGTCCCGGGTCCGAATCCGGGGCGTGTATGTGGATTGGGTTTGCA
Organism: Henricia sp. BOLD:AAB3569; assembly: GCA_037783545.1. Lineage (NCBI taxonomy): Eukaryota > Metazoa > Echinodermata > Asteroidea > Spinulosida > Echinasteridae > Henricia > Henricia sp. BOLD:AAB3569. The sequence goes on along the minus strand of JBBELK010000577.1, from coordinate 633,118 downwards.
GTCCCTACTTGACCGCGTGGGTTTTCCCCCAGGAGATTTCTCTGAGGGTTTCCTCCTACTTCTAAAACTGCAACTCCTTCTTCGTTATCTCAAGTTGATAGTAAAGTATAGTTAAAGCTAAAACCGTATAGTTGATGGCATAAAGGGCCTTAGTTGCCGAAGATGCCAAACAAAACTTAACAACAACAACAACAACAACAAGAAAGCTATAGGTTGTGGGCCGAAGGTGAAAAAGTGCTCTAGAAATGGGAGAATGCTCCTGTCAAAGGCATGAATTGTACACCAAAATGTAGCGTTTGATGCCCTTATTTGATAATATGGTTTTAAAATGTATTCACCTTTAGGCAGGAGCACTCGAACAAGATATCGGCCTTCGGCCCACGGCCTACTAGTGGTGAGGATTTAAGGACAAACAATAGCACGTTTAGGTGTGGTTGGCTAAAAACTCAACTTGGAAAACAAACAAACATCAGGGAATCTTAAAGGCACAGGCTCGTCAGCTATGCGCGCGCGCCAATCTCGTGCCACGAAATACGCAGCTCCATGCCTTTATGACATGGAGCTGCGTATTTCGTGGCACGAATTTGGCGCGCGCATTGCTGACGAGCCTGTGCCTTTAAGTTTTAAAAGCCACACCCAGAAATTACACACCTTTTGTACAAAGTAGAAATAATATGCAAAGCCACTTTTGGGCGCAGCCCCAAAGATTCCCATACATCACCTTTGCTTTTGTTGATTTTAGTTTATTTCTAGGCCACCAAATGTCTATTTTCGGTTAACAATTTTCAAGCGAGAATCCATTTCAATGGTACCAACCTTGAGTAAGCGCACTTGAGCTTAACAATTTACAAAAGATTGTCCCTGAACAATTATTTGTTTTCTTGTGGGAAAACCACAAGTACGCGTGACCGAAAAATAATGAGATAATTGCGTGATATGTTTTCGCGGTTGAACAAAAAAGTGGTCTATGAATTCGTTGTTACAAAATTCAGCGAGATTTTGCGAGGCTACGTTCTTCCGGCCAGTACATTCTTTCCCAACCGATATAAAAGGCCATCATGCTTTTGATTGATCTAACCACATACATAAATTGAGAGAATATGAACATTCAATTCCAATGCACCAATCAAAAACAGTGCAATTTATCAATGGTGTTTATACTGCGCTGGGGAAAGAGAAGTGCGCGTTTCATTCACTGCGTAGACATTTGCGAGCTGTACAACGCACTCGACATTGCTTTGTCAAATTTGAATTTGGGTCTTTCCACAGTAATGGGGTACATTTCGGAGACATTCAAGATCTTAGGTCCCAGTTCACTTCAAATGTCTTAATTTTATCTTTAAATTATGCAGCTAAACTGAGGAAATAACTTTTGCACCAAGGAGTAAGAAAAATAGTCCTACAACATTTTGTGAAAACCCCGTGCACAAATGTTTCTATTACGTATGTAACAAAGACAGAAAAAAATGTCACAAAATTGTCTGTCCATGCACGTTACATACGTAATAGGAAAATTTGTACACAAGCTTTTCAAAAATGTATGTTGTGGCAGCAATTTCTTACCTTTTTGGGTAAAAGTTATCTCCTGAGAACAGTACAAGGAAATTTCTTTAATTTTGAGATAAACTAAAGACATCTAAAAGGAATTATTGACTTATTTTTCAAATGTATACCCCATTACTGTGGAAAGACCCATTTATTAACTAAACAATTAATTATTGCATTTATTGGCGCGCATTTCATATGGATATGTTGACATGTGCTGCACATTACATTGCCTTTTAAGAAGCCAAGTGTTTTTCACCTAAACATCGAGATGGGTTGCACCATTGGCAGCCGACGGCCAGAGATACCGGGTAATCCTCTTATTACTCTTCACAAATTAGTGCTCAGATCTTTAAGTGTGTTACACAACACACTTGGCCAACTGCTTTACATCCCTTCCAAAGGACGGAGCAATTGTGGTTGAGTGTCTTGGCACAGGTACCACGGTCGGGTATCGAACCTGCAACACCAAATTTTGACTGAGTGTTCGAGACAACAATCCAAACCTCTTGGCCACTGTACCCAACTTTTAGATTGGGCCCGGCATCCGCTATACAATTAAATGATAACTATGTTTCATTATAACACGCCTCTTTCTGATTCTCAATCCTGACTGGCTGAAACGCAGTCACGTGAGGTTCACTAATCTAGGCTAGTGCATGAAATTTACGCCAGCGTGAACTGGACGCGCGTATGAAGTTTCGGGCGCGAGCATTAAGACTTCACGCGCGCGTGTTTCCCTGCTAGTGTTCCTGACCGGTCACTAGTCTCAAAAACTAGTGACCGGTTACTGCGCCCTCTGGAGGTTGCTTGTTAATGTATTAAATTGAATTTTATCTGTACGTACGTGTGTATTTTTGTCTGAGGCGTGTTATAAAACACATACGGACTGGCATAATTCGGTCTCTAGTGCACGTCCATGGGCCCCTCGTGACTGTGAGTGACCACAAGAGGGTCCTATTTCCCTCGGCCTTCGGCCTCGGGAAATAGGACCCTCTTGTGGTCACTCACAGTCCCTCGGGGCCCATAGACGTGCACTAGTGACCTCATTGCCAGTCCATATGTGTATAATATTTAACTTTCGATCTTCCAACCAAACATTATGCACCTATCAATCCCCCTCCCACGGTTAGACGAGTTTGATCACGTTTTTCATGCCCCAGGGTTGGGATTTTGACCCACTGGAATAGAAATTCCTGTGCATCTGATAGCAAGCCGTGCATGTTTTGCACCCGTGGGTGGGGATTTTGTCACTCGAAAAGTGACAATCCCCACCTCTTAGGTGGGGTAGCGCGGGGGCGGAGGAGGGGTGGGGGAAATAATTGATAGGTGCATCTTTGCGTGTAAAGAACACAGACATACGCATAAATGACATCTATGCCTGTATATGCCAACGTAATCGGTTAAAAAGGAAACAATGCGCCGAACCTTTTAACTCATGTTTCATTGCATTTAATTTAAAGATAAGCGGTACAAAGTCTCATAAATTGATAATTGATAATAAATAATATGCGATCGGCCTACGCACAATTCCCTTATCAAACGTTCACCGTGTGTCCAAGTTACAACACACGAATGTACAGGGTTTAGTTTTCATGTCACAACCGTATTTAATTGTGGTTTCTTTTAGGTCCAGTTCATAATTTTAAAGAATATGTCGTATTCGTTCAATCAGCCTTATTCGTGTAACATTCACATAATGTCTGGTGCCCCGAATTCCTCACTTTCAAATGGATGTGCAGTTTAGAAAGTCACATAATATATGTACTATGCTATTATTGCTACGTGATGCACGCCATTGCCTTGCAACCAGTCTGGTTGCTTTATGGCATTCTTTGCTACGGTGAACAGGGTATTGAGTCTGTACTTCACACATGCCGCGTGCACCACATAGCAACAACAATTTAGTCTGGTCAAGTGGATACTTAGTGTGCATGTAAAAGGAAGTACGTCAGTAAACTAGACGCTATTCATGTAAAACACGCATAGCTAATTCGTTGCATTTCGTAGAACCATGAAATCGTGTTATGCGTAACTTGCATAATGGCTACCAAACAAGCATTCAATGAGTACGTTCCATCAATATCATAATCACTGGATGAAGCAACGACGTCTAAAATTGAAGCCACCGTCCGCCATTGTACCCCACCAAATACAATTCCTTGCCTAGACTGGTCACACTGTATTCACTAGTCCAAATGTGTTAAGTGGAATGCAAGCGATCGCATGGACCGGGGAGCAGTCTAGGCCAAGCATTGTTCGTGGGGTACAATGGCGGCCGGCGCATGGCTTCAATTCTCGTATAGCCAACTGCTATTGCATACTTCATCCAGTGATTATATATCGATGGTACGTTCAGGAAGATTCCTCGAGCCCATACAAGATGAATTTCGTTCCCAAAATAAATAAAAAGTCTCATCAGAATTTGCTGTTTGCAGCTGGTCATGTGATTGACAAACTTCAAATCAGCACTACGGGCAGCCTCGTTTCAGATGCTGAGCCATTAATTTGTATTACGTCACGCGTCTTTTCATTTTGCAAATTTTAGCACAAAAGAAAGCACTCAGACCCTCGTTTTCGATGACAATTTGAAATTCCTCAATTGTTCGCCATTTTATTTTACCAAAGTTGTCCTATCCACATATTACAAGCATGGTTGTAGACCGTATCGAATAGCCGCCATTTCGTGGGGCACATTTTGTTACTTAAACCGTTCAACAATGGAAGCACAATATGTGCAACCATGCATGCTCTCAATGAACAAATAAACTGCCCCACGAAATGGCGGCTATTCTATACGGTCTATACCAGGGTATAAATATGATAATTTCTTTATTTCTTTCCCTCATATGAATTTCATTAAAACAGCGGAGGTCATTTCACCGTTGCGTGCAAACCGCATTGTACCCGTATTAATTCTCGTCAATCGTGCGTGACTGGCATGCAATAATTATGATGCCACGCGCGCACCGTGTGCAACAGACGAGCTGTTAATTAAAGTGCTCCGACAAGTAATTGGGTAAAATTATATGCAAGCAATGTGGTTTTTGGTAAAATGTTAATTGTGCATTCAGGCTAAATTGAGTGGATGTCAATTTTGTGTTTTATACGAAATTTCCGCTCAAAGGGGAATCATACCCAAGTAGGCCTACAACTCGTACATTATTTTAATGCAAAGAACAATAAATTTTACCCACTGAAAAGCGAATACAAACTTCACAAAGAGTGGCAATGGGCGCTGCCATTTTGTCCGAATACTGGGCAATGAATTGCGTTTTTGCGGACAACTTTTTCGTGTACATGTATTGCCATAGGAATGCACGAAGGACTTGTACGCAAAGACGTCATCCTTTGCCCAGTATTCGGACAAAATGGCGGCGCCCATAGTGCGACGCATCGCTAAAATTGCAATTGTGTGTGAAGTTCGTATTCGCTTTTCAGAAGGTAATAATCTTGTTCTTTGCATTAAAATAATTTACGAGCTGCACTTATTGAGACTCGGGAACATCGCGAACAACCCAAAAGTTTGTTGGCGAACGTTGGTGGCGCACATTTTGGTTCCACTCGAAATTGTTGGCCAACGTTGCAAACGTTTGCGTATGTGGAACGCAGCCCAGGTACCCGGCTTTCCATAGACGTCACGAGTGTACAAAAGCACTGTAACCAGTGGCGAACGTTGGTAACGTTTGCATTAGTGGAACGCAGTCCTGGCCTTCATATCATTATTTCTTAAAAATCTGTTAAGTTAGGAGTGCAGCTAGGAAAATAACAAAACTCCACCCTTTTGTTCCCCATATCCTAAGCTGGGGGGAAAAGTGCACCGACACGGTTCCATGTTTAGGGTCATCATTAATAGACCAAATCGAGGATTAATTATACAAAAGTGCATTGTGACTTGAGAAGGTACTTGGATTATCGCGAGCTTTTGATAAAGCGCCGTATAGATTCAACTTTATCAGGCGTTGTCCAAACGATGGTTTCGCTTTCCGCTCTTTGTCCCTTTGTTTGACAAAGGTTTCAAGGCAATTTTTAAAGGAGTGTGACATTTTTGAGCCTCCCAAATTTTCCATGGGTGTTGAGATTGTGATATATCTTGTGTCATATTTTTCTCATTACCATTCTGAAATTTCGCGTTCTCAATCCGTCTAATTATTTCAGGGAATATCGTCAAAAAACCACCGACAGTTAGGCCTAGTAAACGAATTTATCCGGCTACATAAAGCAGTGCAGTAATTACACCAACCTTTTAGCTTCCACATCCAAATTGGGGCTTGCAAATTTCCCATGGATAACATTTGTGGAATGTATTTTATATGATTGTTAGGGTTAGAACGAAATTCATTTTCTAAAAAAATAATATAAACACGCGCTCCTTTAAACCTGTAACCAAACTCGAAGCCATCCGTTTCGTAAACGTCCCCAGCATACAGATGTAACGTGATTGCAACTGTGTTCTGATTGGTCAACCAACAATTAAACATTTGTTGGTCTTGTATCCGAGATACCGATACAAAGCCCTCCATATCGTTGTGCACACAACTCCCATAATTCATTGCGCCTAATTGTATTATCCATGGGGACGAGATTAAGGAAAATCTTAGTCTGGTTTCCGGACCAAAAAATTCGATCACTAGACTGATTTTAGAGTCCGGCAACCGCCAGTATACATGTTAGTCCGCCATATTGAAACGGGAGGAATTCCTCCTTTTTCCGAAGATTCCCGAAGTTACCCGAATGCACGTCCGGACGTTATCATTAATCGTCGGGTACGATTCGTCAGTGTTTCGCCGCGTGTTTATTTACGATGATGCAGACAAGGTTTGAATTTGATTTTTGATGCTATAATGGGCATGTGTAATATTTTAAGGTTAATATATTACATTTTTATTGGCCAAATATGGAATAACCCTTTTTCAAATTATTATACACTCGTGCCGCGCTTTGTGCATGACGTAATGCTTAGTGCTATTTTAAACACTACGGTAGCCGGTCCTCATATTCAGTCGTTGTATGTGGAATATGTGGAGCGGGAACCAGTCTAGGAAAATCTGTCAAGAGTACTAAAATTAAAACGTCACCTTTTGTGTGTTACCAAGGTTACTGGGTCTTCACTAAAACCAGTTTTCCTGCTTTAGTAATAGCTTTTACAGATTACCAGCGAATATTTAGACCCAGTGACCCTGGTAAATGACGTCACACTTTGGTATAGTCCACTGGTGTGATAACATTATATGCGCAAGAGCATAATGCGTATATTACGCACCAGATACGTGGCAAGATGTTGACAAAATTTGTTACATTTTCAAAGATTGATAAAGCCTGTTATCGTCAGTTATGACCATTAATAATTCATATCGTGTGCATTATTCCGAAAGCATCTTTGGTAATAACTTAGCGACATGGGAATTTTATATTAGATAAGAGAATTTAAAAACAGATGCGTCAAACTCCCGCAGTGCCCCAGCTGTGCTCGGAAAACAGTTAATTTTCGTCATTGATCGGGCCTAAAAATATGCCCAATATCTGGATATCAAATGATTTTATCTTTAAAGAGAGTCTTTGAAATATAATGCTGAATTTTCTAGGTTTGTCGAAAGGGTTGAAAGTACACACATTTCGTTTGTGTAAGGGTGACAAAAGTGTTTATTTTGACATTCAAATGGAGGTAGAGTTTAGAAAGTTACATACTATGTTAACATTGCTACGTGGTGCACGTCATTGCATAGCAATCAACAGTCTTTACGCCATTCTCTTCTACAGTGAACACGGTATTGATTTTGTACTTCACACCTAGCCCGTGCATCACATAGAAACAAAAATTTAGTCTGGTCAAGTGGATACAAAGTGTGCACGTGAAAGGAAGTACATCACTACACCAGACGCTATTCATTGTGAAACATGCAAAAGGCTAATTGAATGCTCTAGAGATCAAATATTTTCATTAAAAAAGGTAAATGACAAAGTGCTACACGGCAGGGTTTGTAGTCGAGTCCATCACAAGTCTAGAGCCGATAAAAGCACAAGACCGTGACAAGTCCCTCACAAATCCAGTAACAAGAAGCAAAACATGAACACGCACAAAATAATGCCTTTGTTGGAGTTCATTTGAATAGCTCGTGACTTGAATTAAAGGCACAGGCTCGTCAGCAATGCGCGCGCGCCAAATTCGTGCTGCGAATTACGCAGCTCCATGCCTTTGCTATGGAGCTGCGTATTTCGTGGCACGAATTTGGCGCGCGCGCATTGCTGACGAGCCTGTGCCTTTAAGACCCAGGATGACTCGTGAAGACTTGTGATGGACTCGACTACAACCCTGCTACACGAATAAGGTTACTTTAGTCAAGCTATTTTAATTTCTTAGCCCGTCGTCACGATTCAATTTACCTGAAATTATTTTGACTTCCAAATTTCAATTCGGATGACTTCCAAATCGCAATATATGCACTAAATTCTAGTGACATTTTAAGCTATTACCGCAGCGCGCAGACCAATTTGCATTTTAATTACACTATTTTCAGAAGACAATTTATCAAAATGTGAAAGCTTAAAAGGTCGAAATTTTATCCATACACGAACCGTTCAAGGACATACGATATGTATTGTGCAGTCATACGTCCCATGGGGCCATTTGAGTTAAATCTATATTAAATTTGCATGTCACGTTGGACGTAAATATATTTTTCACCATAGCACTGCGAGATTTCCCATGGGCTTATATACATGTACATGTAGTTTGCGCCAGTAATCCCATGTATTCTGGCCGTTGACTCAATCTGGTCGTGGCTACTCTTCCGCTAGCTCCATCGAATGCAAGGTGTTTCCATTAGCCATTATCAGTTGGCGTCATCGATATATATATATATATATATATATACTGGATGAAGTATGCATTATCAATTGGCTGTACGAGAATTGAAGCCATGCGCCGGCCGCCAATTTCTACCCCATGAACAATGCTTGGCCTAGACTGCTCCCCGGTCCATGCGATCGCTTGCATTCCACTTAACACATGTAGACCATGATGTAGACTAGTGAAGACAGTACATGTATGACCAGTCTAGGCAAGGCATTGTATTTGGTGGGTAAAATGGCGGACGGTGACTTCAATTTTAGACGTCGTGACCACTTTTCAGCTAGAATCCATCGATTGAAATGTGTTTCCATAAGCCCTTATCAGTTCTCCGTCCAGCAAATTCAAACATGGCAGCTGGGCGCGGGAACGATAAGGAGTAAAGAAAACAATACGACGGCCCCCAGATAGGGCAACGAACGCGACATCTGCTGGTAGGTCTTTCTGCTCATATAGGTCAAAGCGACTCTTCTGAAAATGAAGTTTAAAAATAGATTACATACGACTGTACAAATGTTATGCAAACAGCATTATCTCCAGGTGTGATTAAGGATGTGTATGATAAAAACCAACCTGTGTATAAGTCAGCTCAATACCTCATCTACGTTCCGAGAAAACAATGAAAAACTGTGTCCATGCTTTCAAGAAATTGTGCGAAGCTACTGTCCTATTTAGGCTGGTTTCCTGGCTGTACTGCACAGAAAGTTGAGCCATAATACCATGGTAGTCAGGTGCCTAGTTTCGTTCACATGAAGGCGTCCTTATAAAAAAAATGCATGTGCACACGCATTTATATAAATTCATCTTCAATTGTCGTTTTCTTAGAAATAGTCAGATATCTTCTCGGTTGGAATCATTTCATTGGACAGTTGGAACCACTTCCATCTTTCATTTGAGTAAGGTTTTTCAGTCAAAGGTTGATAAAATATTTGGGACATTGCAAATCTTGTAAACGAGTGACCATGTTGAGAAACTGAAATAAATGACATGCAAATGTTTCCATAAAATAAAACTGCTGGTTGTAAGAAAATGGTAAAAATTCTGCCAGTACGAACATCAATCGTTAATGTACCACGCCGAAAACAAAGAACGCACACTTAGTGACCATGGAAATATGCGGGTACCAATTCGTTATACGTAACTACCATACACAGTTGACATTAAAAGTCAAACGGTGTCTAAACAGACTGGTACCGTTCAACGCTACCTTCCCTTTTCCACCAAGGTTACGAGTGAACACGGAACTTAATAAAAACATATCGTGCGTAACGGAAATATGAATGATGCATGTCAGTCAGTTGTTGTCACGCAAAGGGAAAATGACAAATGTATACCATGGGCAGTTAACAGCCGTCGACTTTCAAATAATGCGCATCTCCATTAGCCTTTTACATTTGCATAATAGCTGGCGCCCCCAAATCTTTACTTTCAAAAGGAGGCTCAGTTTAGAAAGTCATACACTATGCTAATGCTACGTGGTGCACGCCAATGCCTAGCAACCAACAGTCTGGTTGCTTTATGCCATTCTAATTCTGTATTCACGCCTGCCGGCGTGCACCACGTAGCAACAAAAATTTAGTCTGGTTAAGTGGATACTAAGTGTGCACGTGACAGAAAGTACGTCAGTACACCAGACGCTATTCTCATGTAAAACATGCAAAAGCTAATTTGCATGTAATAGTTGGTTTGCTGACATTTTTCACTGAAGCGACTAGAGGCAACTCTAATGACTTCTTTTGCTAAAACGTGACATTTTGTGTTGAGAAAATTTCAAATACCAGCAGAAAATGTTCAATTATGCACGGTGCTTACAACCGTGTTTCTTATCCCGATGCCAAACAGATTAACATGATTGGTTGATTCAACAGCAAATCCTTAAAGGCACGAAATACGCAGCTCTGACCATACGGAGCTGCGTATTTCGTGGCACGAATTTGGCGCGCACTTTGCTGACGAACCTGTGCCTTTAAATAATAAAATAGTTCAGCATAATGACGCAATAACTAAAGTTTTACCCGGATGTTTGAAAACCGTAATAAGACAAAATTTAAAATGACAGATAATTTGGTGGCGTGTTGTGGCAAAGTCAACGACTGTTTGTTGAAGAGTCTGCAAGGACAGTGGCATTCTAAAAATGTTAATTTTGCACACAATATTTTTAGCGATTAAGAAATTTTGAACGTTTAAAGATGAAATGGGAAATGTGGATTAACATTTGATCGTGAATAGTTTCATATGGTTGTCTGTTTCCGTTTAGTAAATGCCTATATACAGTTGAAGTCAGAAGTATAAATACATGTAGGCCTACACCACTACCATTACAAAAACGGTGTAAGCACACATATTTGAACACCTGGTTGCATACAGTTGTATTTATACTTCTGACTTCAACTGTACGAAAGGGAGGGAGGGAGGGAGAGGGTACATGACATATACAAGAGAGACAACCTTTTATCTCAATGTTATGCGCATCAACATGAAAAACTAAATTTTGTTACGAGTTTAATTGTTCCAAAAAAATATAAACGTTTGTATTCCCGAAAATGAACCTTTTAGTTTTTAGTTTACGTTATCTTCACGGTTCATTAGACAGTATGAAAATCGCGTGCAAATGACTTGAAATATGATACATGACAACATATGGCAAAGTGGGCACCGTTGCAGTAAATTAAACTCGTTTGAAATATTTTAAAATTAAAAGGCGATATGTGAAAAGGGAGGCACATAGGTCAAAGGTCAATATACGTATATTAATGTAGCTACCTGCTTCAATTAAAGGAGTGTGTTCAGATTACATTTTTACACCTCCCCCTACCACCCCACACCCTGTGTCAAATTACAAACGTTTTAAATTTAATGCCTTTCTTTTTTTAAAAATCTCTAAAAATCAACCGTTTGAGATACAAACTTTATTCCTTCGGGAATGGTCATGACTAACCAAGGTCTAAATTTCATACACAGACATTGACATTGAATCCTGCTGCCTATTTGTCGAAAACGAGGCTACATGTATATAAATGTACAGTATGCATTTACATTGTACACAGTGCATGTACATATCCGCATGCAGTGTGCATAGCATGCACGCTGTATCATCATACAACATGCAGTCACAAACATACAATACATGAAATGCGGAAAGCCCGGCGCTCTGTTATCAACAGACATAGTTAAGTTCTTCTTACCATTCTGAAATTTCGTGCTCTTAATCCGTATATTTTCGAGGATACTGTAAAAAAATACACCGATGTTTTGTAAACTAATTTATCCGTTGTCATAACGCGCAGTGCAGTGATTACACCAATATTTTTGTTTCTACATCAAACTTGGAGATGGTACATTTCTTTTTTTCTCTAGATGAATAGTATTTTGGGGAGGCATTTTATATGATTGTTGGGTTAGAACGAAATCCATATTCTTGAAAAATCTGAGCAAGCTCCTAAAATGTATTATAACTTTACAATTTATTGTTCGCTTTCCCATGGCTTTACGATAAAAATATCATGCGTGTACTTTCATGTGCAGTAATAAATCACCATGTTTGGCACAACATTGGCTTTTAGCCAACACTTGCCCCGCGCGGAAAAGCATAGTTTATTTTTTTTACTAAAGGACATCTTTTTGAAAAGAATTGTGGCGAATCTTTAAAACCGTGTCATTATACTGCAGACTATTGTAAATGCAACGTGCGATGGACCATAACGGACATTATTTAGTTGTCCATTTCTGGGAATTATAGACAGCCGAAGTGTGACGTGTTGCCATGGTTCTAAACATCATGGCCGTCGGAAAAAGTACCAATGCAAAAGCACAGGGACACGGTTCAGTGATTTTTAGTATAGAGCCATTGCCTAGGCAACTAACAAAAGATGACGTATTCACTTCAGCAGTCTATAAATTACGTCTACTTGTGGGCGAGCGCACATCCGGGAACTCTCACTGCATTTATCTAGTCCCTGCATCATTTTCTTGAAAACAAATAGGTCATGAATCTGGGGCACCGACTATAGTAACGCGTAACAACCCATGCAAATTTGGATATATCTCGAAGAATCCGCAAATGCAAATGTCACCATTACCAAATTGAAACAAATTAGGTCTAAACAATTCAACGGCAAACATAATTCAAATTCCCCACCTGTAAATCTTTCATTTTGTATATCCTTGAATAATGTACGCGCACGCGCTGTGCTCCACCAATGAGATGTGGTCGCTTTTTCAAAATGGCGCACATGGCGTTGCGCAAAGGGATCACACGTACACGTAGGCAACTTATGTTGCCAAAATGTGGATTTTGTTTTCGCCCCGAATGTGTTATAAGGAAATTATAAATTTATTGGTACCTGCAATTTATTTTGTATACGCAAGAAGTGCATGAATTGTTATTCTCAAGTCGAAGTATGCGCAAAGCCATGCGCAGAAAGCAACTGATGAAAACTCCGATATTCAACTCGCTTATTTAAAATTCATGAATGTTTACAAATACGTATCTCTTCTACGATAATTTTAGATCGATAATTTTAGATCAACAATTTTGGTGGTATAGCAGTCCGGAATGCTTGTCAATTTCGATTATTCTTCAAACAAGTTTGTCCAACGAAATTGTTTGCATTTGTGCTTTCACTATAGACAGTATGGTATCGAATAGCTGCCATCTTGTGGGGCACCTTTTGTTACTTAAACTGTTCAACAATGTAAGCACAATATGTGCGACTATGCATGTCCTTAAGGAACAAAGAAACTGTCCCACAAGATGGCGGCTATTCGATACGGTCTATACGAAAACTGCGGTGTTTTGAACATTTTATTTAAAACTTTTTAAATTACATGTATTTTTCAAATTTATTGGTTTTCGGCTATTTTTTTCAAAATCCACACCAAAGAACATAGTGAGTGCACTTTTAAGCCCCGGTAAAAGCTTGACCAAAACTTTCCAGGGAAAACGCAGACTGCCTGGCAGGCCCCCATATGTTTGTGTACAAAACAAACGTCATTCATTCCAGGGGGCTTTTACCACAGGAAATCAATCATCCTATCATTCTTCAAGGTAAAAACCTCTGGTAGACGTTTTGTTTCTTCCTCCATGCTTCACCCAACAGGATTATTACGCCCAATCGCCATATACTGTTGACAAAAAAGTGCCTTGGTGCAACGATGCATAGATTTTTGCTCCGTGTAGCGCTGGGTTAAGGAAAATAGTTAAAATATTGCCTCTTAGTTTGTGTATTTAAAAAAAATGTTACTACATGTTTAATAAAAATGTTAAGAAACAAAATCGTAAATTACAAAAATTTAAATTAAAAACAATGAAAAATATAGTATTTTATTTACTGTCACGGCGATTTTGTTGCAATTTCATTTAACTCATTCCATATGTTAAATTCCCCAGTGTGACACAGGCACAAAACGGCAACGGCTGTACTTTTGCCGGTCACGAAGCGAGAATAAACCAAACTGGCAGCGGGGGCAGCGAAGCGGAATGACCGGCCAATATTACCACCGCGCCTGGTCCAATAAACATTCCCGCGCTCGCATGCGGTACGCGTATTCCCTTTTGCAGAAATATGCATAATTTATCAGGCTTGTCCAGTTAGCCATGTTAAAAAAAAAAAATGCAGGGATGGGGGAATTTTCTCATTTGCATAATGGTTCATGCAACATTAAAAAGACATTTTAGGAAATTTAAAATTTCGTCAATACCACCCAGGCCGTCCTTTTCAGTTTTAATTTGCCGCATTTGGTTTATGGCCTTTTCTTCTGAACTGGGGCCAATTTCATGGCAGCGTTTAGCATAAAAATTTATTTATACAGAATTTGCTTTCTATTGGTAGAATGAGTTGGCAGCCAACATTGTATGTGATGTGTGTTTACTAATATTTTGCTACTGTTTCTAAAAACAAAATTTCATGGCACTGCTAAGCACAACAAATTCCATAGCACAAAGTGTATAGGCCTATGCTTGCAAAAACGGATTACATGTACCAGCAAATAAATATATGTCAACTTATGTTCTTAGCAACAGTATATATCAGAATACCAGTCAATTGCAATATACACATCACATACGATTTTAGCAGGTAGGCCTAACCAATTTTTGCAAAGCAATTCAATTTTGCACTAAGCAAAATTTTGTGCTCAGCAAGTTAGCAGCGCCATGAAATTGACCTAAGATCGAATAACCACTATATGACGTAATAATTTTACGTTTAGTATATGGAACGCCTATTCTCACTTGTTCTTAAAAAAATAATGAGCGGACAATCCACTTTTATCGAGATTAAGCTCTCTTGGTATATAAAGGTAGTCCCGTTCTGGACGACAAGCAATAGTGACCTGTGACCCCCTGTGAAAGCGCCCTATAGACCGTATCGAATAGCCGCCATTTCGTGGGGCACCACTTAAACAGTTCAACAATGGAAGCACAATATGTGCAACCAAGGAACAAAGAAACTGCCCCACGAAATGGCGGCTATTCGATACGGTCTATTGTGGGGTGTACGCAGATATTTATAAACCCAAAAGTTTGTTGGCCAACGTTGGTGGCGCACAATTCGTTCCACTCGAAATTGTTGGCCAACGTTGCCAACGTTTGCAAACGTTCACGTATGTGGAACGCAGCCCTGATTGGTTACAAAATCAAACACGACAGGCAGATACCTAACTCACATTGGTGCGAAATACAAATTGGTATGTAGTGTACATGTACACCAAATGTATCAGTTTGTTGCAAATTTGGGAAAGTAAAAGTAACAACTGAAAGTAGTTCAGAAAAGTGTGTGCAGACTCGTTTTTTTGGCTAACAAAACACTTTCTAAAAAATAGCTGTATAAATGTAGATGACATTTCTGCAGGGAATAGAGCTTCTGCACCAGCGGCCATGACAGGCTCTATAGTTTACCAACGTTCTTTGGATATCTTTTGACCTTTAAAGTTGGATTTGCGCAGGACGACCAATAAAAAGCATGCGGTGCATTCATGCGGTATTTTAATTGGTGCGCCCTACCTCAATGCACGTGACATGCATAGGGCGTGCGCAACATTATTCATACTCTAGCGGGACAAGGCCCGGTGCAGCTGTATTTAAATTTATTCAAATTACTAATCCAACGAAACCACGCGCCAATTCCCGCTGGTGTAAAAAGTGAAAGCTGCCGTCATTTGTTTGGTCCCACAACAAGTCTGAAATGAAATGGCCTTGAATTCAAGACACAAAGCGATATCGCAAAGCTGACATAGTGACGAATATGCAGCGTTAAAGCCATTGCATATTCGTCACTACGTCAGCTTTGCGACGAGTTATACGACAAGAGAGGACATCGAATATTTGTTATGGGTGCCATTTTGTTTCCAAAATTATGCACATTGCACATGGGGCTGAATTGCATCATGCTCTTCAAAGACGAATCCTTGTTTAAAAATAGATTACATATACGACTGGAAAAGTGTTACAAATGGCGTTATCCCCATGTGTGATTGAGGATGATTGTGTATGATAAAAACCAACCAGTGTATTGTAAGTCAGCACAGTACCTCATCTACGTTCCCAGAAAACAATGAAAACATATGCCCACATGTTCACACACATTTATATACATTCACCTTTAGTTAACGTTTTTATCTTAAAAAGATATATCGGAGAGAATAACTGCATTGGACATTTGGAACCATTTTGGGACATTGCAGATTCTGTATATATACACGGGTTTTTAATAGCTAAATTTTGAATCAACATACATTTAACACCGAGAATAAAATGGCGCAGTTTTGTACATGCAAAATATAAAGAGACTCGAGATTAGGGTAAATTTGGTGATTTCCCCAAATCGCAATGGACTTGCAGCAAACATTTTACAATGAACGTGAGCGTGTGGCGGCAAACTTACAATGGAACAAAAGTTGTTTAAAGCACGGTACCTCACTACAATGGGCCCGGTCTAACTCACGTGCCAGCTTGCAAACTATTAACAAAAAAACATCTCTTTTTAATTTAACAGTCTCGCCCCGGGGCACGCGAGTTCCCCCTTTCCACCCCACCCCCCAAATTTACAAAGTTCTTTTAAGCTAGTAAGATTAATGGGCAATACATGCTTTAAATATGAATACACCAGCTACCGTTTTTTCCCTGTACTCAATAAATTCAGTGTGTGAGAAATGACAATGGTGGGTTTATGCGAACGGTATTTTTTTCTATTTTCATCCCGTCTTTACACAAAACTTTTGATTATGACAAAAGAACACTGTACAAAGACTTGTCGCAAATGGCGCCAAATTTTCATACAGGGGGCAGTTTAGGTCTTTCGAAAGTACCGGATGTGAATTTTAGTTCCGACAAAGGAATCTAAACACTATCGTATTTTTTAAAAATCTTAATTGCTTATTTTTTTGTCTTAATCGATTTTTAAAGCCGGCCACAAAGAAGTTTCCATTTATTTTGTATTTAGTGTTGACTGATCTTTCTTGAAAAGTGGAAATAAATTTTCCCGCCAATTTGTAAAACGAGATCTTTATCTCTTTGTGCGATTCTTAATCAGTTTTAAATCTCTCTAATGGCGGCTTAATTTTTCAAAATGGCGGATTGGCCTTTTAATCCGACACTATAGAATAAAATCTTGCCAACCATTTTCACTCGCGGTCACCTTTCGTGTAATATTATAGGCAACATTTCGACACACGCTTACTCATCATATAGGCCTACGCATACGACACTGCGCTATATATTCACTCTGCACGGTCATGAATTAATTACGTTAATTGGCAGGAGAACTGATAAGGTACACAATACTAAAAAAAACGTACAAACGTAGTTAATATGCCTTTATAGGCAGGAATTATTGAGAATTGAGAAGTTGACCATTATTATTTCCCCTTAAAATTACCGAGTATCAGTGGGTGCCGATTTGATAGAAAAACCCAAAATTTAGGATGTGCAAAATTAGGATGTGCAAGAAGGTTTCAAGCCGTGGTCAACTATACTCAATTCTTCCCTATAAGACAATAAAACACAAGACACGAACATATATTGCACACTGACGCCACAAAATGTACACTGAAAGACATTATGTCAAATTAAGAACAAATATTTCGCTTGTTCACATGCGAGCAAATAATGATGTTCAAATTATGCTTATTTATACACTGACCTGATAACCGTGTGTTTTCGCGTTGTACAACATCCGCATTACGATAGTACGGCGGTATGCACACTGCAGAAAAGATGTATAGGCGTGCCTTCGATGCTGAACATTTCGATCGGAGAATAATGATGTCTTGTACTGGTCAAAATTTGAAGACGATTTTTGCCCCAAATCACTAAGAATTTAGGCAAATTTGCTGCTCTTTTAGATGTCAATGATGAATATAAAATTGGTGCATCTTCGGAGACGATGCGGTTTCTAAGAATATTCATAAACGGTGAATCATGGGGCGAGAGGGAATTTTAAGAAGTACATGCAGGTTTTCTCTAATAATGCAACGAGGAAGGTGATATAGAGTACAACCCCGTGACGATAACTGTGGTACAAAACCACTTGATGACATACGGAAAATCACCATCAGGTGCGATGTTGAGAGCCGCTCAGAGCACTGCACACAATCGGTTAAAATGGGTTTTGAAGAGTGATGGTTCAGAATGCTTGTTGAATGCAAGTCGTCTGCGCTTAGAATGGCGAGCTTGCTTGCTAAATTTTCTCTCTACAGTCACCTACTCGAGGGCGTGGTTTCGTCTCAGCCAAGGTTGGGGCTCGTTTTTTTTATTATTCCGGGCTGGATGGCAAAAGCTTATTCGTCACGGCTAAAACCTGTACGTGGACCGTGGTACCCGCACTACACGTGACTGCATTAACATACGGTGACTACGCACCGATCTTCGGTTGACTGCGCACCAATAAAGCCGGCGAAGCAAAACAGCACGGCATGACTAGAAAATTGAAGGTAGCGCAGACACGTCGATCATACAGACATACAGACATCTATGTATTGTTTTTTTAATGACGTCATGAGCACTCAAAATATTTTTTTTATAGAAACGATAGGCGGAGATATTTTGAAAATCTGAATAACGCAGCGATTACAATATAGCAAAATTTCAAAGATGGCGGCCGTTTTCTTTGTGCGCGGTCACCATAAAAAAATTCGTGCGAATTCCCCAACCAATGGCTAAATTGAAACTTTTACACCTCGCATACGTACGTTTGGGATAGAACACTTTCTAAAAAAAATATTTTCTGTAGCCGCGGGTGCAACCACGAAAACATGACGAATGAACAAAACGAATTTTGTTACATTTACCGATACGCGCCAATGATCAATGCATGTCTGTCATAACTCATCTATTTAAAAAAAAATGCAAGCGTTCTCTTCTAAAGCTTGCCAATAAAATGTATGCAAAGGACTGCCCCTAATGCCCATATACCTCAACACACTCTTCCCTTTTGTTAACGCACCACGGCCCCACTCCCTAAAAACTGAAAGGAATTCATATTCCTTTGATGTTTGAGACACAATGGGGGAACAATGGAGGGGGAGACGAGTACCCTCTGTCACATATCGTGCTGCACATATGCAAGATTACGCTTTAGGCTTTTTATCAAAATTTCATGTTTCGGTGGATTGTATAATTCGTTGCAACAGCAACACAGCACTAAAAGTGGTCTAGTCTCGTACCCAGACCTGGGAACAAGACATGGTACAAGACTAAAGGCGGACATGCGAAATTAATAGCGCCACCAAGAGTTTCTGTCGGAGAGGGCATTTTTTTGATTGTGCAGTTGACGTCGAGCAAGTTCGGTGCTAACCCTTAGTCAATTTTTCACTCGAACGCGCCGTCAGGCAAATCTAGTCAAACATGGCAAAAATCGTCTACACTGGCCGCCGTCAACGATTTACAAAAAATACTTACAAGCAATTGTTGGCAACCTTTTTCCTATTGTCAAGTTTTCCCTCACATGTTCTACTAAAGACATTTCAACTCTTTCACCAAAAGCTACCATAGAATTGGTTATTAATTCATCTTTAATTCTGATATAAATTAACACTTATTTAGATGGCGTTTACAATTACGCCATCTTGAAAAGTGACGTGATTACAACTGACTAGAGATGAACCTACCCCCGGGGCTTGGTTCCTCTAGTCAAACCACGCAGCGTTCGGGTGACATCTAGATAGACTATGGTTAGTCTAGTTAAAGGTACACACCGGCCCCACATGATTTAGTGATGTATCAGCATTGACAATACTTTTTTGATGGTAGTTGTGAAAAAAGATCATCAAAATATCCCGTAATTTACTAAAGAAGTGCAAAATTAACAAAAACGGTAAAAATACGGGTTATACGCTTTACCAGCCGTTGCATCTACGCGCGAGCCTCACGACTTTGTCACAAACGATTCGCTCTTCTCCTGCTCAGGATATCTCCAATTTTCTGCTCACGATTTCACAGGACAGCCCGGACGACCGAATAGGAATTTCCGTTTTCTTTTGAGGAGTTGGCATCATGTTTTTTCTTCACGAACGTACACCGGAGCAACACGCCCGTGTGTGTGTGTGCACTCAGGCTATTTGCCGTGCTGCGTGGGGCAAATATCCTACACTCCACGGTAGCCTGCCGTAGCACGCGCTCGCTCCCGTTCTCCGGACTCTCGAAACAAACAATAATGTTCGAATTTTCATACTTATGTTTAACTTTGTTTCATACCTGTATAAATAGTCTCTCTTTTGTCAATTACTTATAAATATTGGGGGGAAATCAGAGTTGAATTTGGTGCAGTTCTGCAGTAAAAAACTTTTATACGGCTGGAAATACAACTAACTCACAAGACCACGTGACTTTTCGGAACCAGAATTTGGTTCCGAAAAGTCACGTGACCTTGAATTTTTCAAAAGTGCTCAAAAACGGCCAAATTTGACGGCGTCTTTTCAGGATATATCTAATTTACTCTCGAAGGCGCTTCAGAATAATGTATGGGTCTATTTCGAGCCCAAAATAGCCCAACAAAGCCGGTGTGTTCCTTTAACTATAGGCGCCGCCCGCGTAATTTTTTTTCCCAGGATGGTTAAGGGAAGATTGCTCCTGATTGGCCTAACCACATGCATATATTGCATACTGAAGTGTTTTGTTGATAGCTGTCACTTAACACAACTGCGTGGTTCGAGAGTTAGACTATAGGTCTTTCCTCAATTAATGAAGAAAAAAACTACGAGAGAGGAGATTCGAACCCACAATCTCTGGATTAATAGTCCCACGTCTTAACCACTAGACTACCAAACGACTCGACAAACCCTTAAATTTTCTTTCTTATATCCCTTTTATTTAATAACTCCTGAGGGCGCTATATAGAAAATATGAATATTCATTTACAATGCACCAATCAAAAGCAGAGAATATTCTCAATGGCCTTTACCATCCTGGGAAAAAAAATTAGGCGCGCCGCCCGCCCGAACTTACTTGCTCGTCGATGTAATAAGAGACTTTTTGAGACGCTTGGTGGCAGCAAACAAACCGGTCCTTTTTCATTGTCTACGTCATATTGAGCATGCGCACTTTGGCTCAAACGTGACGTAAACAATGGAAAAGGACCGGTTTGTTTGCTGCCACCAAGAGTCTCAAGTCTCCCATTACGGATTCCTGTAATCAAGGCATAACATATTTAAAGAAGAATGTTGTTAAAGCCCCTGTTATGATTGGTAAACCGTTACAAATAGTTTTATCCCCGTGTGATTGAAGATATGCATGATTAAAACCAACCTGAGCAAAAACCAGCTCCGTACTTCGTCTAACTTTTGAGAAAACAGTCAACAAAATTGTTTACAGTCACTTTGCCCCAAAGCCACTTCGCCCTGAACCACGGCCTGTGCACGAAGTTGTTTTGGGGCGAGGTTGTGTTTGGACGAAGTGGTTTTTGGGGCGAAATGGCCTTTGGGTGAAGCGCTTCAGTGCGAAGTGGTCCAGGGCGAGGTGGTTTTGGGGCGAAATGAATTTACGTCTCGCGAGACGAACAATAATTGTTTTGCTCATTTCTCAAAGACTATAGCACTTCAGTTATGCGTAAATCTGTGAACATTTCTGATTTTCGAGATTCCCAATAGTGAGTAGGGGCTTTAAACTATACCTGTAGAAATTTTCGCTGCATAGATGCAGAGCAGCAATGCTTTAGAAAATGTCTTAAATGACTAAAATAAATTCATGTGGTGTTTGTTACCATTGCTATATCAACAATTTGACCAAGGTTTTTCACCTTTTTCCAGTCAACTCATGAAAATAAATGTTGGGTCATTGTAAATTATACAATGTGCCTTTCAGCCATTTTATTTTTCTTTCCATGAACCAACAATCCCAATGGGCCGACCAACTAGGCAACAAAGAGTCACACCTTTTGTACCTGTTCTCAGACTCGAACGTCGACCCGGACTCAGGCCCGTGTCATTTCTATAAGCATTAGTTAAATTTGGTCGCAACCCGGATTACATGTGGGCGTTTTAGTATTGAAGGGCGGTCCCGAAAATAAAAATAAACACGGACCTACCTGAAAAATTGTGTGACAAAATCTATAAATAAAAAGGTGTTCAATCACAATACAGCCTTTTGCGTGTGAAATGCAGAATCAATGCCGTATTCACCGTAGGGGAAAATGGCATAAAGTAAGTAGACTGTTGGTTGCTAGGCAATGGCGTGTATACCACGTAGCAACAACAGCATAGTATGTGACTTTATAAACTGCACCTCCATTTAAAAGTGAAGAATTCGAGGCACCAGACACAGTGCAAAGGTTACACGCAAAATGCTGATAGACTGCCGAAGTGAATACGTCAACGTATGTTGGTTGCCTAGGCAATGGCTTTACACTAAAAATCACTGAACCGTGTCCTTGTGCTTTTACAATGGTACCTTTTCCGACGGCCATGATGTTTAGAGCCATGGCAACTAACGTCACACCTTTTGCGTGTAACATTTGCACTATGTCTGGTGCCTCGAATTCTTCACTTTCAAATGGAGGTGCAGTTTAGAAAGTCACATACTACGCTGTTGTTGCTACGTGGTGCACGCAAATGCCTAGCAAAGAACAGTCTGGCTGATTTATGCCATTCTTTCCTACGGCGCGGGAGAACACGGTATTGATTCTGTGCTCCATACCTACCGCGTGCACCTGGTCACATTACACGGTAACACAAATTTAGTCTGGTTATCTGGATACCAAAGCGTGCATGTTAAGGGAAGTACGTCAGTACACCAGACACTGTTGCACAAGGCCAATTGTCCCAAAGGCAAGTTGTCCCATAATTTTTTGGCTCCTAATTCAAGGACTCTGCTCGCTTTGAAAGCCTTAAAATCTAACATCCAAATTCTCACTCAAAACCAAAGATATATATCTTATACCTACATTAAAGAGAATTCAAGGCTTACGGTAATTTAGGCGCCATCCAGTTCTAAAATTTCAGTCTCAAAAACCACATGTTGAGTTCGACCCGTGCAGCTTTCCAACGCGCTGTATCCTTCTGTGTGGTATCAGACCGTTTAATGCACACATATAGCTACCAATAAAGCCTACACGAGTTATTAACAGTCTATAATTTTATGGTACAAAGTCCAGGGTATTTGTACTAGTTTAGGTTTCTTTTACGATTATATTATAGGTCAAATTTCTTATCATCTATATTAACCTACATATCAAAAGCTTCAGGTTTATTAGACACAGTTTTGTTGGCATATATGTGTTACCCTGACCGTTAAAGTAGTTAGGTAAGCATTTCATTTGAAGAAAACATGGGGCATTGTAGGGTCATATAATGTTTTGTCAAAAATGTGTAACTCCTACGGAAAGGGACTTTATTATTTCATTTTATTCAATGGGTTTAATGAACTTCAATTCGCAGCCCGTAGACTGAATTGCATGAGCTTTAAATACAAGTATCTTCCACCTAAACGTAAACAAAATGTAAACTCCTACAGAAAAGGATTTATTTATTTCATTTTATTTAATGGGTTTAATGAACTTCAATTCGCAGCCAGTAAAGCCTGAATTGCATGAAGCTTACGTGTTTCACCTAAACATCGAGATACATATCGTCGCTGTCACCACGAAGTGACACCCTAGCGAACTTCAGTTACAGTTCGTGAAAACCTCACATAGTGGGGGACACAAGTTTTCACGAACTGACATCCAAGTGTGCGCGCGCACTTCGTACACTGCACCCAAAACCATGAATTTTTGTTTCCACGAACTGACACCCAAGAAAACGTTCAATTTATCCGAAAAAAAGCCTTGAAAATGCTTGATACGAATGATATCATCTGAATACTTGTAGAATAATAGTAAAATATTTACCGCAACAATCCCTAATTAGTTAATTTACGATAGGTGTCAGTTCGTGAAAACCAAAATATTGGGTGTCAGTTCGTGAAAACAAAATAACATGCACTTTGACAGCACGTAATTTTGTTTCCACGAACTGACACCCAATATTTTTGTTTTCACGAACTGACACCTATCGTAAATTAACTAATTAGGGATTGTTGCGGTAAATATTTTACTATTATTCTACAAGTATTCGGATGATATCATTCGTATCAAGCATTTTCAGGGCTTTTTTTCGGATAAATTTAACGTTTTCTTGGGTGTCAGTTCGTGGAAACAAAAATTCATGGTTTTGGGTGCAGTGTACGGAGTGCGCGCGCACACTTGGATGTCAGTTCGTGAAAACTTGTGTCCCCCACTACGTGCGGTTTTCACGAACTGTAACTGAAGTTCACTTGGGTGTCACTTCGTGGTGACAGCGACGATAGGTGGGTGGCGCCATTGGTAGCCGACGGTCGGAGATACAGGGGAATGCCCTTACTCTTCACGAAACAGTGCTCTGGGATCGTTTAAGTGCGTTACACAACTCACTGAACCAAATGCTCTACATCTCCTTCCGAAGGATGGAACAATTGTGGTTAAGTGCCTTGCCCAAGGGCACAGGTACCACGCCGGGTGTTGAACCTGCAATACCGGGTTTTCTCCTGAATGTTGCGAGTCGATGACCCAAACGATATGTGTTGGATAGTGCAGCGCATATGCATCCAGTTCATTCAAAGTTCGACAGATATGAAAAATCGGCTGGTACACATACGTGACTGCATTGGACATAACCACATAAGGTGAAAAGGTAATTTGCATGACGTTATGTAAATTGCAAGGTCGACGTAACTATCCTTGATATAAACGCCAGTCGTGCGTGAATATTTATGAATAATAATTAGGTTGACTGCGTACGTCCAATCGATCGTTCTTTTGTTTAATATGTTGGAACCAGAATTTATATATATAGGGCTTCAAAGATCGAAATTTACACAGAAAGTCATAAAATAAGCTATAGATACCATTAAACACACTCGTTACATTAATAAAGAAAATATTAAACTATAATTATGTCAATACGTTACACGAGTCTGTAGATATATATTTTTTAAAAATGATTAAACGCATCCCTATGGCAATACACGAAAAAAGAGAGTTGTACGCAAATATGTCATTTTTGTGCCCAGTTTTCGGACAAAATGGCGGCGCCCATAAGCCAGTCTTTTTGAAGTCCGTATCCGCTTTTCAGTGGGTCATATTTCTTGTTCTCTGTAAGCGTTGTGTTTGTGGGAATACTTCTTTAAGTTGATTTATAAAACAAAAGCTTGGGTGATCATACGAAAGTTTATTTGTACAACATTTATCTGTCAACACTGCAAGCGACTGGAACGCAAGTCTAGTATCGGTAACATCAGGCGCACGTCCTTATTTAACTGCACAATATCTTTATGAGACTCAAACGCGCTAATGGTCATGCACATCACAAAGAGTACCGCATCTTAATGGATGAAGTCCTTGAATCGGGCAATTAGCGAGTTAATGAGAAAGGAGATGGCTTTAGTTTTAAATACATGCACAGAAAGGTGACACGTACTGACTGTTCTGGTTATTTGACTTGAGTAAGGAGTTGGGTATTTTGGGAAGTGCTTACAATGTATGCATAATGAAGATACTCGGTGGACGGGAGGGTTTATGTGATAAAAAAGATCGTATTATTGAAATATCAAGTTAGTTAAGAACAATTCCTCAAAAATTACTTCTTGTGGTGCACCATGGCCAAGTAGTGGTAGCGGTCTGACTAAAAGACTTTCGTAAACTCCACAGGTTGTGGGTTCGAATCTCATCCGGCCTGTTCGGGGTACGTGTGCCCTTGGGCAAGGCACTTTGCCACGAAATGCCTCTCTCCACCCAGGAGGAAATGAGTACCTGCGAGTAAGCCGGCCGTACACCTTGCGTTCCGACTACGTTGCGATTGCACAGACACGCCAAATTTCGAGCATGCTCGAAATTCTCCGATTGCGTTGCGACGGACACGTACTCCAATCGTGACCACATCGCCATCGGAACGCATCGCAAAACCCGTATACCTTGTGATGCGACTGCACAACATGCGCTATCGTGATCGGATCACGGACGAAACGCAAGGTGTACGGCCGGCTTAAGGTGCGCGTAAGCTGCGCGTAAGCTGCACGGGACTGCATACTCCCCAGGGAGTTGAGAAGGATTAAGGAATGATATTGATGATCCCAATGACCAGGGGTAATTATATAGAGCGTATTGAGACTGCGCGTGATTTGTGCTATGCACAATACAAAAACAGCTCATTACTATTACTGCGACTAATCACTTGTAAAAAATAAATATCGACGATTCAGAAATTTGGTGGCAAAAACAACCTGTTTAAAACTCACATTACATTGGAGTGCAATGCTTTTGTAAAAATATATTTGTTTGAAAAACATGATTAATTTGTAATTATATTTTAAAACCACGAGGTAAGGGTTAGAGACAGAGAGAACATACACAAACAAGCAGTTCCGTTATCGATGACTCAGAAATTTGGTAGCAAAAATAACCTTGACTACATGCATACAGAATATAGTTACACACAGTACAGTGCCATCATTACAGCGCTAATTACCAAGCGACCGAACCCACGAATTAATCCAAGCGACTGAGCGCAACATCTGTGGGTCGTGCAGGCCTGTGATTGGCCGATTGGCTCAGCTGACTGTTCTCTGATTGGTTAGCTGCCTGCCAAAGAAGCACGTTGCCTTGGCAACCGCAGACGCCAAGGATAAGAATTTGCGGAAGAGGCTCGTTCAATAATGAGCGCGCTTTTGTTATGCCAAAATTATCACGTCGCTTATAAAATGCGAATTGCCGATGAAGTAAAATGCGGATAGTGGCCTTGTGGGAAGCTTGTGTTTTTATCGATATTGTTTTATGACCTAGCCGTACCGTTGTAGGTTTGCAACTGTCATTGTTGGCCTTCAGAATGATAAGTGTGTAAAAATAAAGGCCCATTGTATCATTTGCAATGACCCAAAATTTGACTTCAAACGTTGACATTACAAATTACTTAAAGGGCCCATGATATGCTATTTTTTTGTATCAATAGAATCTATGCTATGGAACTGCTCTACTCAGTTTCAGTCCACACAATCATATTTGGGAATTGTTTTGAGGCTATAAAATAAAAGTTTTGGGTTTTTATGTTAATGTAAATATGCATATCCATGAGCAAAGTTGTGATGTCACCAGAGGCAAACGCAGGCTAATCACATTCAATTGTGCACAAAAAAATCCACTGTTTTCTCCAACTTGCTAAACATGTTGTAATCCATGGCTGATTGGGTTTGTTATAAGCCATAAAAATGGGGTGGAAAACTGCAGTAGTTTGTCACAATTCCAGTTTGAAGTCATGTCTTTTCTATACTGCGTCTTCCTGAAGTGATGTACCCCAAACAGCGCCCCCTTTCTGTGATTTTCTGCAATTAAATCTTCAAAGTTGAAAAACGCTACCTTTTATTGAGTTTACATCAAAACGAACAGTAGTATAGACCGTATCGAATAGCCGCCATTTCGTGGGGCACCTTTTGTTACTTAAACCCATGCTTAAAGTTGCATTGCCCGTGTTTCGGTGAAAGGATTAAAAAAATTAATTTACACAAGCGAACGAATTTAGAAAGCTTACGTGTCTCTGTAACGAAAAATATCAAAAACTTAAATTTCCGACGTCGGGAATTGGAGATACAAGCCTTTCTCTTGAAACGTGCTTCACATGTTGTACATGTGCGCGTACGCTCATATGTACATAGTATGTGTACAATGTACACATGTACGCGCACATGTACATTTACGTCATAACCCTGTCGATTAATTGACCTGCCAGCCTTTTAATCATTTCTTGTTTTTAATCGACTGGCATTAATCCTTGACGGATTTTTACGTTCTTGGTACCAAATGAAAGCTGATAACTTTTTCTATTCTAGAAAAATACCTATTTAACTTTAAAAAAAAATTGTACGCCCAAATCGGCCCAAACACGGGCAGTGCAACTTTAAACCGTTCAATAATGGAAGCACAATATGTGCAACGCAACCATGCATGGCCTCAAGGAACAAAGAAATGGCGGCTATTCGATACGGTCTATTGTCTTGCTAAATAAATAATCCCTTATGTATAAAGTTATTTAGCATGTCACGTAAGGATGGCAATGGCAAGAAACACCGTCTGGTCCCCGACCCTCCCCCTAAGTAAAATGGTACCACGGCGGTAGATACTGCCAACTGAATGTGTTCTTTTTAAAAATCGTTTTTTTTTTATCATTCATTCAACACAAACCATGCATGTATTTTTCAGGTTTTTCTGAAGTATTACTGCATCTATGTTTCTGAAATTTCTACAAGGCAGTTTATCAAGAAATACAAGTTATATAATGCTGTTGTTCTTGGAATTCGTAAAAAAAAACGTAATCTGGAAATGACATAATGGCCGTTAAAAGGGTTCATTATCCACGGTAGCCAATCCCCTATTGTTTGCCTAATATTACCACGTTAGCGTGTCCTTGGCCATCGGAAATACGTATAAAACTCCGTCCGTACGCCTGTTTGAATGATTGATAAGGGGAAGTATACGCAAATTTGCTTTGGTCTTCTAAAAGTCTAAAAGCCACTTACAAGGGGTTGTGTGAAGCCTTTACACAGTAGGCCTATTAGCAGAGCAAAATATGGGCATACGGCGATGTTTATATTAGGGAGTGTTTTTAAAACCTGTTGCGGGCGCTGTGTTTTTATTAATTAGCGAGGGCAGATAGAGACGTTATTAATGTAATGGTTTGGGAATTAGTGGAGACGTTAATGGCATAAAGATGAATTATGACCACAGAATTACTAAAGTAAACTAAATCCCCATATAATTAATTTTGATAATGGAAAAGTTGGTGGTAGCTTTTTGTAACTGGTTGCATGTAAATTGCGTTTGGGCTGAGACCGAATGTGATTGGTTGACGCGAAGGTTACGTCATTGTGCGCGTTGAAGATCGATAGAGGGCGGGCTAGCACTAAAATACCCTGGCTCGAGCACACGTATGTGAATTTAGAAATACGAGAAAATTGCAGTGCCTCGACTGGGATTCGAACCCAGGTCCTTGGCATACATGGCCAACTGTATGCCAAGGACATGGGTTCGAATCCCAGTCGAGGCACTGCAATTTCTCGTGTTTCTAAATTCATCTCCAATTGTCAATCTATATATATATATACCTTCGACATTAATTTTCATAAAAATTGAGTTGTTTCGGGTTTTGGCGTTTCCAAATTCTGTATACTTTAAAGATAAATTAAATGATTGGAAAACTGTTACAAATGACATTATCTCCATGTGTGATTAAGGATATCTATGATAAAAACCAACCTGTGTGTAAGTCAGCTCAGTACCTCTTGTACGTTCCGAGAAAACAATAAAAACTCCGTCCGTGCTTAAAGGCCTATGTATCATTTGCAAGATAAAACTTTCTTTTAGATTCGTGGAATAAGAGTGTAACATATCTAAGGAAGAATGTTGGTAAACTATCCGGAAGAAATTTTAGCTACATGTACTTAGATGCATCAAAGCTTCAGAAAACCTTGAAAATCTATATATGGATTTTGTGTACAAGTGAATGGTAAAAACCACCTTCGGTTGTCAATTTCCAGGATGAAATACCATTTTAGACGGAAATAAATTAATGTGGTGTTTGTTACCATTGCTATCAACACTTTGAGTAAGGTTTTTCCTGTCAACTCATGAAAAACAAAATTGGGTCATTGCAAATGATACAATGGGCCTTTAAAAACTGCGTCCGGTCAAACAGTTGATTACAATTTGAGGACATGACAGGGGGCTGGTTTTCATATTTAAATGATGTGACAATAGATCCACAAAGTGCCTACTCGTGCATGACGCACGGTGACAATGTGACTGTACCCTGTCATGGCCGCATGTGCAGAGGGTCTATACAGGCTTTATGTACAACCGTATGAACGGCCTTTTTAGACGTAACACAAGAGGAACTTTCGGTGACTGCGTAAATCATTGTGCAATGCACATCCGGTTTTTAATAAATGGGGTCCATTTCCTTCTCACAAGACGTTATCTATACGGCCCATGAGTTTATGACAAGGAAATGGCATGCCTCATAAAAATAGAAGGAAACGACCAATCTCGCTGCACATAAATTGTCTGCCTTGGTTTTGGTTGCGGCAAGGACAAATTGATTCATTATTATACGATATGCTTTGGGAATCGAATAACTTAAGTATGATGTATAACAATATTAAAGTGTGGCCGTCTGCATGCCCAGTGTATTATTTGCAAGATGAAACCTTTTTACGGATTCCTGGGATAAGGGTATATCATATCTAAAGAAGAATGTTGGTAAACTAGCCTGCAGAAATGTTATTTATACACTCGACCAAAACAACGATGTCAACTTTATTGCACTCAAGCAAGGGGAGTTATAGTTCAGTATTTTTCTTCCACTATATAAATGGCACGATTCAGATTGGACAATTTAACCATTTTGATTTGGATGTTTTTGACAAGACACACTTAAACATTTCCTAATTGTCTACACACAAATTGCCCAAATCACAAGTTGCATTGTTCTTTGGTGTTTTTCATTCTGACCCCACACTCCTTTGTTGCATTCCTGTTCAGTGAAGCTTACCATCATGATCTCTCTTGAGCTCTATTCCTTTGAGGGATATGTTCAGCTAAAATTTGATATATTATTTTCCTACATTAAATCCAATTTCATAATAAATATCTATAAATGTCTTACTGGTGACAGAACTTTTTTGGTCGAGTGTATATAGATGCAGCAATGCTTCAGGAAACCTTTCAAATCCATGCATGGTTTCGTGTTTAATGAATGGTTAAACAATTTTGTGCGCATTATTTTTTAAACAAAGTACGACCTTGGACAGAAAGAAATTCACGTGGGGTTTGTTGCCATTGCAACACTTTGTGTAAGTTTGTTTTTGTAAACTCGTTATAAAACGATTTCTGAAACAATGAGTCATTATTTTGTTTAATTTATTACAGCAAACAATAAACATTTTTGGTTGAAGCTTTAAGACAGTGTTTTTTTTAATGTGGCAAACTAACTTTTGGCTAAAACAAAGTCACAGTTGTCGAATAATAAAATGTGAAATACTACTTGAAGCACATTTGTTTTCGTTGCTGAGGGCATCGGGTATTGGTTGTCTGTCATGTACATACATGTACAAACGCAAAAGCAATGCCGCGAGCGGGAACCACCCGCGAGTGTGGCGTGATTGGAAGGACTTATGTGAAAGTGCAGCTCTCCCGGCTGGCTAAGAATAAATATTGTGTGTATGCAGAGTGTATCATGCAATGGCGGAGCGTACTCCTTGTTTTGTGAAAGGACGATCCTTTCCAATTTGGGGTCCAAATTTAGGGGGTCCAACATTTCTTTAAATGCCACATTTCCACCCCCCCCCCCCCCCCCCCATCCCCCGAATATAGGGTAAATGACTTACCACTGATGTTGTCTCTTGCAATTCTCAAACTGATGGGGAAAAATATGATGATTTGAAGTCCCTTCGCCTTCGAAAGTTCAGTTCCGCTAACTGGGTGACGGCATATCTGCACGGGATGTCTTCTGAGAAAGTTTATACAACTTGCAACGTGGTTGGGAGCTCCATTTTGAATCACAAAGCTTTCGAGATGTTCTCAATTTCAAAGAAGCAAAGCAAAACAACTTTGTTTCTCTCCAAGTCTCTATGTCCTCAAAAGTCATCAGAGTTAGTCCTTATTTCGTTTTGTCGTGTGGTTCCCCATCCTGTAGCAAGCCCCGACGACACTCAACGACTATCCTCCAGTAGAATATCATTACTCTTAAACCCTAGAAATAAACAATAAAACGTTGAGCTGCAGGAAGAACGTAAAAAGTGTAGAACCTTTATACGGGCGGCCATGACAGGGGGCAGTCACATTGTCACCGAGCGTGATCTATTGTCACATCATTTAAAGCCCCAATACATCATTTGCAGTGACCCAAATTTTACTTGAGTTGACAAGAAAAACCCCACTAAAAGAGTTGATAGCAATGGTAACAAACACCACATGATTGTTTTCCCGTGTAAAATTGCACCTTTGTGCATGGGAAAAATTGTCAACTAAAGGTGCTTTAAAAAAAAGAGTTGTCAGCGGACAATTCTTTTACCATTCATTCAACACAAAAACATGCATGAAATTTTTAGGTTTTCTGATGTGGCTGAAATTTCTACAAGGCAGTTTATCAACATTATTTCTTTAGTTATGTAATGCTGCTGTTCCTGTTTTTAAAAGTTTTCCCAAATAATCTGTCGTTAAAGAAGAAAACCTGTCCCTAACATGGCCGCCGCTGCAATGGGCCTATAGGCCTACTTACCATTGTCAAAAACCAGAGTGACCATCGGACTCCGAAGAAAAGTACTGAAGGAAAAAGTTCACGCAGGAAAGTTTTCAAGCCGGACTATAAACCCGTTAGAAAAGTTTTTTGAACTCTCTGCCAAAGAATGTTTCACCATCTTGTTTCCTTCCTCCATGGTTGATAACATGCGTGTTTTACTTCCTCAAAATATCCTGGTTTTGTGGTCAAATCTAGGCCATCGGAGCCATGACAAGGGAATTAGAAATCTGTGCTTCAAAGACAACATAGTTGCAGCTAAAGTTGTGTGTTTAAACACGAAGGGCTCCATGCGGTTTAAATGAGGCACGGAGGTAGAATTTTTACTTTAAAGCATCACACCACGAACTGATATTTACTATTTACAGTTGCCACGTGCCAAAGACTGAAGTGTGACCACACACACGTGGGCTTACATTCTTGTCACCGACCTCAAGCAATCGACTCGTGTCGTGGCGAACGTGTAGCGGAAACGCAAGGTGCTTTATCGGGGGGAGTCAAGGTTATTTCACGGTGCCTAATCTACTGGCGACCTGCAACCTGGGAAACTTCCCGTCAGAGGTAACTTGGAAGGTCAAATAACCTTCAACAGGCTTCCGGGTCCCGTAGACGTGGGAAATATAGATTAGGAACGCCACGTTCGCTTGATTTCTGTCCCAAGGACAACAGAGAGATTTTGGAGCGAGTTTTGCCACGGGGATTTGAAACTTCACCATGCGAAGAAATAATTTCAGTTTCTCACGAGTTCAAGTTCTTTGTGTTCATAAATTTCGTTCTATATGTCTGTAGTTTGTAATAAACCCGGTAATGCGTCAACTTTATGTCCCTGAAGAAAACGTTTTTGCTTTGGGGAAAACCACGCACTGATTTGAACTGCAAATTTAAAGGTACATGTAAATTACACGATTGGAAAACTGTTACAAACGGCGTTATCTCCATGTATGATTGAGGATGTGTATGATAAAAACCAACCTGTGTATAAGTCAGCTCAGTACGGTACCTCATCTACGTTCCGAGAAAACAATGAAAAACTGTGTCCATGCTTTCAAGAAATCGAGCTTAGCCATCCTCCTATTTAGGCTGGTTCCTTTGATACAGTGCACGGAAATCGGAGCCATAATACCACGGCAGTCAGGGGAATAGTTTCGTTCACATGAGGGCGCCCTTGTAAAATAAAATTCGCGTGCACACACATTTATATAAATTCATCTCTATTAGCGTTTTCTCGTATAAAGATAGTCTTGGGCGGCATCATTGCATTGGACAGTTGAAACCACTTCTATACTTCAATTTGAGTAAGGTTTTCCCGGTAAAATGGTTCTTAAAATGGTTCTTAAAACTCCTGTTTACGGGCTTTAAAGAAACGAAACAAGAACAAATGCTATAAGAGGGGGATTATCCTTAGACATAAATTTAAGCTCCTTTACGGTAATCCCGGTTCGAGGTTCCAACTCCGTATGGCCCGTCTTGATATCGTGTAGTAGCAATGATGATGCATAATTCAGCTAATTTCACTTTATAACCCGATTAGCGCTATTACCGTTCGGGCAGGGCCAACGCGCGCCTGATAAGCACGGCCGGCATTTTATCTAAATTACCTGGACGTTTGATTTGTCAGCCAGGACAATTTTCAGTGGCAGTTCGTTTTCCGGACGGGGAAAGTTGATAATAGTTGATTTTGACGCGGGCTTTGAAATTGTGTAATTATTTCCAAGGTTATGTGCGGTGTGCGGGTGTGGGCGAGTTGCTTTAGGAAATTGAAAAACACCCACCAATTTATCCGTTCGAAGTTTTTTTGCGTGGATTTTTGTTCCCAAGTGGCAAACGACAGGTTCAAAAGACTTCAGGTTGCAACTACACAAAAGTTGCCGCAGTCTTTTGTTGTTAAAAAGAACTAATAAAATGATTACATATCGTTACGTTTATTATTGTGATTTTTTAATTATCACTCACAATACATTGAGATACATGGGTGGGTGGCGCCATTGGCAGCCGACGGCCAGCTGATACCGGTTAATCCTCCTACTCTTCACAAAAGAGTGCTCATATAGGATCTGTCAAGTGTGTTACACAACACACTGGACCGATGGCTTTACATCCCTTCCGAAGGATGGAGCAATTGTGGTTCGTGTCTTACTCAAGGGCACACTGGTACCACGACCAATTATCGAACTCGTAACATCAGATTTTCACCCGATGTTACGAGTTAAAAGCACACTGTATCATTGTTACGTCTATTGTAAAGAATCTATACATGTTTTATCTTTCATATGTATATTGGACAATCGGCCGATTTCACGAATCCTTACGCACTGCGTAAGCCCGCTTGCGCAACCTTTTATTGCGTAAGCTGTGCAGCATTCCTGTGATAATTACACGCGAGCATATGGGGCTTATGCCATTTTAAAAAATTGCGCAAGCTACGCATTTTCGTGAAATCGGCTGCAGACCACAAGGCATATCAATGAGCACGAATATGTTTTCATTTGACAAAGGGGCATTTAAACTCATCATGATATTGCAATTTATAAGTAAAACTCGAAAAAAGTTCAACACTTTCAGTTGTAGCCGCGTGCTAGGAAACTGTTTAACCTGACACATATCGATGGAGTACATAATTCAATCCAGTGTGGACTTGTCATTTAGTGTAAACCTTAATCCGGTAATAGGTAACGGTAACTTCATTATGAGTGTTCGGGGTTAGTCACCCGAATGCAAATTAAGACCACTTAAGGTCAGGAAATTGGTAGAGCGAGGGGTCGTTGGATAAGGCACGAGTGGAGAACCGTGCTTATATTTTTTCATTTTTGTAATTCGGTTTTGGGAAATTAATAACATTTTATCGCTGAAGAAGTACTCCTTGGAATTATGAAGATTTTCCTCGTTCCCACTTTCTGACGTTGCACATTAATTAGCAATGATAGAAAAGCCCTGAGATAAAGGTCACAAACAGCGCCCTCATTAGATAACCAATTCATAATTTATAACATGGGGCCAACTTCACAAATTTGGTTTGCAGAAAAACTTGCTTAATATACAATTTTCCAAGGTTTTACAGCAATCTTCAGAATCTGTCAAAATGTGCAATTTTGCCAATTTTTTGTGCAAATTTTTCCCCCAAAAAAACCCCACTTCGGCTTCGAAGACAATTTGGAATTCTTCTAGAGATATTTTTTTCTCAACAAGTAGCCACAACTTGTAAATTCAATTTGACAACTAGACATTATCTAATCATTTTTCAGGGACGAAAAAGCGGATGAAATTGACCCCCCGCAATGCCATGGTGGCAATACATTGATCGTACGGCAGTTCACTAATTAATTTTTATTGATAAAAACCAAAACGTGACGACTGATGTTTTAGCGTTCGCGAGGCCACTGCTGAAGTGTTTTGTTTTTAGTTTCTGTACGAGTATATTTTTTTGGCTTTTTTTTTTTAATAACGAAATGACCTTCTTGTATCGACTGAACGTGAGTGGAAACGGCCGTATTAAAGTGGTTTAACTCAGCCCAGGTTTCGGTTTCTGTGCCCTGGTGAAAACTAAATTAAAGGTAGTCTACGTGTTTGGTAATTCTCCTCCAAAAATGTCTGAATTATTATCTAAAAGGTTACTTAATTGTTATCAAGATGGTAATGGTAGTAATCATCCTGTGAAATTATTTTGTCTGAGGTGTCCCCCATTCATGAAAAAAAATAACAAAACTATTTGAATCTTCAAAGATCGCATGGAGCCATTCATTCATGCATAAAAACCATGCGAAGATTTTTCAGGTTTTCCGGAGTATTACTGCATCTATGTGGCTGGAATTTCTACAAGGTAGTTTTCTCGACGTATAACGTAGGCTTTCAATTACCAGTGGAAGTCACGCTGTTTTTAACAGTTTACCAATCATGTATACTACCTTTAAGGTACAGTCAAACGTAGTAATGTATTAAGGCCACCTTGATAAAGAGGCCACCTGCTTATAGTGGCCACCCATAATTGATCTTAATAATACTAATGTAACCCTTGTAAAGTGGCCACTATGCACTATAGACAAGTTTCACTATACGGTGTTCTCGGTGTGCCACACGACTTGTTAAAATTAGAGTGCAAATCATCGTTTAGCGTGTAACATTCGCATAATGTCTGGCGCCCTGAATTCTTCTCTTTCAAATGGAGGTGCAGTTTAGAAAGTCACATACTGCGCTGTTGTTGCTACGTGGTGCACGCCATTACCTAGCAATCAACAGTCTGGCTGCTTTATGCCATTCTCTCCTACGATGAACACAGTATTGATTCTGTACTTCACATCTGCGGCGTTCACCACATAGCAACAAACATTTAGTCTGGTCAAGTGGATACGAAGTGTGCATGTGGAAGGCTAATTCCTGCATTATACATTTGGGTCTTTCTATAAATTAGGGGTCCAAAAGTGTGACATTTAGCGTCCCCCGTTACACCTGATATGTGTTATTTTTCGTAAAAAAATAATTAAAATGGCCTTTAAACCATTTTGTATGAATTGTACTTTATGTACTCACTCTTTGAGTTAAGTATTTAAAGAATGTGTCCTGAATTTACAAAAACAAGATGTGAAATGTAACGGGGGACACCAACACTGGACCCCTAATTTATAGAAAGACCCATTTATACAATGTAGTTATTTTAAATGAACATATATGTGACGACATCTGAACAGAATTATGTTTCGTATTTGTTTTCACTTTTTACTATCAAGATTAGGTCTATGTTACGCGATGTTCAACACACAATATACAGATAATTAATTACCCAAGTTGATACGGATAGACATTGTGCCCTATGGGTTCATTGCATTGACATGAGCCCAAGATGGTCCGTTTCCCACGCATGCCCCAACCTACAATTTGTGCATCTGTCTTGTTTGGACACCTGGGACGTTAAAGGTCCAATACATCATTTGCAGTTACCCAACATTTTACTTCACGATTTGACAAAAAAAAAATGACTAAAAATGTTGATTGCAATGGTAACAAACACCACATGATTTTCACGTGTAAAATGGTACCTTTGTGTAAGAAATTGCCAACTGAAGGTGTTTTTTAATGTCTGCAGAAATTGTTTTTATCATTCAACACAAAACCATGCATGAATTTTTTAAAGGTTTTCTGAAGCATTACTGCATCTATGTGTCTGAAATTTCTACAAGGCAGTTTATCAACATTATTCTTTAGTTATGTGATGCTGTGGTTCCTGTTTCTAAAAGGTTTTCCGATCATGTAATTTGTCTTTAAATGATGACAGTTCGAGTCAAATTGCTCATGATTCGGTTGTGGTTTCGGTTTGTAAAAACCCAGGCCTAGTTTCGCGAAGGATAAGGCAACGCGGCCGATATAATTTCGTTGCACTGAAGTACTTTTTTTCTAAAAGTACTTTTACCTGTCCAATTCGTACTACACAAGATCTTTGTTCAGTTACAAGTTATTCACGGATGTAACTGATTTTAAAACCCGTATAGATATACCGGCCTCGCAATGTCCACAAAAATTAATCAACCGTTTGACCATATAATGACTAAATGGAAGATGGAAGTAATTCCAGCTGTACAATGCAAATATTTCGCCCGATATATCTTTTTATGAGAAAACAATAATTGAGGATAAATTTTAATGTGTGCACACTTTTATATACAAGGACGCCCTCTATGTGAAAGAATATAGGCCCCTGACTACCGCGATATGGCACGTTTTCCGTGCAGCGTAGCCAGGGAACCAGTCTCAATAGGATGGTGGCTTTGCACAATTTCTTGAAAGCATGGACACAGTTTTTCATTGTTTAGTGTAACGTATGAGCTGACTTACACACAGGTTGGTTCTAACTTATTTTTCCAATGATTTATCATGTATTCTTTAAATAAATGACATGTTCTATTGTGCTACACACAAATTGCTAGCCTTTTCGCCTCACTGTTGTTGCAAGTTTATTTTGGAAATTTGGTTAAAGGCAGTATACATCATTGGTAATCTCGAAAATCAGAAATGTTCACAGATTTACGCCTAACTTACACAATATAAACATGATGACCGTAGAAAACTTCCCCTGAAATGGTTTTGTCTGAAGTGCTATAGTCTTTGAGAAATGAGTAAAACAATTAGTTTTCGTCTCATGAGACGAAAATTCAATTCGCTCCAAAACCATTTCGCCCAAGTGCCATTTCGCCCCAAACCACTTCGCGCGAGTGCCATTTCGCCTCAAATTACTTCGTCCAAACACTACATCACCCAAATGCCACTTCGCCCCAAAACCACTTCGTGCACAGGTCGTGGTCCAGGGCGAAGTGGTTTTGGGGCGAATTGACTGCAAACCCTTTTTTGACTGTTTTCTCAAAAGTTAGACGAAGTACGAAGCTGGTTTTTGCTCAGGTTGGTTTTAATCATGCATATCTTCAATCACACAGGGGGATAAAACTATTTGTTACCAATCATGTATACTATCTTTAACCTTTCGACACAATCCAAACAGGAAGTGTTTCATTTAACACGCCATAGCAATTTGTCGTAAGTGTTATATTTGACACTATGTCAGTGCCCTTGTACCATACAATTGATACGCTCACGTGACCGGCTAAATCTAGTATCATTGTTTATTCAATGTTTCCTGGTTACGGAACATTGGGCCCGTTTCCTGGATATTTAAGACAATTTGTAACAATGCACTTTTATCTTTGCACACACTTGTGTTGGCCAAAAACACCGAAACCGACCCCTTGGCCGGGGCACTTGGCCGGGGCGAGCAAATGTCCTTGGAACCATATTTAAATTTCTTTAAACGGAAACTTTTGATACTTTTCGAGTTGAAAATGTGGAGAAATTTCCTATAATTTATGAAGCTTTTTAAAGGGTATTTTTAATAACCGCCAACACTTTCGCAAGGTTTATTTTTTACTTATGTCGTGTCGATGTGTTGGTTAGAGTTGAGAAGTTAATCAAATTTGTTTCTTTAAAATAACTCATCAAGTATTGGTATAAGTCAAGATTTGACGGAAAAACCCGTGAGAAAATTTTAAGATTTTGTGAGGAAACACTTAGAAATTGTTCAGCCTGCTGATATGTTTTGTACACAAGGTCTAGTCTGAAGCAATGATAAACTACTACTCAATTCTTTCCCTCCCCTTTTGTTAGCGCACCAACCTCCCTGAAAATAAAGGAAATCCTTTAAAATTCTTTGGATATTTGACACACAATAGGGGAACAACATTATTCTTGTGTGCCAACATTTCTTCCATACAAAAATGTGTCCCTTGGGAAAATGGACAAAATAGTTGACCATCTTGGGACATCGGTATATTCAGCACATGACTAATCAGCTATCAGTAAGGCAGATCTAAACATCAGAAACACAATCATTTGGCAGTAAAAAAATACGACGATTTTACTTGGAAAACTTACATAGACATTTTTCATCCAGTGAGAAAACCAACATTTGGAGGGAAACAATTATAAAGATTTTACTAGGAAAAACGTAGAATTTTTCTGAATTGTCTCATAAGTTTAGCGCAGGAGGGTTTATGTGACGTCCGACTTTTAAATTCTTTCCGTCAATTCTTTCCATTTCAAGCAATCGCTGAGGAATTGTTTACCTCGTCCAATAATGGCGGGAATTTCACATCGCATCCATTACCCCTATTTCTCAAATGACGGCCGGCCATGCCGTTTGCGTGGTTACAGAACTCTCAATCACATAATAGCGCAATTATCTAATAACTTAGCCTGAATTCCTCTGGCCGCACACATCTTATGTGTGACGGCCAGAGCGGCAGACCTTCCCAGCGGCCGGATTTTTTCGTAGCGAATTTGCTACATACTTTGAGCGAGATTCTCCTCCCACCCAGGACAGATATTTCCAAAGTTAGAGTACCTACACATAGAGAAACTCGTACCTTTTCAAAAACACGTCCCCTTATCCAGAAATATTCATCCATCTGGCCAAGAGGCGACGATCATTCTGTGCAAGTTCCAGAAATATTGTTCCTCCATTGCGTTTCAAAAATGGCGGCGGCCTTCTAGGCGCCCAATGCTACGCGCCCAAAAACGTAGTAGTTGTTGTTTTTTTTTTTTGTATGGCATCTTCGGCAACTAAGGCCCTTAACTAGGTTTTAGCTTTAACTATACTATATCAACTTGAGATGACGAAGAAGGAGTTGCAGTTTTAGAAGTGAAATGCCCCAGGGGAAAACCCACGCGGTCAAGTAGGGACTGCAAACCCAATCCACATCGTTTACACGCCCCGGATTCGAACCCGGGACGCCAGAGGTGAAAGGCGAGGAAAGAACCACTACGCCAACTAGACTGGTCCCCTGTCCTCATATTTACTCCCCCTTCGTCGTATATGAGGACAGGTACACGCCGCCATGTTTGGCATAAATATCCAGGAATACCTGGAGGTTTATGCAAATTAACGGGGCTGTGTCACAGTTTGCGCAAGCGCGCTTAGAAGAATGTAGTGCAATTTCGTATAAAGCGTTGTGTAACGAAATTGCAGCAGCACTACTTAGGGAGTAAATAGGAGGACAGGGGACCAGTCTATACGCCAACCCGACCGCCCGCCCAAAAAGGTCCGGCCGCGCGTCACACATCAGATGCGTGCGGTCAGCTGCATTCGGGCTACTGATAAAGTGTTGCAAAATATAATACAATATCGACTTACCACTCATCAACGTGTTGCTGAAAATTGAAAAGAAAATCTTCCCCTTTTTTGAGCCCCGTTTTCACGTCCAAATCATAGTGTTTTTGTAGCATTTTCAAGTTTGATATGAGGTATAATATCGTGCATGCAATTTACTCTTTACATGCACCATGTAACGGAAACACGACTCGAAACCACGTTGTGATAATTGCGAGGACACGACACATGCGTTCAACAGATACTGAAGTCATTTGAATAACAAACAAGTGTACGCGAAACCGCCATATGGCGCAGCTGCTCGACCTGTGACGTCACTGGAGGATGATGCATATAATTTGCATATAATTACAGAGTGCCAAACAAGGAGACAT
Organism: Henricia sp. BOLD:AAB3569; assembly: GCA_037783545.1. NCBI lineage: Eukaryota > Metazoa > Echinodermata > Asteroidea > Spinulosida > Echinasteridae > Henricia > Henricia sp. BOLD:AAB3569. The sequence goes on along the minus strand of JBBELK010000577.1, from coordinate 591,915 downwards.
TTTGGCGGGTTTCGGTTTCTGGCCGTGTTTGAATACGAGGTTCTCAGAACCTTGTTATAACAGGAGTCCTGAATTGTCAGCATTGTGATAAGTAGAATATTAAAGGCACAGGCTCGTCAGCATAGACCTTATCGCAAATACCGCTTGGGTGAGTTTGCACAAAAGCAGCAATGTATTGTGGGAAGGTTTTCGGGGCAGACTTTGCCCCGTTTTCCTTCCCATAATACAGTTGTGCTTTTGTGCAAACTCGCCCAAGCGGTATTAGTGATAAGGTCTATTGCGCGCGCGCCAAATTCGTGCCGCGAAATACGCAGCTCCATAGCAAAGACATGGAGCTGCGTATTTCGTGGCACGAATATGGCGCGCACGCAATGCTGACGAGCCTTGCCTTTAACTTTGTTCTTATAATCCAGGTGACGATTTTCTCTGTATTTTTTTCTCTCAATGAAAATTATAGCTCCAGTGCCATTTAAAGGGAACTAAAATGCTAAATAACTTTATGCACAGTTTTTGCTGCATATGAAGGATTACTTGTGTAGAAAGACAATACTACTGTTCATTTTTATGCCCCATGAATAAAAGGTGGCATTTTTCAACTTTTAAAATGTCTTCACAGAAAGAGGGCGCTGTTTGGGTATGTCACTTTAGGAGCACACAGCGGAAAATCGAAGAAAAACATAAGACTTCAAACTAGAATTGTGGAAAAATGCTGCAGTTTCAAGCCTTGTTTTTTTTATGGCTTACAACAGACAACATGTAAAACAAACCCAAACAATCATGGGTTACAAACGTTTCAGCAAGTTGGAGAAAATACTGAAATCTTTTATGCACAGTTGAATGAGTTTTTCCTGTGTTTGCCTAATGTGACATCACAACTTTGTCATGAATATGTAAATATTTATTAGCATAAAAATGAAAAGCCTTGATTTTAACCTCTAAAACAACTTCCAGGGAGGGGTTTTTAAGACTGTAAATGAATGAAGTAATAGACTATTTCAGTGTTAGCATTTTGCATAATACCTAGAGTCCCACCCCCGCGCTATGGCGCTCGCGTACAAGTGAGTCAAGCACCTGACTATCTGGCAAATCGGGCCGTTTCCAGGTGGTGCAAGCTGGTACATGATAGTAACCGGCGCGAAAGTATGTGCGGTACCTGGAATACCTCGTACATTACTCTATACATTTTTGAGATGAACCATCCGAAATTACATGTTGAAATGAACATGTTAAAACATGTACTCAACGCAAATGTTCGTCAAAATAACAAAATAAAACGTGTTTTTAACATTTGAAATCGATGTCAACTTTTAAAGTTCGAACGTTTCCGAACTGCAAGGATGCATTCAAGAAAGTAGAGAATCGGATTTTGGGTTATGTGACTGGTTTGAAGTTGCCGATCAACATGTTCAATCAACATGGTCCAGCTTAAAAATATATAGAGTAATGTGCGAGGTATTCCACGTACCACACGATTACCATGATGTACCAGCGTGCACTGCCTGGAAACAGCCCGATTTGCCAGGTATAGCATGGTGCTCGACTCACTCGTACGCGAGCCCCATTATAGTTTGAAGGCGTGACTTTAGGATTTATGCAAATCTATCGCGCAACCATGCATGGATTAAAAAAAAAAGGTTTACTAGTCTAGGCCTATTACTTCATCAATGTGACTGAAATTTGTACAAGGCAGTTTATCAACATTATTCCATTAGTTATTATATGCTGTTGTTCCTGCGAATACATAAACAGTTTCATCTGCAAATGATACAATGATGACCTTCATACATTATTTATTCTGACAGTCCGAAGTGATAAACTATAATTATATTGTCTATGTACATTCTCCAATGATGCTGTTCACATATTTCTTAATGTTAACACCATTAAGATGTATATTCTTTGACAGGGTCGCCACATCGTCTCAATTGAGTCACTGAAATAATTAAACATTGACGACTTTATATCTTTGGGTCTGTCCTTATTCAAAACTAACAGCCAATGAAGGAAAACGTGTGAAATCCAATTACAAAACAGCTGTGACAACGCTGCATTTAGCTGGGGATATATTGGCGCGCAAAAGACTGAATTGTGGTGGAATTACAAATGGCGTTATCTCCATGTGTGATTGAGGATGTGTATGATAACAACCAACCCGTGTATAAGGCAGCTCATATACCTCATCTGCATTTCGAGAAAACAATGCAAAACCGTGTTCGTGTTTTCAAGAAATTGACATGTGTGAAGCCACTGTCCTGTTTAGGCTGGTTCCCTGAAATACTGCATGGAAAGCGGAGCTATAATACCGCGGTAGTCAGGGACCTACATTTATTCACACGACTGAGGACAACCTTGTAAAAAAAATACATGTTCTCACACATTTATAAACTCCTCAATAAAAGTTCGGAAACTTAAATTTGACTGCCAATTTCTCTATTGTTATTAAGTCACTTTCCTTGAATGTATCATTGGAAAGCCCTGTTATTCCTCTTTACAGTGATGTGTCATTTGTTATGATTAAACAATTAGGGGATGTGCAACACAGCTGGATATGGGGGTGGGTGTAAAGTGAAATGTAACAAGATTCACTGCTATCGTCATACAGTGCATTACCCTTTTGCTTGGGGGATGGGAATGTGTCAATGCACTACATGTATTTTGTGACATTTCACTTTACACCCACCCCCCTATTCAGCTGTGCTGCACATCCCCCAATTGCTTAATCATAACAAATGAGTAAAGAGGAATTGTAAAGAGGAATAACGGGGCTTTCTAATGATACCAAATTCAAGGAAAATGACTTGGTATAACAAGAGATAAATTGTCAGTCAAACTTGACTTTTCAAAAAAATAATTAGGTTGTATAGATTTATCTTGTGTTATCTTTTTTTCACAAAAATATATCCTCTCGGGCAGAATCATTGCATTGGACAGTTGGAACCACTTCCGTCTTCCATTTCATTAAGTTTTTTTTCTAGTCAAATGAAAACCAAAATTTAAGCAAAAACGGGCACATAGAAACTTTTAAATTAACAGTTTATTACTTTATTTAATATCAATTTTTATCATAAAATGACGACATTTTTCTATCCACTAAATTTTGCTACTGAATTTAATTCTTTAAAGTAATTGTCCCAAAAAATTAAGCATGCGGCCATGCATTGTTGTGAATACATGTAGTACACAACGAAAACAAACAAATGTATTGGATACTTCTTTTCCATAAAATATAACAAAATATGATAAATCTGGGGATTATATCATAGATACCGAGTATATATTATTATTAACATTTTCTCTTGAAAATTACCATGAATACAATTTAAGGACAACTGAGCCACTTTCTAGAAAACTGTTACCACGTTTTTCTTGGATCTCTGACACACCGGGCAGATGCTCTACCAGCTGAGCTATGAGGCACAGTGGTACTCCCCCTCGGGTTTTCCCCAAGACCTCCGACACACCAAGCAGATGCTCCACCAACCAGCTGAGCTATGAGGCACAGTGGTGTACTCCCTCTGGTTTTCCCCCAAAACCTCCGACACACCGGGCAGATACTCTACCAGCTGAGCTACGAGGCACAGTGGCATATTCCCTCAGGTTTTATCCAAGACCTCCGACACACCAGGCAGATGCTCTACCAGGTGAGCTATGAGGCACATTGGTATACTCCCTAAGGTTTTCCCAAGATCTTTGACTCACTGGGCAGATGCTCTACCAGCTGAGCTATGAGGCACAGTGGTACTCTCCCTCGGGTTTTCCTCAAGACCTCCGACACATCAGGCAGATGCTCCACCAGCTGAGCTATGAGGCACAGTGGTACTCTCCCTTGGGTTTTCCCCCAAGACCTCCGAGACACCAGGCAGATGCTCTACCAGTTGAGCTACGAGGCACAGTAGCATATTCCCTCAGGTTCCCCACGACCTCCAACACACCAGGCCGATGCTCTACCAGCTGAGCTACGAGGCTCAGTGGCATACTCCATCAGGTATTACCCCCAAGACCTCTGACACACCGGGCAGAGGCTCTACCAGCCGAGTTATAAGGTATACAGTGGTATCTCAAATCTTCCCCAGGATCCCAACTTTTCTCTGTGTTGCATGGATCCGAGAAACAAAATAGTCGGTGTTTTCAAGAAAATGTGACATACATTGAAGACGATTTCTAATTAAAACTCTAGGCAAAGCGTAAGGCAATCTATAAAGCTTAGAACTACACAGTGTACATTAAAAATACTTTTCATACTACATGCGAAAGCGACTAATATCTACATTGATACATAATTTGTGAATACAATTTAGCCAATGCTACTTAAACAGCTAGTATCCCCCCGTCCAAATTTTTTTTAGTTTTTCTGTTTATCATGGAGGTGTATGTGTCTACAACACCATCACAACTTGTTTTCCACATGTACAGCATGGAACGGTACCTGCGGTCCCTGCGGCCCACGTGTTTAAACATCGGCCGGTACAAGTTAGAATGAGCGACTAATTTTTCTCTCTCTTGGTGATAGAAAAGAAAATATTTCTGCTCTTTTTTTTCCATAGTGTCTGGTAAAACATACAACCGGCAGCTACTGGACATATCTCTGGCTTTTTGGACCAACAAAATTCTTCAAAAAAAGCCTAACTGCTAGATTTTCCTTCAAGGGGGATTCTAGCTGTTTAAAGAAGCGTGTTCAGATTTTTCCAGAAAATTGTTTTCTTTCCAACCTAACAATCATATAAAATGCCTCCCCAAAATACTATCCATGGGAAGAAAATAGGAAATTTGCAATCTCCGATATGAATAGTAAACAAAAAGGTTGGTGTAATTACTGCACTGCTTTATGGAACTGGATAAATTAGTTTACAAAACATTGGTGGTTTTTTGACGATATCCTTGAAAATATACGGATTGAGAGCACCAAATTTCAGGATGGTAATGAGAAAAATATGACAAATGGTATGAAAATCTCAACACCAATGGGTTAAAAAGTGGGGTTAAAAAAATGTGATCTAGACACGCTTCTTTAACTATATCGGCAATGAAAACATGGAATAATGTTATACAAGAAATTTTTTCAAAACCTTAGAAGCACAATACGTCAGACATAAAACTGGAGTACCAAAGATTTATGGACCTCCTTATTTTAGGAATAATCATATTGCAAATTTAACCAAAATAATACTTTTGTACCCATGCAAAAAACAAAAATAAAACTTTTGTACCCATGCAAAAAACAAAAATAAAACAAAACAAAAACGAAACTTTACATAAAACACAAATATAAAGTATTTTGAGATGTGCCATTTGTAAGAAAAAATATTTTCTGAGATTATGTTCACATATAATTTCTTTATTTTATCCGATTAAGGTTGAACAGTTTACAGCATTACAACAAACAAAACAGAAAATTTTAGGACGGACAACTTTCACATTTCATGTACTTCGCCGTGGGAATAAAAAATTGGTTTCTATATGGTAATATACTTTTATATTAATATTGTGTGCATGGGAAAATGAAAGTTTCGGTACAAATTTGACTCGGTTTAAAATGCAAAGGAATCTTATACACATTAGCCTAACCAACATTTCTTGAGAATTAAGTATTGACCCAGATATACTTGAACATTTTAAGTACTGTATGTGTTCAACCTCAGTAAGGGGTCGTCCAAAGTTGTCAAAATGTTCACGGTTCTACAAGGCGTAGGAAAGGGGGGGGGGAGGGGTGTGGTCGAGGGCCGCGTAGGACTTTACATGCACTGTAAAATGTTGACATTTCATCATAGTGACAACAAATGTTGATAAGTAGTAGTTGAAAAATATTATGCTGTGAAAATGTTGACAACTTTGGACAGCCCCAAAAATTATGTTGTTACACTGTAACCAGGGGTGAGATTAGAGGAAAACAAAAATTCCGGAAGGGGTGTGCCTTTCTTGGGGGCGCGGGGCGAGGCGTACAGACCACGAAAACTTCAACTTTTCGGAGGATCGTTTTAAACACCACCGTACCAAATGCAATGTCAAAAACATTTTAATTAGGCATCACAAGAACCAGTTTTTTGAAATATTTACCTTGTTTATAGGCCTACAAATGTGGATAATATTAAAAAGAATCCAGGCAACATCTACCGCTGAAGACGGTGAATCGAAAGCGGAGGGTAAAATCGGTTTGTTGGCTGCTTGCCACATCGCGTTAGCCTCGCACATTGCATAGTATACCGCACCGCATCGCGCCAGCACACATGCACGCATCACACACACGGTGACACCACACGCTCGGCCGTTGTGATGCAGGCAAAGATGGCGCTTGCTTATGGATTAGACTTGTACACGTCCGCTTCGCTACTCGTTGCAGACTCGGTCAGGTTGCAGAGCAGCACAGTACATACATGGTAAAGCGCTGTATGTCATGGCACTTGCGCGACAACTAGACTCGCACAAGTTTTCTTCGCAAAATCACTGAATCAATTGAGTGCGCTCGTTAAAAAAGTATGGCCTGCTAATACCCTGTTTACACCGAAATCCCGAGGGACTTGAGAGTGATTTACGAACAAAAATTGGTCAAAATGGCATTTCCTCGGGAGTTGGTCGGCAAGATCTTAAGTTCCTCCTATGTTACTTGTCAGAAGGTCGTAAGTTAGTCCTGAACACTCGCAATAACTCGGGGGGAATCGCCATCGCTCGGCACAAGTTCCCCGACCGTATGGAACGGATCAAAACGGTCAGGAAACTTTCTCGGTTGCCCCCCTTGACAAAAGTTTCATGACCACTCACGAGTCCAAGAAATACAGAATTTTACAACTCGTAAGTCGACCCTAACTTGGTCGTGCTTCGGTGTAAACAAAGCATAAAAGGGCAACAAAAAAAAATAAAAAAAATAATAGAAAATACAATATGTAAAATACAAATTGGTAAAATTTCAGAAAAATCTCAGCCCTGTGTAACTAATCGTTTAAGTACTGGTCAGGTCTTAGATGTAACAGGGGACACTGTATCCCAACTTCATGGAATAACCAAGATATTCTTTTTTTGGTTACATTTTCACAATTTTGTGTTACATACCGACAAGCGTTTAATTGATTGGTGTGTGGGACCATGACTTCTCTCTGCACTAACTGGTAGCAGTGACGCCTTTGAACCAGGCTGTCACCTCGCTTTCGTGCGCATTTAGCCAGCCTATGTTGGACTGCATGTTCTCGATCGCTTGCTCCACGGCGCGCTTTCCCACGTTAGAGTCGTCCAAGTGAGCTAGGAAAAACTTTGACGCCTGAAAAAAAAATGGGACAGAAAAAGATAAATTTGGTTCAATTTGGGTTTTGCCTATTAATTAAAGGAACATGTGCAGATCACATTTTTGACCCATTTTTTCTCCATGGGCGTTGACATTTTGATACCGTGTGATGTCATATTTTTTTCATTACCATTCTGAAATGTTGTGCTCCAGTCTCAATCCGTGTATTTTCAAAGATATCATCAAAAAGCGACATATTTTTGTAAAATAATTTATCAGGTTCCATAACGGAGTGCAGTGATTATACCAAACTTTTTGCTTCCACATCCAAATTGGAGATTGCAAATTCACCGTTTTCTTCCCCTGAATAGTATTTTGGGGAGCGCGTGTGGTCTAGTGGGTATGAAGCGGGACTCCCAATCAGAGGTTGCGGGTTCAAGCCCCACTATGACCAACGTGTCTGTGTCCCTGGGCAAGGCACTTAATCCCAGTTGCCTCGTCAACCCAAGCGATATTTGGGAAGCTGTTAGGGGGAATGCCACAATCTAACTGCTGATAGGGTTGAGCGCCTGGCCAGCAGCCACCTAGTTAAAGCGAAATGGTTCTGGTGATTTCCTGATGGCAGCGGTAATATTGGCAACAGCGCCAGGAGCACCCCGCAGGGTGGACATGTGCGCTATAAAAGAATCCACTATTATTTATATGAATATTAGGTTAAAACAAAATCCATTTTCTGAAAAAATCTGAACAAGTTCCTTTAAAAGGCACAGGCTCGTCAGCAATGGGAGCGTGTCAAACTTGTGCCACGAAATACGCAGCTCCATGCCTTTGCTAAACGGAGCTGCGTATTTCGTGGCACGAATTTGGGGCGCGCATTGCTGACGAGCATGTGCCTTTAAGTTGGGTCACATTGTGTGATATCTTATGGTGTAACAAACGGTGTGTGTAGGGGTTTTTCTCCCACCTCTAAAACTGAGCATTTCTTCATCGTCTTCTCTTCACAGGTTTCTTCAGACTTACGAGCTACAGTGCCATGGGCACTTTTGAGGAGTCCTTGGTTTCAATACCAGAAATTAATAAAAATTCTGCATCAAGTAATGCAATGACAATACCAAATTGCATCAGACTCTTTACTACTTGTCATTTTTGGAAAAAAAATAAATTGTGGAAATAAAAATGACCAATATTGGCGTTTACCTGGTCATATTCAAACTGCCTTGCGATATTCCGCGTTACTGCATGGATGATGTATTCCATTTCAAAGGGGCTATCTTTAAATCTAATACAAAAACAGAAATTGTAAAGATAAAGATATCAATGCACATCAATTGACTTTCCTTGCCTTTCGCCTCTGTGGCCCCAGATCTCAGGGAATTTCCACTCTGCTAAGCGACGTTACAATGCCCTGAGGAAATCCACGCAAATCTGTGAAGTAAGGCGGCTGTTGTGTTCAGCCAACACACGCCTGAGTCATTTTGATGTAATTTAATAAATTTAGTCATGTTATGCCGAAAAGAAACAATTTCTATACTTTCCGGAAATTGTATTCTGTTCCTTATGACTGTCCCATTCCTAACAAAATTTCCAGCAGTTTTTCAAATTAATAACAGGGATGCATGCTGATCAATGTGATTCCCCTGTATGCTTTAAATAGCAGCCAATTGCCGACACGGACAACAGCCAGCATTACCGAGTACATGTATCACACTGCATGCATTTGAATGCCTACAATGCACTGCCTGATTGGTCCAGAGAGGCGACAAGATTTGTGTCGCTTGTTCCCCGTTGCGATGCTGTGGCATGTCACAATGATGCATCATGTCGTTGTTGTGCTGTGTTTTCATGAAACATGTTGCAAGATTAACGTAAATTTACCAGTTGACACCAGCATTTTTGGAATTTTGTTTACAATTTTTTGTTTAAAGGCAAATGTGATTGTCCAAAAGTTAAGACCAGGGGCCAATTTCAGGGCGCTGCTAAGCACAAAAATTTGCTTAGCACAGAATTTATTTGCTTTATAAAATGGATTACAAGCCAAAATTATATGCCAACTTGTGTTCTTCGCAAGAGTAGGAGAATACCTTTCAATACACATCACTTACGATTTTGGCTGGCAATCCATTTTTGCAAAATAAAGCAAACAAATCCTGTGCTAAGCAAATTTTTGTGCTTAGCAGCGCCATGAAATTGGTCCCGGGTCAAGCACCACAAATACTGACTCTTGAGAGTCATTTCTACATTCATTATATGAATCTTCTCACCGAAATATCATACTTTGCAACACTCTGAGGCGGCCGACACGGATTGAGATTTGCTACACTGACAGGCCGTCCACAGCCATCAAGTTATAAACACGGTGTGTACAAATGAATGGTGGACAATGGAGGTGTTTACACATCAACCGTGGAAGACAGCAGCAAAGCTGACGTTTTAACTTGTCAAACGCCCCTGTGACTATACATTGCCAAATGTGTTTACATGTCCTCTGGCGTCAAGTGTTTAACAGCTATATGAAATTGGGCCTAGGTCATTAAAGGCAGAGGCTCGTCAATGCGCGTGAGGCCAAATTCGTGCCACGAAATACGCAGCTCTGTGGCACGAATTTGGCCTCATGCGCGCATTGACGAGCCTCTGCCTTTAACCATATCATCCCTATGAAGCAAAGTAGCCAACTGTAAAACGTTTCCCGTTTTACCTTTTTACGATAGCGTCCCATTTGTCAATAACGAAGGCCAATGCGGCGTGTGCGCCCGCCGCGTGACTAGCCACATTGGATATAACCATACCGGTGTCTTGAGTGGGGATTTTGTTATCGTCCATGGACCAGTACAGATACCTAAATCACACAGAAAGGAGAAAAAAAGGACACAGTGATTAAAATAGCCATTACATCATTTGCAGTTACCCAAAATTTTACTAAAAAATCGGACTAAAAGTGTCGATAGCAATGGTAACAAACACCACATGATTTTTTTGCGTTTAAAATGATGCCTTTGTGGAAGAAATTGCCAACTGAAGGTGGATTTTTAATAAAAATTGTCTGCAGACAATTTTGTTACCATTCATTCATACACAAAAACCATGCATGGATTTTTCAGGTTTTCTGAAGTATTACTGCATCTATGTGGCTAAAATTTCTACAACGCTGTTGTTCCCGTTTCTAAAAGTTTTCCAATCATGTAATGTGTCTTTAAATGACAGTAACTGCTATTTTCCAAAATCCTCAGTATTTGCAAAATGACGGTCTAGGCTCTGTGACTGCATGATACATTATGCAGGGCCCATAGTACTTAAAGATAGTATACATGATTGGTAAACTGTTACAAATAGTTTTATCCCCCTGTGTGATTGAAGATATGCATGATTAAAACCAACATAAGCAAAAACCAGCTCTGTACTTCGTCTAACCTTTGAGAAAACAGTCAAAAAAGGGTTTGCAGTCATTTCGCCCCAAAACCACTTTGCCCTGAATCATTTCGCCCTGAACCACGGCCTGTGCACGAAGTGGTTTTGGGGTGGAATTTGGGCGGTGCAGTGTTTGGACGAAGTAATTTGGGCGAAATAGCACTCGGGCGAAGTGGTTTTGGGGCGAAACGGCACTTGGGCGAAATGGTTTTAGGTCAAATTGAATTTGTCTCATGAGACGAAAACTGTTTTACTCATTTCTCAAAGACTATAGCACTTCAGACAAAACCATTTCAGGGGAAGTTTTCTACGGTCATCATGTTTATATTGTGTAACTTAGGCGTAAATCTGTGAACATTTCTGATTTTCGAGCTTGCCAATCATGTATACTGCCTTTTAAGGCACAGACTCGTCAGCATTGCGAGCGCGCCAAATTCGTGCCACGAAATACGCAGCTCCATGCATTTGCTATTGAGCTGCGTATTTCGTGGCACGGATTTGGCGCACGCGCAATGCTGACGAGCCTGTGCCTTTAAGCATAGCCAACCAGTGCGTAGCTGCACTTTCACACAGTATTTCCTTTAAATCACGTCAAATTTACGAGTAGTTCCCACTAACAACATTGTTTCTGCACAGTTTCTGCACAGTTTCTGCACAGTTTCTGCACAGTTTCTGCACAGTTTCTGCACAGTTTCCGCACAGTTTCCGCACAGTTTCCGCACAGTTTCCATGCATTTGCTATTGAGCTACGTATTTCGTGGCACGAATTTGGCGCACGCGCAATGCTGACGAGCCTGTGCCTTTAAGCATAGCCAACCAGTGCGTAGCTGCACTTTCACACAGTATTTCCTTTAAATCACGTCAAATTTACGAGTAGTTCCCACTGACAACATTGTTTCTGCACAGTTTCTGCACAGTTTCTGCACAGTTTCCGCACAGTTTCCGCACAGTTTCCGCACAGTTTGTGCACAGTTTGTGCACAGTTTGTGCACAGTTTGTGCACAGTTTGTGCACAGTTTCTGCACAGTTTCTGCACAGTTTCTGCACAGTTGGTTGTCTACCCGGGTAGACAACCAATATGTGATGCCCCCAGCAGCAAAAACGAGTCCAATTTTTTAATTTCCTCTTCGACAACTGTGATTTTATTTCACTTAAAATTCACAGTGCCGCACAATGAAAAATCACACAAACATTAACAAGCAAAAGTTTTTTTTTTTAAAGATATTGTTTACTAGCACTTTAAAGGAGCATGACCTGCAGTCGATTTCACGAAAAATTGCACAACTTGCGCAACTTTTGACAAATGGCGCAAGCCCCATAACTTGCGTGTTATCTTCGGAAGAATGTTGCGCAACTTACGCAATAAAATGTTGCGCAAGTGGGCTTACGGAACTGCGTAAGTTTCGTGAAATCTGCTTTTTACCCCCACTTACCTCATGGTTGATGAGTTTTTGGTATTATATCACGTGTCATATTTTTCTCATTACCAATCTGATATTTGCGCTCTCAATCCGTATATTTTCAAGGATACTGTCAAAAAACATTTTGTAAACTAATTTATCTGGTTATATAAAGCAGTGCAGTGGTTACACCAACCTTTTTGCTTCCACATCCAAATTGAAGAGATTGCAAATTTCCTGTTTTCTTTCCATGGGTAGTATTTTGGGGAGTTATTTTATATGATTGTGAGGATAGAACTGACCTGTTAATAATGTATGGGTCTACGGTACATGCCATAGCTTCAAGCAGGACTCTCTCTTCGCTAGCAATCAATGTTGTGTTGTATTGGGTCCAACAGAATTCCCAGTCTCGCTTGGTGCCGTACATAACACCTGCGCAGTATACGGCGGCCTTTAAATTAGCCGGCACACTAGAGAAATAAAAACAAAATAAAATAAAATAAATATTAAAAACAAATTACTGGTTAAAAAGTCTCAGCACAAAGAGAATCTCAGCACTTCAAATAAGTGTGGTCTAGTGGGTACACAGCCGTGCTCGTGATCGAGGGGTTCTGGGTTCGAGCCCCACTAGTGCCAACGTGTTTGTGTCCGTGGGCAAGACACTTAATCTCAATTGCCTCATCAACCCGAGTGATATTTGGGGAGCTGTTGGGGGAATGCCATAATCCAAGTGCTGATAGGGTTGTGCGCCTTGGCCAGGCAGCCACCTAGTTGAAGCGAAATGGTTCTGGTGATTCCCTAATGGCAGCGGTAATAATGGCAACAGTGCCAGGAGTACCCTGTAAGGGGAATGCCACAATCTAACTGCTGATAGGGTTGTGCGCCTTGGCCAGGCAGCCACCTAGTTGAAGCAAAATGGTTCTGGTGATTCCCTGATGGCAGCGGTAATAATGGCAACAGTGCCAGGAGTACCCTGTAAGGGGAATGCCACAATCTAACTGCTGATAGGGTTGTGCACCTTGGCCAGGTATCCACCTAGTTGAAGTGAAATGGTTCTGGTGATTCCCTGATGGCAGCGGTAATAATGGCAACAGTGCCAGGAGTACCCTGTAGGGGGAATGCCACAATCTAACTGCTGATAGGGTTATGCACCTTGGCCAGGTATCCACCTAGTTGAAGCAAAATGGTTCTGGTGATTCCCTGATGGCAGCGGTAATAATGGCAACAGCACCAGAGTATTTTAGTGTTAACTTCTGTTTTGAAGTTAACGGAATTGAACCCAAATGGAATTGCGATTCGTATTAGGATTCGGAGTCGGTTCCAAAAATCACCCAAGCCTAGTCCCAACCCAAATACTAACATTACGCCTTTTTTCTCTCAATACTTACGGATTTCCCTTGTCCCTCCAATCGCGGAACAGTCCGGTTGCCTTCGCCACTGTAGTTTCATGTCCGTACAAAACTCCATCATGAATTATTGCAGTTTGAAGCAAGCTGCGAAAAATCGCATAAAAAAGGGCGCATTATAGGCCCATTGTTTCATGGTGCATTTGCAATGAGCCAAAATTTTACGAGCGTGACCAGATTTCACTTTAACCTAACAATCATATAAAATCCCTCCCAAAATCACTATCCATGGGAAGAAAATAGTATAGCCGTTGGTTAAGTGCGTTGTGAAGTACACTTACAAGATCACATAGCACTCCTTTGTGAAGAGTAATCGGATACCCCAGTCTCTCAGGCCGTCAGCTGCCAATGGCACCACCCACCTATGTATTATTATTTCGTTCTGGTATTCATACCAAGGATTCCTCTAAAGTGCCCATTGCACTGTCACTCGCAAGCGTGAGGAAACCCATGAAGAATTAGAAATGGCCGCAGCCGGGGGGAGGTTCGAACCCGCAACCCCAAGTTTTCACCTATGATTGCGAGTCAATGATCCAAACCACTCGGCCACGGTACCCCAATGTATCTCGATGTTTAGCTGGAACATACTTGTAAGCTTCATGCAATTTAGCATATTAGCTGCGAACTGAAGTTCATTAAACCCAATAAATACAAATTAATATTAATAAATTAAAAAGCACGGATTAAAGTATGATTTTAGATATCTTTATCACGGTGCGGCCATCTTCCCTTTTCTCCTATTAAAATTAACGTAACCAAAGCGAGGATTGCAGAAAAAAATAGTTTGGTCCCGTTTTGAAATTGTTCATTGTGTGCATCACAATGGCACAGGCGTTGCACGATCAAGAGAGCGCGCAGCAAGGACATTGATTCTAAACAGGAGATTACACATACTGTTGCGCAGACACACTGATCCTGCTCGACACGTACTATGGGGAACAAGGCAAAGATGGACGCACCGTGATAAATGTCTATTGCAGAAATGTTTGTCTCCAGACTTCAATAATTACCCCTGTAGGTGTTCGAGTTCCGTGTACCAGCCCCGGTCGCTAAAATACGCCAACTTGGGTGTTAATACCTTCAGTATGTAATCCTATCAAAGAAATATAAAACTGTTACAAGTTTGCAAACATCTGGAAACGAAATGGTAAATTTTCACATTGGCCAGATTCGTCTCTGGCTGAGGGTTGGTGCATTTCGACAGTATTAAAGGGGCTGTGTCACGGTTTGCGCATGCGCAGCAAAACTTTAAAAAGTTGGGCTAAATTTTTAAAGTTTCGTCGCTCGGGTTTTGCATATCCTATTCAATCTTTGCCATCCCTTACAATTCTTTAGTAATTCTGGCAGTGGTGTACTTGTCAACTGTCAGGTTGTCCCGATGCATTATTTTTTATTTAAAATGGCACCGTTTGCCGTATTTTTAAGCCGTCAAACATCGATACCAACGAGCATGCGGCCATCGTTTGAAAGAGAGTATTTTCATCCTATCAAAAAACCCGACAAAACATGACAGAAACGACATCAAATGATATGAATGACATGGTTGGATACAGGAATTTGCTCATGTTCTACTTTCTGGCAACTAGTTGTACCCAGTTGCAGTCAGTTGTGTCGATGTACGCGTAGTTGCAACTAGTTGCCGTCAGTTGCACGTGTGTGTCTGAATACGTGCGCGCACAACGACAGCAACTGCAAGCTACAGTTGCTTCCAGTTGCAAGGTCAATGTACTCTAAGCTTTACTTAGTTGAGTTGCTTCCAGTTGCAATGTCGATGTACGCAAGGCATTACATGTCAGCTTGCAAAACAACTTTATCAGTATTGACATTGTGACAGAGGTTACATTGTACATACCACAAACACACTGTAGCCTTCGCTGTTCCTCATAACGTGACCTATCCTATTCAGGTTACTTAAAGCTGATATAAGTGGACTGAATTCCATTTCGTTTTCCAGGTAGAGAGAGAAGTCTAGAGCGATTGTCTGGTCCAGCTGGCCGGCCCTGGTACAAAACAAGAAAATTATACATTACAAGATTTGCAATATACCCAAATTATATAATTAACCATTTGACTGGAGAAACCTTACTAAAATGGAAGATAGAAGTGGTTCCAACTGTCCAATGTAATGATTTTGCATGAGATGATATCTATTTATAAGAAAACTCACCAGCGTACTTTTATTTAAAGATGTCACACGCATTATGGAGATAATAGAGAGGTTTCGCAAGGTGACGAATACGGTTACGAATACAGATATGATAACGGTAACTGTTCACGTTGATGCGCTCACTGAACTGGGTTTCGCACTGTGTGACTACGTGCATACATTTATCTGCTAAATCTGCTCTGCGCTTGGCTTTGTTTTCAACTGATTTTCCTCACTTTCACGAAGGCATGACTCATTAAATTCGGTCGGTATTCATGGAAGATACATCACAAAGAAACAAAATGCATAAATATTAATCCATCACGCAAAAAGCGAAAAATCCGCATAACCGGTATCCGTTTTTTATGCTACGTGTATGGAGACCGATAACCATTATGTGTACTACGGTTACGCGTCACGAGAAGCACATAAAGTCATGACGTATCCGTATCCGTGACGGTGCGAAACCTCCCTACTAACAGTTTCCCAATGCTGTATTCTATCTTTAAAGGAGCCTGTTCAGATTTTTCCAGAACATGGATTTCGTTTTCGTTCTAACCTAACAATCATGTAAAATACCTCCCCAAAATACTATCTATGGGAAGAAAACAGGAAATTTGCAATCTTCAGTTTGGATGTGGAAGCAAAAAAGTCAGTGGAATCACTGCACTGCTTTATAGAACTGGATAAAATAGTTCACTATTTTTTACGATATCCTAGAAAATATAAGGATTGAAAGTGCGAAATTTCAGAATGGTAATAAAAACCAATGTGGTATCAAAATCTGAACACCCATGGGAAAAATGGGAGGGATCGGAAATGTGGTCTGGACACGCTCCTTTAAGCGGTTTTGTCTCATGGCCATTACCATGCTAAGCTGAAAGCGTCGTCGAGAAGATGAGCTCGGTCGAGTGCGCTCAGTTTGGTGTGGTCAAGCAGCAACTGAACGCTTAGTGCGCCCCAGTTAGCATAGTCGTAATTGACGCGATAGAAACCCGACTGGTTGCAGTTGCCCTTGTACCATTGTACGTCTTTGCTGTTTAAATCAAAGTCTATCTGAGCTGTGAAAATAAGAATAAGATTTTTTTAGTTTAGTGGGTTAGAGTCGCAGATTTCTATTAACAGCTAGATAAGAAACGACTGTGTTATTGAATGGCACATCACTGTAACCGGTTTCAGGGGGTTTGGAACGCGTGTGCGTGTGCATGTAGCGCGTTTTGTGTTCGAACATAACACGCATGATCGTCACAAACATTAAGAAAGTGCGCATGCGGGAGGTAATTCAATGGGCAAGTGCCCAAAACCATGCACATGAGGTTCCCAAAATTATGCTAATGAGAAGGCGCGGTTCTGCGCGTCCCAGCTCTGTTTCCGTTCAAGTTTTTAATGGAGTTCTGTGGTTAGAGTTCATATATACCGTTTAAAGGGAGAGGCTCGTCAGCAATGCACGAGCGCCAAATTCGTGCCACGAAATACGCAGCTCCGTGCCTTTGCTATGGAGCTGCGTATTTCGTGGCACGAATTTAGTGCGCGCGCATTGCTGACGAGCCTTGCCTTTAAAGAAAGAAACGCGATTTTCCTAATATATCGCTGGTTGATCACAACAAAATATTTCTACACTACTCACAATAAGTTAGGGATATTGATATGTTGTCAATTTTGGATTTTTTTCTTTAAATGACTGTTTTCACTTATTCCTGTGACAAGGTGTGTCTGACATGTGTGTCTGACATAAAATTGTCTAATCATTTACAAAATCATTCAAGCTGAATGCATACCCTCAATAAAATATCTGCGTGCACCCCACAATATCCCCAACTTATTGTGATTAGGTTTTTTTAATTTATTTATATACCACATCCAACAGCGGAGGGACCACCAATTACAGAAATGGGAGCAAGTGTGGTTGAGTGCCTTGCTCAAGGGCACAGGTGCCACAACCCGTCACGGCCAGGAATCGAATCTACATTCTAGTACTAGCACAGGAACTTAAGTTCGACGCACTAGACCGCTCGGCCATATACCCCCCTCATAAATACCTTAGACAGTTTACGCATCCTCATTGGCCGAGAACACATCACGTGGTCGGTTTTAAACGAATGATAATAACCAGTGTTTAAAACTAGCTGGCTCGCATTTCTGCCTGCGCCCTAGTAAGCGTATGGAACTCGCAAACGCACGCAGAAACCACACGCTCCCGACAGCAAAATTTGCACTGTGCATGTGACATCTACAGGGTCGTCTGCGTGCGCATACACAACACATCTGCATTATACGCATAATGCGTGCGATCGAACAAACAACTCGACGTACAGCTAGCAGTTTGAACGTATAAATAACAAACAAGATGAAGCGAAAAAGTAAATGCAACGACAAGGTAATTTTGGTGAGTTTTACCGATTTACACAAAAAAGGTATTGATGAATTTTTGTATTTAAGAATCGGATTAAAAATGGGTTTGGCCGGTCTTAAACAATCCGTTTAAAACCGGATAGGGGCCATTATCAGCGTCCAGGCCCCTATCCGGTTTTAAACGTATGTTAAGGAACATTCAAACCGACTTTGAATCCCTAATTAATAAACACAATGTTACTAAAACCTGTAAGCAAGATATTTGTGCTAACCGTTGATGTATTCCAGCTTACCCATATTTATATCCATCTTAATTGTCTGTTTAGTTTCGTCATCGCTTGTGCGGTAGGTGAACGGAATAGTCCAAGTATAACTGCATTAAGATCAAATAAGGAATTCTACAGGCTAAATATCTCGTTTTATTGGAGGTCTTGTGTATAGACCGTATCGAATAGCCGCCATTTCGTGGGGCAGTTTCTTTGTTCCTTGAGGACATGCATGGTTGCACATATTGTGCTTCCATTGTTGAACGGTTTAAGTAACAAAAGGTGCCCCACGAAATGGCGGCGTTTCGATACGGCTTATCAGCTGAAATACCCAGTACATCATTTGCAGTTACCCAAAATATAATGTTACTTTACAAGTTGACAAACAAAATCCGACTAAAAGTGTTGATAGCAATGGTAACAAACACTACATGATTTTTCCCGTGTAAAATGGAACCTTAGTGGGAGAAATTGCCAACTGAAGGTGTTTTAACAAAAATGTTTTTGCAAATGATTTTTTCCCCAATTTATTCAACACAAAAACTATGCATGGATTTTTCAGGTTTTATGAAGTATTACTGCATGTATGTGGCTGAAATTTCTACAAGGCAGTTTATCATCATTATTCTTTAGCAGGGTGTGGTCGCGTCCATCACAAGTCCTCACAAGTCCGTGGGTCTTAATTCAAGTCACAAGCTATTCAAATGAACTCCAACAAAGGCATTCTTTTGTGCATGTTCATGCTTTGCTTATCTTGTTACTGGACTTGTCACGGACTTGTGCGGGACTTGTCACGGACTTGTGCGGGACTTGTCACGGACTTGTGCGGGACTTGTCACGGACTTGTGATTTTTTCGGCTTTTATCGACTACAAAACACCTTTACAGAGTTCTGACCAAATGAGGGTTAAAAAAGCACTCCATAATTACTTGTAAGGCGAGGTGAACTCCTTCGAAGGTTGCGCATTGGGTGAAAGCATGAAGTGTGTCTGCGTTGCCGTGATGCGTGCGCCTTTGCGAGTCAGCATAACCACGGGATAACCCATTTGTAGTGTCCACGTGTTCATCATGTGTTCAATGTCCAGTGGCGGAGTGCTGAGATGATTGCTTGCGTAATTATTGTATGCCTGCCGAGGTATAAAAGAGATTAAAGGTGTACTGTTTTTGTTTGGGGCGATTAATTAAAGGAGTTTCAGATTTTTCCAGAAAATGGATTTCATTTCATTCTAACTTTAATAACAGTCATATAAAATACTATCATGGGAAGAAAACAGAAAATTTGCTATCTCCAATTTGGATGTGGAAGCAAAAAGGTCGGTGCGATCACTGCACTGCTTCATGGAACGGATAAATTTGTTTTCAAAACAAGGATATTTGACAAATTCCTTGAAAATATATGGATTGAAAGTACAAAATTTCAGAATGGTAATTACAAAAATATGACATGATATTTGACAAATTCATCAAAATCTCAACACCCATGGGAAAAATGGTGGGCTCAAAAATATGACTGGACACGGTCCTTCGATAACTTTCCGCATTTAGTATTGAGCTCTTGTGGACCATGCACACATACATTTTTATGTGATGTTTTGGAAGTCAAACGAACCACGTCACAATGCATTAAAGGCCCTATGTATCATTTGCAAGATAACACTTTTTACAGATTCGTGGAATAAGAGTGTAACATATCTGAGGAAGAATGTTGGTAAACTAGCTCAAAGAAATTTTAGCTAATTAGATGCATCAATGCTTCAGAAAACTTTAAAAATCTATACGGAATTTGTGTACAAGTGAATTTTAATTTTTTTTTTTTTAAAACCACTTTTGGTTGTCAATTTCCAGCATGAAATACCATTTTGGACGGAAATAAATTCATGTGGTGTTTGTTACCATTGCTATCAACACTTTGAGTAAGGTTTTACTTGTCAATTCATGAAAAACAAAATTGGGTCATTGCAAATGATACAATGGGCCTTTAAAGGCACAGGCTCGTCAGCAATGCAACCGTGCCAAATTCGTGCTACGATATACGCAGCTCCATAACAAAGGCATAGAGCTGCGTATTTCGTAGCACGAATTTGGCGCGCGCGCGCATTGCAATGAGATGCCTTAACTTTGACTCCCAAAATGGCAGTCTGCACACGTGTGCGGTGTTCTGCACAATCCCAATATGGGAAAGAGATGCCCCATATTATTCCGTATTTTACATGTAGTCACGGGATAACTAATACAGATCTCAACGCGACCAAGTAAGCAATCACGACACTTACCTGCGCTATGGCATCCCATAAGTCCTTGGTCTGGGCGTTCTTGAACTGGAATTCCGTCAAGTAATACTTGAGGCCCTCCACAAAAACATTGGGTGGGAGATAGTCGTGCAACATGCGGATAATGGAAGAGCCCTACAAACAGAGTCAGAAATCAAAAACACAAAAGGGCTGTAAAAGTATACCTCGTATATTAGAATTTTATGTTGAAGTGACGAACTTGTGACGAACTTGTATTGGCCCTGTGACAGATTTGTGACAGACTTGTGTCAAACTTTTGACGAGTTTGTGACGGAGTTGTGACATACTTGCAACGGACTTGTGTTATATCCACCAACAGTCGGACAAACTTAAAGGCAGTATACATGATTAGTATCTCGAAAATCAGAAATGGTCAGAGATTTACGCCTAACTTACACAATATAAACATGATGACCGTAGAAAACTTCCCCTGAAATGGTTTTGTTTGAAGTGCTATAGTCTTTGAGAAATGAGTAAAACAATTAGTTTTGCCAAATGCTACTTCACCCCAAAACCACTTCGTGCACAGGCCGTGGTTTAGGGGGAAATGGTTCAGGGCAGATGGTTTTGGAGCAAAATGACTGCAAACCCTTTTTTTGACTGTTTTCTCAAAAGTAAGACGAGGTACGGAGCTGGTTTTTGCTGAGGTTGGTTTTAATAATTCATATCTTCAATCACACAGGGGGATAATAAACAATTGTTGACTGGTGTGGTGTGGGATATGGAGTTTTAACACCCTCCGGAGCTCATAGCACCCGAGGCAAAGCTGAGGGTGCTATGAGCTTCCAAGGGTGATAAAACCCATAACCAACACCACACCAGTCAACAATTGGTTTGTTTTATCCCGTCTTGATCTCAGAATATAATTTCTATTATTTTAAAGGCACAGGTTCGTCAGCAATGCGCGCGTGCCAAATCCGTGTCGCAAAACACACAGCCCCATGCCTTTGCTATGGAGCTGCTGTTTCATGTCACGAATTTGGCGCGCGCGCATTGCTGACGAGCCTGTGCCTTTGAATTGTACAAAAATGTTAAATTGCACCTTCGCTAGTACCTGGACTACCACGTGCAAAAGTGGCGCGCCTACGAGTTTGTTGTTTTGGCGCACAGCGTGTGGAATACTGGAATGTGCGTGTCTCTAGTGGGCGTAACACGCAGTTTATTATACCAACAGGACAGCGCGTCACGCGTGCTATGGACGAAAAAAACGTGCATGCAGATTGCTTCATGGTAGGGCGATATGAACTAAAATTTGCGTAAGGCAGCGGGTGATGAGTTTTTATCGCATGGACATGGGACCGTTGGACCAATGAAACTGCAGTATTCCAAGACGGAGTTTAACAAAACTATTTGTAACAGTTTACCAATCATGTATACTATCTTTAATTCACACAATGTTGCTACATTAAGATCTGCTAATACTTGCCTTGTCATAGGAAATGCTATCAAAGATTTCATTAATCTCATTAGGGTCTTTAACGTCCACCGAAATGGGATGTGAATTGCCGTAACTATCTGCATGGAGAGCTGCCTGCGTCGTGTACACTGTGAACTGCTCCATCTGAGTATTCAAAAATGAGGTTAAATGAAACGCTAAATTTAATATTAATAATAACGATTGATTCTTGTATAGCGCACATTAATGAGGTTTCGCAAGGTGACGAATACGGTTACGAATACGGATATGATAACAGTAACCGTTCACGTTGATGCGCACACTGAACTGGGTTTCGCACTGTGCGAATACGATCTGCTAAATCTGCTGTTCGTTTGGCTTTATTTTCAGCTGATTTTGCTCACTTTCCCGTGGGCATGACTCAGTAAATTCGATCGGTACTCATGGAAGATACATCACAAAGTACTCATGGAAGATACATCACAAAGAAACAAAATGCATACAACTTATTAATCCTTCACGAAAAACAGCGAAAAATCTGCATAACCGATATCTGTTTTTATGCAACGCGTATGGCGGCTGATACCCGTTATTCACGCATATGAAAACATGTGTACTACGGTTACGCGTCACGAGAAGCGCATAGAGTCATGACGTATCCGTATCCGTGACGGTGCGAAACCTCCCTATTATCTGCAATGAACTGGCATCCCTCCTACTCCTAGCTAGTCGCTCTAGGTCATAGAAACTTGGATTAAGTACTTACCATGTGCCAATCCTTATTGTATTCATCTGACCCGATGTACTGGACATAACTGGCGAAACCTTCGTTCAGCCAAAGGTCGTTCCACCATTCCATTGTGACGAGATTGCCAAACCACTATCAAAATATGGATAGAAAAAAGGTAAAATATTCAAAAGCATGACACAGATACCCATGAAACAATAATCAAAAGGCGAGTCAAATACCGTATAGTTGAGGGCATAAAAGGCCTTAGTTGCTGAAGATGCCATAAAATTAACCAGTTGGTGCCAGGATTAGTTTTGGCAAAAATACAATTTTTTTTTGAAAGGGCAAATGTGATTGGCCAAAAGTTAAGACCAGGGGCCATTTTCATGGTGCTGCTTAAGCGCTAGCCGAAAACGTGTGCTTACTGTAGCAGAAAAGTTGTGCTAATTTTAAGGCTATTTCACAGCCGCGACGTGCTTAAGCAGGCGCGTGCTTGGTCACGGGCATTGTTGCATCACTAGTGTTTAGCAAATTTTGCCTCTGAAGCTAGCAAACGTTTGGCAGTGCTTAAGGTTACAGTCTCCATGAAAGAGCTCGAGCCTCGTTAGCACAAATTCGGCTGATAAACAGCTTCATGAAATTGGCCCCCAGTCAAGCATCACAAATACCGACTCGAGTCATTTCTACATTCATTGTATGAATCTTCTCACCAAAAGATCATACTTTGCAACACTCCAAGGCGGCCGCCACGGAGCGACATTTTGCTACACTGACAGGCCATCCACAGCCGTCAAGTTCAAGTTCAAAACATGGCGAGTACAAATTAATGGTTGACAATGGACATGTTTACACCGGAGGTGTGAGGGGAGCATTTAAAAACAAATCAGAAGGGGCGTGGCTATGGGGGCGTGGGTTCCTTGGGGGAGGCGGAGGGGGGAGGGGGAGGAGAGGCATAGAGACTATGAGTGTTTCAACTTTTGGGATCGTTTTTAAATTACACCATCATCGTGCAATGTCAAAAACAAATTAACAATCACAAAAACCAGTTTTGTTTTAAATATTTACCTTGTACAAGTATGGATAATAAAAAAGAATCAAGGCAACATAGATAGTTGAAGACGGGCCAGCGAAAGCGGCCAGTGAAATTCGGTTTGTTGCCCGCTGCATGCCACATCGATCGTGGGCCCCATGCATGTAGCCCACACATGGACTAGCACACAATGTACGCAATGCTTGTATGCACGGCCACTGCCAAAGATGGTGCTGGCTTAGGGATTAGACTTGTACAAGTATGCTTCGCCACTCGTTGCAGTCGCGGTCTGCACGCCGCGCGGCACCGCATTAAGCATCTACAGTACACCAGCGTCGTATGCCATGGCACTTGCTTACCGACTAGACTGGAACTCTTCGCAAAATTACTAAATCAATTGAGGCTCTGTAAAAAAAAAATATGGCACGGCCCGTTGGTAGGGCAACAAAAACGGAAAATAAAATATGAAGCGCACCTCTGTTACACGTCAACCGTGGAAGACAGCGGCAAAGCCGACGTTTTAACTCATCAACCGCCCCTGTGACTATACATTGTAAGAACTTGTTTAGACATCCTCCGGCATCAACGACATTTGCTCACCTGATGCGCCAGTTCATGTGTTACAGTCTCCACGACCCATTGCATCTGACTGGACGGCGTTTCGCCTTTCTTGTACAGGAGCGACGCTTCGCGATATGTGATTAAGCCCCAGTTCTCCATCGCTCCGGCTGAGAAATCAGGAATGCCAATCATATCTGTAATTGCAAAAGGTTCATTCCATAAAGTCGACACACAAATTATGTAGGCTTTTGCGCGTTTTAGATGAATAGCGTCCGAGGTACTAACATATTTGTTTTTACATGCACACATACAGTACTCACAATAACTTAGGGATATTGTGGGGTGAATGCAGATATGTGACCTGTCTTGACAAAATGAGCGTAAAATCGCAATCCACTATTTCCTATAATGACGGTTCAAGGTCAAAAATTGAAGGGGGGTCAATATTTGGGTTTTGTAATATTTGGAAAGAGTAAGGCCAGCTTCAAACTTTAAATTTAACTTAATTTGTTTAATTCGACACGGCACAAGCACGACGTTTGAAGCCATTTGGCTTGGCAAAATGAGTTCGACACGGCAGAAGATTTTAGCTCGACAGGGTCTGCCGGGCTAACTCAAATTAGTGCGGCACAAGCACGGCGCTGCTTCAAACGTCCTGCTTCTGCCGTGTCAAATTTAATTCCATTCGAAGTTGGGTCGGAAGTTTGTTCACAACTAGGAATGCGCATGCTCGCAGCGCGTATGTGAGTAAAGAAATAACCAACAAACAAGTGCATCAAAATAATAAACACAACATACCAATATCCTTAAATTATTGCGAGTACTGTACAATCATGGATTACAAAGTGCAGAATTCTGAGACCAACCTTGTTTAGATAGTGGATATGCAATGCCAAAGAAGTTCTCATAAAAAGGAATTGTCTTCTTCAAAACGTCAAGGGCCAGGCTAGCTTGATTGATCTTCCCTTGTGAAGTATAAACAGAAATCTACGAAGATACAAAGAAACAAAATTCATGAAATACGTAAACAGTTTGACTTACCCTGCCTCATAAATATTCATTAGGCAGCTGCAGTATTTCATTGGTCCATTCTAGCAACTGAATTGTGTGTTGTTTTTATTATACGAGTCTTTCCACAGTGAAGGGGTGCATTTTGGCAACACAGACCATATTTTCCAGAAAATACCTTTGTGTGGTCTCAAAATAAAAGAAATAAGTTTCAGTTGTTCTGAAGAGATAACTTAAGCCTAGCGTACATCGATCTTGCAACTGGAAGCAACTAGTGGCAACTGGGGTTACTGGGAGCAACTGATCAGTTGCTCAAAAAGGTCGATGTACGCGCACTTGCAACTCGCGGCAACTGGAAAAATTCCAGTTGCCGCGAGTTGCTCATGTTCTACTTTCTGGCAACTAGTTGTACCCAGTTGCGGTCAGTTGCGTCGATGTACGCATACTTGAAACTAGTTGCTGCCAGTTGCTCGCGTGCATCTGATCACGAGCGCGCACATCGACAGCAACTGCAAGCACAGTTGCAAGGGCAATGCACTCTGCGCTTTACCGAGTTGCTGTGTCGATGTGCGCGCTCTGGAAATGTAGATATAGCTGGATAGCTCCCAGTTGCCGATAGTTGCGGAACTAATCAGTTTCTATCGATATGCGCGCTACGCACACATCGACAGCAACTGATCAGTTGAGTTGCTTCCAGTTGCAATGTCGATGTACGCTAGGCTTTAGGCCCAAAATGGGTTACAAATAGTGTGACAACGTGCCTTTCTAAAAACCCTGTGTACAAATTTCAAACATGTATGCTCAGAACCGGGACAGAGTCATGGCTTCGAGATCACCGAGGACCTTTGGGCTGCGTTCGGGCGTGCAGTTCTCGTTACTCGGGAGTAATGCGTGCGCATTGCACTCGGGTCACATCACGCGAACAGCAAGTCCGCAGTCCGCGTGCGCGAATGGCAATCAGTGAAGATGGCCGTCTCTTGCCGTCACTGCACAAAAAATGCTGTTTCATTGCTCACAAGAAACTGAGGAAATACAGGCCGTAAGTCGTGAGAACCTTTGATGCCGTGTAAAACAAAATTTAGTGAGTTATTGTTTCAGTTATTGAGTTGACACGTTGAGCAAATTCACCAAAAATCCCACCCATATTCCACCATCTTCGTACAAATCACATGACACTTGACAGGAGTACGAGCACACTCCCCATTTGTTGGGGAGTAGCGAGAGCATACTCTCACTGACCCGAGTGTCGTTAATCTTGCCGTTCGCGCGCGCAGGAGTATGCTCGTGTTAACACGAGTACACGCCCGAACGCAGCCTTGCAGTCAATATTTGTACACTATTTCCCTGCATTTTCCACATGCACGTGTCATATGCAAAAATCATGAGAAAGAAGCCGACTACATTAAAATTTCCCAAATAATAAAACTTGTTCAAATCTCTGTGGAATACATACATCTGTTCCATTTGCTGTTACGTTTGAAATCTTCGCAAAGTCGCAAACAACAAACGCCACGAGATACGTGCTCATCGGGACGGTAGTGTTGAACTGGTCTTGTTCTCGGTTTTCGTCCACCGACGTTGTACTTATCAGAGCGGTATTGAATAACGAGATAAGACCTTTGGCGTGTAGCATTTTCATGGCGAATGTAGCTTTCAGGGCTGGCTCGTCGAAGCAAGGGAAAGCCTGTCGGGCTGCTGTGGGTTCGAACTGCGTCGATGCGACGAATCTATTGAACAGATACAAAGATTTATAGAAATTGATTACTTTTATCAGGCATGCAACTGTGTCATTAAAGGTTTAGTGAAGTGAAAATTATCGACCTGCTGTTTTTATACACGAATCAAAAGATCAAAGTGTTGCAGAAAAAGGGACAAACTAAAAACTTTTTTCATTTCAGAAAGAAGTGACCTTTTCTCTACTTCGAAATTGTATTGCTAGTCATGGAGGGAACCCTCAGTTGAAAAACAAAGAAAGAACATTACATTTCAAACAGTAGCAGTAGCCCACTGATCCATTTCTGACCCAAACAAACTTGTCAGGATTGTTGCATATGACATACTAAACAAACTCAGTAAACTGTTACAGATCATAACACCAAGAAGTCACTGAAAATGACAACAACTTTTGTACACAAATCAATGGAGATTTGCTCATGAATATGGAAATTCTGATTTGCATAAAAATAGAAAACTTGCCATTACACCAAAACGGAACAATCAAATTTTCAGAAATTAACCGAAATGTGTAAAACAGTATTTTTTTATATTTTCAATGGGACAGGTGAGGAAGCTGATCAGCTGAAAAGTTGCAAGCCCGTTTCATATATCACAAACAATTCTCAATTAATATTCATCCCAAGACATCTGACCGTCGGGTCTCCTATACCTACTTTTAGAAGGCTAAAAGTGTTTTTTTTAATGTTTATATTGGGACGTTATCATTTTCTAGTAACACTTTTAGCCCCATACCAATTTAACCCCATTCGCTATCTTACATTTTGCTGCACGCGGCCAGATGGCCGCCGTACCCCAAACTATAGTTCACCATACAGTCAAAATTAAACATTGAAAAACTTATCATGGAATTACCTGGAATCTTCAGAATGTTGTACCGTGGTCTGTTTTACCCGATGATTCTTCTAAACAGAAAAAAAACTAGTCCAACGTAATTTTTTCTTGACATTTTCGAGCACTCTCGGGACAACAGCGACATTTACCACGTGTGTAGAAATGATCAGTCAGGGCCCAGATAGCCCGCCCTCTTGTGGTCATCTCATTGTATGACGTCACTAGCAGTACAATGATCTGGAACATGATTTGCTTGTCTGTAAATGTCGCTGTTGTCCCGAGTGTGCTCGAAAATGTCAAGAAAAATTACGTTGGACTAGTTTTTTTCTGTTTAGAAGAATCATCGGGTAAAACGGACCACGGTACAACATTCTGAAGATTCCAGGTAATTCCATGATAAGTTTTTCAATGTTTAATTTTGACTGTATGGTGAACTATAGTTTGGGATACGGCGGCCATCTTGCCGCGTGCAGCAAAATGTAAGATAGCGAATGGGGTTAAATTGGTATGGGGCTAAAAGTGTTACTAGAAAATGATAACGTCCCAATATAAACGTTAAAAAAAAACACTTTTAGCCTTCTAAAAGTATCCTATACCCAAAGTCAACCCATCACCTATAACTTAGGCCACAGTTTCCCTCCCATAGGGAATGCATCACAGGGCACCCCGACGTTGTTTTATCAGACAATTCATGCCACTGGATGGCCCCCAGTTATGGCGGACGTACAGGAAAGGAGTCATCATCAGCTACTAGTTTCATCTACATTGTATACTATCACAGAATGCTTACTTCTCTTGACCGTTTTCTATGTACGAGCTCCTATAGTATCCAGACAGGGCCTCGTCAGACAATATGTAGCTGAAGTTGAGTGTTAAGCTATAACTCGTTTCTGGTGTCAACTGGCCATCCAGAATGAAAAACACCTGTGTATGTAAAGAATCGATGGCTACAACAATAAGGTATATGTTTTTTTTTTAAACCCACTAATTATTAGACCTGGGTGATTATCAAAATTTAATAATCGATTAATCGGGAGCAAAATAATCGCGATTAATCACGATTATTTTGCTTAAAATTTGTCAACTTCATTTTGAACCTTCAACTGTGCTCAAAATGCCAATAACATAAAAAATACAGCATGGCTCTTATTCCCTGAACACATTAGAAAGACTATTCCCACAACGGGTCCATTGATGATTTTCAAAATTTACACACCCGGCCGGCCGACATCACATGACACTAACATGGCACAATATTTTTCACAACTGTACCGAACTAAACTATGTACAGTAGGCCGACATGTGCATGTGGATGGCGAGTTCGCAAGACATCACCACTACTCGCTATCATCGTGATTATACAAAACATCTCGATTATACAAAACATCGCGATTAATTGCACGATGGTACTTAAAACAAACATTATGTAGACTATCGGCATATGCCCTGTGTACTATTGCTTAGTGTACTTCAACCAATCAAAGCACTGTCTGGCATGTCATGAATATGTATCGTCTACTCTATTGGGTGAGCGGGATAAGTGAATATGGAAATAGTGGGCAGCTGGATGGCCCGAAACACGTGATGCACTGATACGATGCAGACATCTGTAATGTACATTGCATAGTGCATTGTATGATTGTACAATATGTACATTGTACATCGTGATAGACTGCTGAAGTGAATACATCACCTTTTGTTGGTTGCCTAGGCAATAGACAGCCGAAGTGTGACGTCATCAAATTTTCTTGTTTGCATTTCAGCATTTTCATGACCATATTTCGGTAGAACATGATGAAAAACCCTCACACATCAAATTTGACATGAATTGGTTCATGGTGGCCCGAGATATGGCCGCATGAATACCTAATTATCCCCATTGAAATCAGTGTAAATTGGCCTGGATCGTAACTTTTGGAACCAGGCCAATTTACACTGATTTTAATGGGGCTAATTATGTATTCATGCGGCCATATCTCGGGCCCCACTGAACCGATTCCCACCAAATTTGGGCTGTGGATGTTTTTCATCATGCTCCATCGATACATGGTATCCAAAACGCTGAAATGTAAAAAAAGTTTTTTGTGACGTCATCGCTTCTGTACTCTATTGGCTCTAAACTAAAAATCACTGGACCGTGTCCCTGTGCTTTGCAATGGTACTTTTCCCGACGGCCATGATAGTTTAAATCCAATTGTCATGGCAACCCACGTCACACTTCGGCTGTCTATTATAATCGCGCTACATTAGTTGGAAATAATCGCGAGAGGCCGATTAATCGATTATTCAAAAAACCCGCGATTAGTGGTAGTAATGCACATAGACAATCGCTTACTAATTATACTGCGAATGGAAGATCAAGGACGCTGAGAGATGTAACATTTTATCGGTCAGTAAAGTGTATGAAAACATTTTGTTGCAAGGCCAACTGCACCAGCCTTTGTAAGAGCCGTTAAGGCAGGGTGTGCCACTCTGCCTGCCTGAAGTGCCTCTCTGAGACAGCCAGCATTACCGAGTACATGTATCACACTGCATGCACAGTGTTTACAATCTGCGCAGGTTTCAAGAGGGCCTCGGTACGCACGAGTAGGGGAGTGCGTTAAAGGGGCACTGTTGGAAGAGGTTGGAGACTCTCCTGCTTGAGTAATTTCAATTAGGTCCAAGTGGACCTATTTGAACAAACAACAATGGAATTTCTGGGAGTAACGTGCCAAGATAAGAAGAGTGACCCTTCCTAAGACGCATCTTAGCACTTTGTGAAATCGGTCTCTGCCAACCTATTGACGATATGCCATTTGACGTCACAGCTAACCAAAACATGCCCGACATTTATGCGCACGCATCATGTTCTGCATAAATTTGGTTTAAAAATGAGGTCCCATGTCAAATCGTCTTTAAATTATAACCTTTGGCATCATTATCAAATTGAATCTTTGCAAAATAGGACGTGCGCATAACAACGACAAATTTTCAACAGAGGGCGGTTTAGATAAACTTACCTGTTCATGAGTATCACATTTGACCATATCTGTGATACGGACTTGTTGCCCGCCCTCAGTGGCCGTCATCTCCCGAGGTTGATCTATTGTCATACCCTTGGCATGCATGACAATCATGTCAGTGGATGCGACAACGTCGAGGTCAATTTTTACCACACCGTCAACCTGTACAGCAGTTGAACATTTAAAGACAGATTACATGATTGGAAAACATTTTAAAACAGGGACAACAACTTTACCTAACAGAAGAATAATGCTGATAAACTTCCAGCCTTTTAAAAATTTCAGCCACTTGGAGCAAGTTCGGGCGGGCGACTATAGTTAACTAGACTAACCGATGCTTGATGAGTTATTTTAAAGAAAACAAAATTCTGATCACCTTCTCAACTCTTACCGAAAAATATTGATGGTTAACTTCAAGATCATAATCGACTTGAATTTTTAATAATACACCGACTTTGGACATTAGGTTATTTAAAAAAAAGAAAAGAAAAAGACTCACATGCGCATTTTGCAAATCTGTTGTAATTGCAAGATCATAATGCCGGGGTTTCACCGAATCTGGAAGCCGAATGCTAGTCCACAGACAAAGCTCTCCGTGTGCGGTTGTCAAAGGCGGTGGTGACGGTGTGGTGAACTTCGTTACAGTATTCGCACTGGTGGACGGCGTTGCGACAGCAGCGGGCGTTGGGGCATTGCTCGGCGGTGCTGACACCGCGGAGGACGGTAGGCGCCCGGCCACGCATCTGGGACGCGCTAGGCTGGCGATCACGGCAATCAACACGATGGCTGCGAGGACCAAACACACCAACATGACGGCTGTGCATTTCGTACAGCCCCTCTTTGGGCGCCTCCGGCCTGCCGTTTGGACCCTGGAGTTCCCGGCATTTGGGTAGGGGCCGTCATCTTGCTGGAAAGTGATCGCGGAATCTTCAAATTCTAGTTGATCTGGGGGTTCTTCACGTAGCGGGCTGTAGTTTGCCCCGGACGCCATTTTGACTTTCCACTTTTCTTTATTGGACTTGCAAGAGTCCTTTATGTACATGTATACATTTTCTAAGACTAGATATTGAACAAATTTGGAAAAACAAAAATCTTGATATTTTCTCATATGTTGCTAAAATCGTGTTTTCTAACAAAATTTACACTTTCTGGGGCATTAACAGGTCTAGGAAGAATTAGTGGCAAAGGCGAGTGGTATTTATACCAAATATTTAAATCTTTCCCCCAGAGAATCCGTTTTTTTCTCTGCTAAATTTGGGTTTATACTTGTACTTACTATATTGGTCAGTTATGTGTATGAACACCTCTGTGGCTGGGCTGACTGCACCAGCCTGCGTAAGAGCCACTGAGGCAGAGTGCGCCACTCTGCCTGAAGTGCCTCCATAAATCCTGTACTAAAGCCGTTTGGGAAGAAGCGTAGATCTCACGATTAGGCCATCCCCCAAAATTGGTTTTCTGGGAGCCCTTAACTTAACTGCAGGATTCTCTCAGAAACAGGAAATGTCACATTTCAGTGTTGTGGGAATCACTTTGTTCAAACAGGTCCTCTTGGATCTGGACAAAATCACTAAAGCAGAACAGTCTTAAAAGCGATTCCAAAGTCTGGTCGATCAGTGCCTTGTTATCCACAAGTTCACTGTATTCAACAAACTTCTGTTCTGATCAAGAATCTAAATTTTAGGAAAATTGCATTATTTTATTTAACCATAAATGTGTAAGAAACATATTTTGGCTTTAAAGGTACAATATTACACCCGAATATCCCAAGAATTATTTACATGTACCTAAAAGTAGTTTCTTAATTTTTTTTCATTTTTAGTAAAACTAGCACATATTTAAAGAGAATACCTAAAACGAGAAATAGGATGCAGGACGTATATGCAATTTGAGCACAAATACAATCAACCAATCAGGCATAATGTACTTTTAATGCAATGATACAATACTGTTTAACATCTCATAATACATTTGATAATCTACACATTTTCATTAATTTTTTCCTGTAACTTTGTTGCAATCAAAGATACAACGTCCGGATGCGTAACACACTGCACTAACATCTGCCTCAAGTCATTAGTATGCAAATCTGTTCTGCCCTTTGACCTCATTTGCATATTCATGACTTCCCCATCCCTTGTACTTCCGGTGGCTCGGGAATTGATGCCAAGTTGGTCGTTCTTGACCAAATTTGACAAAATGTCAGTTGAGTGTGTCGGGTTTTGATCGATTTTGGACAATTTGGACGGGATTTCAAGTTTATCAACCCCGACAGAGTCATAATTTGTGCGTCTTTTTGTCTGTCGATCTGCACACAAAAATGTATTGCGTTCATCTGTGTCAACTGACTGTTGTTCCCCAGATCCACGAGTCCCGACTTTATCGTCAGTCGACGTAGGCAAAACTTTATCAGTCTCGGCGAAGAAAGATCCCCAACATAAAGGTTCACTAGATAACATTCCGTCTTCTCGTTTCAAATCTGATGTTGGCGTCCTGTCATTTTCCGCAGTTTGGGAGGAGCCGAGATTTTGTTGATGTGGTACACCTTTCTCACGAAACTCTCCTTGGGACTCGCGCAGTTCTGAGGTCCTCGGCGTATGAGGATGTTGCAAGGACTTGTGAAAGTCTTCAAGTGACGCTTTCATGTATGTGTAGTTCGTCTCCTCATCACAAAATGTCTGTTGAAAAGAACAGAAAAGTCATTTTTTGATACTTTGGAAAGTATACCGAGCAGCAACAGAAACACAAACATTTTCTCCATTTAACCATTTCGCGACGGGGAACTGCATATGCAGTTCTAAGTCCGAGTGTCTTGGGGGCGGTTATACAGAATTAGCCCATGAATTAGCCCATGAATTAGACCAGGGCAGAGCTGGTCACTATTATCTTGTTGGCTTGGGGTCAAGTCAGTTTTTGGTTTTTGACTGGACTTTGGAAATAAGATTGATTTACGACTTGAAATAAAAACTAGTCATCAAGTCTCCAGCTCCAGAGACATACATGCATACTGCATAACCAAAACTGCTAGTGCAGTCTCCCGCTCCAGGGGAATAAATTGGAAAATGCCTAGCCGTCGCAAAGTGGTTAAAAAAAAAAAAAAAATGAATGATTGATGCTATCATTTGTATACATCTTTTTAATCCTCTTTATAGTGTTATTAATAAGTGTTTGTAATTCTACTGGATTACTGGGGAATCAGGTTGGCGCAGTGGTACTTTCCTCGCTTTCGAATCCCGTCCGGGTCAGTATGTGGATTGGATCCTCAGTCCCTGCTTGATTCCGTGGTTTTCCCCCAATACAGAATTTGTGAAGGGGTTTTCCTCCCACCTCTACAACTGAGCATTTCTTCATCGTCTTCTCTTCACAGGTTTCTTCAGGCTTACATGTATGAGCTACAGTGCCTCAGACACTTTGGAGGAATCCTTAGATTCAGTATTCAACAAAATTAATAATAAATATTTTTTATATGATACATGTAGCAAATCAATAAATGAATGAATTATTGTTTTACCTCAGTCGGACAGAGCCATTTGGAAGGAGGGGTTTCATCGGCCATGAGGGATGAAACAAGAACTCTTGTCACTGCTTCCTGTACTCTGCTTTCCTTGTCACTTTCCTGTCAGAAAAGTTGAATTAAAACAACCGGTCAACAAGACTTGAAAATAGGAATGACATTTTTGCATACAAGACCTTCACGCATTCCCATGGCAATACACAAATAAGTTTTGTTTTTGCCTAGTTTTGGGACAAAACAAGGCATCACTGCAATTAACTACTAAAGTGAAATCGTCACCCTTTGTGTGTTGCCATGGTTATTGGGTCTACACTAAAACCAGTGAACTGTTTCCCTGCGCTATACCAATGGACGTTACAGATTACCAGCGAATGTTTAGACCCAATTACCATGGCAACTGACGTCACACTTTAGTAATCTATTGCCATTCTTTGTGAAGATCTATCTGCTTTTTCATAGGCCGTACTTGTTGCAGTACTTGTTTAGGACAACATCTTTTGTTTCTTGTTGCATAGTTCCGAGATTGCCCAGTTAACCCTGCCCCTTAGATATTGTTGCTATGTGCTCACAAGCCATCGCAAAAAAATGGCGACATAACGTACAAAGCAACGGGACTGGAAAGCGCAGATTCATTGGAGAAAACTCAAAGGTATTTATGTTTTAGGGTCGACAGTTACCGTAGCACACACCGAGTGAAGGGCTAGTAATGCAGAGATGATATATTCATAAAAAATGCGCTTTCCTACCTTTAAACAGCGAATCGCCCGACATTGAAACAAAAATTCACCCGGTCACTGGCGCATACAACATACAAACTGTATGGGCAGAAAATCGCGTGATTGTGTGATGATTGCATTCCTTTGACCTATGTGGGCGCTGTCTGCTAGCTCTGTTGTGATTGGTCGGCGGATTCGACTTGATTGACAGGTCGGAACTATGCATTCTGTTTTCTCAGATACATGTACATCACATACAAGAATTTTCAACCTTTTCAAAAATCGTCCTCACACCACCAAACGTACCACATCCACCCAAGTATTGATACTGATTGAAGTCTTGAGCGATTCCACAAAGTGCCACCAGTGTTTGGGAACGAACAGGACCTCTCCCGGTTCCAGCGTCACGATGTAGGGGGTAGTTTGGGCAAACTTGGGGTAGAGTTCCAAGTCAGGGTTACTGATGTTAATGGGACTGAAGACACTGGATTCCTCGTAGGGGAGTCTGGTTGGGTACAGGAGGTCGGTTTGATCAGGGGGGAATAGGTGCCATCTCTTTCTTCAAAAAAAATAAAAATTTAAACACGCTTTGAACCATAATAAGAGTACGGTTAATACAACATTCTGTTTATCAATTCATTGTTTATCATTGTTTTTATTCCTGATAATACAAGATTCCTGATATACATGTAAGTTCCAGGGCTGTAGTCGAGTCCCCACTTCTAGACATATCATAATAGCCCGCAGCTTCACCTCAGACATTTATTCACATCCAGGCCTCTATATCAGGTTTAAGCCTGGCCAACTACACATTTGAGCACCCTGCAGGGTGGATATGTGTGCTTTACAAGTCTCATTATTATTATTATTTACTCCTTTAGTAGTAGATATTCAGTAAAACAAATTTTTCAATGTCGTGATTTGAAAGTTCTGAAGGGAATGTTTATCGTCCTGACCTGCCATAAATTTGAGCAATGAGGTTGAAGCCATACGTATCATAATGACCCGGGGTGAAGGCGCCCTCACTGCCGATCCAAATCGTACTCTGCCTGCCGTCGCGATCGTCAAATCCAAGGTCCGACCATTGCACTGCCTGAAAGCAAGAGAACAAACCGTGAACCGTTGCGGTGGAATATTTCCCAAAAAAGGAATACATACTGTTTTTCGTACTGCCCCTGCAATATTGAGAATACCATTCATTCCTTTAAGAATTACGGGGTACTAAAAACAGAAATATTCTCTCCCAAAATCAAGTTGGCGTTGTGGTACTTTCTTTACCTTTCACCTCTGTGGTCCTGGTTCGAATCCTGTCCGGGTCAGTATGTGGATTGGGTTCTCAGTCCCTGCTTGATTCAGTGGGGTTTCCCCCCTATACAGAATTGTGTAGGGGTTTTCCTCCCACCTCAAAAACTTAGCATTTCTTCACTGCCTTCTCTTCACAGGTTTCTTCAGGCTTACTTGTTACTGTGCCGTGGGCACTTTTGAGGAATCATTGGTTTCAATACCAGAAAGAATGAATAATGATAATTAATAATATTTAAAAAAATAATAAAAGAAATTTTTCTTAAAATGTAATTGTTCTTAAAATCTGAACTTTGGAATCACTTTCAAGACTGTTCTGCTTCAGTGATTTCGTCCAGGTCCAAGTGGACCTGTTTAAAAAAAAATTTCACAGGAATGAAATGTGACATTTTCTGTATCCGAGCGAATTCTGTCACTGAGGGCCCTCAGAAAACCCATTTAAACCACGTTGGATGGGTTAATCTCTGCAGATGTGCATCTCCCAAACAGCCCTAGCAGTGCAGCAGCTCACTTCAGGCAGAGTGGTACACCCTGCCTCAGTACCTCTTACAGAGGCTGGTGCAGTCATCCTTGCCACAAGAGGTGTTCATACACATTACTGACCGATAAAATATGTTACATCTCTAGGCCTAGTTGATCTTTTCGTCAGAGTATAATTTTGTGAAACTCCTTTTTTTAACCGTGTATATTCAGCGTTTCATCTAGGATTTCCAAAACTGCCTGTCCTACTTTGGTGCAGTACCCGTTCTGTGACTGGCAACAATTTAAAAGCGGGGCGGTCGGGGGAGGGGAAGTGGTGTAAGAGACAGTCCAGTTGGTTCGAGTCGAGTTGGTACATCACGATCGGGTTGGCACGACGGTCGAGTTGAGATGAGAGAAAAATCATATGGGCCTTATCGGGATTCGAATCCAAGACTTACAAACGCAATTGTCACGAATGCAATATATTGCTCAGCTGGTAGAGCATCTGCCCGGAGAGTCAGAGGTCTTTGGTTAGAATCCTGATAAGGCCCATCCTGATTTTTCTCTCATCCCAAGTTTGGTCGTCCCAGACTTAAAAAACCCATTTTCAAGCACAAACCTTCAGAATTTCAGGGTGATCCTCAAATAAAAAAGCCATCTGTTTATAGTCTACGTAGCACCAGTGGTCAACCCTGTCGTACTTCATCAAAGGGTTATTTTGTTGTGGTACTGATGAACACGTTGGATTAAACTTGGTTGTGTGATTACTGCTTAGCCACTCGCAAAACTGGTTAAGAGTTGCTTCCTCGTAAGCACAGTCTCCCTCCCATAGCACGGATCCTGAACGCAAACAATTCAAGAAAAAAAGCCGTAAAATTGCCAAAGTTTAGCATGATTAAAAGCACAGGCTCGTCAGCAATGTGCGCATGCCAAATTCGTGCCACGAAATATGCAGCTCCATAGCAAAGGCATGGAGCTGTGTATTTTGTGGCACGAATTTGGCGCGAGCGCATTGCTGACGAGCCTGTGTCTTTAACTTGTGTTTATGTTAGTTTTGAAGACCTTACAAGTTACAGAAAGTTTTGAGTGTCGTTACAACAGATTATAAATCCCAAAATTATTGTAGACGTGGGAAGGTTTTTTGTTTTTTATTATTATTATTATTATTTATTCGGCCAACACAAGCAACACTACAACAGAATATTCCTATAAGCAAGAGAGCAAATAAATATGGTAATAAATAGATAAATATAAAAAGTTACTATAATGCCTGTACTCATAACATCTCTGCACAAACAAAATGGTATGAATTCCATTCACTGGTCGCCACTGAGATGCTGTTTGTTTAAGTCTATGGAAAAGGGCAGAAAAAGTTATAGAATTTTTAAGGAAATTTGTTTTTGCTCCTAAATTCACTTCCCTTTAAAATATTAACACGTTTTGGTGGTTTTGAGTCATTAATATGGAGAATATTATTAGTGGCGACCAGTTAACTGAAGGAAAGAATTCTGGTCGCCATTTATTCGTCTTATAATCACTCAATAACCACCAAAAATTCATACCATTATTTTTTTTAAACCAGGTTTATACGTTTTCTGCCCAGCATAGACACGGCGTCTCTGTGGCGATCAGTAAAAACGAATTCATACCAAACAACGGAATTCTTTCCAAAATAATTTTTATATAAACAAATTTCACTTTGTGATGATAATAAGCTGTAAACACTGAAAAATGAAAATGTAGTGCAGGTTTTAAAGTAAAATCTTACCAATAAGTGACCTACATCATTCATATTATGACCTGGGCCCAATTTCATAGAGCTGTTTAACAGCCCATTTCTCGTTAACCGAGCGTCAGGCTATTTCATAGACCTCGTTAACGGTAAGCAACTGAAAACCTGCCTTAACCGCAGAGCAAATTTTGCTTAAGATAGTGACGCAACAATGGCGGTTTCCAAGCGCGAGCATATGCTTAAGCACGCCGCGGCCGTGAAATAGCCTTAACGTTAGCACAACTTTTCTGCTACAGTAAGCACACGTTTTCAGCTAGCGCTTAAGCAGCTCTATGAAATTGGGCCCAGATGAGTCATGACATGAAAAATGATAATGAATCTTGCCCCAAATTGCAAACTTACTCAGTTTTTTTGAAGAAACTGGACCAACCCGAATTTTCACACTTTTGTCTTCCAGAAGTGAAGCCAGGTACTCGGGAGACCATTTTCTCGAAGGCCATTTCTCCAGCACCAATTTCAACACCGCCGGTGTGGATAAAACATCTGTTATGTGCCTTCTAATATCCGAATATTTCTGCATTTTATTTTTTGCTCGCTGATTTCATGGGCGCCGCCATATTGCATAGCGCCCTCAACTGTTGTGTTGCGACATGTTTACGTATTACGTTTTAAACGAGGAGTTTGAGTTTGACCAAGGAATTTTGCGGGGAATTTGACAGATCTTTCGTGGAAAAGAACAATATCCTAACGGAGACTGAGTGTCACGACTGCACAAAGTAAGTTTCTTCTTTGTTTTGTTAAACAAAAGTGAGAATTCGTGAGAAATTTAGAGAGTTGCGTTCAGTATTGAATGTCACACACAATTTTGGCGCGAAAAAGATTGAGGTTTCAAAATATACCCAGGGGCCAATTTCATAAAGCTGTTTAGCAGAAAAATTTGCTTTATCCGAACAATTTTTGCTTTATAAAAATGAGTTAGCAGTCAAAATCAGTGTGATGTGTATTACAATCGACTGGTGTTGTGCAATTCTTGCTAAGAAAACAAGTTGACATACAATTTTGACTGTTAATAGCCTAATCCATTTTTATAAAGCAAACAAATTTTGGATTAAGCAAATTTTTCTGCTAAACAGCTTAATATGAAATTGGTCAACCCGTACTCTGGACAACTCGTACCCTGGTCAACTCGCACCCTGGTCAAATTTGTACCCCGTCAACTCGTAAACTTGAGCTTCAGTGCTCTGTTTTTCCAAGCCAACACCCACATTGACATTGTAGCCTCACTTTTTTCTCTATATCAAATGAAACAATGCACAATGTAACAATCAAATTCTTGTAAATAATTCTTGTGACGATTTTTACGAAATACGTTTGGTTTTTGCACCAAACCATGTATTCTGGATTTTTGTTTTAGTAATTTCCAAAATTGGTGCCTCCAGGGGCAATATTTTGGAGCTGTTAAGCAATGTGTCATTGTGTGCCAAAGACCCGAATCATCCAGCTTATTGATGAACCAATACACGTAATTTAGCTTTTGGCCTACATTTGTTATGTTACTTTTTACGTTGGTTTATATTTTCATGTTTTATGTCTACTCATATTGTCTACTTATATTAAGTAGGCTAGCCTACATACATGTATTATTTGGTCCTATACGGGGCAGTGGATTTTAATATGGGCTTCATTGCCTTTTCCACGACCCGTGGCAAGTGTGCCAAAATAATAAATAATAAATAATAGTAATAGTTGCAAATTAATGACCAAAGCAGAAAATT
Source organism: Henricia sp. BOLD:AAB3569 (assembly GCA_037783545.1). Classification (NCBI taxonomy): domain Eukaryota; kingdom Metazoa; phylum Echinodermata; class Asteroidea; order Spinulosida; family Echinasteridae; genus Henricia; species Henricia sp. BOLD:AAB3569. The sequence continues at coordinate 551,644 of JBBELK010000577.1, read as the reverse complement.
GGTGGAATAAGTGGTTTTGTCAGAAACATATGTTTGATTATGGTCGCGAAATCACGCCCCTGAGGCCGTGTCCGAATAGCCGTGGCTTCAAATTCCACACGGCACGAGTCAATAAAAGAGGCTACGTAAATGGACCGATCACTTTCCATTAACTCGCGTGTCATTTCAAGCCGTAGCCGATAAATCCGGACACGGCCTAATTTCGTTTGCGTCAAGCAAGGCTTTGCATGCATAGGCCTAGAGCGCCACCAAGAGTTTTTGCATGGCCAGTGTACGAGGGAAAAGGTCTATGTCCTTCACCACGGGGCCGGGGAAAGCTAAATGAATACAGTGACATTTTCCATTTACACACTCGGTGACCTTATTTCGAATTTTAAGAGCGTTTTCAATTTGAATTAATATTTGCCCGAGGCAATTTACCTGTCCCGATTAGATCACTAATCTTTGTGATCACAGCTCTCTCCTCTGTATTCAATATTTTGTCGTCAGCCTGCTGCATAATTCACCGTGCCATACAATCCCGTTTTTAATAAGGTTCGCTTATTGTCACGACGCAACCTTTTCAGAAATTCGTCCCTTGCTGATTCTGTTTTCTGCCGCTTAAAGGGACACACCGGCTTTGTTGGGCTATTTTGGGCTCGAAATAGACCTATTAGATATATCCTGAAGAGACGTCATCAAATTTGGCCGTATTTGAGCATTTTTCGAAAATTCAAAGTCACGTGACTTTTCGGAACCAGATTCTGGTTCCGAAAGTCACGTGGTCCTGTAAGTTAGTTGTATTTCCAGCCGTAGAAACCAGCGCGAAGTGCGAGTTGCTTTTGTCATTCGCGGTTGGTTTCTCTTCTTGTTGGAAAATAATGTCCTACGAACACTAGCCTATGTACATACCGTATCTTCCAATTTGTACACAAATCTGCCAACAGATTTCATAAGAAGGGTTTCTGGGTGTTGATATGGACGAGAGAGTCTCTTAGATTTTCGTGTCTTCGCTTCGCGTTCGCGGCTATAAATAATATCCGAAGAAAAAAATCAGCATAGGCCTATCAATTCAGGGCGCTAAAGATACCAACACGTTGCGTTCGAGTTGCTTCGTCGAGTCAGCGCTGACCTCAGGGATCATGCAAGGTGTGATGAGTCAGGGAAAACAAGGAATCAAGGTTAAACACGTGTCGACCAATATCGAACGCCACCTTTATTTACAAACACATGATACATCGCGACGGCTGGTAAAGCGTATAGCCCAACTGTTGTCTCTTTTGTTAATTTTAAACATAGTTAATTACGTGACATTTTGATAAATTTTTTTCACATCGAAAAAGTCATTGTGAAGGATGTTAGATTGCTACATTATGTAAACAGTAAGCCGGTGTTCCCTTTAATTAATAGCCTTTGGCGATTCGCACGTGCGTTAACTTCACAATGAATGAGGTGGCGTATCTATTAAAGATGTTTTCGTTTCGGCTCAATTGCTCCCAGACCGCCTGTGCTGATGTCACCTTCGCCTCAAATCGGTTCATCTGTTTACAATGGACTCGTCACCAGTCCTTTGTTTGTTCGGCTTCATGTCACGAGTGAACTTGTTTAGGGCCATTCCACAGTGAAAAATCTACTCTAGTTTTAACTTGATGCGACCTCACTAGATTTATGCGTTGGTCTTAAGGAGCTTGATAACTTTCCCCCCAGAAAATGGATTTCCTTCTAACCTAACCTTCTAATCTAGGGTAACAATCATGTAAAATATCTCCCCAAAATACTACCCATGGGAAGAAAACAGGAAATTTGCAATCTCCAATTTGGATGCGGAAGCAAAAAGGTTGGTGTAATCACTGCACTGCTTTATGGAATTACCGGATAAAATAGTTTACAAAACATCGGTGGTTTTTTACGAAATGGTAATGAGAAAAATATGACAAATGATATATTGTCAAAATTTCTAAACCCATGGGAAAACGGGTGGGTTAACAATGTGATCTGGTTACGCTCCTTTAAAACCATCTTTGATTTCTATTTTATTTAAAGATATAGTATACATGATCGGTAAACTGTTACAAATAGTTTTATCCCCCTGTGTGATTGAAGATATGCATGATTAAAACCAACCTGAGCAAAAACCAGCTCCGTACTTCGTCTAACTTTTGAGAAAACAGTCATAAAAGGGTTTGCAGTAATTTCGCCCCAAAACCACTTCGCCCTGAACCATTTCGCCCTGAACCACGGCCTGTGCACGAAGTGGTTTTGGGGCGAAGTGGTATTTGGTCGATGTAGTGTTTGGACGAAGTAATTTGGGGCGAAATGGCACTCGGGCGAAATGGCACTTGGGCGAAATGGCACTTGGGCGAAATGGTTTTGGGGCGAATTGAATGTTCGTCTCATGAGACGAAAACTAATTGTTTTACTCATTTCTCAAAGACTATAGCACTTCAGACAAAACCATTTCAGGGGAAGTTTTCTACGGTCATCATGTTTATATTGTGTAAATTAGGCGTAAATCTGTGAACATTTCTGATTTTCGAGATTACCAATGATGTATACTGCCTTTAAAAGCCTATAACTTCATAGTGTATTTCTTACATTTGCTATAATAATACATTTGAATAAGGTTTTGCGCAAACAACTCGTTCAGTAAGATTTTGGTTTACATTGCTACATACAGTGGGCCTTTAAACGAAAAAAAAGAAAATTTTTCAGAGGTGAAATGGGCCAGTTTTATCTTTAACACGAACATACCCGATGTTATAAACAAATCAATTTGAAATGCCTGCAAAGCGCCGTCATTTTCAATTTGAGCGAGGCGTCATGCTCTCTCTCGCCGGTGGGGAAAATGAAGTACGTGCCAAAGTCTTAATTCAACATGTGATCATGGGACAAACTCATTATAACATCGCCTTTTGGTGTAACCGCGTCGCAGACATAAATCTGAATTAAACATGTCTGTCGGTAAATGGATTTATATTGCGAAACAAAAGAATTGCAGAGATCTCTATTCTGTTGTTTTGGAATGGACAACATTTCGAAGTTGATAATAGAGGTTATACAGGGTGAAATTGTCTAGTCGACAGACGAAGTGCTGACATGATTGGTATCTCGAAGAATCAGAAATGTTCACAGATTTATACATAGCTTACACGATATAAACATGACGACGGCAGAAAACTTCCCCTGAAATGGTTTTGTCTGAAGTGCTATAGTCTTTGAGAAATGAGCAAATCAATTATTTCTCGTCTCGCGAGACATAAATTCAATTCGCCCCAAAACCATTTCGCCCAAGTGCCATTTCGCCCCCAAACCACTTCGCCCAAGTGCCATTTCACCCCAAATCACTTCGTCCAAAGACGAAGTATGGAGCTGGTTTTTGCTCAGGTTGGTTTTAATCATGCATATCTTCAATCACACAGGGGGATAAAACTATTTGTAACAGTTTACCAATCATGTATACTATCTTTAACTCTTTTGTTTTGTTTTGTTTTTCGTGTTGCCTGTTGTAAGCCATGTAAAAAAAAATGTGGTTGAAAACTGCAGCAGTTTGCCACATTTCCACTATGAATTCGTATGTTCTTTACTTTTCTCGTGTGTGTTTCTAAAGTGTTATGCCCTAGACAGCGCCCTCTTTGTGTGCGTTTCTGTGAAGAAATTATTTTTTCAACGTTAAAAGCCCTGCATTTTATTCATTTTTACACCAAAACGAACAGCAGTAATGTGTTCCTCAATAAAGAATCTCTCACATGCAGCAAAGACTGTTACAAATGAAGTTATTTAGCATTTGAGAGATCCTTTAACCCAGCGACAAAAATGGATTTCGTTCTAACCTAAACGTCATATTAAATACCTCACCAAAATACTATCAATGGGAAGAAAAACAGGAAATTTGCAATCTCCAATTTGGATGCGGAAGCAAAAAGATTGGTGTAATCACTGCATTGAATTCACTGGATAAATTAGTTTACAGAACATCGGCGTTTTTTTGGGAGATTTCCTTGAAAATGTACGGATTGAGAGCGCGATATTTCAGAATGGTAATGAGAAAAATATGACGAGTGATACGATCTTGACACTCCTTTAAACAAGCGAGCCAAGTAAAAAACATTTGCCACAAGCATATTCCGTTACCTCGGGAAAAGTGTTTGTCTTATCCCCCGGCACAGCTCTATAAGACCATAAATCCACTGGGGACGATATTTAAAACAATACAGATTTCGAGTAAATCGGTGTTGAGTCTTATGCAGTAAAAACGGGAATTTAGAGATCGAGTTTTCTTTAAGAGGCCGGATTATGCGCTTACAAATAGTTCTTGGGTGCACTTAGGGTGTTTTCAATGCGGTGTGTTATTTCAGAAATTGTATATAGATGTCGCCTTAAGTACGGGATTTTTCAGTAATGCATTTATTCGCGCAAACATGGTGTTAACCCTAAGACAAGTTTGTCTGTCGGCAAGTGCAAAAATCTTATGCAATTTCGAACATGCCCCCGTCCCAGTTTAAAGCTTAAAAGTCAGTCTATAGAGTATTAATTTTGCCTCATTTTTGCGTTGGTATTGTCTCGAAAGCCGTGTTTTCTGATTGGTGCATTGGATATAGATATTCATATTAGGCTTGAGCTCCATATTTTTTTGGTTTGAATAGGCCATTTTCGTAATGTATCCAAATTCATGGATGTTTCTTGTGACAATGCCTAGTGATGCATGAGCTATTTCATTCACCTGTTATTTAAATTAGATTTCTATTGTTGGAATTCATTTTGCATACATTCGTTGTTGCTAGGTATAGGACAAGCTTTGAGGTCGTTAAGAGCAACCTTTTGTTATTCAAGTATGCATGGAATTTCCACTACACTGACTATGGGTCCGTTTCCCAGTGTAGCCAGAAAACCAGACTAAATAGGACGGCGGCTTCGCATAATTTCTCGAAAGCATGGGCACAGTTTTTCATTGTTTTCTGGAACGTAGGTCTAGATGAGGTACTGAGCTGACTTATACACAGGTTGGTTTTTATCATACACATCCTCAATCACACATGGAGATAAGTTTTCCAATCCTGTATAATCTATCTTTAAAATATCACTTGCAAAATATTTTTTTGTGTGGATTCCTGGAATAAGAGCATAACATATCTAAAAAAGAGTGTTGGTAAACGAGTCTGCAGAAATGTCAGCTACATAGATGCATCAATGCTTCAGAAAACCTTCAAAATCCATGCATGTTTTTTTGTGTTAAGTGAATGATTTAAAACAAATGTGTGCGCACACACACTTTATAAACCACCTTTAGTTATTAATTAATTCCTTACAAAAAGTACCGCCTTGGACAGACTTTGAACTCATGTTTATGTTTGTTGCCATTGCTGTCAAAATTGAGTAAAATTTTGGGTCACTACATACAATGAGTGTCATTAATCGGGTGCACATGAAAACGTGATGTTGCGGGTTCGATACACGGGTATCGGTACCTGTGCCCTTGAGCAAGGCACTCAACCACAATTGCTTCATCCTTCGGAAGTAGAATTTTGGGTCATTGCAGATGATATAATAGACCAATAATGTCGTGTTTTTTTAGGTGTAACATTCACATCTTTTGGGCATTATCCCGGCTTCAGATTCACCGATTTCATTTGTCGCTCCAGCCGGGGAGATATTAAGTCATCAAGATGTCACTCGGACAAAAATCCACAAAGCAGATCCTTCAAAGTACCCCCACTTATGTCGGTATTCGACGTTCGGCCCGTTCGGCCGTCACCATCGCACAAGAAGCCGAAACATCATCCTATAATCCCACGACGCCTGGCCAAAGGATGAGTATCGTTGGCTGAGGATCCTCCTAGATTTGTGATACAGATAATGTTTTCTTTGGTCTGAAATGTTTTGAAAAACAAGAATTATAGAGAGAGAGAGAACATGACGTACAACTCAACAGCAAAGGCGATTTGGATCACAAGTCGCACTGAGCGTATTTAAAGCCCTGATACACATCATTTGCACGTATACCCAACATTCTACTTCACGAGTTGACAAGAAAAACATGACTAAAAGTGTTGATATAGCATGGGAACAAACACATTATCACATTTCTCCATGTAAAGTGGTACCTTTGTGGGACAAATTGCCAACCGAAGGTGGTTTTTAAAAACCTTGTTTAATTCATTCAAACACAAAAACCATGCATGGATTTTTAAAGGCAGTATAGGCTACATGATTGGTAATCTCGAAAATCAGAAATGTTCACAGATTTACGCCTAACTTACACAATATAAACATGATGACCGCAGAAAACTTCCCCTGAAATGGTTTTGTCTAAAGTGCTATAGTCTTGTAGAAATTAGTAAAACAAATAGTTTTCGTCTCATGAGACGAAAATTTAATTCGCCCCAAAACCATTTCGCCCAAGTGCCATTTCGCCCCCAAACCACTTTGCCCGAGTGCCATTTCGCCCCAAATCACTTCGTCCAAACACTACATCGCCCAAATACTACTTCGCCCTAAAACCACTTGGTGCACAGGCCGTGGTTCAGGGCGAAATGGTTAAGGGCGAAGTGGTTTTGGGGCGAAATTACTGCCAGCCTGTTTTCTCAAAAGTTAGACGAAGTACGGAGCTGGTTTTTGCTCAGGTTGGTTTTAATCATGCATATCTTCAATCACACAGGGGGATAAAACTATTTGTAACAGTTTACCAATCATGCACTATCTTTAAGGTGTTCTGAATTATCACTGCAACATCAATGTGGCTGAAACTTCTACAAGACAGTGGCTGCGCTCACGTTTTCGGTCATTTTTCTTTCCGTTTTGAAAATACATTTTTCTATCACGCCCTGAGTAATGCAATAAACTTCAATGTCTTCTTTTACCATATCCACTTTTAGTGGCAAAGTTTACTAAATTGACTTTTTAAATAGGTCAGCCAAAAACTCCCCAGCGGTGATGTTTGGAATTCTGAAGCGAAATTCACAAACGCTGTTGTATCGCAAAATTTGCAACAACGCGCCTACCAAAATTGCACATTCACGCGATTATAACGTTATAAGGCCAACACGATCCAATTAAAATTACAGGTTTCATGTAACAGAAATTGAATTTGTGGTTGAATTACATCAAAAAATTCAACCACAAATTGAACATCAGCTTGCACACTTCAATTGAACCCGAATCGAAAGAAATCACTCGTATGAATCGTTTTCGCCACAGAAATGACCAATTTCGAACGCAGGTGGGAACGGACAGATTACTGTTTGAGTATAGTCCCTGAGGCGAAAACTAGAACTGTTAATAAGTTTTATCTTCGCTCGGTTACATTTCTGCCCTTTCGCTTCACCGTCCTAGTTTTTGTTCTCCTGATTTTTATCACCCACGAACTCGTTTATGAAAAGCCACATGTCACCTGTCCGGCAATACCGCAAGGAGATTATTTGACTTAGCAGATTTCCGTGCGTGCATGCATGTCTGCCGAATTACGTCGGATCTGCACTGAAAAGGTATTGATACCGCAATAAAGCCCGCCGCGCACGAGAGCTATGTGCTGAGCCAAGGGTCGATTCACATGCATACTGAGCCTCTTCGCGCGTAAATTTTACGCGCGTCGCTTTAATGAGAAAAAGCGGTCTGGCGGGAATTTGGAGCGAAACGACGCACTGAAAATCACAGAATTAACCAGGGCGGAAAGTGTTTTTGTGATTCTGTGCTTTTCAGTGCGTCGCCAAATTCCCTCCAGGCTGCTTTTTCTTAAAGCGAAATTTGCCAAATAAATGCGTGTGCGTATACGCATTTATTGTACAAGTGCGCCCTCATGTGAGCAAACTGGGCCCCTAAATACCGTGGTAACATGGCTCCTTTTCCGTTCAGTATAGCCAACAAACCAGCCTAAATAGGACAATAGCTTTGCACAATTTCTTGAAAGCCCAGACAGTTTATCATTGTTTTCTCGGATCGTATAGATGAGGTATACTGCTGAGCTGACTTAAAGGGCCCTGAAATGCTCAATAACTTTATGCACAGTTTATGCTGCATATGAAGGATTACTTGTGTAGAAAGACAATACTGTTCATTTTGATCCCCCATGAATAACAAATTTCTTCACATAAATTCACAGAAAGAGGGCGCTGCTTTGGGCATGTCACTTTAGGAACACACAGCAGAAAAGCAAAGAAAAAACATAAGACTTCAAACTGGAATTGTGGAAAAATGCTGCAGTTTCCAGCCTTAGTTTTTTCATGGTTATGCAACAGGCAACATGTAAAACAAACCTAAACCGTCATGGGTTACAAAAGTTTCAGCAAGTTGGAGAAAATTGTGGAAACTTTTGTGCACAGTTGAATGATATTTTCCTATGTTTTCCTAATGTGACATCACCACTTTGCTCATGCATATGTAACTTTTCATTAGCATAACAATCAAAAACCTTGATTTTAACACCCCAAACAACTTCCAAGTAGGGTTTTTATGATTGTTAATATTAATGGACTAGTTCCATAGCACAGATTTCATTGATAAAAACACTATTTCAGGGGCCCTTTAAGCGGGCCTCCTACTGTGCGATTTTTGCCACGAATTTCCTACGAATAGGTACGATTTGGTGCGATTACCTGAGACTGTCTATAGACTCTATACACTATCGTACCAAATCGTACCTAATCGTTTGAATTTCCTGGCGAAGATCGCACAGTGGGAGGTCTGCTTTATACACAGGTTGGTTTTTATCATACACGTCATCCATCACACATGGATATAACGCCGTTTGTAAAGGTTTTCCAATCATGTAATCTTACTCTAATATATAACTTCAAGGTGAGTTTCCTATAAAGGCCCATTATATCATCTGCAATGGCCTAAAATTTTACTTGATGGGTTGACAAGAAAAAAAACTTACTCAAAGCGTCGATAGTAGCAATAACAAACATGAGGTACTTTTTGTGAGAAAGTAACAACTGAATGTGCTTAAAGATGTGTGCATGAGCACATTTTTAAACACAAAAACCATGCATGAATTTTGAAGGTTTTCTGAAGCATTGATGCATCTATGTAGCTGAAACTTCTGCAGGCTAGTTCACCAACATTCTTCTTTAGATATGTTATGCCCTTATTCCAGGAATCCGTAAAAGGTTTCATCTTACGAATGATATATTGGGCTGTTAAAACAAAACAAAGAACTCGAAATTATGATTAAATCTTGCCGGGCTCCCAGACTATTGCCCCTTGCCGAGAACTTTGCGGTTAACGCCGGAGCGACCCAATTGAAGTCTTCCTGTAGCAATTGCGCCGCGTTGACGAATTTAAACACGCAGATGTAATCGAGCTAAAAACGAATCACAAAGATTCTCACTACAAAAAAAAAAATCGGCTTTGAAGACAAATTTGTGAACGTTCCAATTAGGATAACAGACACCGTGGCCCAATTTTGGCACATCTTCATTTTGGAGATTTTAGCTGGTCGTGCAGCAACATGCAGGCGAGGGGGTTGTAGTGTGTTGATTGAATTGAACCACATTGTGTTTTGATTCGTTGAATTTGTTAAACATGTATTAATACTCCTGGCGTCGTTTTTGACATTCCCAAACAGGTTCATGGTTTCAATTGTCGAAAAGTCTATGTTCTAAAATTGTGATCTATTTTTCGGCGCCAATAGAATATTTTCTAGAAATTCAGACCTACATAGTCATAACGGTTCAAACACAACTTTACTCCATGACCTAAAGATTGTTTTGTGCATGTGTAAAATCATTCACTGACGTGTATGACCTTTTGTGGCAAGGCTGACTGCACCAGCCTCCGTAAGAGCCGCTGAGGCAGGATGCGCCTCACACGTAAAGTATTGTCCGAGACTAGTGGTTTTAGCCAGATGGCAGACTATACTAGCTGCATTGTGCCGGTAGTCTGACGGGCTAGTGGGCCAATACTCTGTGGAAAATCATAATACTGTCTTTCATTCAAGAAATAGAAAAGTTAGGAAAGAACTGAGAAGCTGACCATGGCTGCAGAACTTGTGTACAATTCATATGAGACAGGCTGAAACAATTTCTAAGTGTTTCTGCACGAAATCTTAAAATTTTCTCACTTAAAATGTTGGGTTTTTCCATCAAATCTGCACTTACCAATGCTTGATGAGTCATTTTAAAGAAAGAAATTATGATCAACTTGTAAAGTCTTACCTTGATACTAACTGTAAACTTCAATGAAGATGGAAATACCTAATACCTAAAGTGTGGTGGCGCGGACTAGTAAAAATTGAAGAGGACTAGTGAAACACTAATCTGACTAGTCATGTGGGCTACCAACAAAATCAAGTTATGCATTTGCACCATATAGCATCATAAAACCATTCTCTTTCAGAATGTACTACTATGTGTGGTCTGAAAATCCTGATATTTAATTTAAAAAATAATTTAATTTTAAAACCAATAAAACATCAATGGGGGCGTTCGAGATGCTTACCTCGTGTAACACGGGGTTTACACCGGGGGAAGCCCCCAGAAGATGCAAAACGAACGACACAGGGTCTCGCTTTGAATTCTGGGAACACGTGGTCAAAGGTTGTTGCCGGCTGGGTCTTTATAAACGCCGTTATCGTTTGACTCAGGATGAAAAATGAAGCCGGCGCCACGCACAAATAGTTGCCCTAAAGTACCAAAATAAACTTCTTCAATGCCCAGAGACATCTACTGATTCAGCAAAATGTATTTACAGCCCTATTCCCTCCTATTTTGTGTCATAAATAAGTGTTTTTCTTCGTACTCACGTCGCGATTCCAAACTGTCCGCCATGTTTTACTACTCGCGCTTATACTAGGTGACTTCATTACACCTTGCTTTACACCACAGACCCAGCCGCGAGCTCGGGCAGTGGTGGCTGCCACCGGGGCAGACTCGTGTAGCACGTGATGGCTAAAAGAACGCTCCGGTGTAAGTTGGTGTTACCCGGTGTAAGCATCTCGAACGCCCCTCATAATGGGATGAGAGAAAAACCTGGGACGCTAAAATAAAAGACAAGGGGTTTGAAACAAAATATACATTTGTTTTCTTTACTTTGTAAAAAATCCTATTCGTAAAATTAATAAATAACATTTTAAACATTTTTAAATACTTTTTTCTTTGAATTAATACGTTAAATATACTTCTTGAAAGTAACACCCGGGATTAAATAGCGTTAATTTTGATATATAATAGATATTAATCTCTATATTCTCTACAGTATATGCAACTTTTATATATGTACTGCAAAATATGTTCACACCAATTGTCTAAGGAGACAGAAGCCACTTTTAATAGTACAAACTTATAAGGAGAGTAATAGACACTTTATTATATAGAGTATAGACCGTATCGAATAGATCTTTTATAGTACAGCTTCTGTTATTATTATGAACAAAGAAACCGCCCTACAGATGGCAGCTATTAGATACGGTCCATTAGTAGTCCGGTCAATTTACGGGAAAATTGTGCCTGACCTAGAACTAATTGCATTAGAGTGCATTCCAACACATGGCTGGTATATAAAGGAATCACTCCTTAACATACTGAAAATCTAATAAAGTGGAAATGTGTGTTTTTTCCCGCCAATTCGCGGTAAATTTTGTAGGTTTTTTAACATTACATTGAGGGCGCTATTTCGTCTGTTACCCTATCAGGAATCCGTGCACATTGTGTAACAATCTTTGGGAAACACGACTTCTCGTAGCAGACGAAATATTTCCCGTCGTCTGCTATTTAAAGATGAGGCATTATAAACGAAACATACATGTTTTTGTTTCTTCACATTTCGGGGATTTTTGTTTAGTTAATGGTCAGACAACTGCCCTACCTGTTATTCCTTCTTGTAAATTGGTTTGTAATAAATTTTTGCTTGTGTGGATAAAATAGCAAAATGTTGTATTGAAAATTGTTATTTCATCTGTTTATTTCATATCATTTTGTCAATTTCCATTTGTTTTGATTTTGTTCATTTCCCAGTCGTTGACCGTGATTACGCGTTTATCTTTCGATTATACAAGAATGAATGACCGACATGACTTTGCTTGGCCACCGTAGCGACCAACCCCCTTAAAGAAAAATGTCTTTGGGTCGGTTAATCTGAACAAGTGTCAGTTGTAAACTCTACCCGCTTCTAAAATTCTGGCCGTGTCCATTATGAAGGACTATTCGCCAACTCCTACCCATTGCAAATTTTACCTTGAGGTGGTTTACCTTGGCTTGTAAATGGAAGACAAAACAGTATTATATAATGTAGAGATGATAATAAGGTCCATGCCAAAAACCTCAAAGGAAAATATATCGTAGATTTGTTTCACTTTGATTGTTTTGGTTAAAACACATGTACTTCTTGTATTGTCAATGTGCTTATTACAAAAAGAAATCCCAAAATTCGACCATCCTCTTGGAAATAAGAGCGTTTTCCTTAAGCGAGCACCTGATTTAGAGTTTTTCAGACACCGCCGTCTGCTCGCAAGTGGTCGTGATTACCATGCATGCACCTACTATTGCGAAGCATGTTACCAGACTAGTTTCTGAATTCTGAGACGCCGTCGTCTGCTCGCAAGTGGTCGTATTACTACGCATCCACTACTACGAAACATACAGACCGAGGAACGTTACCAGACTAATGATTAATTCTTAATTTTTGTCTTCAAAAACTGCTTCAAAAACACCTTTCCACTCAGAAGAAACAATTAGATTTCTCATATGTTGTTTAATGAATGTTGTGGCCTCGATTCATGTTAGAATGATTTCTATTGTAATTAGTTCTAGGTAAAATCGTAAATTGACTGGACTATAGGCAAACTTAGTACATTTTAAACTAAATCCTTGCGAGGACAAAAATGATTTATACAAATATTTAAAAAAAAAGTAAAAACAACCTTTGTAACAAATAAAAAATGAGGTAAATGGAACAAAAAGTAGTCATTATTTTCGTGACCCCGTGCACAGCAATTTCTAAACGCTAATACCAAAACACTCAAGCTCACTTAACAAAAAAGGGCACCTGAAATGATATTTTTACCAATGATTTTTATGTTATGCAACTACTGACTGTACTGCATCGAGTCATGCAGAAAAACCCTATTTGAAGCGTATTTTTGTGGTTAAAATCAACCGTCCTTTTGTTTTTATGCTTATACAAATTTACATATTTATGAGCAAAGTTGTGATGTCACAAGTTGAAAATGCTATACTCTTTTGTTTAATTTACATCAAACAGTATAGTAATATTTTCTTAAACAGAACAAATAATCCCTCTTTAGCAGCAAAGAACATCAATTATTTTGTTTAGCATAGCATTTCAGGGGCCCTTTTAAAGGGCCTCTGACATGCTAAACAACTTTTTGCCTAATCTTTGCTTCATATGATGGATTACTTGTTCAACAAGACATGCTATTGTTCGTTTGGATGTAAAATGAATAAAAGGTAGCCTTTTTCAACTTTGAAGATTTCATTGCAATAAACCACAGACAGAGGGCGCTGTTTGGAGTGCATCACGTAAGGAAGACATAAGACTTCAAGTTTGACTTGTGGCAAATTGCTGCGGTTTTCTCCCCCAGTTTTATCATGGCTTACAACAGGAAACATGTAGAACAAACTCAAACAGTCATGGATTACAAAAGTTCCAGGACGTTTGAGAAAAAGGTGGAATCTTTTGTGCACAGTTGAATGTGATTTTCCTGTGTTTGCCTCTTGTGACATCGTGACCTTGGTCATGAATATGCATATTTTCATTAGCATAAAAACTAAAAACCTTAGTTTTAACCCACAAAACAAGCTCCAAATAGGATTTTTATGATTGTAACTGAGTATATTGGTTTTATAGCATAGATGTCATTGATAAAAATCTCAAATAAGGGGCCCTTTAAACACACATATACAGGAAAGGTCGCTCGCCTATTTTTGCAGACGTTCACTCAGTTTTGACGCAACGCACAAACTCAATATTATTCGCACAAATACACGCCAAATTCATCTTAAAGTTGCACTGCCCGTGTTTGGGCCGATTTGGGCGTACAAGTTTTTAAAAAAAAAGTTAAATGGGTATTTTTCTAGAATAGAAAAAGTTATCAGCTTTCATTTGGTACCAAGAACGTAAAAATCCGTCAAGGATTAATGCCAGTCGATTAAAAACAAGAAATGATTAAAAGGCTGGTAGGTCAATTAATCGACAGGGTTATGACGTAAATGTACATGTGCGCGTACATATGAGCGTACGCGCACATGTACAACATGTGAAGCACGTTTCAAGAAAAAGGCTTGTATCTCCAATTCCCGACGTCGGAAATTTAAGTTTTTGATATTTTTCGTTACAGAGACACGTAAGCTTTCTAAATTCGTTCGCTTGTGTAAATTAATTTTTTTAATCCTTTCACCGAAACACGGGCAATGCAACTTTAACACATTAATCCAAAGAATGTTGAGATGAGCTGCATAGCAAACACAGTGCAACAAACTATCAAATTGGCGTGTCCGAACGATCAATGATGCAATTTCGGATCCACATCGCACTTTATTCTTGGGTTTCACTTTCTTGACAACCGGTTGCTATCCGCCATTGCTGTGTCCATACTATGGCACGCCAAAGCGAAAATAATTCAACACTGATAATTTAATGTTGACGCATATTTTCGCAAATGTTGCGCAAGGAAAACAAAAGGTTGGCATGACTTTTAAATGTTGATAGACTGTTTGAAACTGGCATACCGTGCTTTTGTTTTTAAAAATGTTGAGACTTGTTTTTTAGGGTTGATGGCAAAATTTCAGTGTTGAATTATTTCCGCTTTGGCGTGCCATAGTATGGACACACTAATGGCCGATATGATAGTTGTTGACGTCACGCGTATGGCACGCCAAAGCGGAAATAATTAAACACTGATAATTTTGCCGTTTCAATTCGGATAATTTATTATTCGAGTATTCTAACCAATTGTTTGATCAAATATCGAGTATTCGTTTATACGGAGTCAGTCATGATTTATTAGGTGTAAATGTCTGAATCGGCCCAACCGTGTGCACATTTAGAAAATGCATTAACAACATTTTGACCAATTTAAAAATGCATTAAGTCCGTTGTGCAAATTTAGAAATGCATTACATTCGATCAATGTACAAATGCATTAAGTCCAATCCACTGCGCACATTAGTTCGGAGCATTATCACATCTCTATTATATAGCAACCTAAGTACCTTTCGTTTGTCTCCAAATTTACTCATCAAACTTTGCAAATATTCCAATACGAAAGTCAATATTCGAATATTTGGTTATCGATCGAGTATTCGAATAATTGGCGCAACCCTCTTTGCAGTGAACTAGACTTTTACTTCGTTAGTTGACAAGAAAAACCCGACTAAAAGTGTTGATAGCAATGGTAACAAACACCACATAATGTTCTTGGGTAAAATGGTATTTTTGTGGGAGAAATTGCCAACAGAATGTGCTTTAAAAAATCGTTTGCAAATCGTTTTACCATTCATTAAACACAAAAACCATGCATGGATTTTTCAGGTTTCCTGAAATATTAACTGCATCTATGTGGCTGACATTTCTACAACGCAGTCTATCAACATTATTCTTTAGTTAAACGTATAATGCCGTTGTTCTTGGAATGCGTAACAAAATTTCATCTGCAAATGATATGGGCCTAAAGGCCCATTGTATCATTTGCAATGACCCAATTTTGTTTTTCATGAGTTGACAAGAAATACCTTACTCAAAGTGTTGATGGCAATGGTAACAAACACCACATTAATTTATTTCCGTCCAAAATGGTATTTCATGCTGGAAATTGACAATCGAAGGTGATTTTCTATAAAAAAAGACTTTTTTACCATTCACTTGTACACAAAATCCATATATAGATTTTGAAGGTTTTCTGAAGCATTGATGCAGCATCTAAGTAGCTAACATTTCTTCAGGCTAGTTTACCGATATTCTTCCTTAGATATGCTACCCTCTTATTCCACAAATCTGTAAAAGGTTTTATCGTGCAAATGATACATAGGGCCTTTAAACCACCCACATTCTCACAACGTGCATGTGCAAACAATCACGATGACATGCCTTCTTCCACACTTCACCACTTTCGTCCTTCACACCTCAATCCATTTTCATTCATTTTTCTAATGCTACGTCTGACGCCACTTGGGTCTCGATTCCTTCTCGTGGCATTTACGAGTTCGAGTACGCGTACGAACCATCTTTTCACGCCGTTCAAATCCCGCCAGGCCGAAACACAAATCATTATCGGCGTAATGTTACACGCCTATAGTGCACATCCCTGTTTTATTGGGAAAATGCGAACCTATGAGGCATATCTTTAGTAAGAGTAAAAGTGAGACGAGCTCTCTGCGGATATCCCTAAGAATGTACATGTATCTGGTATCCCTGCCTTTCATTTTGGCATTCCCAAATGACTCTCATTTGGGTGTTCCAAAATGAAAAAGGCGTCTGTATCTTTCACTGCATGTGCTATACAATGTCTCCCCAAAATATCCAGGCGCGGCCAAACCAGGCAACCTCGGAATCTGTATTCCTCAGGATCCTGATAGGGAATATATTTTCTTGAAAAATTGTCTTTATTTCCTTAAAAATCAATCAAGACAATAAAAAGTTATGTCATTGTTTGTACAGCAAAGTCACACCCTAGTTTATAAACCAGATCTGATTATTTGTCAATAAGAACTGGCCGCCCAGTTTAGGGCAAGTCACTATACTAGGCAGTCATTAATTTTAGTCAGATTTTGATGAAATAAAGACTAATTTTTCCACTAAGAAAATTTAAGAGACACGCATAGATATTTAGATGCCTGCTTTTTTGCATAGATACCTTGTATTTTAACAAACATTTTATGTATCTATGTAGCTGATATTTTTGTATTACTTTTTTAGATTATCAACAATTTTTAATATAAAATGTCGTTCCACGAATTCTCAAAAAAGAAGAAAAAAATGATCTGCCAATAATACATTCAACTACATCATCGCTAAAAGATCAATATCACCCAAAATTGCAGTCACTATTAAATATACTTACCCGAATTGCAAAATGAGGTTATTTAAGAGTGGAAAATTTAATTGTTTGTTTAGTTGTAATATACATGTATTATTAGGTTTACATATTTATAAGGTGATTGTAAGTGTATATATACAGAACAGCTGCATTCTTATTAGTATAAACCTTTTAAAACGATTGACAATTGAGTTAGAATTAATGAAATGTGTTTCGTCCTCGTTCTAAACGATTTACATTAGTTTGTTCTAGAACATACATTCGTACCCTTAAAATCTAAAGTGGGCCTGATACATTACAAAATGCTCATGTCTGTGTTTCCCGGCTGTGTTTACAATTTGTGTTGTACGTCAAGAAAAACCCCAACTTTCACTAGTAAACCGTGGCTAGTTTTTCTACTAATGAAAGGTGTTTTCCATGTAATAGAGCACTAAAGTGACAACGTCACCATTTGTGTGTTGCAATGGTTATTGAGTCCACACTAAAACAAGTGAACTGTTTCCCTGCGCTTTAGCAACAGACCTTTCAGATTACCAGCGAAAGTTCAGCCCCACTTACAATGGCAACTGACGTCACACTTTAGTAGTCTATTGCTAAAAGCGCATGGGAACGGTTCACTGGTTTTAGGGTACATTGACCCAGTAAACTTGGCATGAATTTTCGTTTCTGTACTCACTAGACCGTTTTTGTAACGTATCAAAATCCATGGATGTTTCTTGTGACATTGCCTTGTGATGAGCTATTTCATTCACCTGTTACTTTAAATTCGATTTCTATGGTTGGAATTAATTTTGCATACATTAGTTGTTGCTAGGTAGAACAAGCCACGGACAAGCTTTGTGGTCGTTAATAGCAACCTTTTGTTATTAAAGTATGCAAGGAATTTGTCAGGAGTCTAAAAGTTGTTTGTGGGGTACCGTGGCCGAGTGGATTTAGGTCGTTGATTCGTAACAGTGAAAACTTGATGTTGCGGGTTCAATACTTGGCAGGGGAGTCAGGTTGGCGTAGCGGCTCTTTCCACGCCTTCCACCAATGTGGCCCTGGTTCGAATCCCGTCCAGGTTCGAATCCCGTCCGGGTCAGTATGTGGATTGGGTTCTCAGTCCCTGCCTGATTCCGTGGGTTTTCCCCCATACACGGTGGTGTGTGGGGCTTTCCCCCCACATCTAAAACTGAGAATTTCTTCCTGTTCCATAGTACTTCGTGGCCATGCTGAAGAACCTCCTAAGGTGGCTACAGGGCAACGACTTAAGTCGGCTAATCTCAGCAACCAGATCCCCTTAGGGGATCATACGAAAGAAGAAGAATACTTGGCAGTAGTACTTGTGCCCTTGAGCAAGGCACTAAACCACAATTGCTCCATCCTTCGGAAGGGATGTAAAGCCGTTGGTCCAGTGTGTTGTGTAACACATTCTTTCGTGAAGAGTAAGGTGATTACCCGGTGTCTCTGGCCGTCGGCAGCCAATGTTTAGGTGGAAGATACTTGTAAGATTGATTCAGCCTACGGGCTGAGATTTGAAGTTCATTAAAAACCTATTAAATAAATCCCCTTATTTATTTGACCGAAAGACTAAACCTAGTCGTACGAATGCGTCCACTTCGGACAGAATTAGCTGACGTGATGCCCGGCTTTGAAGACGACAGGCGGCAACAAAGAGCCTTCCTGTACTTAGAGCTCATCATGTACATGACATATGGATTGCAACACGAATTCGCGATTGCAGCAAAATAGTGGATCTTTCGCAGCACTTCTAAGAACCGGTTCTCCAACGGCACCCCGCCTCCTAAAATATGCCAGAAACGGTAGGCATAGTAGGGCATCCAAAAAACGGCGAAAGACACTGTTATTAGAATAAACATGGCGGCGCGGTTGCGCCGGATCCGAAACTGTTTGAGGAGAGAGCGATTGACTTGTTCACCGGAGAACTTCCTGGTGCTCTGCAGGAGCTTGATAATAACTAGGATATTGGTGTATGCGATAATAATCAGTGGGATGATGTAGAGGAGACAGACCCAAAAGGCCACGTAGACCTTGGCTGCCATTGTCTCAGCAGGCGGAGAGCAGTAGGTCAAGAACCCGAAGACACTGCTCTCTTCCCCCGATATGAAAGTAGCCGGCACCGCTACCGCTAGAGCTATCACCCACTCCGCTACCACCAGCACAGCGGTGAAGTTACGCTCACCCTTCTTCATCACAATCCCAAGAAATCTGCCCAAACTGAAAGCCGTGATCGAGTACACGCAAATCCCCATGGCCAAAGTCTCCCCGAACCGGTACGCCTTGCACGCAGCGTTTCCAAACTGCCAATGGGGATGGATCTCATGTTCGATCTTAATCGGCGCCGTGAGTAAAATAAACAACAAATCTCCGATCGCCAGTTGGACAATCAAGACGTTAATCTGGGATTTACGCAGATCCGGATTAAGTAGGATTACCACGATGATACTGGCGTTGCCCAGTAATCCCAGAATGGATATGATGGCGTAGATGTAGACTGACACCCAGTCGCATCCTAATCCGTCAAATGTGATATTCCCGGAGTAGTTCCCGTAATCGCTGTAAGAATAACTGGCTCCTTCCGACATCTTGTTTTTCGTTTAGTGGAGATTTCACATTATCCAACCGGCAAACAAAACCTGCATTTGGAACAAAAAATAATGAAATGCCATTAATTCTTTGCTGAATCTGTAATATATATTCAGCATGTGACAAACCGGGCTTGCCCCTATACCTCAACCACTCTTCCCTTTTGTTAACGCACCAACGCCCCTAAAACCTGAGAGGAATTCCTATAAAATTCCTCGGATGAAGGAACAATGGAGGGGGAGGTACCCTCTGTCACATATCGTGCTAGCTGCATATGATCTGTAAAGTTTTATAGACCACGGCTAGTGTACTGACGTACTTCTTTTCACACGCACACTTATCCACTTGACCAGATCAAACTAAATGTTTGTTGCTTCGTGGTGCAAGCGACATATGTGAAACACAGAATCAATACCGTGTACACCGTGGAAGAGAAGGGCATAAAGCAACCAGATTGTTGGTTGCGTCCAAAAGAGTACTATAAAGTGTAAACGTCACCCTTTGTGTGTTGCCAATGTTACTGGGTCTACACTACAACCAGCAAACTGTTTCCCTGCGCTTTATGAATGGATGCTTTAGGCTACCAGCGATTGTTTAAACCCAGTCTACCCGGGCAACTGACGTCACACTTTAGTAGTCTATCTCACCTCTCTGGTAGGCCTAATTTTGCGTTTTTGAAAGTGGGGCAAGGCAGTGACGTTAACAGCTAAGAAAACAGCACTTTCTAGATACCCTTTGGCCATGCAAACATAAAATGTTTAGATTCGAGCCCAGAGGCTCGGAATGATGGATCGATCGCGAAATACGATCTTCGAGACATTTCGTCGCGGTCACGTCCTGTTTCGCTTTGGTGGCCGAATTAGTTGGTTCCATCCGAGCGTTAATGTGTCCCATGACGCAACGAGCTTCTAATTAAAGACGAGCACATTGTTTCCGTTCCGAGACAGTCAACAAACGAACCTTGCCCGAAATTGATTGACGACTTTTCTGTCTTAACGGGACGGTGATGTTCACGTTCTGAACGCATGATCACGGCTTCCAACGTGTGCAAGTAGCCTTCGTAAACTCAAGAAGGTTTAATTAGGAAATGTCAGGTTTAGTTTTGGAGTTTGATGTGACTTTTGTATATCCGTGTACCTGACACGATTTGCATTATTGGACATCAGCGCACCGACACGATGTGCCGCTACTACATGTACCTGAAGCGCAGCTACAATACAGATATATTCCTGTATTTGAAAACTGTTACAAATTTAAAGGCGTTATCTCCGGGCCGTGTGTGATTGAGGATGTGTATGATAAAAACCAACCTGTGTATAAGTCACCTCAGTACCTCATCTACATTCCGAGAAAACAATGAAAAACTGTGTGCGTGCTTTCAGAAAATTGCGCGAAGCCACTGTCCTATTTAGGCTGGTTCCCTGGCTATACTGCACAGAAACCGAAGCTATAATATATCACGGTCATCAGGGGCCTATATAGTTTCGTTTACATGAGGGCGCCCTTGTAAATTGTGTGTGTGCACATGCATTTTTATATAAATTCATCTTCAGTTATTGTTTTCTTATAAAAAGGTATCTCGGACTAAATCATTGCATTGTACAGTTGGAACCACTTCTGTCTTCCATTTTGATTAAGGGTTTCCGGTCAAATGGTTGATTAAAGGTTTAGGACATTGTTAATCTTGTATACGGACTTTAAACTTCACTTGATTTGCAATTTTGACTCAAGATGACGAAGCCTTGAAGGAGGTACTATTTTGGAAGTGAGAGAAAACCCTGGGGAAATATCCCAGACAAATTCACAAGATCAAGTATACGAACTGAAAACCCAATGGACATTTACGTCCGGGAATCGAACCCGGGACGCCCGAGGCGAAACGCGGGGAAAGAACCACTATACGCCAACCCGACCGACCTAATTCCTTGTGGTGGCAAAAACACTATACCAAGCATGTATGCAGCACCTATAGTTGTAGTTATCTTACTGCCCTACTTTATTATTATAATACAAATTTTGAGAGGATATCCTCAACGTGATATGTACACTCGTGTCCCAAATCGAGGTATCAAGTGTCAGTTTTTGTTCTACCCAACCAACGTCCATATAGTGATCCTTCTTGCAAAAATTGTAAATTTACCCCGGATCTTCCGAAAATCAATCAATGTTGGCCGAAGCAAAACGCATTTTCTTTCGTACAACTTGGAGTGGCCGGCTGCTCATCTTCACGTAGACGTATCACATGACACTTCAGTTCTTGAAGAACACAAAATCCCTAACGTATACCGGCTCGTCAGGAGTATGCGTGCATCGCTCAAGGGGACCGAGAGTCCCGAAGACGCACAAAGACACACAAACGTTGTAATCACAAGATCAGATGACACGTCGAGTGATACCCTCAATACAAGATACTGTAAACATGTTTTGAGATGTAGAATGTAGAATGGCGTAAGGACTGTTACGCAGCTTATTAGGCAGAGTAATTGTTTATCTTGGTACAATTTTGTTAAGTTCTATTTCTGATACGTTTCTATATTGGGAACTTAAGAGAGGACCTTCTGAGTGAGATGTTTTATTTTGAGAAACTTGTCTGATTAGGACCCTGTCCAATTGTGGGGACCCTGTCCGAGTGAGGACTTGTCCAAGTGAGGACCTTATTCCAAACGAGGACCTTATTCCAACGAGGACCTTATTCCAACTGAGGACATTGTCCAAATGATGATTCTGTCCAAACGAGAACTCTATTCAAATAAGGGTCATATCCGAAAAGAGAACCATCTCAAAACGAGGACCACATTCAACCGAGGACCTTGTCTGAACGAGGAACGTTTCTATACGAGAATAGCGTCCATGTGAGGACCTTGCCCAAGTGAGGTCCATATTCAAATGAGAATCTTGTTGGAACGAGAACCTAAATAAAAACCTTGTCCAAGCGAAGACTTTGTCCCAAATGAGGACTGTCTCAAAGTAGGAGCTTGTCCAAGTGAGGACCTTGCACAAGCGAGGACCTTGCACAAGCGAGGACCTCATCCAAGCGAGGACCTTGCCTTAAATAAGGATTTTGTCCTAAATGAAGATCTTGTCCTAAATGAGGACCCTGTCCCAAGTGAGGACCCTATCCCAAGTGAGGACCCTGTCCCAAGTGAGGACCCTGCCCCAAGTGAGGACCATGTCCCAAGTGAGGACCTTGTGCAAGAGAGAACATCGTCCAATAAATGACTTTACCTTACATGAGGACTTTGTCCGAAATAATGAAGAACTCTGTCGAAATAGCGAGGACCTTGCCCAAGTGAAGACTTTGTCCAAGCGAGGACCTTGCCCAAGTGAAGACATTGTCCAAAGTGAGGATCGTGCCCAAATGAGAACTATTCCACTGCGAATACTTCCGTTATTCCATTCAGTCAATGACAGTGACAAAGGCAAAATCAAGTCGCGACGGTGCACCTGCACCTTTTTCTTGAAGCAATCGAGTTCCAAATGCATATTGAGAGTGTTTTCCCCTCCGCCCCCAGCAAAACCTAATATATTGATGTCACAATCATTGTGCGCGACGGACTCGCGGACGCACTTGCATGTGAGGTTGTTTAAAAATAGATATTTGTTTATACACATATCGACGTGCAGCCCTTTCCATAAGCCACAGTTGAACTGGCTTGGTAATGAATGCGTGTATCTTGTGTCAATATTTTTAACAAACTGGGTAGCGGGGTTTCTTTAATATACTTTGAAGGACAAAACAACTCATTTTAACTCTGACAATTGTCATTTCTTGATCCGGAAAGGGGTCGTTTTTTGACTCGAAAAGGGGTCGTTTCTTGACCCGGAAAATTGTTATTTCCTGACCGAGAAGGGGTCATTTTTGATCCGGAAAATGGACCTGAAAAAGGTTATCAAGTTTGACCCAGAAATTCTTGACCTGGAAAAGGTAATTTCTTGGCCTTCAAAAGAGCCGTTAATTCTGGGCCCTGAAAATGGTAAATTCTTGAATCGGAAAATGGTTATATTTTGACCCAAAAAATTGGAATTTCATGACTCGAAAAAGGGTAATTTTCTGACCCGAATAAGAGTCATTTCTTGGCCCGGAAAAGGGTCATTTCTTGGCCTTGTATAAAGGGTTTTGACCAAGAAAATTGTAATTTCTTGACTGGGAAAATGGTAATTTCTTGACCCCAAAATGGTAATTTCCTGACCTCGAAAATAGTAATCCTTTAAACCAGAACGGCGTCATTTCTTGACCCGGAAAATGTTAATTTCTTGACCCGAATAACGTCATTTTGTGACATAGAAAGAACTCATCTTCATATGGTATTAGATCTTCATCACTAGAAATTTAGATTAAAAAAGGAAAGAAATTTCATTGTCAAGTGAATGCAGTTCAAGATTTGGGAAAACAGGAAAAACAAATTTACCCAATTACTCAAAATTTCCTCTTTGCTCCCCCTTTTTTTGTAATAATGCCTATTTTGAAGTGGCAGCGAAAGTCACTGCGACCGTAGACCGGGCGACGCCACCAGGGCCTCTCGAGTATTCCCCGGGTTGACATGCGTTCGAGTGAGTGCGGCCGTCGAAGGTTTGACGCGTGGTCTTTGAAGTTCTTATGCAACGTAATGGATCTTATAGAGCATTTGCAAACAGTCGGAAATGAAATGCCCGGAGTACATTGTGTAACTACAGCTTTTAGGGTGTATGTATCAAGCGGCAAACATCGTGTGAACATTCCGAGTTATTTTGCGTCGAGTACTGCCGTTTTACGTTATAAATCCCCCCCGGGGGACTTTCGGAAAAGACGGCCGTTTCCGCCTCTGAGCATGTTTTTAAAGGGATACAATTATTTAAAGGCACAATGTATCATTTGCAAGATGATAACTTCTTACAGATTCCTAGAATAAGGGCATAACATATCTGAAGATGAATTTTAGATTGCAGAAATGTTAGCTACATAGATGCATCGATGCTTCAGAAAACCTTTAAAATCAATGCAAGGATTTTGTGTAAAGTGAATGGCAAAAAATGTGTAATTAAAAAAAACAACTTCGGTTGCTAATACAGAAAGTACCATCTTTGACAGAAATAACTTCATGTGGTGTTTGTTACCATTGCTGTAAACACTTTAAAGGCAGTATACATGATTGGTATCTCGAAAATCAGAAATGTTCACAGATTTACGCCTAACTTACACAAATAAACATGATGACTGTAGAAAACTTCCCCTGAAATGGTTTTGTCTGAAGTGCTATAGTCTTTGAGAAATGAGTAAAACAATGATTTTTCGTCTAATTAGACAGAAAATTCAATTCTCCCCCAAACCACTTCGCACGAGTGCCATTTCGCCCCAAATTACTTTGTCCAAACACTACATCGCCCAAATGCTACTTCGCCCCAAAACCACTTCGTGCACAGGCCGTGGTTCAGGGCAAATTAGTTTTAGGGCGAAATGACTGCAAATCCTTTTTTGACTGTTTTCTCAAACGTTAGACGAAGTACGGAGCTGGTTTTTGCTCACTGCAGGTTGGTTTTAATCATGCATATCTTCAATTACACAGGGGGATAAAACTATTTGTAACAGTTTACCAATCATGTATACTACCTTTAAGTTAATTTTTTTCTTGTCAACTCATAAACTAAAAGTTTGGCTTGCCTCATACAAAACGGAAACAAATCTTGCAAATAAGTGAAAACAAATAGGCTTTGGTGAATCTTTTATGGAGTCGATTTAATTTATTCCGAGTTGGGAATCGGAATCATAATCCAGGCTGTCTTTTGGAGGAACCGATTCCCATTTAGATCCAAACGCATTCTTGTCAACAGTGGCTCATTGGGTCTATAGACCCTTTCTACCGGCGGCCATGACAGGGGGCAGGTTTTCATATTTAAATGATGTGACAATAGATCTACAAAGTGCCTACTCATGCATGACAATGTGACTGCCCCTTGTCATGGCCGCCCAATTTCAAATGATATAGTCGAATATTTGGGCCGTGCTCTAATTATTTGCCCTGAAATTACCTACGAGTCTATTGATAGTGATGAAGCCGTCTACGTATGGTGTTTGTCATTCAGCCGTGCGTCAAAGAGCAATTATACAAAGTCGTGAATCTACCCGTTATTTTTCGCGCCAAAAATTACTTTCACGCTATCTTTGCGGCTCGTCTGCTGCGCGTTTAATTCGTCAAAGAAATATTTAGTCTGGGGAGTATCACCACAAGACCTTGTTGGCACATGCACGGGTAAGAAACTCCATCTTCAGCAAATGAGCGGCAAATTGGTCATAAACCGAAAAATAAACCTGCGAAAACGGACACCGAAGTGTTATACGGAAGCTTTGAAGAATAAGTAATATCTCTCGGGTCGTAATTTGCTGAGTTCTTGCAGTAATTATACGCCGGCCTTGCGTTCCAAAGCACCGCGTTTGATTTCCGCGACGTCTGGTGGGGATCATTTCCCCGGCCGGAAGGGTTATCACTTGTCGCTTCTAAAGAATTATTGTGATTAAAAATCAGTCAAAGATTTGTTTTCCGAAATTGGGCCTCAACGGAATCGCAAGTGCCAACATGTCAAAGGCAAGTCGGAGCCACAAGTTGTGATGAAAAGTTTCCCCGCACATTGGGATCATGAGGTGTCTTTGTTCGCTATAGTAAAAGTTGAGCTGTTTTCAAAAGTGTATATTAAGTAAGCTTGGAGTTTGTCAAACTAACTCAAGATAATATACTTGGCTATTCGGCATAATAGGAGACTTTTGAGGCACTTGGTGGCAGCAGACACGGTCGGTCCCACGTGATCAGTCCACTTTTGTTTGCGTCATTTTGGGTGTGCGCAATGTAGCGCAAGAGTGTCACGAAACTCATGTGCACGGGACCGTTATGCTTGCGTCTCAAAATTTCCCATTAAGTTGCTATCCGCCCGTGTTCGAATCCTATTTTAGTTAAAGGTAGAACACATGATTGGTAAACCGTTATGCAAATCGGTTATCCGTTATCTCCCTGTGTGATTGAAGATATGCATTATTAAAACTAACCTGAGTAAAAGTCAGCTCCGTACTTGGTCTAACTTTTGAGAAAACAGTCAAAAAAGCTTCCCAGTCACTTCGCCCTGAACCACTTCGCCCTGAACCACTTCGCCCTGAACCATGCACTTCGCCCTGAACCACTTCGCCCTGAACCACTTCGCCCTGAACCATGGCATGTGTACGAAGTGCTGTTTGGGCGAAGTGATGCAGGGCGAGGTGGTTTTGGGGCGAAGTAAATTTTCGTCTCATGAGACGAAAATTAATTGTTTTACTCATTTCTCAAAGACTATAGCACTTCAGACAAAACCATTTCAGGGGACGTTTTCTATACCATCATCATGTTGATATTGTGTAAGTTATGTGTAAATCTGTGGACATTTCTGATTTTCGAGATACCAATCATGTGTTCTACCTTGAAAGATAGAGGATTAAAAAAAAACCTGCGTGAGAATGTGTGATAAAAACCTGCGTGTGTATACGTCAGCTCAGTACCTCATCTTCGTTCCGAGAAAAACTGTGTCCATACTTTCAAGAAATTGTGCAAAGCAACGGTCCTATTTAGGCTGGTTGCCTGGCTATACTGCACGTCAATTTCCTCTATTTTACATTTCAAAATGGCGCCAATTTCCAGGGTTAACTTTCCCTCGTGTTATTGCAAGTGCGGCAAAATCAACATAAGAAACTAATAACGCCGTTTAATAAGCTCCAAGACGTTTCACGATCAAATCTGCTTTAGAACTGAAAAGAAGACTTTACGAAGTAACACCGATGAATTGTTGAGATGGCCTGGATAGATTTCTATAGTTCTCATTGACAAAGATGACAATCGCATCAAAAACATTCTCCGCCTATTGGTCATTCGTCAGTAAGTGTCTATTTTTGTGTCCCGCCACTTTTTTATAAGCGGTAAAATAATCTTTAACATAATTCTCATTATTTGCAGTGGTACAAATTCTTGAAAACAATGGACAAAGTGCTTATATTTTACGATGAACCTTCAGAACCCCCAAAAAACGCCTGTCCCGGTCGTACCTCCCAAAATGGCCACATCGCTGTATAATGTGTAAAGTAGGCAACTTGAAAAGGTAAACATACTACTGAAAGACAAGTGTAGTTCGTCTCCTCCAAATGCAACGTTAACAAATTCATCATTTCCACCATAACTGCATGAAATCTGACATTTTATGAGTCAAAAAACGTGTCCCGGCATTTTTGGTCATCTCCGTCACGATATTTTGGAGCATCATATCTGATAGAGAACTGACCATGAACAAGACTTGCATTAGTCCATCGGATACCTCAGAGCGTATAGAGCATGAAATAATTCATTTAAGACAAGTGCAACTCGTAATAGCCGAAAAATGTTAGACTTTCTCAAAAAATTACAATATCACCTTTATTCAACGTCATCTCTTTATAACATATCTTATTTGTGTTTTTAATCTAAAAAGAATTCATGAAAACGATCAGAATTGTGCAAACCTCCAAGCTTGTGTGGTGTTTGGGCTTCAAACAGAATGTGGATGGTGTTATAAAAGTTTAATTGTTTATTTAGTCATATCCATCACAGTCAGTTCCGTCATTTATTTGCCGTGACGGAGATGATTTTTTTGGCATTTTGGGTCATCTCCGTCACGATATTTTGGAGCGTCATATCTGATTTGTTTTGGCATTTTCATTTGTCAATAATGGCAATAAAATGAGGACAATAAGTTGTCTTATATTCTGTTCAAAGCCCTCTGTTCACTAATTGTTATTCTATGTTTAAACTTTAAATTTTGTTGTTTCAATTTACTCAGCTTCCGAAGTCATTGTCATTTCGGTCACAAACGTGTGACGGATATGATTTTGGCAATTGTTTCCTATGCTACAACACTGAAAAATTAATGTTAATGAAATTAAATAAAACTCCCCTAAAGATTGTGCCGAACGTTAATTATAGTGGTTGTGTACCTTAATGGTCATGTTCCACTAAAAATAATGGATTTCTTAAGGCCAAAAATAGACACTTACTGAAGAATGTCCCCTGTGCGTTTACGCTCCCTGGGCTCAAATTACAGCGAACGCATGCTCTAGTTTTTTCTTCTTTTTTTTCCACTGCCCACTCTACTGCGGATAATGCAATTCCCGCGGCTCAATTTGGCAAATTTCTCTGCATTGCGAAGTTGGCGCAGTGTCGAATTCGTTCCGTTTAGTGTAGCATAATTTCCCCGCCTTTTAACTTGCTGCGGGCTGTATGCTGCAATTTTCGTCTGACAACTCGATACGCATCGAAAATGTATATTACGCCCGGTCACACGCCAGTCAAATGTTCGTGACATTTTGTAGATATAGACCTATTGTGACAGTTTTTGTGTAGCGCATTTTCAGTTTTGGGTTCCCTATATTAAAGGAGCGTGTGTAGATCACATTTTTCAGCACCCCCCATTTTTCCCATGGGTGTTGATATTTTAATACCATATTTTCCTTTGTCACATTTTTCTCATTACCATTCTGAAATTTCGCGGATTTCAAGGATATCGTCAACAAACCACCGATGTTTTGTAAACTAATTTATCCGTTTACATAAAGCAGTGCAGTATAATTACATTAACCTTTTTGCTTCCACATCCAAATTGGAGATTGTAAATTTCATGTTTTCTTCCCGTGGATTTTGGGGAGGTAATTTATATGATTGTTTGGTTAGAACGAAATCCATTTTTCTTGAAAAATATGCCTATGAACACGCTCCTTTAACTCATGTGCACTACGCACATATTCTTGGGTTTCACTTTCTTGACAACCGGTTGCTATCCGCCATTACTGTGTCCATACTATGGCACGCCAAAGCACGTCATCATAATCCTCTAAATGATTGCTCCTGCAGTCTCTAATAAATACTCGTGGCATACATCTTCCATCCTCATTATCAGTTCCGTTGGCCTCTTCTTGGGGAAGTTCCAGTATCTGCCGCGCGTCCATATCAAGTTTCTTCGTCAACTGCTTGGTTTGAAATGACGCTGAACGCCTGCAAAACTACCCCATACCCATGTTTAAGAATGTCCATTGTTCGTTAAGGACAGGCGTTTAATGTGACGTATTATTTTGTCCGCGTGTAACAATGAAACTGCTTCGTAGTGGACGACTTAAGTTTAGCGCACGTTTTAGACGGTCTTCATCTGATCTGTACGCGTACAACAGAAAAACACCTTTCGTAGTTACGGCCCATGATCTTTATATCATAGCCTGAGCTTTTAAGCTGTTTATTTTTATTTCGAATTTGAGATTCACTCTGTAATTTGAAAAGAAACTGAAACATTCGTTGTTGCATATTAAGTTACAGTCTGAGATTTCTTGCACTTTAGAAAATACACCATGAAAAGGTTATTTTAAGCACAGGATTAACACATGGATGTGTTCAAATCCCCAGAGATTATGTCCACATAAAAAGCCCCGTAGCTATGTGTTTGTCTCGAACGTCAAAACAGCGAATTGTTGAATGAATTTCACTTGCAATGGAACATGATCTCAAACTCCGTTATTTACTTTTCTCCTGACCTCGAACAAACAGTCTCAAGTTTAAAATCCTGTCAAATGCTGGAAAGTTCAGGCAACAACACAAGTATTTATTTCGAAGTAAAGGCATTTAGAATAAGAAAATACTTAAAGCCAGCTAGGGGTCCTATGGGCGCTGATAATGCCCGAGCCGGCATTAATAAATACCTTTTTGTGTAAATCGGTAAAACTCACCAAAATTTGATTTTTGTTGTGCCATGTTTTGCATTCACTTTCCTACACCCACAGTATCAACACCGTACCGCGTTCGTACAACTGCTAGCTGTGCGTGACGTTGTTTTTGTTTGATCGCGCGCGTTACGCGTAACGCAGGCGTGTTGCGCGCGCACGCACACGACTGGATATGAGTGCACAATTTGCTTTCGGGCGCGTGCAGTTTCTCTGTGCATGTGCGTGTACCGTATACGCGCTGAATAGGGCACGAACGCGGGACAGCCGGCCGGGCAATAGGGAGGTTTCGCAAGCGCACGGATACGGATAGCGCGACGGATAGCGCGGTTTTGTGACGTCATATGCGTCTTGCTATCCGCTACGCGTTTGCACGGCACGGATATCGAGCTCGCTATGCGTAAGCACAAAACGCGTAGCGAAATCTCGAATTTCTAGTATTTTTCCTCATCTTTCGTTCCGTTTACGCATACAGCTTGAAAAAGTATGAATTATGAATGTCCAGGAACTTTTTGTACGCTTCAAAGCTTTGAAACGAAAGTAAAATTAGTATCAATGCCGTGTTATGCCGGGTAGTTTTCCTGCTGTCGGAAATAGACTACTTTTAGCTAACATGCTGTAGTTTGGGAGTTGCGAAACCACATAAATGCCACTAACGGTTACGGGTAGCTAAACGTATGCCTACGCGTATCCGTCGGCTTGCGAAACCTCCCTATTATCACTATTCTTAATCGCTAATTTAAGACTGCCCACGTGACGTGCTCTCAGCTAATAGTGATGCGTAAACTGTCTAAGGTTTATGAATGAATAGTAAAACAATCGTTTCTTTCAGTTGGCAATTTCTCCCACAAAGGTACCATTTTACACAGTGTAAATCGTGTGGTGTTTGTTACCATTGCTATCAACACTTTTTACAGTCGGATTTTTCTTGTCAACTCATGAAGTAACATTTTGGGTCACTGTAAATTATGTAATGGGGCTTTCAAATTTGTCCATGTTTTTGTTTCCACGATCGAACATAACGTATGCATGACGCGTCGCCGCCCCGTGTTATTGCCCGCGATACATGGGCTCCGCTTCGCGTCACGCGATGTGAAAAACAACCCCGACGTTTCGGCCTTTGCGACCGCCTCAATGTTTGTCCAGCGACCAAGAGGTGAATACGGGAATTGCATAATGAAGTTCGGGACACACCGAAATCCTGTTTTACCGCGCAGAAACAAACGAAACTGCTCTCACCTATAGGAGCTGAAGTCACGTGAATTGCAATTTATTTACCAAAATTGTCAAATTTATGTTCCAAATTTCCACCCACGACATTCATCGTAAATAAACAAGCAGCTTAAATTTGTTTGTATCGCGTATATCGTGTGTTGCCTCTGAAAACTGAAACGACACGGTTTTACTCACACACAAATCTTCGCGATGTTTACGTTGCCACTTGGGATCTAGCGCTGAACCATCTCTCGAGAAGGATTCCACAGATCACAGATCTCGATCAGGGCGTGCGCGAGGTGAACGAGTTCACCTTGGATATGCGCCAATCTGGATCCGTCCAAAACAAACACGCCCTCAGTGCGAATCCACCCTTATTATAAAACGGAAGATATTTTGAGGAAAAACACTTCGTCTTCGCCAAATGTTTCATTTAATCCTTCCTGCTGGCTTTTTAAACTGTTCCAAGCCCCGCCTGAGGTACCTAATCCCTGACTTTTTATTTGTTTTGAAAAATTGTTTTCGAAGTCAGACACGACTGACTGTTGTTCTGTTCAGTGTTTAGATGTTGTACGTGTTTCTTATGAAAAAATCTAAGGAGTATACCACTGTGCCGTATAGCTCAGCTGGTATAGAGTACCTACTTGGTCTGTCAGAGGTATTGGGGAAAACCTGAGGGAGTATACCACTGTGCATGCCCCATTATAGCTCAGTTGGTAGAGCATCTGCCTCGTGTGTCAGAGGTCTTGTCGAAAACCTGAGGGGGTATACCACTGTGCCTCATAGCTCAACTGGTATAGCATGCATATGCTCAGAGAGTCGGAGGTCTTGGGAAAAAAAACTTGAGGGAGTATGTGCCTCATAGCACAGCTGGTAGAGCATCTGCCCGGTGTGTCAGAGGTCTTGGGGAAAACCCGAGGGGGTATACCATAGCTCAGCTGGTAGATTATCTGCCTGGTGTGTTAGAGGTCTTGGGGAAACCTGATGGGGTATACCACTGTGCCTCATAGCTCAGCTGGCAGAGCATCTGCCCAGTATGTCGAGGTCTTGAGGAAAATCTGAGGGAGTGTACCACTGTGGGGGAGCAGGGGGGGGGGGGGGGGGGGGGGGGGGGGGGGGGAGGGGGGGGGGGGTGCAATTGACCGGTGCATAACGGGTAAGTCGCAAAGTTAACGTGTTTCTGTTTATTTTCGCCAAAACACGGCCTGGCGCCCATAAAGTGTTGACACTAAAACACTCTCCTAATACGACACAGTAACCGTGCCCCGTTTAAAACCCTGGAATCGTCAGTGTCTTTTGTGCAATGTAAAAACACTACTTGAGCACGTGCGGCGCGCGTGGTCGCGCGTGCTGCACCTGTAGGGCAAAGTTCCTTCAGCCTTTGTTGACATTTTGCAACGTGTCTATTTAATTCTTTCCTGTACACGTACACAAGTAAAGCACACAACCTTTCTAAACTAGATTTGCCGAAGTCCGTAAGATCCAAAGTAC
Organism: Henricia sp. BOLD:AAB3569; assembly: GCA_037783545.1. Classification (NCBI taxonomy): domain Eukaryota; kingdom Metazoa; phylum Echinodermata; class Asteroidea; order Spinulosida; family Echinasteridae; genus Henricia; species Henricia sp. BOLD:AAB3569. Next base: position 518,657 of record JBBELK010000577.1, on the reverse strand, counting down.
TTGTATCTTTGCGAAAGAGCACGTTCTACTATATAGGTGAACGACATCTGGGTTAAAGGCACAGGCTCGTCAACAATGCGCGCGCGCCAAACTTGTGCCACAAAATACGCAGCTCCATAGCAAAGACATGAAGCCGCGTATTTTGTGGCACGAATTTGGCGCGCGCGCATTGCTGACGAGCCTGTGCCTTTAAGGGGCGTTCACATATGGGAGTTCACACTATCGCGGAAAAATCACACTGTTCCATTGGTTTGTACACAAACTGGTTTGCCGCTTGTGCGCGGCCTATCGCGACGCGCAAAATGTTTTGAGCTGGGTCAAAGTTCAAAATTGTTGAACTTTGACCGCGGTGCGCTGACCTTTCCAACGCGCAGCCAATGAGGTATCAGAGAAGCCCCAAGCTACCAGAGTGGAATTTTCTATTTTGGAATAATCGGCGATTGGGAGCTCATGCAATGCGGTGAGCGCAGCGCGAAAGTGTGATTTTTCCGCGATAGTGGGTATCCGCCTTATCGCAGAAAAATGCCTTTGCGCGCGGCAGTTCCATAGGTTTGTATAGGAGCCCATTTGCCGCTTGTGCGCGGCTTGTCGCGACGCGCAAAACGTTTTGGGCTGGGTCGAAGTTCAAATTTATTGAACTTTGACCGCGGTGCGGTGACCTTTCTAATGCGCAGCCAATGAGGTATCAGAGGAGACCCTAGTTATCGAGGTTGAATTTTCTATTTTGGAAAGATCGGCGAGTGGGACCTCATGCAATGCGGTGAGCGCAGCGCGGCAGTGTGATTTTTCCGCGATATAGTGTGAACTCCCCTTCAGTGTCAAGGAACGCAGAAAACGCGTGGTCAGTAATACTAAAAATCCAACCAACATTTTGTTCAGGATTTACTTTGTAATTTGCCGAGATATATCGCACAGATGTCTCACGTAGGCCTATATACGGGGCCGTAATTAGGAATTTCATTCGGATTACGCTTCAAGGCAAGCCCGTATGCAGAATTTCCAAACTCCACAAATTTTAATTAACCGTTTAACCGTTTAATCGACCGAAAAACCTTACTCAAATGGAACATAGAAGTGGTTCCAACTGTCCAATGTAGTAATTCCGCCTGAGATGATATCTTTTAATACGAAAACGATACTTGAAGATGAATTTATATAAAAGCGTGTGCACGCACATTTATTTACAAGGGCGCCCTCATGTGAATGAAACTGAGCCCCTTGACCATCGTGGCATTATGGCTCCGTTGTTTGTGGAATATAAACCATGGAACGAGCCTAAATAGAACGGTGGTCTCGCATAATTTCTTGAAAGCACAAACTCGGTTTTTCGTTGTTTTTTTAGGGACGTACCGGTACAGAGATGAGGTACTAATCTGCATGGCTTACACACAGGTTGGTTTTTATCATACACATCCTCAATTACACATGGAGATAATGCCGCTTGTAACAGTTTTCCAATCATGTAATGTATCTTTAATCCTGTATGATCATGCAGTATACTACAAAAGTACACGAAATTATATCTCTGTATGTACAATGACTTTGATCTTCTCTTCGAAAAAAAAAGGAATACCTTTAGATATCGTTTTTTTAAGGAGATCGGCAATAAATACATGTAGTGTGACAACACAAAAATCCTTTGTATAAATTTCCCACATATAAGTTACGTAACAAGGACACCAACATTGTCACAAAGCATGTGTCCTTATGGGAAATCATCCTTTTGCGTGTACCATTTGCATAATGGCTGGTGCCCTAAATTCTTTACTTAAAGTTTACATACAGTGCTTTTATTGCTACGTGGTACCGTACACGCCATTGCCTAGCAATCAACAGTCTGGTTAGATTGGTTCCCGATCTCTATAGATTGGTTCGCTTATTGCGAAAATATAGGGATCGGTAAAGGCAGCCATGACGGGAAGAATTCTGCCCGCCACGTGGTTATTATTATTTTTATATTTTTAGTAAGTGCGCAGATTTTGCATTGACATTTGTAACTTGGCCGTGCGTGTCGAACATATCCAATTATGTAAATAAAGTACATTGCCTAAAGCAAAGGGCTTGGCCAATTTTTAGATATAAAAAACACAATGCGCACGCGCAAAGACGACCAATTACAGATCAAGATGAAGCGCCCTTTACCTGTCCTTATATTCTCCTGTGTGGAATATGTGGACGGGAACCAGTCTACAGTCTGGTTGCTTTATGCCATTCTGTCCTGCGGTGAACACAGTATTGATACTGTACTTCACACCTGCCGCGTGTACCACATAGCAACAACAATTAGTCTGGTCAAGTGGATCCTAAGTATGCATGTGAAAGTACGTAGGACTTAGCACACCGGACGCTATTCACAGTTTTTAAAAGGTATGTCGTTGCAATATTTGTTGTCATTCTTGGGCTTAAGTGATCCCCATCTAAAACTCAGCAGTCATGGAGAGCTCAGTTTGCCAAAAAATATATAGGTAAACTTGGAAATCAGCCATGCCACTATGAGCAACTAACAATGGAAATTGGGCACAAACCATTGTTATTAACAATGGTGTGCCCAAGTTATATTGCTCTATGGTTGTTCATAGTGTGCTTGCAACATATCATTTCCCTCATTATAACTTACCGTGGCCGAACGGTTTGGGTCAATTGACTCGCAAACGTCTGGTGGAAACACCATATGGTTGTGGGTATACGACACCGCTCGAAGTACTTTCGCCCTTGAGCTAGGCGCTTAACCCCAATTGCTTCATCCTTCGGACGGGATGTAAAGCCGTAAGTCTAATGGGTGTGTAATGCACTTAAAACAAATCCGAGAGCATTCATTCTAAAAAAGAAGGGGATTTCCCTGGCGTTTCTGACTTGGCTGTCAAAGGCGCCACCCTTCTCTGTAACTCGATGTTTTTTAAAGATAGTATACATGATTGGTAAACTGTTACAAATAGTTTTATCTCCCTGTGTGATTGAAGATATGCATTTGCATTTGGGCGATGTAGTGTTTGGCGAAGTGATTTGGGACGAAATGGCACTCGGACGAAGTGGTTTGGGGCCGAAATGGCACTTGTGCGAAATGGTTTTGGGGCGAATTACATTTTCGTCTCGTGAGACAAACAATAATTGTTTTACTCATTTCTCAACGACTATAGCACTTTAGACAAAACCATTTCAGGGGAAGTTTTCTACGGTCATCATGTTAATATTGTGTAAGTATAGGCGTAAATCTGTGAACGTTTCTGATTTTCAAGATACCAAACATGTATAGGCTACTAACTGCCTTTAATAGTCGGTTCCTGATACATGTATAGTTGCAAAGTGCTTTGAGAATATTTGTCTAAGATTCGACATGCACTATATAAAAACTAGCTACATGTATTATTAGTTATTACCACCCCCTTCTACTTTATGTGAACTGTCACTAAATATAGCTATGAAATAATGAAGGACAGTATAGACTTGAATTCGTGTAAACTTCTGTCATGCCGAATCGTGCCCAAAACAAATTAATGTTAAATCTAAATCGATTGTAACATCAAACTTCCGTATATACACGTACACGTACATAGAAGCGTTTAATATTACCTCCTCGGCCCTTTTGTTGTGAACAATTCCTATTTTAGATGAAGGTAACAGAAAAATGATTTAAGACCCCAGCGGCATAATATATAAACGGATTGAAGGTTATACGTTTTCGTACAAGTACAATGCGAATACAAAAATACAAAAGAATCTCAGCAACTCAATTTCTTTTGATGATCATGCTCCGTGAAAACAAAAACATACACGAATCAAGGATATCTGTCATATCTGGTACTGACAATTACAGCATATCTGGTCAGGTGGACCCCAAAAAGATACAGTATAATAATTAAACACTCACCTGTCTCACGCCAAAGTTAATATTCCCGTAGATAAAACATCTAACGCCAGTTAACACCAGGCTCTGTGAAAGTTTTGAACACGCAGAAAAGCGCGGAATCTTCACAGAATCGTCGAAAATATCCTGTTTGTCCGAGGCCACGAGATTGCGAAGCAATTACTGTTCTACTAATTAGCTTCTTTTGCGAAGCCACTGCGATTCTGCGTGTTTCACGGAACACGCCTGTTACGTCTGACGCCGATATTGCCTCTGAAGCTCTCGAGAAAGTCTGTCTCCCCGGTCATTCAAGTCTTGACGGGGTATTTATTTTTGACTCGGTGAAACAAACACGCTCCATCGAAGTATCTGTCCTCAGGAACAAAATTCAAGTTGTGACGTTCGTTCACTTGACAGCATTATATAAACAAGAGCACCATCTACACGTATAGTAATAGTATGGACTCTATAGCGCGCGGGCTTTGATTGGCTACTGACTGACATGCGCACTGGCACCTATAGTAGCCCTGAAGCCTTGTATGTTCGTGGGAAATGATGGGCCGGGATTTATGGGGAAGCCAAACGTTTGTTGTGAGATTAGTGTAAGGATTTCCGAAAACCTTCCAGGAACTTTGATCTCATAACTTGACTGACTGATTTGCCAAATTTTCAGATGAAGGGAGCCCTTAAAGCGAGCTTTTTAGTGAAGAATGCTTAATAAGAATAGCAAATCAAATGGGCTACAATACATTCTTCTCTCAAAGAAATAACAAAAATTGATTGGTCCTTTATGTAAGACTATGTCCTTTAACATTTATATTAGGCCTGTTACAATTCGAAAACGTGTAGTTTACTATTCGAATAATATGCGACCGTGCCAAATATCCGAGTATTCGAATAATCGGTCTACAATGAAGTACGGAAATGCTGTTCATGAATAAATGTACAGAGATAATCAACATTCAATGTATTGTATCATGAGTTTTTTAAACGTTGCTATAGGAACGAAATTCAGGCAAAACGTACGTGTATAGAGAAAAATATTCTTTCAATTGTTTCGTCAGAAATAAATATTATAGCTGTTTTAGCTCTCTACTACAGCATGACATTCTGTTATCGTCTGCGAACACATGTGCACGGTTGACCGCCATTGTTTTGACAATGAGTCACGAACAACATTTTGCCAATCCGTGCGTGACGAATTTAGTGCGTGCTTAAAGGACGTGTGAAATAGGGTTTTTATTACATAAAATAATAGTAGAGGATGTGTTTTACACATTTCGTTCAATTTCAGAGAATTTGATAGTTGCGTTTTGGTGTAATTGCACATTTTCTATTTTTATGTTAATGAGAATTTCCATATTCATGAGCAAAGCCGTGATGTCATCTCAGGAAAAACAGAGGAATTCTCCATAGACTTGTGTACAAAAGTTAATGTCATTTTCAGTGGCTTCTTGATATCATGAACTATATAAGTTTGCTGAGTTTGTTTAGTATGTCATTTGCAACAACCCTAACAAGTTTGTTTGGGTCAAAAATGGATCAATGGGCTACTGCTACTGTTTGAAATGTAATGTTCTTTCTTTGTTTTTCCACTGTGGGTTCCCTCCATGACCAGCAACAAACAGCGCCCTCGCCTGACAAGACATTTTTGAAGTAGAGAAAATGTCACTTCTTTTTGAAATGAAAACAAATTTGAGTTTGCCCCTTTGTCTGCAACACTTTGATCTTTTGATTTCTGTATAAAAACAGCTGGGTGATAATTTTTACCTCACAAAACCTTTAAAACACATATACACGCACACACAGAAAGGTGCAGTCATACAGAACAACTTGACAGATACGGAAAATATGTCTTAACGCGCGCTAACTCAAACCACGCTTGAACGCGTTTCTTATATAAGTTAACCGTTCGTCAAGCGGGAATGAGTTTTATTTTTCATTAGTTTCAAAACAATCGTATACCAATCCATGCATGGCTACGTAAATTATATTGGAGTCAGATTACAGCGTTATCTCCATGTGTGATCGGGGATGTGTATGATAAAAACCAACCTGTATAAGTCAGCTCAGTACCTCATCTACGTTCCGAGAAAACAATGAAAGTCTGTGTCGTGCTTCAAGAAATTGGGCTTAGCCACTGTCCTATTTAGACTGGTTCCTTGGGTATACTGCACGGATAACGGAGACATAAGACCACGGTAGTCAGGGGCGTGGTTTTGTTCACATGAGGGCGCCCTTGTAAAATAATACGTGTGTACACAAATTTATATACATTCATCATCATTGATCGTTTTCTTATAAAAATATATTATCTCGAGCGGAATCATTGCATTGGACAGTTGGAACCACTTCTGTCTTTCATTTTGCACGCTGTGGCTTGTTCACGTAGCGCGTGGTACTGGCGGCTCAAATAGGAGAATTTTGAGACGCTTGGTGGCAGCAAACAAACCGGCCATCTTTCATTGTCTACGTCATACTGAGCATGCGATGCCATCACGCGATTCAAAAGTCTCCCTTTACATAATTACTTTCCGTCCGGCGAAAGATTCAACAACCTTGGCGTAAAGCCAATTTCTAATCAATTGAGTTTACACTAAAAAACCTTTCCCCAAACCAAATTGTTTGTAAAGTTAATTTAAGATTTCTTTGAAAAGGTTTGGATTATATATAACACTTCTGTTGAGTGGTGGGGTGGGGACGGTGAGGGGAAAGAATCCCTGACACATGTAAATATTAGTCTAAATATTGTGTATCCGAACCTTTTCTAATCAAATACGAAAATCCAGCGCGATTTCTGTACGATCGTATCTTTGATATCTAATTTCGTTTGGTCTGAATAGCCAACCTTCGCCATTGTATACTATTCTCAAGCATGTTAAACTAATCACTAATCTGGGATCAGCCGGACCCACGGGGGAAATCAAGTTAAGCATCGATACACGATCACCTCGGCGAATTCGATTTAGATGCTAAGCGACTCTGGGTTCAAAAGCAGCTAAACAATTGTCGTGTAGAGCCTGTTAGAAAATCCGTGGACTGTATATTGATGATTTGTGTCCGGTGTTCTTTGAGCCAAATTGGTTGCGGCCATGGTTCAAAATATAAGGAACGCAAAACATACCCTGACTGAAAGGCTGAGAGATGTAACATTTTATCGGTCAGTAACGTGTAAACACATCCTGTGGCAAGGCTGACTGCACCAGCCTCTGTAAGAGCCGCTGAGGCAGGGTGCGCCACTCTGTCTGAAGTGCCTTCCCGAGCTCCTGCACTTTTAGCGCTGTTTATGAGACGCGCGGGGATCCATATGTCAGTCATGCCATATACAGGTTTTCTCAGGTTAAAAATCCAACGAAATCGGTTTTCTGGGAGCCTTCAAACTGCAGGATTCTCCCCAAAACAGAAAATGCCAGCTCAGCTGGTAGTACATCTGCCCGGTATGTCAGAGGTCTTGGGGAAATACTAAGGGAGACTTAATACCACTGTGCCTCATAGCTCAGCTGATAGAGCATCTGCCCGGTATGTCAGAGGTCTTGGGGAAAACCTAATGGAGACTTAATACCACTGTGCCTCATAGCTCAGCTGGTAGAGCATCTGCCCGGTATGTCAGAGGTCTTGGGGAAAAACCTGAGGGTGTATACCACTGTACCTTGTACCTCAGCTGGTAGAGCATCTGCCTGGTGTATCAGAGGTCTTGGGGAAACCTGAGGAAGTATACCACTGTGTCTCATGGCTCAGCTGATAGAGCATCTACCTGGTGTATCAGATGTTTTGAGGAAAACATGAGGGAGTATACCACTGTGCCTCATAGCTCAGAAAAGTCACTTTGAGGATAAGTCACTCAGCTTTCAGTTAATAAACCTCCGCCAGAAAAATGGTGTTTGTTACATTTGCCATAAACACATTGAGTAAGGGTTTTCTTAATGTCAACCCATTAACTAAACGTTTGGTTCATTACATTTACAAATGATACAATTTCTAAGAATATTACTCTGTGTGGTTCATTGACCTGTGATTATGAATCGAGATGTGATAAATGTCACTCGTGTGCTATAATTACCGCCTCGCCTCCCATTAAAGATGTTGACACACGACCATTGGCTTGTTTTCGCCTCCCTAAACATGTTAAAGTATATCCCAGCCCAGGGCGAGGTTTTTTAATGCCGTATCCGCGCATTCAATACCCGGGGTTAAAGGCAGAAATCCTATACAATTCGCTTACTTGAGCTCGATGGTGTGTTTTGATTTGTGCAGGGCGAAAATGCCCTGAACGACTGCGCGGGTTTCGCTTAAAGCCCCAGTACATCGTTTGCAGTTACCGACAAATTCGACTAAAAGTGTTGATAGCAATGGTAACAAACACCACGCGGTTTTTTTCGTGTAAAATGGTACTTTTGTAGAAGAATTAAAGATGGGGTTTTTGAAAAAGTTGTTGTTGACAGCTTTTTTTACCATAATTCATTTAACACAAAAAACATGCATGGATTTTTCAGGTTTTCTGAAGTATTACTGCATCAAGCTGAAATTTCTACAAGGCAGTTTTCTCGAGTGGAAATAACGCCGTTTTTAACGCAGTTTACCAATCGGGTACTATATACTCTATCTTTAAAAAAGGAGTCTTTAGGAGTGTTGTGTTCGGGACTTTTTGTCAAGCGTGCTTGCCATGCTAATGGTTCAAGTCGTTAAATCAGGAATAGTAGAGGCATCACCCCAGGGTTAGTTTGGAAACTCGAACGCAAGAGCACTTAAAGTGCCTCATAAGAAGTGGTTCTTTTTATTTTCGTAACGTTCTGTGTCTACACCCCGCCGGGCGCAAACGGGCGTACCATTACGGATGCCGTGCACGGACACACCCGCTTGCGTTCCGACACTTGCCGTAAAAAATCACTTTCTTTGACACATTGAATTATTGAAAGATCACGTTTTTCCCTGGATGCACGGTCATTAATACCCTTTACTTTAATATCTTGCCGTCACTTCTTTTCGCCGGAAAGAGAAAATGAAATATTAAACAGAGAAACTAATTAGGACATGACACCATCGTGTCTAGTCAAATAACCCCTGGACCTTTTGGAGCGTCGAGTTTGGAAAATTGGACCTTATTCTCGAACAAAACTGTGGGGGAAACTCACGGAATCAAGCAGGTACTAAAAACTCAATCCACGTGCTAACCCAGACAGGATTCGAACCAAGGCCATAGAGGTGGAAGGCAAGTACCACTACGCCAACCAGATTCCCTGACAACTGTACAGAATTTCAGTTAAAGTTGCATTGCCCGTGTTTCGGTGAAAGGATTAAAAAAATTAATTTACACAAGCGAACGAATTTAGAAAGCTTACGTGTCTCTGTAACGAAAAATATCAAAAACTTAAATTTCCGACGTCGGGAATTGGAGATACAAGCCTTTTTCTTGAAACGTGCTTCACATGTTGTACATGTGCGCGTACGCTCATGTGTACATAGTATGTGTACAATGTACACATGTACGCGCACATGTACATTTACGTCATAACCCTGTCGATTAATTGACCTGCCAGCCTTTTAATCATTTCTTGTTTTTAATCGACTGGCATTAATCCTTGACGGATTTTTACGTTCTTGGTACTAAATGAAAGCTGATAACATTTTCTATTCTAGAAAAATACCTATTTAACTTTAAAAAACAAATTTGACGCCCAAATCGGCCCAAACACGGGCAGTGCAACTTTAAAACATAAAAACCAAAAAGTAACAAAACAGAACAGAACAAAAACCCAAACAACAGAACACCATTTGAAATAATACCCAAATTTACTTGGTATGGTATGGTATGGTTTATTTCCTGGTCTTGGCGGGGTGTTTCAAATATTCGTTTTCAGTTGATCGGGTGTGGCTTGCGTCATGCACTCTGTGGCGCACATCATATAATATACTGCGTGTGCGTGCGATCCATAAAAATGCATCGCGTTGGAACACGCACACGCAGTACACAGCGCCCATGCATTTTGGACCGCGTAGATGCGAACCAAAAATAAGTAAATCGTTTGCAAACGATCTAAATAATTTCATCTTTACGGATTATTTTCTGGTAAAATTATATCATTTTGAGCGGAAACCTTTCATTGGGTAGTTGCTGTTAATTCAATCTTTACTTTCAGAACTTTTCCCCTGTAAACTCGTCGATTACTTTTCGGGATCATTGCAAATGATACACTGGCCTTTAAAGGCATACATCATTGGTAATCTCGAATATCAGAAATGTTCACAGATTTACGCCTAACTTACACAATATAAACATGATGACCGTAGAAAACTTCCCCTGAAATGGTTTTGTCTTAAGTGCTATAGTCTTTGAGAAATGAGTAAAACAATTATTTTTTGTCTCATGAGACGAAAATTCAATTCGCCCCAAAATCATTTCTCCCAAGTGCCATTTCGCCCCAAACCACTTTGCCCGAGTGCCATTTCGCCCCAAATTACTTCGTCCAAACACTACATCGCCCAAATGCCACTTCGCCCCAAAACCACTTCGTGCACAGGCCTTGGTTCAGGCCGAAATGGTTCAGGGCGAAGTGGTTTTGGGGCGAAATTACTGCAAACTCTTTTTGTTTACTGATGGAATGGAGCGGCGGGTTCGAATCGTGTTTTTAATTTTTGATCTTGCGAGGTTCTCGTATTTTTTGCACTTGAATTCTTTCATGGAGGCAATAAAAGTTAGACGAAGTACGGAGCTGGTTTTTGCTCAGGTTGGTTTTAATCATGCATATCTTCAATCACACAGGGGGATAAAACTATTGGTAACAGTTTACCAATCATGTATATTTTCTTTAAAAACAATAGCTGATGAATAAGGTGGCGACCCCACGAACCCGGCGGCCACGCCGACACCTACATTATGCAGCCGAACACCGACAATAAGAACACTGTTAATACAAAATAATGCCGATGACAAGAAAACCTTAGGTTCCAAGTCCTTTGTTTTCATGACTAGTAATACAATATTTCTGTCACAAGGTTGTTCACGAAGTCCCAAAGAACTTTTATTGTCAGTGTTCGGCTGTAATTTATTGGTATGACAATCGGTGTTTTGTTTTTGTTTTTGATGATTTGACAAGAAAAAACAAAACTTACTCAAAGTGTTGATAGCAATGGTAACAAACACCACATGAATTTATTTCTGTCCAAGATGATACCTGGTGGTTTTAAAAATGTGTGCGCACACACACGTTTTTACCATTCACTCAACACAAAAACCATGCATGGATTTCAAAGGTTTGTTCAAGCATTGATGCATCTATGTAGCTGACATTTCTGCAGGCTAGTTTACCAACATTCTTCTTTAGATATATGCCATGCCGTTATTCTAAAAACTTTCATCTTGTAAAAGTTAATGATACCTCGGGCCTTTAAATATCGTCGGCGTCCGGCGTTCGCAACCGAACAGCGACCCTTCAAGACGCCACAACCCACCCCCTTAGGAAATGGAACTCCCTCCGGACGGCGCGTTAACTGTAAGGGGAAAGTTGCACCGAGTCACTGGGCCGGAAAATCTTGTATATTGGGCTTTTAATATTAATGGAGGGTACGGGGCAACCTATCAATCGACACACCTGCTCCTATGGGTTATAGCTCGCGGCTCGGTCGTTTTGAGACCTCGGCAGAGCAGCGTCTCTAACGCGATATTTGCTATAGTACTGACCCTTTTCACGGGCGGCCATGACAGGTGCAGTCACATTGTCACCGTTCGTTATGCACGACTAGGCATCATTTAAAGAAGCGTGCCGAGATCACATTTTTTAGCTCCCTATTTTTCCCATTGGTGTTGAGATTTTGATACCATATCATTTGTCATATTTGTCTTATTACCATTCTGAAATTTCGCCCTATCAATCCTTTTTTTTTTTTTCAAGGATATCGTCAAAAAAACTACCGATGTTTGGTAAACTAATTTATCTGGTTCCATAAGGCAGTGTAGTGATAATACACCAACCTTTTTTGCTTCCGGGCGCATCCAAATTGGAAATTGGAAATTTCCTGTTTTCTTCCCATGGATATTGTTTTGGGGATTTCATAGCCTATTGTTTGGTTAGAACTAAATCCATTTTCAGGCGTGGTGGTTCTTTCCCTGCCTTTCACCTCTGGCGTCCTGGGTTCGATTCCTGGGCGTGTATGTGGATTGGGTTTGCAGTCACTACTTGACCGAGTGGGTTTTCCCCAGGAGATTTCGCAGGGGTTTTTCCTCCCACCTCTAAAACTGCACCTCCTTCTTCGTAATCTCAAGTTCGTAATAAAGTAGAATTGAAGCTACTACCACATATGCAGCACGATATGTGGTAGAGGGCATAACATCCCTACCATTGTTCCCTCATTGTGTCTCAAACATCCAAGGAATTTCCAAGGAATTCCTTTCCGTTTTTAAGTGGAGTTGGTGCGTTAACAAAAGGGAAGAGTGTGTTGAGGTATAGGGGCGTTAGGGGGGAGTCCCTTTGCCACATATCGTGCTGGGTATATACTACCATATAGGCCTAATTGTTGACATAAAGGGTCTTAGTGACCGAAGATGCCATAAAATTAACAACTACACAGTTAACACTGCGCTGCACTGAGCAAATCGTTGCACCTTTTCAACAGTACATAACAGTAATAATTATGTTGGTTGAGCACAATCCTTTATCAAATTGTCCACCAGAGCTCTTTTACCTTGAACAATGATAGGATGATTGATTTTCTGCGTTAAAAACCCCTGGAATAAATGGCATTTGTTTTGCACACAAACATATGGAGGCCTGCCGGGCAGTGTGGGTTTGCCATGGAATATCTGGGTCTATCTTTCAACGGGGCTTGAAGGTGACTCACCACGTTTTTAGCTCGGTGTGAAAAATGTTTCGACTCATGCTGTGAAAGAGTGAAGTTTAAAAATGTTGGCCTGAAAACTTAAGAGTAATTTTAAAAAATAAATGTACCCAGGTGTGTTTCTCGTAATACTTTATGTAAATAAACGAAATTAATTTGTGTATTTACCTTCACGACAACTTCTGTTATCCTTATAGATTTCTTTGTAGCTGTTCCCTCTTCTATACAAGTTAAAAAGTCCAAAATCTCCACCTGGCTCGATTATGTAAAGGCACATTAAACAGAACACCTGTGCAATGAATGAGAACAAATTAATTACATCGTATCAAATTGTTTCGCACCCCGCACCCCAAATTAATTTTAAGAGCAATATATTTGAAAATGTTTGTATAAAAATTATATGTCTATAACCTCGGCTTCGCAGCGGGAGAAAAATAACCAGGTGTTCGGTGCTTATTTTCAAAACAATTCCCTTGCCGTGAAATTGGAGTAAGTAGCCTTAGAAGTCGTTCTTGTTCAAACAAAAGCGATTGAGGCTATCGGCCAACATGTCAGATTTACAAAATTGGTGATGAAGTTAATCCCATGTAGCAAGGCGTGTAATGTGTGACCCAAAAATAACATGGAAATTGTGATAGGGTTGGGTGACGTTGTTTTGCCCGTAACGCTTTGAAGAATTTTGCACAAAACTGTCTTGGGAAAATGATAAACGAATTTCAAATTGTCATCGAAAACGAGTGCTTTTTTTGTGATAACATTTGCACATGAAAAGACGCGTGACGTTATACAATGGCTCAGCATCTGAAACGAGGCTGTCAGTTATAATTTGCGCCATATAGCTTAAATTCAATTTCACAAAACTCGACTTAGCTGCGCACGGTTCAAATTTTCTCTTGATCACTTATATTTTTAGGACGAGGATGATTCAAATTTTTGTCAACGACTATTTGAAGCTTACATTTGGTCATAACATGTCATACATAAAACATACGCGTATCAGGAGCTGTGTCCGGAGGGCCAATCTCATTTTTGAAAAATAATTTGGATTTTTATACTTTTTATTTGAATATAAAATTGCATTGATAAATTCCAATATAAAACGTTCCAAAACCGGTGGCGAAAAAAAAAATAAACGAAACGTTTTGGAACAAACATACAAATTTAAATTTTCCCTGACGACAGTAGTTAATAAGTTGCTACTTTTACCACCATAAAGGAATTTAAGGAAATGTTTCTAAAACACCGAGTGCTAAAAATAGCCTACGAGAACCTCGCAAGATCGAAAATTAAAAACACGATTCGAACCCGCCGCTCCATTCCATCAAACACGACGCTCAAGTGGTGTAGTGGTCATAGTTCTTGCGCAAGAAAACCAGAGGTCGTGCGTGCACACCTCCCTTAAAACGCCCACGTACCTTTATTGCAATATTTCGGAACGCGCGAGTGTTGATAAACTGCATATGACGTTGAAAAAATATTATTTTTGACGTAGTCCCTAACATAAGATGTACCATCTGCCAATAAAATGTTTTCAAGTAGATTTTCAAGAGAGCATAAAATTGCACTTATGTTCGGAATGTTGAAAACGCGATGTCACGTCAGTTAGGTTGATCAACAGACCGTTTCCTTGTGGGATGTTCTTCAGCGCGCTTAAAGGTACTCCGAAAACGTTGTTGTTGTTAATGCATAGTTCCGACCTGTCAATCAAGCCGAACCCGCCGACCAATCACAACAGAGCTAGCAGACAGCGCCCACATAGGTCAAAGTGCATTGCCTCACAACAAATTGATAGCGATTTTCTGCCGATACGTTGTATGCGGTGTTCCGGGTGATTTTTTTGGTTTCAAGGCCGGGCGTTTCGCTGTTCAAAGGTAAGAAAGCGATTTGTTATGAATATATGACATCTCTGTATCACTGGCCTTTTACTAAGTGCGTGCTACGGTAACTGTCGACCCTGAAACATGAATACCTTTGAGCTTTCTCCAATGAATCTGTGCTTTCTGTTGAAAGTCCCATTGGTTTGTGCAGTGTGTGTCGCCATTTTGACGATAGCGTGTGAGGCATAGCAACAATATCCCAGGGGGCGGGGTTAACTGGGCAATCTCGGAACTATGCATTGTATGGCATCTTCGGCAACTCAGGCCTTTATTTATGTATTTATTTATTTATTCACCACATACAACAGCGGAAGGACCGCCAATTACAGGAATGGGATCAATTAACATATATATTTGAATAACTATCAACTTCTAAGTTGAATCAGAAAATAATGCTCTGGGATCTTTAAAGTGCGTTACTGAAACCTTACATCCCTTCCGAAGGACGGAACAAGTGTGATTAAGTGCCTTGCTCAAGAGCACAAGTGCCACAACCCATCACGGCCCGGAATCGAACCCACATGGCACAGAAACTTGAGTTCGACGCACTAGACCGCTCGGCCATAACACCCAACTATATACGATATTACCTTTAACTGTACTTTATTATCAACTTGAGATGACGAAGAAGGAGATGCAGTTTTAGAAGTGGGAGAAAAACCCCCAGAGAAATCTCCTGGGGTGAAAACCCAAGCGGTCAAGTGTGGGTTTGCCTTAGGATAAACCCTTCTTTTATAAAAAGATTACTATAAGTGAGGTTACTGGGTCTACACTAAGACCAATTAACTGTTTCCCTGCGCTTTAGCTATGGACGTTTCAGATTACCAGCGAATGTTTAGACCCAGTTATCCTGGTAACTGACGTCACACATTAGTATGGCCTCTTCGCATAGACTTAAAGGTATAGAGTACATCATTTGCAGTGACCCCATTTTTTATTCACGAGTTGACAAGAAAGACCTGACCAAAAGTGTTAATAACAATGGTACCAAACACCACATGATTTTATTTCAGACCAAAATGGTATTTTGTGTGAGAAATTAACAAGTTAGGTGGGTTTTTTATATTAAAAAAAGGCCTTTGCGAAATACTTTTTAACAGAAATGTTACTGAACCTATGTGGCTGAAATTTCTACAGGGCAGAATTATCAACATGGACTTCTAATCACGAGTGGAAATAACGCCACTTTTAACAGTTTACCGATCATGTGTTTTACCTTTAAAGGCCCTATGTATCATTTGCAAGATTTTTTTCTTTTTACAAATTCGTGTAATAAGAGTGTAACATATCTAAGGAAGAATGTTGGTAAACTAGCCTGAAGAAATGTTAGCTACTTAGATGCATCAATGCTTCAGAAAACCTTGGAAATCTGTATATGGATTTTGTGTACAATTGAAAAGTAAAAAAGTCCCGTGCACGGGACATTTTGAGAAAATCACCTTCGGTTGTCAATTTCCAGCATGAAATACCATTTTGGACGGAAATAAATTCATGTGGTGTTTGTTACCATTCCTATCAACACTTTGAGGATAGTTTTTCTTGTCAACTCATGAAAAACAAATGACACAATGGGCCTTTAAAGCCCCGTTATATCATTTGCAATTGAAACTTTTCTACGAATGTTATGAACAACAGCATTAACACATAACTAAAGAATTATGTCGTTAAACTGCGTATAGAAATTGTTTTTTGTGTTGAATGAAAGCACCTTCAGTTGGCAATTTCTCCCACAAAGGTACCATTTTACTATTACCATTGCTATCAACACTTTTAATCGGGCTTTTCCTGTCAACTCATCAGGTAACATTTTGGGTCACTGCAAATAATGTATTAAATGGCCCCTTATTTGGGATTTTTATCAATGAAATCTATGCTATAAAACCAAATATACTGAGTTACATATACAAATCCTTTTTGGAGCTTGTTTTGGGGGTTAAAACAAAGGTTTTTAGTTTTTATGCTAATGAAAATATGCATATTCATGACCAAGGTCATGATGTCACAAGAGGTAAACACAGGAAAATCACATTCAACTGCGCACAAAAGATTCCACCTTTTTTCTCAAACGTCCTGGAACTTTTGTAATCCATGACTGTTTGAGTTTGTTCTACATGTTTCCTGTTGTAAGCCATGACGAAACTGGGGGAGAAAACTGCAGTAATTTGCCACAAGTCCAACTTGAAGTCTTATGTTTTTTCTTAACTTTTCCCTTCTGTCTTCCTTCTGTCTTTTCCCCTCTGTCTGTGGTTTATTGCAATGAAATCTTCAAAGTTGAAAAAGGCTACCTTTTATTGATTTTACATCCAAACGAACAATAGTGTGTCTTGCTGAACAAGTAATCCTTCATATGAAGTAAAGATAGGCAGAAAGTTGTTTAGCATGTCATAGGCCCACACGCGATACACCTTCAACTCGCAGTGTCCGAAGCACGTACATCTCCCCTCGATCGACTTGTCATTTTCGGAAGTCCGATAGCAGTCGGATCCAATCCTAAGGACGTGTCAGATAGCTGTACGGGGTCCTGCAACACTTCGCTGTGGTGGTGGCCTAGTGTGATTTTCGTATGGTTTGAAGTTTCCTTCTAACTAAACAAATTATCGGATGAGGACTGTCAGATATACTGACATTTTGTTTGGCATCAAGGTTTTATCACAGTTTGAGTTTATAGGACATGTATTTTATTTTGTGACAGGGAACATAAACATTTTGATTCTAAGGTGTGACGTCAGTTGCCATGGCAATTGGGTCTAAACATTTGCTGGTAATCTGAAACGTTCATTGCTAAAGCGCAGGGAAACAGTTCACTGGTTTGTCACATATACAAAGGGTGACATTTTGACGTTTTCACTAAATTAGTTGAGCCTGCTCTCTTTGTTGTCCCGGCCGCGTAATTTTTTTTACACCACTGCGAGGGGAAAATGAGGGGTTTTGTACCTTTTTAGCGTCTTGAGAGGAGACTATATAATAGGTTAGGGTTTAGGGTTGGTTATTTTAAAGGAATTTAGGGTTTTGAATGCGGTCGGTTTGCAACCAGCTTCGTGGTCTGGTTAGAAAAGAGTTCGACTTGCAATCATAAGGTTCGAATCTCAGTGTTGTTTGAGATTTTTCGAAATTTCTCGGTTACTTCTTTTTCTCTAATAGTGAGAGTAAGAGTTCTGGATATTTCCAAGATTGTCACTTGAGAAGTATCAGTCATTGGAAACTTAGTAGACTCTATTCGGGTTGAAAAATTGGGGTGTATACACCTCGCTGTGGTGTAAAAAAAACACGGTCCCGGCCACGGTTTAACCCTCGAAGCTGCAGAGGGGAGCTTCCGGAAGGCACGTTTTGTTTGTATTTTTTTTTAAATTACCAAAACACCTTTGGCCCAATTCCGCTCAAACTTCATGTACTAAGCCTCAACTGATTACCCTAGTCTGTGCCCCAGTGCCCCTGTAGTCACCTTTACTGTCGAGTTCACTTACCAACCAGGTCCACCCTGGAGAATTTTGGCCTCAAGCCTAGGCCTGTTGATTTGTGTACAAACATACGTATATGGGTCTTTCCACAGTGATGGGGTACATATCTTCAGTTTATCCCAAAATTAAAGAAATTTCCTTGTATTGTTCTCAGGAGATAACTTTTGCCCCAAAAGGTAAGAAATTGCTGCCACAACATGCATTTTTGAAAAGCTTGTGTAAACATTTTCCTATTACGTATGTAACGTGGACCATGGAGCTATAGTTATAGCTCCATGCGTGGACAGACCATTTTGTGACATTTTTTTATGTCTTTGTTACATACGTAATAGTAAAATTTGTGCACGGGGTTTTCGGAAATGTTGTAGGACTATTTTTCTTACTCTTTCGTGCAAAAGTTATTTCCTCAGTTTAGCTGGATAATTTAAAGATAAAATTAAGACATTTGAACTGAACTGGGACTTAAGATCTTGTATGTCACAGAAATGTACTGTGGAAAGACCCATATGTCCTTTGAGTAAGGCCCTTTTGCCGCCGTGCGTAAAAGCAGCTATCAATCGTCTTATACTGTAAACAGCTGTGTCTTGAAGATTGTGCCAAACAGTGTTATTTACGCGTTATACAAAGTGCCTTCCGGATTCCCCCCTGGGAGCCTCCGTGCATTTGTTTGGCGGTGCTTCTCCGAGGGTTAAGGGCCATTCGATCATTTGCAATGACCCAAAATTTTACTTCATGAGTTGACAACAAAATCCAGTGTTGATAACAATGGTAACAAACACGACATGAATTTATTTCTGTCCAAGATGGTACCATCTGTACGAAATTATCAACTGAAGGTGGTTTAATTAAAAAATATGTGTGCACGCTCACTTTTTACCATTTAGCTTACAAAAAAATGCATGGCTTTTAAAGGTTTTTTGAAGTATTCATAAATCTATGTAACTGAAATTTCTGCAGGCTAGTTTACCAACATTCTTCTTTAGATATGTTATGCCCTTATTCCAGGAATCCGTAAAAAGGTTTCATTTTGCGAATGATACATGGGTAATTCCCGAAATTAGGGGTCCAAAAGTGTGACATGCTTTTTAAGATTTCCAAGTGTTTTTTTTTTTAAAGTGGTTTCCCAGTAGAAAATAATAATTTTTATTTAAACAAATGCCACTCAAATTTAATGTTTGTGTGTAGATATGGCACCAAGGTTAATGCAAACTCAATCCATACAGCCAATTTCCATTGGCGTAGGTAACCCGGGACACCAAACTCCTATTCAATAACATTGAACAAATTATAAGCCTTTATGGTCTTTTGTTTTGAATATTTTTCAGGAACCAGAAAACAAAATATTGAAGAAAATGATGCTGCCCCCTATAATCACAGGCCACAGTCCATTACTGAGAATTTATAATCATAAGTGGTGATTTTTGAAGCACAGAGTGTCGTACGTAACTGGGACACCAAACATTTTGGACCCCTAATTTTGGGAATTACCCACATTGGGCCTTTAACGTGTGTCGCGTTTGACTGTATGTAGGGTGCAAACATCTAGGGATATCAGTCTGACATCCTGAGAATAGAATTACATGCACCGTTTGAATCATTTTAACTAAACAAAAGAAAAATCACCAAAAAAAATGATTATTTTTTGTGTATGACGTTAGTGGTATAAGGGACTCACCCCACATGGAAACCAATGCTAAATTCCAGAAATCCAAAAATATAGTTTAAAATACTTAGTACTCTCACATGCGTCTCGGGACGAAAAGCAAAATACTAATTCAAATTCCATCTTTCAACTCTGTTCAATTTAGGGGGCATAGTTCGTCACTGTTATTTACCTAATTTCCACTTCAAATAAACCCACTTCTACGAGTGAAAATTGTCAAATAATCAAGCGTGCATTTTACAAAAAGTCTCAGCAAAATGGGGTCACTTTTACAAGCTAGATTCTGACAAATATTTACAGTTGAAAGAAAAAATACCTCACATCACGATGATGGGCAATGTTTACACTAGACCACGCTCGTTTAGTTCTCAAATCTCTCTTTAAAAGAGCTTGTCCATATTTTCTAGAAAAAGGGATTTCGTTCTAACCTAACAATCTCCCCAAAATTCTATCCGAGGGAAGAAAACAGGAAATTTGCAATGTCCAATTTGGATGTGGAAGCAAAAAGGTTGGTTTAATCACTGCAATGCTTAATGGAACCAGATAAATTAGTTTACAAAACCACGATGGTTTTTTGACGATATACTTGAAAATATACGAATTGAGAGTGCGAAATTTCAGAATGGTAATGAGAAAAATATGATAAATGATATGGTATTAAAATATCAACACACATTGGATGATCTGGACACGTTCCCTTAAATATATTAAATTATATTTTTCGCATTAACATTCTGAAGTTTTGTGGTCTTAATCCGTATTTTGAAGGATATCGTCAACAAACCACCGATGTTTTGTAAACTGATTTATCCGTTCCATAAAGCAGTTCAGTAATTAGTAATTACACCAATCTTTCTGCTTCCATATCAAATTGGAGACTGCAAATTTCCTGATTTATTCCCAGATAGTATTTTTATGGGGAGGTATTTTTTTAAACGATTGTTAGGTGTGAACGAAATCCATTTTCTGGAAAAATCTTAACAAGCTCCTATAAGGCCAAGCAAAATTTACGAGGTCGACTCACCGATCTCTGCCTATTTAGTGGAGTACACACTGAGGTATTTAGTATGTCAACTATACCGATTATGGTTTTTGCTGTTCGGTATGGTAACATGTGTAGCCTACATGGACAGCGTCTTTGATTTATAAGTTCGTCAACAGCTGAAAGCAATAACTAATTTATCATCAGGAACGCAATAAGTAATCTCAACACATGCTTCGAGATGGCATTTTAATAAGTTGGCATTTTTATTTTATGGCCATGCTGCGTTCCCGCTGGCAAAAACATAACAAATGTAAAAGACGTATGTCACTCACGACATGAGTAGGCCTACATGTTTGTGGCATTTTTAAAGCGCGTTCGGGATTTGTAATGTCCCGGAATTTTAATCAATCATTTGACCGGAAAACCTTACTCAAATGGAAGATTGAAGTGGTTCCAACTGTCCAATGCAATGATTCTGCCCGAGATGACATCTTTATAAGAAAAGGATAATTAAAGATGAATTTATATCAATGCGTGTGCAAACAATTTTTAAAAGGGCGCCCTCATGTGAAAGAAAGTAGGCCCCTGACTACCGTGGTAGTATGGCTCTCGTTTTCATGCAGTATAGCCAGGAGACCAATCTAAATAGGACGGCGGCTTTGCACAATTTCTTGAAAACTGTTTTTCATTGTTTCTCAGAACGTAGATGAGGCTGAGCTGACTTACACACAGGTTGGTTTTTATCATACACGTATTCTGGTATTTGTATCCTTGTGGAGACATCCTTTTGTTCTCATGTACAAAGTGGTTAGAGGGTCGAAAGTAATTTTCAAAACGCTCCTATTTAAACCAGTCCCTTATATAAAAATACTTCAACTTGCTACAAACAAGCATACCTAGGGAATTCCTCCCTTTTATAGAATCCATATTTCTATTTCGTGAGAACCTTGTGGAGACCTTTTTATCTATAGAAAGTTTCTTGTGGAGACCTAACTTTGTCATCCTTTTGTTCCCTATTATACCCGGGGTATCCACAGGGTACCGGGTAACGGAACACACCCTCAATCACACATGCAGATAAGGCTATTTGTAACAGTTTTCCAATCAATCTGCCTTTAAGGTTCGATGCAGTTGCTGCGATTCCACACAAAACACAGTTATGGGTCATTCCTTGAAGTATATAGGAACACCGTGACGGTTTCCGTGTTACGTCCACAACCATTTTTACTTTTTGTTTTGCCCTTGATAACCCCATGATTCAATACTATTCAGAAATTCAAGCTGTTGGATGAGAGAAATTTAAAACGTTCATTACTTGTAACAAAATCCTCATGGATTTAAATTTAGATGTCAACTAAATAGAATTTGTTTCAAATGTAGGTGTGACATTTGGTGCTTTTTAGCAGATTTACTTGAATCACACAGAAATATAATCTAGAATCCTCCAAATTCAAATTAAAAGGGATTGTTTAGTTTGAGAACTGTGTGTTTATTTTCAAATTCAACATGAAAAAATTTGTAGTTTGAGTGAAAGCAGTTGAACTGTATTGGTTTCCAAGTTACATCCACAACCACCACTTTGTTAAATAATTAAAAATGGCAGCACTTTGTCAACACTGAAGACTCCCAAATTACCCCCAAACAGTGTAAGCCACCACATCATGCAACATCGTTATATAAAAGGTGATTCATTGCTCTCTTATTGACCATTTTTGTGGAAATGAAGAAATGTCACACTTTGTTCCTCAACTTCATGGAATGACACTTATATAAAAGTATACGAAATGATGACTGCCTAGGCCAACAAAAATAATAGTTCTGCTTCCGGTTTCCCGACCGACGCTATTTTTAGGCTGCGACCCTATTTTTTTTATCGAAAAAAAAAAAAAAGTGAGTCGATACATGTATATAAACAAAAAATTTTTTTCGAACGACGTGCTTCATGTATTGTAGAAGTTATTTGGTAGTCTTGTTTCCATTGTTTTACTGTTACCCTTAAGCCTTGACTACACGCAGATGCCTCCATATGATTGTGCACACAAAAAATTGGCAAAAAAAAACCATTCCCTACCTACCTACCCTATTTTGAAATGCCATGTAATCGGAAGCAGAACTATTTTTTTTTTTTTGGCCCTAGTTTGTGTTTGCCTTATATCATGGTCCCAATGTCGTAGTAATTTTGCCTTTGATAAATACTCTGCTATAGGGTCGGAACGTGAGGCCTTTAATAATTAAATCAATAATTATATTTTACTACATGTCCTGCTGGTTGATAAGCAGTTTATAACAGTTTTGTGTATTAATTATCTTGAAAAGTATACGAAAGTAACCCTGACATAGGCCTAATGATGGCATAAATTTAAATTATCATTGCGATTTCTCTAAACCTCTAATTTCTTTGTATGGGTGACCTCAATAGCTAAAAGCCGATGGCTTAAACAGGATCAATTTCTATGTTTAAATTGAAATTATTTTCATTTTTAATTTAAATGGACGGAAAATGCAGGTACCCTTTTTTCGTCCAAGGTTGCAGCAGATCGTCTAAATAACCCGTAAAAACGTTAGTGCTCTTCAATTGCATTCAAAATTGTGCGCTGACTAAAGCCTGGTTTCCATATCATCGCAACAAACGCAGAGAGTACCGCAAACTAGCAACGCAAACACTAGTAACGCAGACAGTCGGCAAAGTTGAACAAAGTTAAACTTTGCCGATTGTTTCCGTCAGTGTTTGCGTTGCAGTTGTTTGCGTTCAGTCTGTATGAGCGCGTTACGATTATATGGAAACTATAGGCTTTAGTTATTCCATAGAAACCGTTACGTGTCAAATTGCTTTGTCGAACGAAGGGAGTGTTCATATTACAAATTTGCTTCGTCGAATGATGCGATCTCTTCGTCGAATAAAGCGATCATTTCGTTCGATGAACCTGTTTTGCTTCATCGAACGAAGCGTTTATTCGTCGAATTAAGAGACTTGCGTTCTCATCAGTAAATCTCTTCGTGGCATCATCGTCGAATCATCGTCGAATCTTCGTAGAATCTTCGTAGAACGAAGCGATTTGCCTAATGTAAACGAAGTTAAAATTTGGTAGCGCAATTGTGCCCATAATGCGTCGTGAAAGCAAGTACATTGTATACATCAGGGCATATACCACAGAGCTATATATAGGAACTAGAGTGAGCACTTATCACGTGACCCCGTGCCCTCAAGGGTGCGTGGACGCCATTTTGTTAGTGGGCAAAAAGTACGTGCTAATGTATTGACGACATGCGTATTTTCAGCTTTAATTTTATTTTAAGATTATGCTTTCAGCGATAGGGGTGCAGAAAGATGTGGTTGCTAACTACAATCATCCTGACTGTCGGATCATTGTCCCATGTTTATATTTTACTTTAAAAGATTGAAACTTTAGTTAGGCCAAACACTTTTCTTTCCCCATGGGCCAAACAACATTCAAAATCGTCGCCCGGGTACTGTACAAGATTTGGGGAGTTGATCATAATTTTTTTTAATGACTTATCTAGCATTAAAATGTGCAGATTTGATGAAAAAACTCGAAATTTGGAGTGGGAAAGTTTAAGATTTTGTGAGGAAACACTGGATTTTTTTTCAGCCTGCCTCATCTATTTTGCACACAAGGTCTGAAGCCACGATCAACTTCCTAGTTCTTTCCTGCTACGTCCCCCACTGCTTTTTGCGTGTGTAGGTAGAGCATTCGGGTATACTAGTACCTCAGCCATTAACTTGGGGGAAAGTAACACCCGTTTCATACAGGCGCACGATCGTTCCGATTAAAATTTTGTTTCAGACAGGCGTCGGTATGCGAGCCGCGCGCACACTTAAGATCGACGTCTGAAACCAAGTCGCTGTTCAGTCGTTCGATCTTTCGACTTCTGGCGAACCAAGTCGCTCCAAATTGTTTCATACGTCGAACTTAATTCAAATTTCTGGGATAATTTAGTTCAGCGCGACTGTAAGGTGCAGGATTTCCCGGTGAAACCGACTGCCTAAGGGAAAAACTACCGTTCTACCGTTCACCATGCATTAAGTACATAGCATAACCTAGCGTTTTCAAGAGAAAAACTGTATTTTTTTCATTTCTAAAATCACGTTTCTAACAAAATTCGCACTTTTTGTGACATTATTATGTCATAATTAGTGGCAGAGGTGTACGTTACTTATACCTGCCTAGGTACAATAGAAAAAGCTCACTCATGACTGGCGTTAAACAGCCAATAAATCATTTAAAAGCCCATTTATAGCTGCCGCGCGGTTGACTGCAGTGGATACATCCGGGTATTTATCAATCATTTTGACCACTAACAAAATGGCGGACGCGGTCCCAGGGCGGCACGCCCGGGTACCGCGCACAGGCACGGGGTCACGTGATAAGTGCGCACTCTAGTTCTTATATATAGCTCCATGGCATATACCCAAAAGCAACTACGTAGCAATGACGTCACGTTTTGTTACTTGTGCGCTTTCCAATACATAGTTCCGAGATTTCCCAATTAACCCCACCCCTTGGATATTGTTGCTATGCCTCACACGCTATCGTCAAAATATCCACACACACTGCACAAACCAATGGAACTTTTAACTGAAAGCACAGATTCATTGGAGAAAACTCACAGGTATTCATGTTTCAGGGTCGACAGTTACCGTAGCACACACTGAGTAAAAGGCCAGTAAGACAGAGATGTCACATGTTCATAAAAATTCGCTTTTTCAGCGAATCGCCCGGCCTTGAAACCAAAAATTCCCCCGGAACACCGCATACAACACTGTACAAACTGTATGTTATTGTGTTGTTGTGAGGCAATGCACTTTGACCTATGTGGGTGTTGTCTGCTAGCTCTGTTGTGATTGGTCGGCGGGTTTGGCTTGATTGACAGATCGGAACTATGCATGGAGCTAGTAAGGCACGCATGTATGAAGGTGTGATGACATAACAATGTCAATATTTACACAGTTCACAGATAACGTGTATCATAGCGCTCTGCATTATTACCCCTGGTCATTGGGCTCTCAAAGTAGCATTCCTTAATTAAATCTTCTCAGCTCCCCATACAGCCCGGCTGTATATACTCCCCTGTTAGGCGCTCATGAGCTAATCAAACGCACAACACCTTCACTACCCTCGCAGATACCCATTTACTCCTGGGTGGAGAGAGGCAATTTATGGCAAAGTGCCTTGCCCAAGGGCACACACAGCACCATAAACGCATGCCGGCCTGGATTCCTTTCGAATTCAAGACCTGCAGAATTAACCAAAGGCTCGAGTTGGATGCACTATAGACCACTCGGCTATGATGCTTTATATTGTTTTAGGTTTATTTACATATTGTACAGTGACCATTTGGTAAATTTAGGAATGGGGAATTTAGACCAAACTGACCGCCGTTCTAATCAGTCACCGGAGTCTGTGTTGAAAGACTAAAATAGAGCAAAGTAATTGATTCAATCTGATTGGTTTTCCAAGAGAATCCGACCCAAACTTATTTTTACCCGTAGTTGACCTAAATCCGCAACACGGGAAATTTTAACCGTGCGTTGCTCCGACGTATACTGATTTAAGAATTACGTATTTTTAATTCCTCCCAAGTTTTCAGCAAAACAAATTATAAACTCCACAATTTCCCTTACAGAGAGACCCCAAAAACATGCCTGGTTAGTGCACCTGGAAAATTGTTTTCCTTTCGATAAAATGACTCGATACAAATGTGGAGAAATGTCGATGACTTTGGGAAATCTGGATGCAGTGAAAAACAACTTGGCTCCACCGGGATTCGAACCGCGGACCTTATGCTTAACGTGCATAAGCCCTACCAATTGAGCTATGAAGCCAACTGGTGGTCTAGAAACACGGTAGTGTGTGCGTATGAAATAAAATGTGGTAGACCTGTATATATACAGCGTGTACTTTCATAAACGCTCATTCGCAACACTCATTCGGCAGAAAACCGGATACTCGGAGACCTAATTAAAGACAGGGGCCGTAATTTGAGACAGCCATTTAGAAGAATAATTGCTTATCGATTCTGATTTTAAACATTCGTCGTTATTTCTTGTTATCATTCCCTTGCTCAACATAAGTCTGTTCTGCGTCAGCCGCAGACGAAATATAGAAGTTTCGGAGGATAAAAATACGGTATCGGGAATTAGAAATATTAAGTGTCTCGTGGTTTATGTTACAGAATATGGCGTCAAATTACAGTTCGCAGAGTGCTTTTACGTCGGGACATTTTTTACATGGAAATCAAAGAGAAATGTCCTTTTAGCTATAGTAATTGAGAAGTTGATCAGAATTTTTGTTCCCTGTAAGATGACTCATCAAGCATCGATATACATGCAGATTTGATAGAAAACCCCAAATTTAGGAGTGAGAAAATTTGAACATTTTTGAGGAAACACTTGGAAATTTTTAAGCATGTACCATGTGTTTTGTATCGAAAAACAAAAATCTTAGAGCGTGATCCAAAACTGGTAAACACATGGATGAAGATTTCAAAATTTCTTAAATTAATCAAAATAATACCTCAATCTGTAAAGAAATTTCCATATTCTACAATCATATTACAAAAATTAACAGAATAAATTTGACTGGGCACACTGTGCTCTACCAGCTCAATTTGATTGATTATCTGTCCCTCGCGCATAAAACAACCTCCGCATAAAACTGTAAATTCATCAGTATAAGGTAAACAAACAGGTTCACTTTAGTTTTCATTTGTTGTTGACTAAGGAAAGGCATTTGTCTCTTGATTTCCGTCCCTCACGCGTGAGGGACGGAATTGGATCACGCTCTTTATACTCAAAACGAAGATAGAATTGGTTGCAACTCTCCATTCTGTAAGAAAATTATTAAGACGAATTCATATTAATGCCTGTGGACACAAGCATTTGTTTTACAATGGCGCCCTCATGTGACCGAAACTAGGGCCCTGCATGGTACCATGGTATTATGACTCTGATTTCTGTGCAGTACTACCAAGGAACCAGCCTAAGTAGGACGACGGCTTCGTATAATTTCTTGAAAGCATCACGATGGACACAATTTCTCACTGTTTTCTCAGAACGTATAATGAGGTACTGTGCTGACTTATACACAGGTCGGTTTTTATCATACACATCCTCAATCACACATGGAGATAACGCCGTTTGTGACATACAAGGTTGCTTATGGGCTCAAAATAGCACGCGAAATAGACATAATTAATTGTCAAACTTTATTTGTTCCCATCTCAACCACTGAGAAATAGGCCTATACCAATATTTTCATTCTGATCATATTACAGCCTATCCAAAAATAACCGTGAATCTTTCAGATCATACTACGGGGTGACCTTTGCGTATTCACGCGGCGCACCTAGAAATAGACGCAGCGAGAAATGTTTTCTTTCAGACGTGTTGTTTCATTGGGTGCAATGTTGCTTTGTGGGGGATTATTGGCCGAGGGTCGACCTGTTAATTTGGGGAAATTGGTTGACTCACGCAGGCGGTATCTTGAATCCGGGATTTAAGCAGCTGTCCACCAGAGGATTATATTTCACTTTCTTGACAACCGGTTGCTATCCGCCATTACTGTGTCCATACTATGGCACGCCAAAGCGAAAATAATTCAACACTGATAATTTAATGTTGACGCATATTTTCGCAAATGTTGCGCAAGAAAACACAAATTTGGCATGACTTTTAAATGTTGATAGACTGTTTGAAACTGCATACCGTGCTTTTGTTGGCAAGTTTTTAAAAATGTTGACACTTGTTTTACAGGGTTGATGGCAGAATTAGCAGTGTTGAATTATTTCTGCTTTGGCGTGCTATAGTATGGACACAGTAATGGCGGATATGATAGTTGTTGACGTCACACCACGATCCGCCACGGCTTTGCACAAAACATTAAAGGAGGGTGTCCAGATCACATTTTGAGTCCCCCATTTTTCCCATGGGTGTTGAGATTTTGATACCATTTCATTTCTCATATTTTCCCCATTACCATTCTAGATTCCCAATCCGTATATTTTCAAGGATATCGTCAAATAAAAACCACCAATGTTTTGTAAACTAATTTAAAGGCACAGGCTCGTCAGCAATGTGCGCGTGCCAAATTCGTGCCACGAAATACGCAGCTCCATGCATGTGCTATGGAGCTGCGTATTTCGTGGCACGAATTTGGCGCGCGCGCATTGCTGACGACCTTGCCTTTAACCGGTTCCATAAAGCAGTGCAGTGATTACACCAACCTTTTTGCTTCCACATCCAAATTGGAGATTGCAAATTTCCCGTTTTCTTCACATGGATAGGTGTTTTATATGGTTGTTAGGTTAGAGCGAAAACCATTTCCTGGAAAAATCTGAACAAGTTCTTTTAAAGGCAAATTGTATCATTTGCACTGACCCAAAATGTTACTACATGGGTTGACGATAAAAACCTTACTCAAAGTGCTGATAGCAATGGAAAAAAAAACACCCTATGGATTTATTTCCTTCTAAGATGGCACTTCTTGTGAGAAAGTTAACAACCGAAGGTCGGTTTGTTTTTAAATTTACACCAGACGCAAATCATTGTGAAACACGCGAAAGGCTAATAAGCGCACGCACTAAATAAGCATGCGCCCCCACTAAATAAGCATGCGCCCCGAAGTCGTGTACTTGTACTTTAAAGGCCAATGTATCATTTGCAAGATAAAACGTTTTACAGATTCGTGGAATAAGAGTGTAACATATCTAAGGAAGAATGTTGGTAAACTAGCCTGAAGAAATTTTAGCTACTTAGATGCATTAATGCTTCAGAAAACCTTTAACATCTACACATGTATATGGATTTTTGTGTACAAGTGAATGGTAAACAAAATAGAAAACCACCTTCGGTTGTCAATCTCCAGCATGAAATACCATTTTGGACGTAAATAAAATCATGTGGTGTTTGTTACCATTGCTATCAACACTTTGAGTAAGGTTTTTCCTGTCAACTCATGAAAAACAAACTTGGGTCATTGCAAATGATACAATGGGCCGTTAAAATGTGAATTTACTTTGGGATAAATTCCGGCGCTTATTTCTAAATGAACGCGGGAAAAAGCTTAAAGCAATATTTATTACTTCTCCCAACTTAAAGCGGAACTCCCAAATCCAGGGATTATCTAAGCTAAGATAATATCCTTTCTGACCTTCAAAATAATATGACGACTTTTCCATGTGCGTCGATTTTTGGTCGTTGTACACAACGTTGGGATTTTTTTCGATGACATCTAGAATATGAACGCTGCGTGCTTAAACAGCACGTTTTTTACAACAGGTCACATTTTCCGAATGCTCGGCATAACATAACACGATGTTCAGTAAAATAAGACATAAACAGAGAGATAAACGAATTTTTAGCAATTAGACACCCTTGCTGCGAACGGGACACGACGCGTGTTTTGGCGGTGAAAGCTCCGCCCGTAGACCGCCTACTTAGTACAGGACAGTCACTGCACTGAAATTACAATGTCAATTTCCGCGGGGCTTCGTGCTTCAGCCAAATATTATTTCGCTTCTAGCCATTCGGTGTTAAACAACCGTGGACAGAATGACGGCTTGTCTGTAAAACAAACATGACTGTGTCTGTACAAGGTTAGCCTTGATCAAGGCGTTGGGATTGTCTTTAAGACGACCCACCATGCCCGCCATAGCGCTGACTAGCTGTGGCAGAATATGTTGTGTGTATGATCGCTGCGCTAGCGCGGCGTACGTACGTACACACACTGTACGCCCCGAGTATGTACCGTATGGGGCCAATTTCATAAAGCTGTTTAGCAGAAACATTTGCTTAATCAATAATTTGTTTGCTTTATAAAAATGGGTTAATAGTCAAAATTGCATGTCACGTGTGTTTTTCACAAGAATATCTGCTATTCTTGCTAAGAACACAAGTTGACATACAATTTTGACTATTAACCCATTTTTATAAAGCAAACAAATTTTGGATTAAGCACATTTTTCTGCTAAACAGCTTTATGAAATTGGCCCCTGTACATGTATCGGTCCGTGACCCAGGGCAGGGCGTACGCAGGGCGTCCGCGCGCAGGCAGTAGGCCTATGTACGCCGCGATGTGTGTTGCCGTGTTGGTATGGAAACAGTGACAGGTATACGGTGGCTCGTTTTGGTACCGTGTGTGGTTTGCATGCGCAAGTCGATATTCTCTCTTACAACAAAAAACGACAGAGACAGCATTGGACAAGGCTAGTACAAGCCTTCCTCCATGGTACAAGGTATCAACTCAGCATGTCGGTTTCCCGTTTCGTTTGAAGGGCGCCTGAATTTCTAAAAATCCATTCTAGAAAACGTTTATTTGTTTTAACCTCCCGTACCGCACATATAATTACACGATGACTCAAAGGGGAGACTCCGGAAGCGCCGTGCACTGGCCCTATTTCTCTGTCAGGTAATTGGTTGCAAACAACTGTTGTTTACATTGTGTCACTGGGCCAGAAGTAGGATGATGGATAGCTTCTATTATGCAGGGTACCCAAATGAATGGGGCTTGGCTTGAGGCCCAGATTTTCTAGGGTCGGCCTGGCTGGTGAGTGAATTCGTCATTAAAAGCCACTATACAAGCCCCAGGGAGGGGGTGGGGGGGGGGGGGGGGTGGGGGTGTGGGTGGTTTGATTGAGGATTATACATGAAGTTTGAGCAGAATTTGTTTTAGTACAGTATCATTTTAAAATTTACAAGAATTGTGCCTCCCCAAAGCACCCCATCTTACGATGTAATCGCACTTTTTATGCTAATGAAAATTTACATATTAATGAGAAGATTTGTTACGTCACATTAGGCACTCAGGAATTTTCAATTTGCACCATTTTACAAATTCAAATGCTCTGTTTTTAGTCGATGCATTTCAAAAAATCCTCTGAAAAAAATTCAATTAAAAGTCAGTGAATTAGACACGCTCTGTTGATTTGAGGGGGAAATTTCGCCATGCATTCGTGTTAAATAATTGATTTGTAAGTCACACAGTCGACCAACACGTAGTGTACATTTCTTAGAACCTTAGCACATTCTATTCTTATTAGGTCATTTCAGTTCAACTCCCATCATCTCGCCCCTAACGATAGCATCCATACCGTGGCCTCGGGCAAGTCTCTGGCTGTCTCCGCCCGGCCAGGCAGAGTGAGTCGTGACGGTGGTTTTATATTCAGTGCGTCAGCTTCATGCTGTCAACACGCAGACGTGAATTCACTCCTGAAAAACAAAACTTAATTTCGTTCCGAAGAAAATTACAGAATCAAGGGGAAACCTAAGGGAGTATTCCGCTGTGTCTCATAGCTCAGCTGGTAGAGCATTTCTCTGGTGTGTCATAGGTCTTGGGAGAAAACCTGAGGTAGTATACCACTGTGCCTCATAGATTAGCTGGTAGAGCATCTGTACGGTGTTTCTTGTGGGGGAAAAACCGAGGGAGTATGCCACTGTGCCTCATAGCTCAGCTGGTAGAGCATCTCCCCGGTATGTCAGAGGTCTTGGGGGAAACCTGAGGGAGTTTACCACTGCACTGTGCCTCATAGCTCAGCTGGTAGAACATCTGCCCGGTATGTCAGAGGTCTTGGGGGAAACCTGAGGGAGTTTACCACTGTGCCTCATAGCTCAGCTGGTAGAACATCTGCCTGGTATGTCAGAGGTCTTGGGGGGAACCTGAGGGAGTTTACCACTGTGCCTCATAGCTCAGCTGGTAGAGCATCTGCCTGGTGTGTCGGAGATCTTGGGGGAAACCTGAGGGTGTATACCACTGTGCCTCGTAGCTCAGCTGGTAAAGCATCTGGCCGGTGTATCAGAGGTCTTGCGGTAAACCTGAGGGAGTATACCACTGTGCCTCAAAGCTCAGCTAATAGAACTGCCAGGTGTGTCAGAGGCCCCTGACTACAGTGCCATTATGGCTTCGTTTTCCGTGTAGCATAGCTAGGGAACCAGCCTAGATAGGACAGGAGCAATTTCTTGAAAGCATTGAAAACAGTTTTCCATTGTTTTCTTGAAACGTAGATGAGGTACTGAGCTGACTTATACACAGGTTGGATTTTATCATACACATCCTCAATCACACATGGAGATAACACCGTCTGTAACAGTTTTCTCGTCATGTAGTCTAACTTTAAAGGAACACGTTGCCTTCGGGTTGCGCTTTATTGGGCGTTTTTGGGCTATTACAAGCGTTTGAAGTATAATGAGCACGATCTGAAAGATGTTTAAAAAGTAGAATATAATGATCCACACAAACGTGCCTTAGAAATGCTTCAATTTTGCGTAATTTCTCGAAGCAGCACGCTCCGCCATTTATGGGAGTCAAAATCTTGACTCCCATAAATGGCGGAGATATTATATTAGTCTTATTTCCAGCCTGGAGAAAGAAATTATTTTTCCTTCCTCCGTTGCGTGTGATGTGCCTGTTTTTTAAATTCGTGTCTACAATAACCATTGAGTATAAATCATCCAAGTCCTTTCTATCGGTTTGTCCCATGACAATATTCTTACCCTGATTGGCGAGGTTTTCGTTTTTTCTTTTTTGACGCGTCTGCTGTGTTCTCTTGACGATCCATTTTTTTACAGCCAGTCGGAGTGTGTGTTTACATTTCACACATGTCTCGGGAGGCGGAGAATGGTATGGTACCTTGCGTTCATCTGATAGGTTTACCTGACCACTGGCTACGGCGCCAGCCTAACTCCTGTTCGTCGCTGCATTTTGCCCACTACCCGGACGATCGTATTGACGGCTTGAAAAACGTATACATTTCGTGGGACATGTAGTGG
This sequence comes from Henricia sp. BOLD:AAB3569, assembly GCA_037783545.1. Lineage (NCBI taxonomy): Eukaryota > Metazoa > Echinodermata > Asteroidea > Spinulosida > Echinasteridae > Henricia > Henricia sp. BOLD:AAB3569. The sequence goes on along the minus strand of JBBELK010000577.1, from coordinate 485,214 downwards.
GGGTCAGAGGTCAGTGTTTGTTTTTTTTAATTACCATTCACTAATTATAACACATTAAATGTGTTTTATTGCAAGAACAACTCTTAATAAGTATAAGGAACACCCTCAAACGTGAGATTTCGTGAAATCTGAAGGCAACGTGTTCCTTTAATATCGCGCGCAGCTGCGCTTGAGGCCATTACCATTCCACTCGAGTAAAGTTTTTCCGATCAAATGCAAGGTTGATTACAATTCTGGGACATTGCAAAACCTTAATACGGGTTTTAAGCTTCGTGTTATTTCGGTCCACGCAGGAATAAAAAGAGCGCGAAATCCGCAAACGCATCACCTAGAAAACAGTGAATTCACCGAAATCTAAAAATCTTCCCTTCGGCGACGATAAATATTCATAACTTCCGGTCTTACGCGCTCGGTGTTACCAGGCAGTGCGGCATTTTTCTAATATAGCATTCACTCGGCATACAGACACACATTGCGTACCCCGGCCCGAAGCAGTTTTGGCTTGTTCTTCGTAAAACATGTATGTCGAAATATGAACTTCGCGGAATTTTTGGGATGACCCAGGGACAAACGAATATTAGTGTTTGTATGTTTAATACTAGATGAACAATCGTGTTAAAATACCAAGAACCCACGGAACTATAAGATGTTATTCATAATTATTAAATTCAGATTTTAGGTTCAATTTTGAACAAGTCTCTCTATATTTGCAACTGTAAAATGTTGTTTACTTAACATAAAACATGTTCAATCGATCATTCCATTCTCAACATAAGTGTGGGAATGCATACATTTTTTCCTACATTTTCTACATTTGATTGCATGCAGTACTGGTCAAAATATTATTATAACTGACTCTTGTAGAGGTATTTTTATTTCAAGTGGTCGTCTTCTGTATGGCAGTTGGTGCGAAAACAACCAGAATGTACTTTAAGTTTTGCACATATTCGGCACATTTGTGAACGGCGAGTGTTTGCATTCGAATATTGTGGCTTTAAAGATGAATTTAGAATCACGAGAAAATTGCAGTGCCCCGACTGGGATTCGAACCCATGTCCTTGGCTTACATGGCCAATTGCTCTACCAACTGAGCTATCTGGGCATCCCGCCGGAGCACCTCAACAATCTTGTGTTTGCCTCTCCTTTTCCAACAATGCAGTGGGGCAAATCCATGCCAACCAATTTCGCTATACACTGATGGCCTATCGTGAAGAGAGGTCTTACCTCCATAGGGGGAGGAGGGGGCGGGAGGAGGGGGCGGTAGGAGGGGGCTGGGGGGGGGGGGGGGGATGGAGGTGAAGGGGGGGGGGGGGGATCCATGCCAACCTATTCACTATATATTATTATATATTGAAGGTATATAGGCCTAGGCCTATATTACAGGATTGATAGTTGAAAGATGAATTTAGAAACACGAGAAAATTGCAGTGCCCCGACTGGTGCTCCGACGGGATGCCCAGATAGCTCAGTTAGTAGAACAATTGGCCATATAAGCCAAGGACCTGGGTTCGAGTCCCTGCAGTTTTCTCGTGTTTCTAAATTCATCTTTTAATTATCAATCCTGTCATATATATACCTTCAATTGTGACTTTAGTTGCACTTATCGTGTGTAAGCGATTGAAAAAAAACCACTGTATAATACCATGAACTGTATCAGTTTACTCAGTTTGTTTCGTATGTCATTTGTAACAAATCCCCCAAGTTTGTTTTGAGTACAAAATGGATCAGTGGGCCACTGTTGCTCTTTGCTTTTCAACTGTCACGGTGGGACCTCCATGATCGAACAGCGCCCCCACATGTCAAGAAAATTTCGAAAGGCAATGAGTTAATTTTGTGTGTGATGTAAAAGCAAACTCGAGTAAATGTTTACCCCATCATCTATTTGTAAAACCAGTTGAAGTTAATTTTCTTTTTACAAAGCCTTTAAAAACATTTCTGAACACTGGGTATTTCGCATTTTCCTATGGGGACACTTTAAAAACGGCCCCACTAGTTCCCAGAGAGGGGGGATTTCCGCGTATACTCTCCAATTAATCCCAATTTAATCCTAACGAAGCTCGCACACGCATTCCTGGGGTCGGCCCTAACAGACGGATAAGTGATAATTGATGTATTCGCACGGTGCGTGTCAACACGAAACACATTAAAACACATTACTGGCGAGGTTTTTGCCCCTATAGGCGGCTGTGTTTTTCGACGCGTCTGGGCCGGAGGTGACTCTGAGAATAGACCGTCGTGGTTTGGTAAAAAAACTCTAGTAGACTCCATTAAAGAGGAAGAATCCCCCTTGACGAAAATCCAGCATTTAGGCTTTTTTCTATAGTCCAAACATCCCTCTTGCCGACGTGGATGCCGTTCGTTCCGTGACAAAACCACCCGTCGCAATGCACCAGTATTTACTTCAAAAGAGCTTCATTGTGAGCCACAATTTCATCGTTTTTTCACAAAACAGGTATAATAGTAGATTGTCATATTACATGAAGTGTTTTTCACGTTTGTATTTTGAATTACAAGGACAAAACAGGCATGATAAACATTCACTTCGTGTATTTTCCATTCAATACTGCACAGACCGTTTTGTATGTTTCTCAGGATGACGTCAAAACCCTGTTGATAAACAAGCCAAGTGACCTCGAGCGTTTCAGAATTTCGGGTAAAGAGGGTCGGAACTGCTTTACGTTTTAAGCAAAAGCCTGTCGATTTTTTGTGAAAAACAAGTTGTGATGGTGTTGTAGATACATACACCTCCATGATAAACAGAAAAACAAAAAAAATGTGGAGGGGGGGGGGGGGGGGGGGGGGGGGGGGTGGGGGGGCAGGGGGGATTCTAGCTGTTTAAAGAAGCGTGTCAAGATCACATTTTTGAACCCCCCATTTTTCCCATGTGTGTTGAGATTTTGATACAATATCATTTGACATATTTTTCTCAGACCATTCTGTATAGTTTCAAGAATATCGTCAACAAAATTTATCTGGTTCCATAAAGCAGTGTACTAATTACACCAACTTTTTTGCTTCCACATCCAAATTGGAGATTACAAATTTCCTGTTTTTTTCCCATGGATAGTCGTGGATTCGCACTGAGCCTTTTCGCGTGTATTATTAAAGTTCGAATAAGCGATATGGAGGGAATTTGGAGTGAAACAACGCACTGAGAACCACAGAATCAGCTTGGGTGGATATGTTTTTGTAATTTTGTGATTTTTAGTGTGTCGTTACAATTCAAATTCCCTCCTCGCCGCTTTTTCTCAAAGCGACCGCGTAATTTATTGAGGGAATAAAGATGCGTGTGGCAGTCATAAACTGTATTATTTAAGACTGGCTAGGGACTTGGACGCTGAAAGTTGTAAATAAAGTCAAGTTTATATGTTACTGAGGATGTGTATGATAAAAACCAACCTGTGTATAAGTCAGCTCAGTACCTCATCAATGTTTAGAAAAAACAAATGAAAAACGGTGACCATGCTTTCAAGAAATTGTGTGAAGCCGCAGTCCTGTTTAGGCTGGTTCCCTGACTATACTGCACGGAATACGAAGCCACAATACACGATAGTCAGGCGCCTAGTTTCTTTCACATGAGGGCGTATACTTGCAAAAATGCGTGTGCACACGAATTTATTTAAATTATCTTAGAAAAATTTATCAACTTGGGCGGAATCATTGCATAGTTGGAACCACTTCTATCTTCCATTTGAGTAAGTTTTTTTGGTAGAATGAATAAAATGTTGGGATATTGGAAAAAAAATGTACCTTTAAGTCGCAACAAGTGCGAAGGCCATTAAAGTCAAGTGTTTGGAAACTAGAACGAGGGGCGATTTTGCAGCAATGCACGCCAGTCCGTTATGTACTGCATAATCACCATAATAATATGCGGTTCCATTTAACTCACTCGACCTACATATAGATTACCAAAGTGTGACGTCAGGTGAGAAGGTAACTGGGTCTAAACATTCCCTGGTAATCTGAAAGTAAAACGCTCATTGCTAAAGCGCAGGGAAACAGTTCACTGGTTTTAGTACAGACCCAGTAACCTTGGCAACACACAAAGGGTGATGTTTTCACTTTAGGTGAAAAATACATAGGTTCTGATTTTTGGAGAAAATTGTGGGGTAAAAACGGCAATAACTCCTAATGTTTAACAAATTCAAGATTGCGTTGTATGCTCAGTATGGCACGAAAGACCGTTTTTGATTGGCTGAGAAAGGTTTCAAGTTAATATCCCTGCCTCTGATTAGTCAATGAGTGGGTGTTTTCACAGCATGAAACAACAGCAGGCAAAATAACAGCGAATAATTCAAGTGAGTTAGCAATGCAGAAGCTGACAAAACAGGTATGAAAATTGTAAAGAATTGTTGTCCAAAAGTGGGAAACTGGGTTACAGAAATTAAGAAAAGTTGGTTGTTGCCACAAAATGTGACTTTACTGCGAAAAATCAGTTTTACAACTGTAAAATTTATAAAAATTTATCGAAAAAAAACAGTAAATCTGAGAGTGGAAACTTTCAGCACACACATTCAAGCTTTATGCAGTCATGCGAAATGAAGCTGTTATGATAATATTTCGATGTCAACTTAGTTACGAAATAAATTGTTATTTTTTTTATTGAACTGAAACATTTGCGGTTTTTGGTTGCTCGGTATATATAAAGAAGTGTCTTATGAGGAAACAAAATAAGGCTGGTTAACTTACCCCGTTACTTAGATATCGACGTTGCGCGTATATATCTTTCTGACTTTCCCAAGACGGTTATCTGAGACCAGTGGCCTTTTAGACTCGGGCGTAACACTGTAGACGGTTTCCTTCCCGCAGCAAACATAGATATCGAATCGACGTTCCTCTGGTGTCGTACTTTTTTCGGTTCACACTTCGCGTACACAATCGTATGTTTGGCCCACATTGGCCACAGGGGTGCACCCAAGTAAATAGGCAGGGATCCGTGCGCCGAGCTCATGAATATTTTGTTTGCCCATATTAGAGAGAATTGCGAGCTGAACAAGTGTGGTCTTGTGGGGAAACTGGCCACCATCGTGATGTGGGGTATTTTTTTCTTCCAACTACAAACATTTTGGAGAATGTAGCTCGTGTAAGTTGCCCTATTTTCCCAGTTTCGAATGTGACTTTTTTTTAAAATGGCGCTGGTCTGTTCGGCAATTTTTACTCTTGCAGGAGTAGTTTTGTTTGTTTCAATTAGGGAGTGAAAGTGACGGATTACCCCTATAAAATTGAACAGAATTAAAAAAGATTAGATTTCAATGAGTATTTTGGTTGTCGTCTCCAGACGCTGAGAGAGTTATGAGTATTTTTTAAATGATTTTTGAAAATTGCATAATGTCTGGTGCCCCGAATTCTTCACTTTCAAATGGAGGTGCAGTTTAGAAAGTCTCATACTATGCAGCGTTTGCCCTTAACTTTTTTTCCCAACTGGCCAACAGGACCAGTTGGCTTAAGTCTTCACTGGCCCGTCGGCATTTCAAGTGGCCCGGTTCTTTTTACACACAGTCGACCTTTAATGTTTGCAGTAACTACATTAGTTTGAGTGAATAAATTAGGAAAATTTGGTAGTCATGAGGTTCTCCCCAGTACAAGTTATATTTTAACTGGACAGCCGGACCATTTGGGGTGGCTTTCCAACTGGCCCGAGATGATTTCAACTGTCATTTGGCCAACGGACTTGTGCTAATTCGAACGATGCTGTTGTTGCTACGTGGTGCACGCCAATGCCATGCAACCGACAGTCTGGTTGCTTTATGCCATTCTCTCCTACGGTGATGAACACGGTTTTGATTCTGTACTTCACACCTGCCGCGTGCACCACATAGCAACAACAATTAGTCTGGTCAAGTGGATACTAAGTGTGCATGTGGATGGAAGTACGTCAATACACCAGACGCTATTCATGTGAAACGTGCCGAAAGCTAATTGGCGACCTGATGCGGTGGTAATTTTTGTAGACGTGCAGCCGGTTGAAGTAATAATGTCACATTGCACTCAACTGCTACTTAGGAATGTTCTAGCAGACGTCTTAAGAAGTGACATTTGGGAAAATATACAGAACCGGCACTCGTGTGACGGGTCGATAATTAACTCATGCCGTTACTAATAAAACACGGGGGAATATCGCGAGCCCTGTAAGGTTTAAAGTATAAAAGGGGCTGCTAACAATTTATGTGCATTTTGTGATTTCTGTTTTAAAGTTGTCAACATGTTTACAGTTCTGCAGAGAAGAGTGTTTTTCGAGACCCCCTCCCTCCCCAAAAATACTACTTATCAAAATTGTTTGTCGCTACCATGTAAGGCTGTGCCTAACAAATCGAATATTCGTATATTCGGTCGTCCATTGTATATTCGAATAGCATTTTACCAAATCGAATATTCGGTCGTCCATTGTATATTCGAATAGCATTTTACCAAATCGAATATTCGGTCGTCCATTGTATATTCGAATAGCATTTTACCAAATCGAATATTCGGTCGTCTATTGTATATTCGAATAGCATTTTACCAAATCGAATATTCGGTCGTCCATTGTATATTCGAATAGCATTTTACCAAATCGAATATTCGGTCGTCTATTGTATATTCGAATAGCATTTTACCAAATCGAATATTCGGTAGTCTATTGTATATTAGAATAGCATTTTACCAAATCGAATATTCGGTCGTCTATTGTATATTCGAATAGCATTTTACCAAATCGAATATTCGGTCGTCTATTGTATATTCGAATAGCATTTTACCAAATCGAATATTCGGTCGTCTATTGTATATTTGAATAGCATTTTACCAAATCGAATATTCGGTATCCTCCAAACCAAACATGTCTTTCAGCTTGGAAGAAGTAAAAAAAACTTTTTCCTTTGCCAAACGGCTGCTTTGATGTCATATTTGCAAGTCCAGTGTACAACTACAAGGGCCGGCGATAATTTCTGCAAAAACCTCTTCGGGCGAGAGACTGTTATGCAAGTTACAACATGAAGTCTATCATTTAAGCACACATTATTTTTGAGGCAGCAAATTCGGCAACAAAAAGGCTGCTGTATTTCTGTGAGCTGTGAGTTCGGATGTGCCAAAATCAATTGAATTCACGACAAACTTTTTGTCAAAATACTCGATCGAAAATGAAACCGATTTTTCGAATAGTAAACTATTCGAAAATGCACAGGCCTATGAAATAGTCAACATTTTACAGTGCATGTAGAGTCCTACGTGGCCTTCGACCCTCCCCCACCCCCCTCCCTCTTCCTACTTTTTGTAGAACCGTGAAAATGTTGACAGTTTTGGGCGGCCTCTTACTAATAAATCGCGTTGTAGCCAAAGGCATATACATGTACTTGACAAATTTCAAATTAGAACTGACAGCCTTGTTTCAGACGCTGAGCCATTGTTTTACGTCATGCGTCTTTTCATATGCAAAATTCTATCACAAAAGAAAAGAAAACAATGGACCCTCGTTTTCAATGACTATTTGAATTTTCTCTATTAATTATACAAAATGTCAAAACCCGTGTTTAGACATTATCTCTAAAATAGCTATGCGCAAAAGATCAATTGATCTATTGCAAAGATATACTTATCTAACCCCATGGTATTAAACAATGTAGCATTTTTAGAGGGTTTCAAGATGGCGTTAGCCGTGAAACGCCTATCATCGTACATTGATCTCTGTCCGTCGGTATGTGATGGATTTCTTGTATTGTACTGTATCAGTTGTGGACAAACGGGAGAGGGCGCTATAGGCAATTACCGTACGTGCTCACTGTTGCCGCAGTATACATCGTCAATTGCAGGGGAATATTGCTTCTGATTGGTCTAACTCCCATGCATTTGTTGCATACTTATACGTTTTGTCGATAACTTTAACTCAACATAACACCACACCACACTCTTTCCTCAATTAATAAGGAACAAAAAAGCAGTTAGCCATTTAGAGGTATGGCGGAACAAAAGGAATGAATGTTTTTAACAATTGTATTTCTTTCCAAAAATATGATTTAATTGTTGCAATTATAATACAGAGACAGAATTTTAAATAATATAAATAAGTGCAAAGTGAAAAATGCAGTTATATTGCATTTTATGCGATTTTATACCCACTTCAAAGTGCGCCCTCCTATTGTGTCCGCCATACTTCAAAAAGTCTAATGTGACTCAAAGCAGATTCGAACTCGCAAACGCTTGATTGATAGTCTCTTGTCTTCACCACTAGACTACCAAATTTTTGTTTTATTCCTTAATTTAACAACTCCATGAGGGAGCTATTATACAAATATTGACTGCAATGAGGGGCATGGTTAAGATTATAGGCCCAAGGTGATCTCGAAGCCATGACTATGCCCCGAGGCGGAAGCCGAGGGGCATAGTCATGGCTTCGAGATCACCGAGGGCCTATAATCTTAACCATGACCCGAATAAACAGCAGTCAATATTTGTTTTATATACCGAATGTGTAGATTTTTGTCATCTGGTTGGTTAAAAGTAACGAGACATCATATACAGTCATGACAGTGGTTCTTCGCGTTTCGATTTCGGAAGCTGGTCTACGGCGGAAAAGTTGTAAATTTACAGCAAACATTGTAGCATAATCACCTGGCACTTTAGTAGCACATTTCACCTGACACAGTTTTCACTGTAGGCTACTTCTCTTACTTTCTTAAGGACTTCATCATCTACGACAGACGACAAAATTACGTCGAGATTCCGCCATTACCGTCCTGATGAATGTTTACGTGAAGCGCACAGCTGCATAGTTGGTGCACAGCTATAGCTATGCCAACACATGTAATGCGCGCGTCCGGAACCCGCTAAATGACTATGCCCGGGGCATGGCAAAGACTATTGCCCGGTGGGCATATACGCGCCGGGTCTAGCCGATTCAATGCCCCCACTTTTAACCAATCAGATGACTGGAATCTACGCATGAGGTATATAAATAGAGAATATAAATATTCATGTAATTTGCATAAACAAGATGATGGGAAACGAGCAATATGATGCAGAAAAAATAGCGCTGGCAGCTAGCCGGGAGTTAAACTCTATGGTGGCACGGCAGCACCACGCTCACTAACTTCTTCCCCTCGCACAAGAGGGCGCCCTCCACTTTATCAGCTCGAGCAAGTGTCGTGTGCTCACTGAACTCTGAGGGCGCACTCCACTAAATAGGCAGAGATCAGTGTGCTTTTATGAATATTTTGTGTGCCCTCAACTTTTTCTGTAAAAGGAAAAAAATAATTGAGAGCTGAATCAATAAGTGTGGTCTAGTGTAGAAACTGCTTACCGTGATGTACAGGTTTTCTTTTTCAAGGTAAGTATTTTTCACCTTGTGAAAGTGGCCCTATTTTGTTCATCGGTATGAGAGATTTTCTTCTAAAAATGCATGCTTGTTTGGCAATTATTATTATTATTGGTTTATTCCATCTTGTTTTGCAGCCAAAGGCTGAATTGCACAATATAGGTACATAAAAACACAAAATACTATACGACATCAAAACAAATTTAATTACAAGTAAAATTACACAAAAATTATAAAACGTACATTCAAAAAGAACATGTGAAAACGTTGAAAACGATTTGCTGAAACCTGCAAAACAAACAAACTCCTATAGTTCGACAATTCCAGATACCAATGATAAACTAAGTTACAATAGAGCTTCTGCACCGGCGGCCATGACAGGGGGCAGGTTTTCTTATTTAAATGATGTAACTATAGAACCACAAAGCACCTACTCATGCATGGCTCATGGTAACAATGTGACTGCCCCCTGTCATGGCTGCCGTGCAAAGGCTCTACAGGCTATATGGGGACCAAAACGACCAACCTTTAAACAAATCCCACCCCTTTAAAGAGAATCAGATTGTCAACATGTCATTCAATAGTCTGGTTAAATATGGGACGGGACTATTCTGGAACCTTTTTGTTGAACCATGAAATCCTTCAATCACACGGGATGATCTCAGTGTCATTGTATGGCTTCTATTTGGTTTAGGAAACCAGTCTACAAATTTGTTTGAGGTGTATGCTTTTAAGATACATTTTGTACACAAATTCTTACGCCGGTCAATTAGTAGTTTTATTGTAATTTGCAATTAGTGAATAAAAGTGATGTACTACCCCCTGTAAAACTGAACAGAATTTAAAAGATCAGACTTCAAAAAAGTTTTTTGCTTTTGTCCCGAGGAGCTGTGAGACTTCTAAGTATTTTAAAGTGAAAAATAAGGAAGCAAAAAAAGCGCGCGCTCCGAAAGAACCATTTTTTTTAATGAGCGTAATTTAGAAGCCGCAAAAGGTAACCTGTGTTCAACTCTTCTGCTTGGTTTAGTTTCCCAATTATTGAAACCCAGCAGTGGGTAATTGTTGTAGGTGTTCGTTTCATCAAAGCAAATCATCTGAACTAAAGATAGGATTAAGTACTAATTGTAAATCTGCATGCAGCGTTTTTTTTTTAATGCAAATTAATTTTGACCAAGCCTAAAACATAGTCTGGTTGGAGTATTTTGAATTTTGTTGCTGTGCCAAATATGAGGCAGGAACTAGTTAACAGTATAATCGTGAATGCATAAGGTATATGAAGTTAGGGGCCGTCTATAAAGTTGTCAATATTTTCACAGTTCTACAGAGAGTAGTATTTTTCAAGACGCCCCTCCCTCCCCCGAAATACATTTTCCTGACAGTACCATGAAATGTCAACATTTTACAGTGCATGAAAAGTCCTACGCGGCCTTCGAACCCGCTCCGTCCCCCTTCCTGATCCTACGCTTTGTAGAATCGTGAAAATGTTGACAACTTTGGACGGCCTCTAAATGGAAAGATATATGAAGTAGCCTATATACTATGTTGGAAAACCTACCATACACATTGGCCAGTTGAGACTCCATGCACTAAGACTTAAGTCTATGGAGCATGACATAAAAGTGTTTCAATGAAAAATTTGATATTTTCTCATTGCTAAAATCATGTTTCCTAACGAAATTTACACTTTCTGGGGCATTATCCTGTCATATTAGGACGAATTAGTGGCGCAGGTGTACGGTAGTTATACCAATATGTTGACAAATTAAGTTCAGAAATGTCTACTTTTTGAATGAAAATAATGGTCCTCGTCTTCCGCTCGGGCTATTTTTCACGCCCAGGCCCATGGCCGGTTTTAAATGTACATCCCAACAACACATTTCTTCCATTGATAAACATTTAACGGGGGTTTTAACTGTAAAGTGCACTGCCCTATTCCTAAACCTTCTTAACCGCTGTCACAAGCTCCCGAAGATCTGAACATTAATTCGCACGCGAGAATTCGCGCCTTTTTTGAGTGATCTGATGTCTTTTTGTTCGTCTCTTGTGGGCTCGGCTTTGGACATTTTTTCCACCATGTTGAGCTTTAGTACGGTGACATCTCCGCCAAGGGCTCATCGTAAATTTGGCGGAAAATGCATGCGACATCTAAGAAGTTCAATGTCACTTTAAATGGTACTTAAGGTGCATGGATTCACCTTCTATAGCCTTTTCGCGCGTAAATGCGACGCACTAAGAATCACAGAATCGCAAAAACACTCTCCTCCCAAATTGATTCTGTGGCATGGTGTTCAGTGCGTCGTTTCACTCCAAAATTCTTTCACATCGGTTTTTTTTTCTCAAAGCGGCACGCGTCGAGTTTACGCGCGAAAATACACAGTGTGATTCCACCCTTGGGACGAAGTTTAATATCTGTTTTCCCACCACTCGCGGTCTATCTGGACCACGTATACTCCCCCGTCTATTCAGGTTTTAAGAGAAAGGGGGGGGGGGGGGGGGGGGGGGGGGGTTGGTGCGTTAACAAAAGGGAAGAGTGTGTAGTGAAGCTATAGCGCCCTCTTTAGTCGTTTCACAATTCGATGCAAACATTTATGACGAGCAACTGGCTGTTTCCATTTTAATTACACAGTCATGCAGCCACTCGGCCGCCCTAAGATTAAACACAAGTAGTTGCCAGCTTACCATTAATAATGCCATTTTGGCTTTCATATTTGTAAATCTTTCTAAGACGAATAATAAAGTCAATCTTTGTACATCTTGGCAGAGGATTTACATAAAAGAAAAGCCAAAACGACTCTCCGTATTTTGAACGCGAGCCGCACGGAAGTATATCCCACGGTAGGCTGTCAGCGCGTAGAGCGACATCCCCCTCATCCGAAAATTGATTGTGCAATTAAGATAGAGTGGCCCTCATTCACAAGTCAAAAACAATCAAGCGAAGGGTTTCCGGCTGAAATTACGGCAAACACCGCGGGGGAGTCGTTGGCGGTCCTCGAGCAAACATTGGGCCGTCTCTGAGGTCGAAACGCCGGCGGGGAAAAGAGGGGCCGGCCTCGCTCGAGGAATTCCAATCAAAGCTTGCTTGCAGATGACATTCAGAGAGCGTAGAAAAAAATGGCGCGAAATTGGCACTTGAAACGACCATGTGCTTGAAAGTGTTGTCCGCCAAAGTCGTGGGGTGATTTTCGCGCGCAGAAACAGAAAGAGTTGAATATCCTTCCCCCTTATTCTCTCTTCCAAAACGACGAGCAGACACATTGTCACCGTGTGTCATGCACGAGTAGGCACTTTGCAGATCTATTGTCACATCATTTAAATATGAAAACTTTCCCCCTGTCATGGCCGCCGGTGCAAAATATCTATTGGCCTTTTGCGTGTAACTTTTGCACTATGACCGACGCCCAACATTGTTCACTTTCAAATGGAGGTGCAGTTTAAAAGGCCCAAATACTATGCTGTTGTTGCTACGTGGTGCACGCCAATGCCTCGTAACTTACAGTCTGGTTGCTTTATGCCATTTTCTCCTATACGGTGTGAAGACCGGTATTGATTCTGTACTTCACAGCTGCCACGTGCACCACAAAGCAACACAAATTTAGTCTGGTCATCTGTACACCAAGTGCGCGTGTGAAGTACATCAGACGCTATTCATGCATGAAACGTGCAAAAAGCTAATTACGGAGTATAAATGTCATCTGTTACCATTCAAAGAAAATTGAACATAAACCACGTCATATTTGTCCAAGTAATTTGAGTGTCGTGACTCGAATAGCAATACAATTTGCTAGTACCAATACGAGCGACGAACAAACGCGGATACGGTCTTAATTGGACAGTATACGCATGATATATGTCTCGAGTAATCATTATACTGTTTGTATTTAATACCACTTGATCTGTTTGACTATGCATTGCCACTTTTCTTTGTACTCCATGTCGCCATATTTTACACTTTTTGGTGTTTTAATTAAATTTCTCCAAAGAGCTTAAAGCCCAATACACCATTTGCAGTGACCCAAAATTTTACTTCACGAGTTGACAAGAAAATCCCGACTAAAAGTGTTGATAGCAATGGTAACAAACACCACATGATTTTTCCCGCGTAAATAGTACCTTTGTGGGAGAATTTGCCAACTGAAGGTCTTCTTTAAAGAAAAGTTTCAGCTGCAAATGATATCTTATACCTTTAACGAAGCATGTACTTGTGACAAGCTCATTTTGTCTGTCCATAAAACAAGCTTCGCGGTAATTAAATTTGATATTCCGTAATTTAAATTTCGATCAACAATCCTCGATTTATCATTAACTTAAAACGAAGGTTAGAATATAAGGACTTAAAAAGTCGATTCCTTCATAATTCCACGAAATAAATTGTTAAGATTTCTCAAATTGCATTGGGCTGAATCGATATGTTACGTAAACGAATGGACCTGAAACCATTGATATATAATCACTAGATGAAGTATGCAATAGCAGTTGGCTATACGAGAATTGAAGCCATGCGCCGGCCGCCATTGTACTCCCCAAACAATGCTTTGCCTAGACTGCTCCCCGGTCCATGCGATCGCTTGCATTACACTTAACACATGTAAACTAGTGAAGACAGTATGACCAGTCTAGGCAAGGTATTGTATTTGGGGAGTACAATGGCGGCCGGCGCATGGCTTCAATTCTCGTATAGCCAACTGCTATTGCATACTTCATCCAGTGATTATATATCGATGGCTGACATGGCCGCCGCCATTTTGGCCTAACGCTAAGGGTGCTAAGTGCACAGCACTAAAGGCCCGGTCACACAGCGCTTTACGGCTTAATCACGGCCAAAACCCGTCCAAAAGTGGTCTCTCGTGAAGCAGACGATGTTGTTCGCGTTGATGTCGAGTTTAAGACGAGCTGCAGTAAGACGCGAAAGTTTAGCGGTCTGTCACGGGCAGAGCACGGTCATCGGACGGGTGTTACGCGTTGGTATCAAGGGAAATAGCGTGTGTTTTGCGGCTTATCACTGACAAGTGGATTTTTCCGCGTACATTTTTAACCTTACACGTGGCTGGAAGTGGTTAGCTGTTCTTAGGCTGTGCTTAGGCAGTGCTTTAGCAGTAGAACAGCCGCCGACGGCCATACCCGTACAAAGCACGGCCAAGCCAAAATTGACCAAAAATTACCACCTACGACCACGTCCACCAGATTTTCATAACTTTTTGTACGTGATTTAGACGTGGAGTGCTGTGTGACCGGGCCTTAACAACGTGCCCTTTACCACGTTTGCGTTAAACCAAAATGGCGGCGCCAATATCGACTCATGTAAATAGAGTTAGTACTTATGTTTATATAATTTCATACCCACTCTGGCCAGTTACACCAGTCTGACGTCACCAAGTGCAGTCTGACGTCATCAAGTGCAATCTGACGTCACCAAGTGCAGTCTGACGTCATCAAGTGCAATCTGACGTCATCAAGTGCAGTCTGACGTCATCAATTGCAGCCTGACATCATCAATTTAGGGAACTTGGTTGTTTTAGGGCTGGTCTTTTTGCGTTTCAATTCACCTCTGGAACCGGCTGGAACCCATGTTCGAATCTCGCCTGAGCCGTTGTGTGCTTGTTGAGGAATCTGGTAGATGCAGTGCGCTTCCGAGGTTCGAATCCAGTCCGTGTCAGCATGTGGATAGGGTACGAGTTAAATGTGGATGACTCGAGTTAATGACTCGAATCGGGTCTGACTCGAGTCACAATTTGTGGCGACTTGTCTCCAGTCAGTTTCACTGCTTGCAAATTAATATTCTACTTGACTTAAAGGCATTGGTAATCTCGAAAATCAGAAATGTTCACAGATTTACGCCTAACTCACACAATATAAACATGATGACCGTAGAAAACTTCCCCTGAGATTGTTTTGTCTGAAGTGCTATAGTCTTTGAGAAATGAGTAAAACAATTAGTTTTCGTCTCATGACACGAAAATTCAATTCGCCCCAAAACCATTTCGCCCAAGTGCCATTTCGCCCTGAACCACTTCGCCCGAGTGCCATTTCGCCCCAAATTACTTCCTCCAAACACTACATCGCCCAAATGCCACTTCGCCCCCAAACCACTTCGTGCACAGGCCGTGGTTCAGGGCGAAGTGGTTTTGGGGCGAAATGACTGCAAACCCTTTTTTGACTGTTTTCTCAAAAGTTAGACGAAGTACGGAGCTGGTTTTTGCTCAGGTTGGTTTTAATCATGCATATCTTCAATCACACAGGGGGATAAAACTATTTGTAAAAGTTTACCAATCATGTATACTATCTTTAAGTCTTGCGTTACAAGGCTAGACTCAATACAAGTTCATGTATTTATATTTTTAACTAGATACATGTACTCACTCTAAAAGTGAACATGGGTATCGTCTATTGGGTAATTCCCAAAATTAGGGGTCCAACACGTTTGGTGTCCCAGTTATGTACGACACCCTGTGCATCAAAAATCACCACTCATGATCACAGATTCTCAGAAATAGATTGTGGCCTGTGATAACAGGGGACAGCATCAATTTCTTGAATATTTTGTTCTGTGATTACTGACAAATACTTGAAACAGAAGACCATAAAGCTCATAATTTGTTCCATGATATTGAATATGAATTTGGTGTCCCGGGTTACCCACGCCAATGAAAATTAGCTGTAGAATGAGTTTGCATGCATTAACCTTGGTGTCTTATCCACACACAAACATTAAATTTAAGTGGCATTTATGGAAATAAAAATAAATATTTTATACTGGAAAACCACATTCAATCCCTAAACACACTTGAAAATCTTTAAAAGCATGTCACACTTTTGGACCCCTAATTTTGGGAATTATACCCTATTCTTCAAATGAAAGAGGAAGAATGAAAGAGGTTTTAGCATTTTCCGGCATCGGATTAGAGAAAAACCATATGGGCCCCATCGGGATGTGAACCCGAGACCTCTGACTCACCAGGCAGCTGCTCTATCAGCTGAGCTCTAATCCACAGTGGTATACTCCCTCAGGTTCGCCCTACAAACTTTCTTTCAGTGTTGCATGGATACGAAACTGATACGAACGCACTTTTTTGGCATGATGCTGCCTCATAAAAAGGCTACTTATTTGTCGTCTTATTTTCTCAGAATTCCCCGGGCGTCTTAATGCTTGCGTCTTTACGACGGAAGACATAGCCGAGTCCATCAGAAATACGAAAGGATGATCAAGTCTTTAGATTTTGTGTTTATTACGGTTTCTTTTTGCGGCTTACACTCAAACCCAGAAACTTGTGACCCTTACCGGAACTATTCCTTTCCTCGAGGAAATACCCTCATATCCACGGACGAGAATTGCCAGATTTTGAGGCTTAATCCGTATAAATCTGTAACATCCGACCCCGAAATCTCTAAAAACAACGCTCCGTGCAAACCACGTACTATGCAAAGCCAATATGCCGTGTTTCCCCTAAGAGCAGAGCTATACATTATCCGGAAGTTCTTAAGTTTTATCGCCCCACGTTCAGGTGTAACGAACTTCGTGCATGCCCCGAGCAAGTTGGACAGACCTGAGTGCAGACTACAGTTCGATTAGAATCCCTCGAACGACGGGTGATATCCGTTGTTCGGGGGTTCTATAGTCGCCGCTCGAGGCGGCTCATTCTAAACTGGCCGCCTTCCGTATCCAGTAAAATAAAGCTCGCCACGTGAAGATATTTCATTGAGTGCGTGTTTATTAATTTGAAAGAAATAAGTTTTCATTGAGTACAACAAGTACCACCTTTGACAGAAATAAATCTATGTGCATGGTGTTTGTTACCATTGCTAATAACACTTAAGTAAGATTTACTGAGTAAGATTTACTGAGTAAGATTTACTGAGTAAGATTTATTGTCAACTAATGAAGTAAAATGTTGGGTCATTCAAAATGATATAATGTATCCTTAAAGGCAGTATACATCATTGGAAATCTCGAAAATCATAAAATGTTCACAGATTTACGCCTAACTTACATAAACATGATGACCGTAGAAAACTTCCCCTGCAATGGTTTTGTCTGAAGTGCTATAGTCTTTGAGAAATGAGTAAAACAATTAGTTTTCGTCTCATGAGACGAAAATTCATTTTGCCCCAAAACCATTTTGCCCAAGTGCCATTTCGCCCCAAACCACTTCGCCCGAGTGCCATTTCGCCCCAAATTACTTTGTCCAAACACTACATCAGCGCCTTGAGCACCCTGCAGGGTGGATATGTGCGCTTTACAAATCTCATTATTATTATTATTATTATTACATAGCCCAAATGCCACTTCGCCCAAAACAACTTCGTGCACAGGCCGTGGTTCAGGGCGAAATGGTTCAGGGCGAAGTAGTTTTGGGGCGAAATGACTGCAAACTCTTTTTTGACTGTTTTCTCAAAAGGTAGACGAAGTACGGAGCTGGTTTTTGCTCAGGTTGGTTTTAATCATGCATATCTTCAATCACACAGGGGGAAAAACTATTTGTAACAGTTTACCAATCATGTATACTATCTTTAATCAACCGTATACGGAGTCCAATATATGCCTTTCCAATTAGCCTTTTGCGTGTTTCACATGAATAGCGTCTGGTGTACTGACGTACTTCCTTTCATATGCACACTTAGTATCCACCTGACCAGACTATTTGTTTGTTGCTATGTGGTGCATGCGGCAGGTGTGAAGTACAGAATCAATACGGTGTTCATCGTAGGAGAGAATGGCATAAAGCAACCATACTGTTAGTCAGCGGCGGCACCAGACCTGTTAATCTGGGTGGGCAAGAGGGGGAAAACTTAAATTTAGGGGGAAAAACAAAAATCTATAATGTAATTTTGTAAAGTGTATTGGGCTTTTTTGATGGTGCCAGCTAATTATGATGGATGAAATTGAGTTTATTATTTACAGCGCAAACAACATTGTAACAAATTGGGTGCAATGGTTTGGGATTAAACTCTATTTTCGCCATCGGGGAAAAACATGGGGGGGAAACTGGGGGGGCAAAAAAAATAACCGGGGGGGGGTGGCATTTCCCCCCACCCCCCGTGCCCCCCTGTAGCGCCGCCGCTGCTGTTAGTTGCTAGGCAATGGCGTGCACCACGTACCAACAACTGCATATTATGTGACTTTCTAAACTGCACCTCCATTTGAAAGAGAAGAACTCGGGGCGCCAGCCATTATGCATACATGCAAAAGGCTCTTTACCTCTCGTGACATTGTACCATCTTTTGTGGCGAGATTTTGCGAGATTTCCTGTTAAAGGTTTCCGTTTTTTCTTATTTTGTATATCATGCCTAACCATAATGCGATTTCACAGACATAATAACACAGTGCGTGCCGTGCCTTTTGTGTAACTGCCTTTTATTGTATACATACATCCATACTGTATTCACCAACCGAACAACATGCTGTGCTTAAAATATACTACATTGTATATATTGAAAGAGAGAGGAAACAAATGTCTGGAGGGAACGAAATACTAAATTAATTTTATTTTCATATCGATTCATGTCTCGTTTCAGGCTTTAATTCAATTATTCTGATTGAAAAATACCAAGATGAGTTCTTTGTGAAATGTTCCGGATTGTATTACGCGCCGTAAACCAGGGGCGGGGGGGGGGGGGGGGGGGGGGGGGGGTGGTCTGGGAGACGGTCATTTTAACGTTGTTTACTTCATTGTACGGCGGCGATTTAGCAAGGAATTTCATACGCGGAGAATTTTCCGATAAATCTATAATTTCGGTACAAAGTAAGGAGGTTTTTTTGTGTATGAGCGCCAAATCCTTTTTTTTCTCTTCTTCAGTCCTATAGTGCTCCTTCATAGTGATTTTTCAACATCTCAGAAATTCCACCGAAGCCGGTCCGTGGGTCTTAATTCAAGTCACAAGCTATTCAAATGAACTCCAAACAAAGACATTCTTTTGTGCGTGTTCGTCCTTTGCGACAGACTTGTGCGGGACTTGTCATGGACTTTTGATTTTATCGGCTCTGGACTTGTGATAGACTTGTGATAGACTCGACTACAACCGTACGGTTTCCCTGGTATTAACAATACTTTTATAATTATTGAGGTTTGACTATGCTGTTTATTTTCAATATGTTGTTATATTGATTGCTTTCGATGACGTAGAACATCCGGGAATGTGTGGTGGGCAACAGTCACGCGCGTACACGCGCGCGCCAATAGACGCACATGAACACGCGTAAAAAATACTCACCAGCGTATTTTCATTCGAAGATGACGCACGCCCGCGTTGTGATACGTTCAAATTATTGAGCATGCACTCGGCTTGTAAAACGAAAGTGCTTTTTAGTTTATCGCGATTTTTAGGCTGAAGAAATGCGTTTTTATCTTTCTCGATACAACAGCCATGGCGCAACATCATAAAGCAAGGTCAAGCAACAGAGGTAAGTGCAACCAATGCGCTTTTCTTGCTCTTTTTGCCGGTTATTACTCGAGCCACGTTGGTCATGAAAAATGCCCACCAAAATGGTGGATGGAAGGCGTTACGTCACCGGAAAGCAATCAATAGACTTGTGTGGCTGGTGAAAATTTACCGTACGTATTATGTTTTAAATGCTGTTATACTTCATTGCCAGTGGTCTTACAGTGGACAAGGATTCATATAAGTCCTCTTTGACAACCCCTGTTTTCCCGCTCACGCACCGTGCTTTTTCTCACAGTCTCCTGGGAGCTTGTAAAACATTTCCGACTGCTTTCCCCCACCGAACAATTTATAACAAAAACAGAACACCGGAGACGCAAACACACGTCTTCAATTAAATACGACAATTTGCATGTTGAGCGAAAAGGGACGCGACTTTTGGGCTCAAAACGATAGGCCTTGGGCACACCTCTCGAGAAGTGATCGGTCATCTCAGAGAGTCTTGTCTAAGACCCGAGAGCCCTTTGCCGGGCACGCGTCCCGTGTTGAAACCCCCGCCCCTGGCCTCGCCTTGTCAGTGTTTTCTCACAGTCGAAGACTTGAGAGTCGAGACTTCTTCGGTAGTGGTTAATTCGAGCTCTAAACAACCCGAGGTGGTTAGGGTCGTTAGATTTTCAATTTGGCGCGAGAGTTTCGCGACTTGGCGGCAACTTGAAATACAAGAGACATCCATCTCTCGCAGTGAGGTTTTGGCGAGTCCCTTCTATTAAAAGAAGTGGCGTCCACGGGACGTACAAAGGATCGAAATTAGTGCATCTTAACTTCCCGGATTATCGCATCTTCATCCTAGATTAACGCCCGGCAAGTCTTGACTCCGAACCGGATATACCGACACGAAAAAACGTGACTTTATTGTTTCTCTAGTACGCCCTCTCTTGTTAACACAAGGCAAACTCGGCAATATTTATGCAAGTGCATTAAGCAGACGACATTTCGTGTTTTGGCGGGAAACCGCACAACCCAGGGATTTATCGGTGATTTTTCTATGCCCTCCGGTTTCATGCCAGTTATTTTGATTTCAAACACCAAATGTAAAATTAGGGTTTGGTATTGCATGCTTTTTTTCTGCTTGTTAACGGATGCTCATCCGTATAAGCGGAAGCCGCACCGCGCAACGGGATCTCTGGACCGTGGACTTGCACTCATTTACGGCTGAAACATAAGCCTGATTTGGCTTGTGCTTCGGGACAAAATGTCTCGGTGTTTTGCGGCAAGGGGGAGGGGGAATGACAGCCGAAATGTGGGTGTTGCTTGGCCGTACTGCCCCCTCAAAAACCAGCTCCGTAGTTTGTTCGTTTTCAGCGCGTGAAGCCATCACATTGATGGGGGCCAACCCCATTAGGATCCGGTATCGATTATCTGTCTCGGCCCGGAGCGACGCGCGCAGACGGAACGTCGTACTCGCACAAATTCAGTGACTCATTTACAATACTTAAAACCACTGAAATAATTTAACCATTTGAAATAATTTTACAAAAGAAACACGATGGATGTTAGCGATGTTTGGCTTTTTAAGAAAATCCCCAGAACATCTCTTTCATCTCCGTGATTTTAAATCCACTTCTAAATTGTTTGGTCTTTACATAATAACTTTCCCTTTACAAATAACTTTGCCAACCGTTTAAAAGAGCTGTATAAAAGCAGGGCGGACCCTGGTATTTTTCCAGCGGGGGTGGGGTATTTTTTTACAGTGTTGGGAATGTATACTTTCACTTCGCCCTGTGCCGCATATACTTATTTTTCAAAATCGAGTTTACTTTTCAAGTCCAAAATCACACCTTTTTTTATAGATATGCTATTGAAAAAAAAAAAGTTTTAAAAAGTTTCAAGCAGCGTTGATTTCGCAAAAATCTTCAACTTGTTATTCGTGAAGCAAAACCTCCGCCCAAGATCTGGTTTTGGACAAAAGTGTGTTTCATCTTTTTTACAAGAAACTTAAAAAGCTTTTCAATTCCAGGCTAATGCGTAGCCAGTTCTGCTCAATTGAAACGGAACAAATTATCGAACAGTTATACGCTTACAGGAAATGTCGGTCGGCTTGTATGACTAGAATTTACGAAACTCAAGAACTTGAAGAAAAAAAATACAAAGATAGCGATTTGACCGACTAAAATCTATAAAATATCCCCAAAACTCGGAATCTATTTTGGTAATATAAAATGTCACGTCGCTTTTAACGCGCCCTTCTAACAGGGTTGAAAACGGTTCAAACACGGCCCACACGTGCCGAATTGCAACGCTTCGCTTTTCGACGCAATTTGTGTGCAATTTAGCGTTCAAAACACGGAGATTGGATCGTGATAATTTTTATTTGGACTTTAAATGGAAGAAAATGACGTTGAAATTCCTCTTACATTTCCATATCACCCCATTTTGCAAGTTTGCTTACATGCGAAATTGTTCTTTTTTTCCAGACATATGATATCCTGTTTTTAGCACATTTTCTCATTTTACATTTGATTGTTCTCATTTTCCCCTAGAGCGTGGACATAAGCGGTTGTCACTTATAAACCGTATAGCCGCCATTTCGTGGGGCACCTTTTGTTATTTAAACCGTTCAACAATGGAAGCACAATATATGCAACCATGCATGTCCTCAAGGAACAAAGAAACTGCCCCAGGAAATGGCGGCTATTCGATACGTTCTATTGGTAATTATTTTTATGTCATCTTCGGGAACTCACAGGTCCTTTATGCCATCTACTATACTACGGTATTAGCTTTAACGTTTACTTATTGTCAATTTGAGATGACAAAGAAGAAGATGCACTTTTAAAAGTGGGAGAAAAACCCCAAGGAAGTCCCCTGTGGAAAACCCACGCGGTCAAGTAGGGACTGTAAACCTAATCCACATACACGACCAGGATTTGAACCTGGGACGCCAGAGGGGAAAAGCGGGGAAAAGGCCACTATACGCCAGGGAAAAATAATCCCTTTTCTTCGTTACTATACCGGCATCCCTGATTGTCACAGAACAAGATCTTACAAAGACCCTCAGTCCCTGCGTCTTAACGCTTGATGGACTTAATTAATTCTTGGGTTTCACTTTCTTGACAACCAGTTGCTATCCGCCATTACTGTGTCCATACTATGGCACGCCAATTAAAGCGAAAATAATTAAACACTGATAATTTAATGTTGACGCATTTTTCGCAAATGTTGCGCAAGAAAAAAAAGTTGGCATGACTTTTAAATGTTGATAGACTGTTTGAAACTGGCATACCGTGGTTTTGTTGGCAAGTTTTTAAAAATGTTGAGACTTGTTTTTCAGGGTTGATGGCAGAATTATCAGTGTTGAGTTATTTTCGCTTTGGCGTGCCATAGTATGGACACAGTAATGGCGGTAGCAACCGGTTGTCAAGAAAGTGAAACCCAAAAATTCACTGCATTGTACATTCTCTTATTTTGCTTGCAAATGTAATTCAGATTATGTGCGTAGAATATTACATAATGCATAAAAATATACAATGCATTATACACCATGATACACGTAGTATACATGTATTTTAATCCCTAATCCTTATCCGTATCATGCACACGGCTAAGGATTTAAAGTGCCTTTGGGAAAGAAAGAAAAAACAGCGTTGCAGTCGGATTTGAAAGAAAAAATATTTTGAATAGCAGAGAAAGGCGAACAACAAAACCAAACGAAACTCAAATTCTCTGGGCTGTGTTTTTTCTGTGAACGTCCACATATTTATTTTATACAAACAAATGTTTAATCATGGCATCTTCTTAATATTATTTTTTCTACAAGGAGTAGCTCTAAAGCAACATAATTTGGACAGCTGAGCAAAAAAGTTGTTTATATACAAGCAGAATTATCTATACAGAAAATTTAACTCAATTTGGACTTACATTTTGTGGTGTAGCCTACATGATAATCATTCATTAATAATTTAGCGAACAGAAAATAGAACATCGTAGTTTGCTAAAATTGGACCAGGGCCAATTTCATGGAGCTCTTAAACACAGAAGGTTACTTACCACAACATTTATTTGCTTTTTAAAAATGGGTTACCAGCCAAAATCGTATGTCAACTTGTGTTCGTATCAACAGTATCTAAAGCAGAATACCAGTCTAGGCATAATACGTAATAGGCCTACATACGATTTTGGCTGGTAACCAGTTTTGGCAAACCAAATAAATGTTGTGCTAAGCGAATTTCCATACTTAACAGCTTAATGAAATTGGCGTATAAGCTTGTTATTTACAAGTTACGTGAATAAATAAAAAATAATAAATAAGATTTTTTGTTTTTACGGAAAGAAAATCCTCATAGAAGTTATATAGCTGTATAGCTGTAAAATCACTAATATTGATCTAATTTGCACAAACGTAGCTGCAGAAGTTAATTTCGGGACATTTTTTATTTCGCCGCTAGAGGGCGTCGTTTCAAACAATGACGTCACCACCTACATTTGGGGAAAGCCATAAACCTTGGACACTAACACTACCATCCCCATTTCTGCATCTTTTACCACTTTCAAAAATAAATAAATAATAGTTAGGACAGTATAGCCCTTTGCACCAGCGGTCATGACGGGGCAGATTTTCATATTTAAATGATGTGACAATAGATCCACAAAGTGCCTACTCGTGTATGACGCACGGCGAAAATGTGACTGCCCCATGTCATTGCTGCCCGTACAGAGGATCTTTTAACCTTAAAATTATGCGCAGTACCCATTTGAGATTTTGTCTATCGAATAAAAGTAATCAAACATTGTGAAATATTTGCACCATGGACAAGTAAAAAAATAATAAAAATATTGACTTGTCAAAACTTAAAATGGCGCCAAACAGAATTGATGCTTAGATCTGCAGTAATTCCCGCCCGAAAGCAAATACTTATTTTTTTACCATCGTCACAAAGAAATTTCCCCCACAAGGTTGGGATTTCTGCTCAGTCGTGCATTTTGTATGGATAATCCCAGGTAGTATATGGCCACCGGAGATGCAGGAAAAAAAGAAAAGAAATGTCGCCGTTGGGAAAGCTATACCCGATTTTGTGCAAACAAACAAAAACAAATTTGTTTGCGGAAAAAAACAAGTTCTCTCCAGTATTTCAAGGTTTGTTGATTTTTTAAAAAAAATGTCGGAAATTTGAGGGAAATTATGAGGAAAACAAGCACATTCAGGGCGACTACACTTGCCATTTAGACAAACAAATCCCGTGAATACCTTAAGTTTTGACAGTTTTCACGAGTTTCGTACTACCGTGTGGCATTTTTAATACACAAAATGTTAATTTCCGTCCAATTCGCATTAATTTCCTTGCATTTGTCATACGTAATCACAACACTGCTACTGACAGATTCCAATTTAGATTTTTTATTGTTGGATACAAAACGGAATAATACCGATCGTGTGATATGACTTAGGAAATTACAATTGTCCTGGCAAGTCTTTCATTAAACAGCCGTAGGACCGTAGAGACTAACAATTTTGAAAACATCTCAGACCGCAGATTTTTACACGCTTCTTGTACATATTACGGGCAATCACTACAATTTCGGCAGTCAAATCAGTGGAGACTTCCCATTGGCGTAATCAAACGCGTTGCGCGTGCCAAGAACACGCACGACGCGCAATATAAACACATATGACGTGCACCGAGAACACGCGAGACGAGCGCCAAAACACGGACGACGCGCGCAAAAAACATGCGCGACGCGCGCTACGTAAACGCAAGACGCGCGCTTAGAACACGTACGACGCGCGCATGAACTCGCACAACGCACATACGACGCGTGAGAAGAACATGCGCAACACGCACCAATGAGATATTAGGTGCGTTCAGACGATCGTTGTTAACTAAAGCCGGGTGTACGCCTTGCGTTCCGACTCCGTTGCGATTGCACAGACACGCCAAATTTCGAGCATGCTCGAAATTCTGCGATTGCGTTGCGACGGACACGTACACAAAACGGACACGTACACAAAATCGTGACCACATCGCCATCGGAACACATCGCAAAACCCGTACACCTCGTGATGCGACTGCACAACATGCGCTATCGTGATCGGATCATGGACGAAACGCAAGGTGTACGGCCGGCTTTAAAGCACCGTGTGAACGCGCATCTTTGGTAGTGGGACTGTCGTTGTTAACTTTACCATTAAAGGTAGTGCCCGTCTGAACATGGCTATTTTCACTTCCAAGATTTTATGTAGTGGCGCATGGCATGCAAGAAGTCTACGTGTTCAATGTTGGGAAATTTCGACATAAATCAACAATGAATCACAGTTTTTCAACAAATAAATATCAGTGCAGATTACATTAATAAACGAACAAAGATGGCGGCTGGTTGAGGAAGCATTTTCGACAAAGCCCGCCCTCTAGCGTCTCTATTGGGTCTACAGAATCAGTTATGCTGACGTCAAGGAGCAAGTTCGGGCGGGCGACTATTTTTAACTATAGACTAACCTACCCCCGGGGCTTGGTTCCTCTAGTCAGACTAGCTAGTCAAACCACGCAGCGTTCGAGTGACATCTAGATCGACTATGGTTAGTCTAGTTAACTATAGTCGCCCGCCCGAACTTGCTCTAGTATGTCACTAATAAGTAATAACTCTTAAAAACACTTGGAATCTATTTTTTTTCACGGTTGAAAGCCTGAAAATAATTGAAAATAAGATTGAAGATGTTCAAATCCCATATAACAGAGACTAAAAAATACATGTATTTCCTGTATGGTTTACGTGGTTCACAAACACAAAATCCATAATAATACATTATTTTGGACTACTACGTTTTTTTAGTGCGTTGTTTTACTCCAAATTCCCTCCACGCCGCTTTTTGTGAAAGCGAATTTTATACCAAGCATGACATATGCAGCATGATATGTGACAGAGGGACTTCCCTACTGTCTCTATAGACCGTATCGAATAGCCGCCATTTCGTGGGGCACCTTTTGTTACTTAAACCGTTCAACAATGGAAGCACAATATGTGCAACCATGTATGTCCTCAAGGAACAAAGAAACTGCCCCACGAAAGGGCGGCTATTCGATACAGTTTATACCTCAACAGACTCTTCCATTTTGTTAACGCACCAACTCCCCCTACCGCTTGAAAGAAATTCCTTTAAAATTCCTTGGATGTTTGAGACACAATGGGGGAACAATGGTAGGGGCCAGGGGTGGCGGTCACAACACAGATT
The DNA here is from genome assembly GCA_037783545.1 of Henricia sp. BOLD:AAB3569. Taxonomy (NCBI): domain Eukaryota; kingdom Metazoa; phylum Echinodermata; class Asteroidea; order Spinulosida; family Echinasteridae; genus Henricia; species Henricia sp. BOLD:AAB3569. The sequence continues at coordinate 458,326 of JBBELK010000577.1, read as the reverse complement.
TCCATTAAAGGCAGAGGCTCGTCAGCAATGCGCGCGCGCCGAATTCGCCACGAAATACGCAGCTCCATGCCTTTGCTAAATAGCTGCGTATTTCATGGCACGAATTTGGCTTCACGCGCGCATTGCTGACGAGCTGTGCCTTTAATGGAGTTCTGTGTGGTACCCTTTGTCACACATCATGCTGCATATATAACTGAAACGTTTGGAAGTATTCGAAATAATTACCTTTTTCTCTGAAAGGTGCTCGCAAAATAAAACCCAACTTAGTCTATGGCATACCTCTGGTGTAACTACACAAAGGAATTCCGAGAATAGTCCAGTGTTAAAATCTTTGGTTGGGTCTTTATTCTTATTGTTTATCTAAAGGGTGCGGGGATGACTACAGGGCGATCTAAGAGCTACGCGACTTTCTCGACCAGAGGTACTTGAGAAGTTGCCTTTCCAACGGTAGGTGCCATTTGTTGTCCGCCATGCCTGGCTCGTCCAGTTCGCCCCCCTCGCCAAGTTCTATCGTGTTCAGGATCTTGTTGAGTTGTTTGTCGTCGAGTTCTGCTATTTCGGGCTCGTTCTTGTCTAGCTTCTGTGAGGCGATGGCGTTGCGTCCGAAACGGGAGTAGAGACGGTTGAACTGGCCGGATTGGGATGCTTGCATGGCTGCGGATTTGGGAAAAAAATACGGAATTTACTAACTTCAAACGCTGAGAGTTTTAAAAAAGACCTGTAGAAGCTTTAAAACAAGGTAAGTGTTTCTTATGATTCTTTTGGGGGTACCGCGGGTGAGTGGTTATAATGATTGATTCCGCGGTCTCTGGTTCTAACCCATCCGTGGCACTTGCATTTGTCCCATCCTTCCAATGGGATGCAACGTAAATGTTGGTATAGCCACCCTATCGATAAACAATGGCTGATGAATAGGGTGGCGAGGTCACGGACTTGGCGACTATGCCGACATGTATGTTTCTAGGGGTACCGCGACCGAGTGGCTTTGGTCGTTGAATCGCAACACTCGGGTGAAAACTTGTTGCGACGGATCAACACCCTGCCGTGGTATACTGTGCCCTTGACTTGAGCATGGCACTTAACCATAATTGCTCCATCCTTCGGAAGGAATGTAAAGCCGGTAGTCCAGTGTAATTTGTAATGCAATTGAATGATCCTAGAGCATTCCTTCGTGAAGAGTGAGGGTATTCTCCAATGGCGCCGCCCACATATATCTCAATGCTTAGTGAGAAGACGCTTGTAATGTGCACCGCATGTGAACATACAATTATGGATTGTGCACTTATAAATGTAATTGTTGTATTGTATTAATATTCTTTTGTAGTGCCGGGGTTAAGGGGCTAAGATTAAACAAACTTGCTGACTCCGGGTCGTTGGTTCAAACCCGGCTGTGACACTCGTTTGTGACACGTTTGAGCAAAGAACTTAACCACAAATGCCCCATCATTCGGATGGGATGTAGGGCTGTAACCTATGTTTATTTTGTTGTGCCGTGGTTAAGATCAATGTATTTGCGGCCTCTAAATGAATATCTAGGTCGCTTTTGAGGAAAGAACCTAACCACAGTAGCTCCATCCTTCATGTGGGAAGTAGAGAAAATATCAAAAGGTTCATTTCTGACGTTAGCACTGATCGGCCGTGAATGTTATCAACCAAAATGGAGCTTAACCAGTGTCTGTCACAAACTTATATAAAGTTATGTTCGCCAAAACACGGCACGTGTTACGTCGTGTCTACGTGAGCCATTTAGTCTTGATGTTACATCATTCATGAGATCAACCTAAACGTGAAATATCGCCAAAATTGCCAAATTATACAGCCAAGTCGATTGGGAAATACAAATGGCACTCGGCACACATAAACAGAGCTACGCTTTCGCGAAGATAACCAGAAACACCTTACTGACGTAAGCACTGAATCGACCAATGGGCAGCTTTGGTTGTCGTGCGATAAGGCCGGTCATTGGTTAAATCCACGAGAATAACACAAAAAGGTGATTCTGGTTACGGCCGCGAAAATACGATTCTGATCTGGTATGGCATACGCAATGTGTGCTGTGACATTACTTGATCAAAATGTCGAACCAACAACAATTTGGTTGCACTAGGGACCAACAACAATTTCACACGAAAAACCCAGGAGATTTCATTGATAAATGATTGCCAGAGATAACAAACATTTTGTAGTTGACCTTTTGACTTGTTGAAATACAGGCCTTTGCCAGATATATGCAAGTCACATTTTCAGGCAATCATCAAAATTCACCTCTCGATAAAGGTGCGTAGCGTTGTGTGAAAAGATGTCAAATTTAGATCGTTCGTGTCGATTTGATTTTAATTTGTTTAGAAATATACTGTCCAAATTTGTAAGCGGAATTGCACCGCACAGTTAAAGGTACATTACATGATTGGAAAACTGTTACAAACGGCGTTATCTCCATGTGTGATTGAGGATGTGTATGATAAAAACCAACCTGTGTATAAGTCAGCTCAGTACCTCATCTACGTTCCAATTAAACAATAACAAAACTGTGTCCATGCTTTCAAGAAATTGTGGGAAGCCACTGTCCTATATAGACTGGTTCCATGGCTATACTGCACGGGAAAATGAGCCATAATACCACGGTGACGGTAGTCGGGAGTTAAATTTCGTCTATAGACCGTATCAAATAGCCGCCATCTTATGGGGCAGTTTCTTTGTTCCTTGAAGACATGCATGGTCGCACATATTACCCTTACATTGTTGAACAGTTTAAGTCACAAAAGGTGCTCCACAAGATGGCAGCTATTCGACACGGTATATAGGCGTCCTTGTGAAATAAATACGTGGGAACATGCATTTATATAAATACAAATGTTGTCTGTTTGGTGCGCGGATTTTATTGACCAAAAACGACATTAGCTCGTAACAGAATGTTTCTATAAATGTACATTTCTTGTTCCATTTTTATACCAATAACACGATATCCCCTAAATCGATCCGATTAGTGTAGTTTCTGTGTTGATCGATTAGACGCATTCATGTTTGCACGTGGGCGCTCTTTTGGCGCGAAAAAGTGAAGATACACGCTATGTGTTTCAATGCAAATAACCATAAGGTGAATGTATATCACTGAACACGGGTCCTGTTATTAAGAAAATGGGTAACTTGCAGATATTTTGAGATATGATGGAATAAGGAAAAAAATCGGAGAATCGATGTTTGGTGTTATGTTTTCTAGCTACCGAGTTTCACATTTTCAGTGCGGTTTATCGTGGTTTTGTGCAAATATGTGATGCGACGGGCTACACATGTATTATATTGCAATCTACATGTATATATTGTTCATGCACAAACGTGTGTAGAACACTGCGTAATGTTTGAAGTAGCAAGCAAGCAAACATTGGCATTGATCCGGTTCGGATTGTAAAAAAAAAAATACAGTAGTCTACGAATTCAGCAGGTATTTGATTGTGCATACGATTAGATAACTTAGAAATCCATCGTGCAACAGCAGGAACCAATCTCATAGCGCTGCTCAGCATAAAAATTTGCTTAGCACATAATTTGTTTGTAATACCATGAAATTGGCCCCAGATGTCTGTGCGTGAATCAGCCCTTTGTACGTTTCACATGAATATAGCGTCTGGTGCACGGACGTACTTTCTTTCGCATGCACGTTAGTATCCATATGACCAGACTAAATTTGTGTTGCTATGTAGTGTGACCGGGTGCACGTGGCATGTATGAAATACCGTGTTCACCGTAGGAGAGAATGGCATAAAGCAGCCCGACTGTTAATTGCTAGGCATTGGCGTGCACCACGTAGCAACAATAGCATAGTATGTGGATTTCTAAACTGCACCTCTAAATGCACCAACGCATGGTTGTAAAGGCGCGATTAATTACTTTTTGTTTTGGTTATGAATTTAAAATTGACATATTAAAGGGAATTACACCCAAGATACAAAATACATTATTTTTATGCAAAGAACAAGGAATTTGACACTTGCAGCGACACTAGTATGGACGCCGCCATTTTGTCCGGAAAATGGGTAAAGTTTTCGCGAACAACTCCTTCGTACTCCTATAGCACGAAAAGGCTATCCGCAAAAATGTCATGCCTTGTCCAGTTTCCGGACAATATGGCGGCGCCCATAAGCCATTCTTTGCGAAGTTCGTATCCGATTTTCAGTGGGTCAAATTGCTTGTTCTTTGTATAAAATAGTGCACGAGTCACTTTTTTAGTACAATGTATTTTGTTTCTTGGGTATAATTCTCCTTTAAAATCGCAAAGTGATTTCACAGACATGATACCAAAAATAAACTAACCCACTGCTGTAAAAAAAAAAAACCCGGCAATTTTTGTTTTGATGTCAAACTACATTTTTTTTTAATCGGCTCGAGTTTCTTTCAATCTGTATAGACGGTCGTAATTCGGAGCTAAAACGGGGCATATTACAAGAAAACGCCAATTGGTAAGGAACCCGCCACCGACCCCAAACCCGTCCATCACTTGGCGAAGCGGTGACGCGGGAGAAGAAAAAACCTCGACGTGAGTAAAACAAGCCGCGATAATCAGCCGGAGGACTCGCGATTAAACACGGACCACGCGCGGGTAAACTGACCTCGCGCAAATGACTACTTGAAATCAATCCGACTTTGCGTGGTTGCAGAAAAAAAAATCTGAAATACGGAGTCATAAAAGATGCGTATAGCGATTAACTAGGCGCCACTGTATATAGGACGCAGATAACCAAAAATGCATGTTACTAGGACGCAAGACGCTCCTTTCAGATAAGTGTTTCACACCTCAGACCTGGTTTATATCAAGCAAGATGTAAACATTATACTCTAGTTTGCAAAAAAGAAAGATTTTTTGTTTAAATGATCAATTTTTGATGATCGGAACAGAAGTTTGTGGATAATAAGGCACTGATCGACCAATCACTTTAGCTTTAGTTATTCCCCCATGAGGTCCAACAAGATATATTTGAAATTGTGATTCCAACAGTATAACAAAAATATTTCTTAAACTATCTAAACTCCTCAAAAAAGTTCGGAAAGTCGAGTTTTACTGACGATTTCTCTCTTGTTGCAAAATAATTGCTATTGTCAAAAAGTGCATTGACACATTCCCATCCTCCAAGCAAAATGGGAATGCACTGCATGACAATAGCAGTGAATTTTGTGACATTTCACTTTCCTGTATTTAACTATACTGCACATCCCCCAATTGAACAAATGACACATCACTGTAAAGAGAAATAACTTCAAGAGAGAAATTGTCAGTCAAACTTGACTTTCCGAACTTTTTTTGAGGAGTTTATTTGTTTAAAAATGTCAAATTTGCATACACAACACCGCACAAGTTTATTGAATGTTTTAGGTAATATCAATATGTAAAAGCGGTGTTTGATTCATGAGGCCATAGGTATATATACTGTTTATAAAATATGCTGAGGGTCATTTCTCTAAGCCTGGTATTTTTTGGGGAAAATTCAAGTGTCACGGCGTGTCTTGTTTTTATGGAATGACCAATTATTATGTCCAACATGCATATTTTGTTCTGAGGTATACACTAGTAAATCCGAGAAAATAATATTTAGGCTGTAAGGCGTGTCGCGGATTACTAGAAAATACTAGAATCGTTCCGGAAAACAACTTTAAAATCCATCGTGAACTCTCAAAAAGTGCGCGGATTTTTTTCCTTGACGCTTTTGGCGTCCCGGGTCGTTCACCGAAACACAAGCAGCATTGCGTGGATAAACGTCCGGCCGACTCATTACAACGAAGCCGGTCCAACTCGGCTAGCGCGTCGTAATTGGACCTTGATAGGCACCGGAACATACTAGGATCCTAGAAATCTTCGATTTGTACAAATTTTCATCGCATTTTGCCAGAATTGAGTTTCGTTCCAGTTTTATACAATTACAGAAAGTGCATGCACTGTGTCGAAAATGACGGAAATATTTAAAGCCCGTGTCCAGGATTTGTAATGTTCCAAAATGTTATTCAGCCATTTGACCAGAAAAACCTCACAAAGGACAAAGTTTTTCATTGTTTTCTCGGAACGTAGATGATGTACTGAGCTGACTTATACACAGGTTGGTTTTTATCATACACATCCTCAATCACACATGGAGATAACGCCATTTGTAAAACAGTTTTCTAATCTTGTAAAATATCTTTAAGCATCCAACAAACAACACTGCAAAATTGTGTTTAGTTATCGGGCCAAAAACGTTTGACAAACCGTCACTTCGACTACTGTTTAGTCAATGCGCATAAAGTAGCCAGTGTCTAAATTGTACTAAACAAATAAAATTGTACTAAACAAAAGGCTATCGCATTTCCTTTTGTATATATTTGCTATACGCACAGCTGTTCCTGTTACGCTATGTGTTCAGCCGAAAATCGCCGAATTCTTTTACTTAAGACAAGCATTCCCCTCTGCCGCAAAATTACGTTTCGCGGACAAAACCTGTACAAATTCAAACACACTGTGTTAATTGAAATTTCTCTCAAACTGCTCGCAGCTGCCGGCGGTGAGCGAACATAAAACGGCGTATCCATAACCAAGAAAGTTTTAATGAAAAAAAGGCGGCGAAGCGAACGTGTCAACAAGCACTTTCCCGCCAGATTTATAAATTCGTTTTTTCCCCTTCTTTTTAACTATAGGAGCTGCGAAATGGCAAAGGTTTAAAACCGCGCGAAGTTACAGCTCCGAGCGATGACAGTTTCATTTTGTTTTTACATCCGACCCTTTCAGTTGTAGAAACACGCAATTCCGGGCCAACATACGTTCGTTCCAAGTAGACACATCATTAAGGTCATATCAACATTAATCCGTCGGTTTTAGATTTCGCCGGCGATTTCTGGAGACAACGTCAAGGCAGAAGGTATTATATTTTGTGTGTCGCCCTTGTATCCGGTACGATATACGCCGATCGTACCGAGAGGGATAATTACATGCTACCGGGAAACTAGGCAGACGACCCCGATCAAAAAAGCCGTTTGGCCCGGTAAATTTGAGTTTCTGGCCTTGTACAGTGAGCTTCTAGTCAGACTGTCTACTATAGATCGCCCCCACGCTTTGAAATTGACATTATAATGTCTCCGAAAAGTCGGTGTGCCGCAAGGGTATTTTGAAACTAGCGGGGTTTTGGTGTTCTTCGTGACCCGGGTTTGAAATTGAAATTGTGAGTATTCGATTACATTATCTTGTACACAATGGGTTGAAACAATGGCCGCTGAGGGCGCGCTACATTAAAAAGCAAATCCACTGAATTCTATATCTACAGTGGAGTGACAAATTTCAAATCTGCACTGGCAGCCTCGTTTCAGATGTCATTGTATTACGTCATGCATCTTTTCTTTTGCAAATTTTATCACAAAAGAAAGCACTGAGACCCTCGTTTTCGATGAAATGTTGGGACCTGTTTTCGCGACCACAACCAGAAAAACTTTTTGACGTAACTGCGGAATCAACCAATGGCCAGCTTTGGTCGTCGGCAATGGATGCCGCTGATTGGTTGAAACCAGTCATTGCATCAGAAACATGTTTTCGGTTGTGGTCACGAAAACATGCCGCTAAATGTCAAACAACTACACAACATTGAAACCTCCATGTTTACACATCCGCAGTCTTTACAGCTAGTCACTCCAAAAGTCTATTACATTCAGTCATTGTTGTTTTAACGCAAGATACCTTTCAATAACCAACTCCCGTCCCAGTCCACGCACACACACGCGATACATCGATATCTATTACACTCCACACGGAAGCCAACTGAAACCCATAAAACGCAGTTTATCGATTCTTAAACGGTTGTTACCAAATCCAACGCCTCGACGCCATTACATTTCACAACCGATTCTCCAGAACACATCGTATCGATTATATTTTTTCCCGCTCGCTAATAGTAAGGTGTCGCATTTCCTTATTTTTCACGATGAGTCAATTCTCTATTCAATTTGGCGCGTTAAATTGGCCATAAGGGTGGATTCATACTGAGCCTTTTCGCGCGTAAATCTTTTTAGAAAAAGCGGTGTATGGAGAATTTGGAGTGAAACAACGCACTGAAAACAACAGAATCAACTTGGGTGGATTTTTTTTTGTTTTTATGATTCTGTAATTTTCAGTCCATCGTTACGCTCCAAATTCCCTCCACACCGCTTTTTCTCAAAGCGACGCGCGCGCGAAAATCTCAGTTTGAATCTGCGACTGTTTGGCGACATTTGCGACTGTCATTCTGCAGAATGTCTGCATAATTTTTGTACTTGTGGAGGTTGTCATGATGTCGCTTGAATTTTGAATGTGTTCAAAAATTTGTTTGCGACAGTTGGGTCGCCAAGGTTTTGAAATGTGCACCAAATTGTCTGCAGAATGTCTTCAGAATGTCTTCAGATTGTCTTGAGAATAAGGGGAAAAAATTCATGAAACAATCGCGAAATAGTCAGCAGAATGTCTTCAGAATGTCTTCAGAATGTCATCAGACATTTATAAGACATTTTGAAAACTGTTTGCATAATCCCCGCCCATTTTGTGCATGCGCAGTCAGTACTGCCATCTTGACAACATCAGACACGAGAGTACATGCCAAGACAAATCTGTTGTATTTGGTTCAGTGGGACTGCAACTCTGTTCGCGTACTTTGTCTTGAAACAGTCGCCAATTTCAAGTCTGCAAACAGTCTTGAACTATCGCAGCCCAGTGGGAGCATTTGATAAAACCTAGCCAGTTCAATGCAATCAGGTTCTTACAACCACGCTTTAAAAGTTAGATTACAGGATTATAAAACTGTTACAAACAGCGTTATCTCCATGTGTAATTGAGGATGTGTATATGATAAAAACCAACCTGTGTATAAGTCAGCTCAGTACCTCATCTACGTTCAGAGAAAACAATGAAAAACTGTGTCCAGGCTTTCAAGAAATTGTGGGAAGCTACTGTCCTATTTAGGCTGGTTCCCTGGCTACACTGCACGGAATACGGAGCCATAATAGACCGTATCGAATAGCCGCCATTTCGTAGGGCATTTTCTTTGTTCCTTGAGGACATGGTTGCACATATTGTGCTTCCATTGTTGAACGGTTTAAGTAACAAAAGGTGCCCCACGAAATGGCGGCTATTCGATACCGTCTATACCACGGTAGCCAGGGGCTTATAGTTTCGTTCACATTAGGGGGCGCCCTTGTAAACAAATGCATGTGCACACGCATGTATATAAATCCATCTTCAGTCATCGTTTTCTTCTAAATATATATATATTCCGGGCAGAATCACTGCATTGAACAGTTGGAACCATGCACTTATATCTTACATTTGAGAGAGGTTTTCCAACAAAATTGTTGATTTCAACGTATACGGGCTTGAAGCTAGCCCGTGGCACTGGCCGTTCGAAATATCTTTTCTTTTGTAGTTTCCAAGCAGACGTACCTTGCTGCTCACAAAATATTCCCAAAGCAATCGGTTGGGTATATTCTTGCTCACGGATGAAAGAAATCTGCACGGGCTAAATCGGTCTTAACTCTTGCAGTTCAATTAAACATTTATGTACAGGTTAGTCTTCAAAATTTCAAAATGTCAACTGTGGCGTTTTTGAATTGAACAAAAAGAGCGTACCAAAAAACGAACATGGCTTTTGTGTAAGCAGAATATATGATCTTATTCAGTGTCTGTTGTTTTCTTGGAGGAATCGGGAGCTTTTTGTTCGAGCTGGCGTTTTGAATTATTAATTTGGCTTTCGCGATGGATAGATGGAACCTAGCCAATAGTTTAATATGGTATATTTTGATCGGATAATGTCGAACACCAGTAAAGGCGTTTGCATCGTATATGTACAATGTATAGGCCTATAAGGTTAAAAAAAAAATCGCAAATAGACTGGCGAAGTGAATACACTGTAAAAAGTGACTCTACGTCATGCACGTGATGCTACCAAGCTCATGCACCTGAGGTGTTGCGGTTGTGCAACGCATATGCCTCATGGTGAGGCGAGTGTCACTTCATGTTGAGGCGAGTGTCACCTTAAGTGTTTCATGTGCCTGGTGTGATAGTCAAAGCTTAAATGTGCGAGAGATGAAATTATTCTAAACATTTTCATTGTCAATCATCTTACACCTCGGGTGCAACACATGCTGCTCAGCACGCTCTGACCACCACTTCACACATGTGACCATTCAATTTTACTTTTTAAATTTTCCGGCCCCACACGTGCATGAGACGCGAGTTAACAAATTATACCATCACCTGATGAGCATCTTTTTTGATGGATACCGGCGCATTATAAATTTTCATTATTATTATTATTATTACATGAGGAACAGTGGTTTAATCTACTTGAGCTACTTGGGGTGCTAGTCAAAAATACATCAGGTACCTCATCCATAAGCAGTTTACCTGCCTCATGTGTTCATGATAATTGTGGGACAACAATTTGCTAGTGAAATTTTTACAGTGTATGTCATCATTTTGTTAGTTTGCTAGGCAATGGCTCTAAACTAGACATCATTGAACCGTGTCCCTGTGCTTTTGCAATGGTACTTTTTCCGACGGCCATGATGTTTAGAGCCAATTACCATAGCAAACACGTCACACTTCGGCTGTCTATACTCGGACCGAAAGATCGAGGAGGCTCAGAGATGTATCATTCAATCGGTTAGTAATGTGTATAAACACCTCTTGTGGCAAGGTTGACTGCACCAGCCTCTGTAAGAGGTGCTGAGGCATAGTGAGCCACTCTGCCTGAAGTGCCTCCCTGAGCTCATGCACTTCTATAGGGCTGTTTGAGAGACGCACGGATCCAGATGTCAGCTCATCCCGCGCAGGTTTAATCAGATTGAAAAACCCAACAAAATTTGTTTTCTGAGAGCCATTAACTATAATACGAGATCCTCCCATCAGAAACAGGAAATGTCTCATTTCATTGCTGTGGGAATCACGCTGTTCAAGCAGGTCCTTTTGGACCTGGACGAAATCACTGACGCAGAACAGTCTTGAAAGCGATTCCAAAGTAGATTGGTTGATCAGTGCCTTGTTATCCACAAGTTCACTGTATCCAACAAACTTATGTTTCGATCAAGAATTTAATATTTTTTTGAAAAGTGCATTTCGTTTTCGAAGAGTATACTTCCTTCAGGCAAAAGGCTTGGTGTGACTTTATACATGCTGAACAGTCACTTCAACCACCCCCCCCCCCCCGTCTTAATGACTTTGAATACCGACACTAGATATTTCATTCAAAGCAGCAATTGTATTAGTCCTTTTTGTCCATATTCCCCCAAAGACGAGCTAAAAAGCTGCGAGCTTCAATATTGTCTAGAAATCGTATCTTTACAACTGCCAATCGACTCTCCCTTGACACTAAATTAGTGGCCATCAGTAGTTCCCAAGTACCTTTCCTTGGGCAAAAATCCCGACTTGAATGGAACAAAATTGTAGCCAATGTATAGAGCAAGAAATCATTAACGCCAATTTGACACGGTCGCGAGCGTGGACAGAAGTGGAAGCAATGGGACCCAAAGCGACGAAACGCCCCATGAACTCACGCAACCATCTCCCTATAGACACGTTGACCACCGTACGTCGGCTATCTTTTAACTTTATTGATTCGTAAAAAGCACGCTACTGTTTCACTTTTATAGGATTTCAACCAACCGATATTAATATATTATGAATGGAAATTTCTTCCGTGGTTTTTCATGACCGCCCAAAAAGAAAATGCCTTACGCCATACTTAACGGAAATACGGCCATTGAAAATGAAGAGAAAAAAACCACGACACCAAATGTGATAATTGCATTCATAGAATTCCGACGAACAAGTCTTATCTTTGGAATCTTGATGCACGCGCCGACCGTGCACGATTTTAATGAATTTTGATTTTTTGTATGATTGTTCAGTTTTGCGCGCTTTCACGCTTCGCTTTTCACGTGAAGATTTTTTGTCCGCAGAAAGCTGGCTTATTGCCAAGCGAAGCGCGTCTAAAATACCATTAGAGCACCATCTCACTTATGGTCTAAAATGAAGTTTTAATGGATTTTTTTCTTAAGAGTGTGTAGTTTAATGGACATTTAGTTCATGTTCTTCAAGCTATTTGACGTTAAAATTGCGCTATTACAACATCCTGCACTTAAAGGCCAATATAGTTTATTATTTGCAAGATATCACTTTTTACGGATTCCTGGAATAAGGGCATAACATACCTAAGGGAGAATGTTGGTAAACTAGCCTGCAGGAATTTCAGCTCCATGTACATAGATGCTTCAGAAAATCCATGCATAGTTTTTGTGTTAAGTAAATGGTAAAATAATGTGTAGGCCTATGCACACATTGTAAACCACATTCAGTTAATTTCTGACAGAAAGTACCATCTTGAACAGAAATAAATTAATATGGTGTTTGTTACCATTGCAGTAAACACGTTTTTTTCTTGTCAATTTGAATTATATTTTGGGTCTTTACAAATGGTGAAATATGATAAGTCGTTAATGGAACCATACGCGTGCACATATCAACTATACTAAACGTTCGTTTTGGCTTCAAAATCGTGTGGCTTTAAGCTAAGGTCCCAGACCTTGCGACTTCTGGCGATTTCTTGGCGAGATCATTGCGAGTTCTGATCGGAGCTCCTCAAGTACTTGCGACTGCCCCTGCAAGCTGCGAGTAGTTTGCGAGCGTTCCGTTCCCGCTGGGCGAGTTCTGGATAGCGAGTGGTTGCGAATGCCTATACGCGCAACCTCTCGCACGCCGTTAATCGCATCGTGGGACCTTAAGCCTGTATCCCACTAGGGTTGCGACTGTTTGGCGACATTTGCGACTGTCATTCTGCAGAATGTCTGCAGAATTTTTGTCTGTTTGTGAAGGTCGTCATGATGTCGCGGGAATTTTGAACGTGTTCACAAATTTGTTTGCGACAGCTGTGGTCGGCAAGGTTTTGAAATGTGCACCAAATTGTCTGCAGAATGTCTTCAGATTGTCTTGATAATAGGGGGGCACAAATTCATGAAACAATCGCGAAATGGTCAGCAGAATGTCTTCAGAATGTCTTTAGACATTTATAAGACTTTTTGCATAATTCCCGCCCATTCTGTGCATGCGCAGTCAGTGCTGCCATCTTGACAACATCAGACACGAAAGTACATGTTAGAAGACCCAATTCAGTGGGACTGCAACTCTGTTCACTGAACTTTGTCTTGAAACGGTCGCCCATTTCAAGTCTGCAAACAGTCTCTAACTATCGCAGCCCAGTGGGATACAGGCTTTAGCTTTACTCGCCTCGTGGGAACTAAGCTCAAAATGCAAAAACAAAATGCGTTTGAGAATACCATAAAGACGTAGTTTGAGATATTTAAATCGGAATGGAAGCAAACAAATCAATATGACAAGTCAGTGACTCGATTGAAAAAAAATTGCTAAATCACAGACTGACGTAATTTTGACAAGACTGATGACTTTTCCCAGACTTCTTCTATTGTATTCTTCTATACATGTATATAATATCATGTTTTGGTGTTGTCCGTGATTTTTGATACGAATGACAAAATTAGCCTAATTATTTCTGTCTTTTCTATACTGCTTACGAAAGAATTAGTCTCAAACGAAATGTTCGAAAATCTTTGCACAGAATCTCAAATTTTTCCCAATTTCATTTTTTTTTGCCTTGATTTCACTAACTTATCACTAACTTATCAGATATACCTTATAATTACTGTACAAAACACAAACAATAAAAATAATAAAATAAAAATAAAATAAAACATACAAAATAATAATTTTGGGAAAATTTCGTTTGAGTTTTACTTTTGGCGAGCTGTGTATTTCCCCCTTCCACTGTAAATACGGAAATTATTCAAACACTGGAACGCTCTTCCGGTTTCCGAATTCCCAAACGGCCGCGCAGCGCGTCACACCAATACAATTTTCCAGACCGTTGCTGGTCATTTTCCAGCGCTAGTCATCTCTAAATCCTGGGGATAAAGCCGGGCGTCTTGGGGTATCACTGTTGCCGGGAAACGAATGGTTAGTGGGGCAGTGCGTGGCTTTGAAGAAAGGAAGGTTATCTGTATATCAGTGTTTAGTCAACCGGGGGTGGGGATGAGAAAAACAGGGGAATAAACTTGGCCCTGCGCCCTACTGAAGTGTATTTTTCTTTAACTAAGTTTTAAGTTGTCTTTTTTTCCGGCCAAAATCCCCTTTCAGACAGTGCAAAAAAATGAGGTGAGTGAACATTTAAGCCCCGGAAAAAGCTTAACCCAGATTTTCCAGGGCAAGCCCAGACTGCCTGGCAGGCCTTCTTTTGTTTGTGTACAAAACAAGCTGTCTGTCGGACCCCAAAACTAATGTCATAATTTTTTTAATTACTCCTAAAATTGTTCGGCCATTGTTTAGATCTCCTAGATTTTCCAAGGTAAACCCAGACTGTCTGGCAGGCCTCCATATGCATGTATAGAAAACAAATACAATTCATTCCATGGGCTTTTACCACAGGAAATCAATCCCCCTGTCATTGTTCAAGGTAAAAGACCTCTGCATGGTAGACACTTACATTTGATAAAGGATTGTGCTCACCCAACATGGTTATTATGCCCAATCCTCGCGTCCTGTTGAAAACAGTATGTGCAACGATGCAAGGATTTCTGCTCAGTGCAGTGAAGGGTTAAAACGGAGTCGGGGGATACGATCAAAATTGCTTCTTTGTAAACAAAGCCTCGGCAAAAAGCAATCCCAGAGATATTTGTTGAGGTGTATAGTCACGTGGTTGCCCAATGTCACTGGACGGAACGTTCGAGCGAAACACGTACGGTCAACCTTAAAATGTGCCGTCCAAGTTCGTCATGTATACACCCAACACGTTACATAGATGCTATGAAGTGTTGAACATTTTGAGTTTTTTTTTACAGATTTTCCCAGAAAATCAATTTCGTTATTACCTGACAATCATAAAATACATCTTTAAAATACTATCCATTGGAAAACGGGAAATTTTCCATCTCCAATTTGGACATGTGGAAGCAAAAAGCTTGGTGTGATTTCTGCACCGTTTTATGGAACGGATAAATTAGTTTACAAAATATCGGTGGTTTTTTGACGATATTCTCAAAAATATGCGGATTGAGAGCGCAAAATGTCAAAATCTCCACTCATTATTTGTTTATATGGTATCAAAAAAGGGGGGGATCAAAATCTTGTGATCAGGGGTCGATTTCACAAAGTGCTCAAATCCATCGCAACTTGCCGAACCCATCGTAAGTTTACGATGGGTTTTATAGTTGCATTTCACAAAACACTTGCAACGGGTACACGTCGCAATTTGTAGGCAGAACCCTTCGCAAAGTTGCGATTACCTATTTGGTATAGTCGTAACTTTGCGACGGGTTAATCAGTTGTTACCGTAACGACGCGTCGCATATTATTTCTTTGTGGAATCGACCCCTGGACACGCTCCCTTAACAACAGGATTACATTTTGAGAAGCACATCCCGCGATCTCACGCCATGTTCGACAAAATAAAAAAAATCTTCGTGACAAATATTTGCCCCGGGACAAAATACTGAAATTGAGGGTTTTGGGTCTTAAAGGATTAGTGGAGAAATAGCGTAATTATACACACCTTTATCTCTCATGTCCTGTGACGAAGCGCGGAGCACACAGCAAAGACCGACCAAAATGAATACTTTCAAATCCATGTCGGATGTTCTGTTGCGAGAAGAAAAACAAACATGGGATAAAGGCGGTTATTTCGGCGGGAAATAGGCCGAGATTTCTATGCCGTTTTATCCTCGTTTTGGCAATGTTTGAAATCGCTTAAATCCGCTGTGAAAGGGTTTTGTTCTAACGGTTTGTTGTCAAAAGGAAATGAGGTCGGGTGTAATTTTTCCCGCCGAAAAGGAGGTTAAATACAGATTGCATGATTAGGAAAACTTGTAAAAACAGGAACAACAGCATTACATAAATAAAGAATAATGTTGATAAACTGCCTTGTAGACATTTCAGCCACGTAGATGCAGTAATACTTCAGAAAACTTAAAAAATCCATTGATGGTTTTTGTGTTGAATGAATTGTAAAAAATCGTTTGCATTTTAAAGCACATTTAGTTGGCAGTTTCTCCCACAAAGGTACCGTTTACGCGGGAAAAATCATGTGGTGATTGTTACCATTGCTATCAACACTTTTAGTCGGGTTTTTCTTGTCAACTCGTGAAGTAACATTTTGTGTAACTGCAAATGATGTATTGGGCTTGAAGATTCCTTAAGATATAAGAGTAGCTATCGGCAAAACATCCCCTCCGCACTAAAGTTTGTTTTCTTAAACCTAACGCGCGTATCCCTTATTTCCCTTCAATGTCAGTTCAAATATTATCTCGTGCGTAACCCTCTTGATTAACTTTCCCTCGCGATGTTATTTTATGGAGGTAGTTATGTCTCTTATCAAAATTACAACATCGCTTATTATTTCGTGAATTGTGTAAACTGCGCTGGGAATGTGAGAAAAAGATACATTGTGTAACTTACAGGGTCAAAACAGGTGAAATTTGTAAGAAATTAGCATCGTGTTAGGAAAAGTGTGATTGGCAAGGGTCTTTTGCCTGCATGTGCTCGCAAAATAATCTCCTGCAAGATTTCCTGCTTCGCGGTAATTAAGCGATTTTGCAGACGCGCAGTGCCGGGTTTGCCACGGGGCATTTTTGGGCAATGCTCGCTAGGCCACTGTTCCCGCCCCTTAAAGCCCAAGTACAAATGGTTACCTAAAATGTTACTTTACGAGTTGACAAGAAAAAAGACAAAGTGTTGATTGCAATGGTAACAAACGCTATGATTTCTTTCGTGTAAAATTGTACCTTTTGTGGGAGAAATTGTCAACTGAAACTAGTTGTATATTCAGACAACTTTCTTTATTCATTGATACACAAAAACCATGCATGGATTTTTCATGTTTTCTGAAGTATTACTGCATCATTCTCTGTGGCTTAAATTTCCACAAAGCAATTTATTAACATTATTATTTAGTTATGTAATGCTGCTGTTCCTGTTTTGAAAAGTTTTCTAATCATGTAACCTGTCTTTGGGGTTTTGTGAGATGATAATTAGCAGACAACTGGTTTCACGCACAAAAATTAGACCGAATTATACAGGTACATTAGTCTTTTATCTAACTATTTTTGACAATATAGCTTGTAAAAGTGGCCCTATTTTGCCCAGTATATATTATATATAGCGTATGTGACCTTTTTTTATAAAATGGACGCTAGCCTTGTCTGTTCGGCAATTTTCACTCTTGCAAGGGTAGTTTTACTTTAAGGGAAAATTAGTGAATAAACGCGATGGGCTACCCCCGTAAAATTGAGCAGAATTGAAAAGATGAGATTCCAGAGAGTATATTGCTTTTTGTTCCAAAACGCTGTAAGACGTTTAAGTATTTTAAATTGATTTATGAAAATTTTGCATTTAGCATTGTTTTTATGGGTCCGTTTTAGTGGAGTGCCACCTATAAGAACACTTTCACAAGTAGAGCTATTGCACCGGCGTGATGCACGGTGACAATGTGACTGCCCCCTGTCATGGCCGCCCGTGCAGATAATCTATTGACGCAGATACATCCGTTGCATTCAATATAAAAACTGCGCACATAACATAATTGTGCTCAGTCGCCGTGAATCATTAAGCAGTCACGTTTTAGCAAAATGCATTTTTGTATAGCTTTACAATTGCTGTATACTGTATTGAATACGGGTATGCATGCATCATGTTTTTTCAAATTCAATTAAAAATCTCATTTTGTGCGTAAAATCCGTTGGTCGTGACTTGTAAATGGCCTTATTATGTTAATTTGTATTGCTTATTTGCTTAAATATCAGTGTATTTTTTCTGCGCTATTGTATCGGATATTCGATGAATGTTATTTCATTATGTTGTTTCCTAATGTAGTTTTGAATTTTGCACGCACAGCAAAAGAGGGGGATTTTGAATTTCGAAATCGCCGCACGCCAATATATCTTGGCGCGAAAACGCTTTAAATCTTCAACATGCAAATTGAGTTACAGTGACCGGCGCACACACTGAGCGCGCTACCCATGTCATTACGCAGAGTGGCGCACCCCGCCTCGGCGGCTCCTACGGAGGTTGGTGCAGTCAGCCTTACCACAGTAGGCGTTCATAGTGTATATCACTGACCAAATATGTTATTATTATTATTAATTCTATCTGGTATTCATACCAAGGATTCATCAATAGTGCTCATTGCACTGTCACTCGCAAGCGTGAGGAAACCCATAAAGAATTATTATTAGAAATGACCAGAAACACCGGGGAATCCCCTTGCTCTTCACGAAAGAATGCTCTGGGATCTTTAGAGTGTGTTACCATTGCCTAACACACTGGACCAACCTCGCTTTTAAAAAGCCCCAATACATCATTTGCAGTTACCCAAAATCCGACTATATGCCTACATGTGTTGATAGCAATGGTAACAAACGCCACATGATTTCTTCCTTCTGTGAGAAATTGCCAAGGTGCTTAAAACAAATCGTTTGCAAACTTTTTTTATCAAGTTCATTCAACACAAACAAAATGCATAGATTTTTATGGTCTATATGGCCGACATTTTTAGTTTTTACAAGACAGTTTATGAACATTTCTTTAGTTAGCTGTTGTTCCTGTTTTTAAATCGCCTAATCTGTCTTTAAACCGTACTTCGTTGTGTTTTGTAATCCCCACGTTTTATATCAGTGGGCGTTGAAATACGTCTTCGTTTCTGCATCGCGGAGTACCTATATCCTATACAACACATAAATCAAAGATTCTCGTACTAAAAACGTGTATTCACTTACGTTGGACATTATGCGTTAGAAAACCCAATAAAGATCGTATTTCGGCCCTTTCCCAATAGGGGCAAAAACTACCCCTTGCCCAAGCACCATCGGCATAAAACAAATACCGATATGGCCGTTCCAATTCGTGAACGACTATTAAAAGAGAATGTAATATCCCTCGCGATACAAATCAATAAATGCTTGAAATGCCGCTGTGCGTTTTGTGCGGGCGTGTAACAACTGCGAAATGGCGCCACCTGCGCGTTTGAGTAGAATTAAGCTCGGATTTTATGACCACTTTGAGTTTAAAAACCGTCTCATTTTTGCGTGCTTTGAATGGACTTGTGTCTAGTGCAACGGTTCGCATTTTTTTTGTATTTAATGGAGTGAACTATCCCTAAATTGGTAATATTTAAAACGCCAACTAATTTGAATAAAAATTTTTTTTTAAATGTTTTTACGAGAGCAGTAGTATGCAGTTTATATTTCATTCGTTGTAAAACAACGTTTAACCATCAATCATCCAATCGATATGATTTTACATACACCCTTTTCAAACTAAAATTTAGGCGATTTTGTAAAACGTTTATCCCGTAGGCATATCCCTTCGATCACATTGAATTGAATTTGTGTGACTGAAGGGGTTATAACTGCCACAAAATGCGTTTTTTTTCTGTAGCGAATTTTATAGAAATCTTTATAATAATTGATTGTAGTCACAACAATGTATCACAGCACTTTGCAATTATTAAAAATTATTCACATTTAAAATTACTGTTATACAGTAGTACTATTTTGCGGGATTCTGGGGGACGTTTAACAACAGGAACAATCCGCGATTGCTACAAAACAAATAAGAGCAGTCGCCAACAAAATTCCAAACAAAAGAGGAACAACGGGACGTCCGCGGTGGGAGGTACTATATACAAGACTGCGTGTACTTAAAGGCAGAGGCTCGTCATTGCGCGCGTGAGG
Organism: Henricia sp. BOLD:AAB3569; assembly: GCA_037783545.1. Taxonomy (NCBI): domain Eukaryota; kingdom Metazoa; phylum Echinodermata; class Asteroidea; order Spinulosida; family Echinasteridae; genus Henricia; species Henricia sp. BOLD:AAB3569. The sequence goes on along the minus strand of JBBELK010000577.1, from coordinate 438,556 downwards.
CCAAATTCGTGCCACGAAATACGCAGCTCCATAGCAAAGCCATGGAGCTGCGTATTTCGTGGCACGCATTTGGCCTTACGCGCGCATTAACGAGCCTATGCCTCCAAAGGCAGAGGCTCGTCAGCAATGTGCGCGCGCCAAATTCGTGCCACGAAATACGCAGCTCCATGCCTTTGCTATGGAGCTGCGTATTTCGTGGCACGAATTTGGCCTCACGCGCGCATTGCTGACGAGCCTCTGTCTTTAAAGGCCAATGTATCATTTGCAAGATGAAACTTTTTTATGGACTTCTGAAATAGAACAAAACATCCTTAAAGAATAAACTATCCTGCGGAAATTTCATCTATACATAGATGCAGAAAAGCTTCAGGAAAAACCTTTAAAATCCCTGCTTGTTTTCGTGTCAAGTAATAAAAACAAATGTGTATACGCACATTGAAAAAACACGTTCAATTGGCAATTTCTTACAGAAAGTACCATCGTGGACAGAAATAAATTCATGTGGTGTTTGTTACCATTGCTGTCAGCATTTTGATTTTGTTTCTTGTCGACTCATGAAAAACACAATCTTGGGTCATTGCAAATGATACAATGGGACTTGAGCACGAGGCCTATCTTTACATTCCCCCCTAAATTTATCGTCCAGAATCATTTTCGAGAAGTACTACTTCCAATGATCTCGATTAAAAATATAAATATTACGATGGTCACATGAGCTGAATTGGCTAATGTAATTTCTCCCAAAATTCAACGATACAAAATAATATTCCACCCATCCTCATCACAATAATACTTCTTCACCGAAACGCACCATCCCCGACTACGGGTTAGGAAGCAAAAATCACCTCGGAATAATTTGAACAGGTTTCCCGCAACGATTGCGAGCAGAGCAAATATACACATGGTAATTGATCCGTTTCTTCTTGTCGATACTGGAACTCCTTTTAAGAAAATTGTTTCCGACAGCGCGTACTGTCCATGGGTGGACATTTTCGGATTGTCCAGAAACAAATATTACTTTCTGAAAAAAATAGTAGAAATCAACATATCGAAACAAATTTTCCCAAAACAAAAATGGCCTTGTTAAACATTTTGCTTAATTTTACATCAAGTTTATAAAATTTAGCCTTTGAAGAAGACTCTGCTACATGTAACACTGCACAAAATTACCGTATTTTTTTTACGGTGGAAAACACGTAAATTTTTACAGGAAGTGCCCGTAAATGAATATTTACGGCCGAACCCGTAACAATCCTTTTACAGTGCATTGTGGGATTGCATGCGCTCAACTGAACAGATTTTCCTCGTAAAGATGGCAATTTTCTTCAGTTTTTAGTTGTTTTGAATTTTGTAATTGAGTATTTGCTTGGAAAAGATGCAGCTGTTAGACACAAGTTAATAAGCTAGCGACAGAGGAGCAAATAATAGTAAATTCAATTTAGTAGATGTTTGCAACCATGCACGACGTAGGCATACACGGAGCATAAATATAAATTACTACTGATACATTGTAGCCGATTTGGTGTCAAGCCACAGACCTTATACATTTTTTACATCAAGTCCTATTTTGCAAGTTTCACAGATTTCTTTTAACGATTTCGCAAATTTCACGAAGCTTTAGTCTTCTGCTCTTTCTACTACTATACGAAAATCACAAACGAGACAAATTATTTTCTAATTTACTGATTTCAACATTGCCGTTAAAATTAGCTTTTTGTCTTTTTAACCTAACATTGCAAGTCCAATTTCAGTGCAACATATAGATTCAAATTAATCTGTATAGCACCGGATCAATAAATATTATTTTAAATGTCGCGAAAAAAGGTTACAATTAAAAGCCCATTGTATCATTTGCAGTGAACCAAAATGTTACTTGACGAGTTAAAAAGAAAAACCATTCACTTTAAACCAAAAACCATGCATGGATTTTCTAGGTTTACTGAAGCAGATCTATGCAGCTGAAATGTCTACAGGCGAGTTTACCAACATCCTTTGATCTTTAGATGTGTTATTTCCGTATTTCAGGAATCCATAAAAGTCTCATCTTGCAAGTGATATATTGGGCCTTAAGGAGCTTGTCCAGATTTGTTTGCTGAAAATGGATTTTGCTCTAACCTCGCAATCATATGAAACACCTCCCCGAAATTTGCAATCTCCAATTTGGATGTGGAAACAAAAAGGTTGGTGTAATTATTGCACTGCTTTATGGAACGGATAAATTAGTTTACAAAACATCGGTGGTATTTTGACGATATCCTTTAAAATATACGGATTGAGAGCGCGAAATTTCAGAATGGTAATGCGAAAAATATATGAGAAATGATATGGTATCAAAATCTTAACACCCATGGGGAAAAATGGGTGGGTCAAAAATGTGAACTGGAGACCCTCCATTAACAAAGAAAGAGAAGATTGCCACTTACCTTTTGTAGTTAAGAATAAAAACTTCGTATAAAAATATAGCGTCGGTTCTTTAAGCCCGTTTATAGCCGCTGTCCCTTTTTTTTACGTCGTGTTTTCTCGTTGGCAAAGCAATTTTTGTCTACTACTTCGATGTTACAGCGTTGCCTGTTCCACCACTGAGATTTCGATCCTGTTGGCTCGTGAAGCAAAGCCGGCAAATTATATAAAGGATCCGTGACGAACAGTAAAACTTGTGTGCATCGCTGACGTCAGGGTACGCCACGTGAGGGGCAGTTCTGATTCTGGCCAATCAGGTGGCGCCGTGGGACGATAGCGTGCGTGACGTGTGCCACCACGCGCGCGCTCTATTACGCGCATGCCTTTGTAGTTTGTTTTGTGTGCAGTTCTGTTGCAAAATAATGTGTTGTTATTTCTGCTAATGATACGAGCTCTGAAAATAGGGAAAAGACATTAACATTATGTAAAGTGGTTTTCAACATGTTTACATTCTGAAAATCGAAAAAGTAATGTATAATGTAATTGGATTCACAACATTAAACCACAATTATTTTCGCTACATCATTCGATATACACCATATTATTTTGTCCTTTGTTCAATAAGGGATTTTTCGTAATGTTGCAAATTAATTCCACGCATACTTTAACAACAAAAGGTTGCTCTTAACGACCACAAAGCTTGTCCGGGGCTTGTCCTACCTAGCAACAACTAATGTATGCAAAATGAATTCCAACCATAGAAATCGAATTTAAAGTAACAGGTGAATGAAATAGCTCATCAACATATCCATGCATTTAAATATATTACCTAAACGGTCTATTCATTTGAAACCAGTTTGGTCGGACGTTTCCAATATTGTTACAGGAATTGTTAAACTTGAAAGGAGCGTGACCAGATCACATTTTGACCTCCCCGCCCCCCTTGACCTCCCCGCCCCCTCCCCCCCCCCTATTTTCCCACGAGTGTTTACATTTTGATACCATATCATTTTGTCATATTTTTCTCATTCCATTCTAAAATTTCGCGCTGTTAATCCGTACATTCTCAAGGATATCGTCAAAAAACCACACATGTTTTGTAAACTAATTTATCCGGTTCCATAAAGCAGTGCAGTCATTATACAACCTTTTTGCTTCCACATCCTAATTAGAGAGTGCAAATTTCCTTCTCGGGCCGTGGCGGATCCAGCCTCATTAAAATACAGGAATACAAGGGATTTCAGGGGTATTCCTGTATTTTCATGAGGCTCCGCCGCGGCCTTAGAACGGAAACCATTTTATGGGAAAATCTGAACAAGCTCCGTTATTAAACTGAATGGTATGTTTGCCAACTTAATTGCCATTTTTGGTACATAAAATAACAAAAATAAAATTGGGGTCGTTACATTTGTCGTTTAACGAAGAGTAAAAGATTTTCAGTGCCGCCGCGTGTGACACGTCGAAGATTTCTGAATACAAATTGCCGTTCTCTCGGGATTTTCCCGTGTAATTGAAGTTGTGATCCAGCACGATTTCCCGCCAAAACGCTTATAATTGGAAACCTCCTAATTTGTTGACTTTTTGTAAAGGTTTTTTTGGCTAATTATGTCATTTCTAACTCTGCCGTCGAGGTAGTCGGTACACTCGGGCTAAATTTATCCCAAGTTTATTCTGAAATGGCTTAAATGATCGTGCTTAGTCGCCTGGGAGTGAAGCATATCTGCGTCTATAGGCCCTACGTAAAACTGCTTAGGGGAGCCATTGGAAAGTGTGACATTTTGATCCATTCGTAAAATGATTTTTAAAATTACCATTTTTGTTTAAAGGGCCTGTGACATGCTAAACAACTTTGTGCCCAAGCTTTGCTTCATAATGACGGATTACTTGTTCAGCAAGACATACTATTGTTCGTTTGGATGTAAAATCAATAAAAGGTGGCCTTTTTCAACTTTGAAGATTTCATTGCAATAAATCACAGACAGAGGGCGCTGTTTTGAGTGCATCACATAAGGAAGACAGAAGGGAAAAGTTAAGAAAAAACATAAGACTTCAAGTTGGACTTGTGGCAAATTGCTGCAGTTTCTACCCCCAGTTTTATCATGGCTTACAGCAGGCAACATGTAAAACGAACTCAAACAGCCATGGATTACAAAAGTTTTAGGAAAATTGAGAAAAAAGTGGAATCTTTTGTGCACAGTTGAATGTGATTTCCCTGTGTTTGCCTCTTGTGACATCGTGACCTTGGTCATGAATATGCATATTCGTATTAGCATAAAAACTAAAAACCTTTGTATTAACCCCCAAAGCAAGCTCCAAATAGGATTTTTATGACTTTAACTGAGTAGAGTGGTTTTAAAGCATAGATTTCATTGATAACAATTATAAATAAGGGGCCCTTTAATGGCTGGACAAATTTTAAATAGTGCATGTGGAATATTTCAAATACCTTACAAATAGTTCGACTTGTCTTGGTATAGTTTTAATAATAGGCTATTTGAGAAAACGTTCTAACTATAGGCCTACGTAAAATTTAAAGGCGCGCCACCAAATCTTTTGACCATAGTTCCTTTTTGGAAAAAGGTAGTGGCTAGTTTGGAATTCATCTTGCATACATTAGTTGTTGCTAGGTAGGACAAGCCCCGGAAATTTTCATGAAATTTGCAACATTATACGAAAATCGCCTATTGGCGTACTGCGCGCGCAAGTCTATTTTAACGTTGTGTAAGATGGTAAAAACTTAACCTATAGACTAGTACTAAAATGTGATGTCGGTATGGGTCTAAACATTCGCTCGTAATCTGAAACGTCCATTGGTATAGCGCAGGGTAACAGTTCACTGGTTTTAGTGTAGACCCAGTAACCTTGGTAACACACAACGGGTGACGTTTTGACTTTAGTTCTCTATTATGAATTCATAGCATTCAAGAATTAGCCTTTTTTTCTTTCTGAACATTCGCTGGTAATCTTAAACGTCTATTCCGAAAGCGCAGGGAAACAGTTCACTGGTTTTTATTGTAGACCCAGTAATACCCCAGTCACAATTAGCTTGCGATTGGTTTGCGAGTAGTTTGCGACGGATTTCTAGGCATTTTCGGCCGGGGCCCCACGGGACTCCTTGCGGCTGCCGGGTAATTTTTTGGCATCGGGCGGGCATCGCGTTACTTTTAACTCGGACTTAAAACCTGGTGCGGCGTTTCGCATCGCAAACTGATCACCAATAAATCGGTCGATGCCTGGCCGATGTCTGGCAGGGCATCGCACACGTCGGGCGGGCTCCGGGCCAAATTTTAGACAACCCAGACAATCCATATATCGGCCAGGCGCTGCCCAGACGCTGCTCAGACGCCGGTCGGGCCCCACCCGGCCAACTTGGCGGCGCCCGGCCGGAAATCGGCCAGACATCGGCCGGGGTATCGCAGTGACATAGGCAGGACACCGGCCGATAAACGGGCAAAAAAAATCGACCCCATTCCGTCATGGCAGCGTGCGGGGCACTTTTAATTGTGACTGTGACCGCCCAATCGCGCGATCTTTCGCCGACCTCTACACGCCGACCGATGCCTATAAATCGCACACGCCGCCCGGCCTCCGCTTTAATTGTGACTTAGGTATTACCTTGGCGTAAAAGGTGACGTTTCCACGCGGGTCTAAGAAATCAGTCCTAAATACGAACAAAACATTTTTTTTCATTAATTTGTGACCCTTAAAGGTGGGTTTTTCAAGGTAGGAAACGTCAGGTCGCCAAGTAGGCCTACTCTTTTCGTAGACGAATTAGGAGAGAAATAATCACTCTGAAGATCATTGATTTAACTCATTGCCAATCGACAGGGTTAAGAACAGTTAAGGTTGTGTTATTAATTGTCGTTGTTAAGGAAATGAGCTTTTCCACGCGGAGCTTCCCGCCTTTTCCGCCGTGCCACTGACCCCACGCCACGCAAGTAGCTGAAATGACGGCGTTTACGAAACGAGCTACTGCGCCTTTGTTTCTGTTTCAATTTAAGGTAGGGCGTTTGCACGTTGAGCAGAAGGTCCGCGGTTCGAATCCCGGTGGAGCTAAGTTGTTTTTCACTACATCCAGATTTCCCAAGCTCATGGACATCTGTCCACATTTGTATCGAATTTATTCACCCCGGCGGTCCCTGTGTCATAATCCCTTAAAATAATCACTTATTCATATACTCAATTTGAAGTATTTTTTAAAGGAACGACAATATTAAAGAGCCCCCGAGATATTATCTTTATCAATTTTAATCCATGCTAAGTAACTGTTCCTCAATGTACAGTCATCAAAACTAACTTGTAAACCAGTTTTCAGTGTTTGTTACATGTTTTTAGTTTTTATGCTAATGTACATAATTATTCGTGATAGAACTGTGACGTCACATTAGGCACTCAATGGAATTGTCCATTGATTTTGTGCAAACGTTTCCCTAGTCTCGTACCCCGACCTGCTGTGGATGCTCGCACATCAGATCTGGGGAATCACGGTGAAAGCTCATCGCTGATAGGTTAAACGCCATTACCCATTCGTGAGCCGTCGTTGATATTACATGTACTGCTGTTGGTCAGTGTTTCGAATGCTATGCGGTACCTGTTGTGATTTAATTTGACCGAGATTGGGAGGGAATTCTTCGTGTTTGACGAGGACAACGTCATAAGGAAGTGCCAGCTACTAAATAGGAACCTGTAATGTAATGTGGGCGAAGAAGGTACGTGTCATGTTTCTTGTAAAGACCATTTGGGGTGTGTTAAGGTACTGATTTGTGTGCAGCCTTCTGAGCTTTACCCGCGGTGCTTATGATAATAGCAAAAGCTTCGCAGGGGTCCTGCACCCAATTTAGTGCGGGCCTCCACCAATCAGTGATGAGCTCTCGTCGTGATTCCCTAGACCTGATGTGCGAGCATCCACAGCAGGTCGGGGTACGAGACTAACATTTCCCTTCCTCATATTTTGAAAACACCCTCTGTTATTTTTATTGCAATAAAAAATCAACTGTTCTCAGTCAGAGAGAAACAAATAATTAAGAAAGGAAAAATGGAGAGGAAATTGCAGCGAGTTTTCCAAAATACCAGTTTTAATTTTTTTTGCTTTTTGCTGGTAGATTTTTAAAGTTACTTAACACAAACAGTGCCCTCTCCTGGAAAAAAAGTGTTAAAGATAAAAGTTCGCTTTCGTTTCAATTTAAACCAAATATGACATTTCAAAGTCGCCCTTAATTTATTTTTTCGCCAATCCGGGGTCTATACATTAAAACCAGTGAGCCGTAGCAATGGATGTTTAGACCCAGTTACCCTGACAACTGACGTCACACTTTAGTCGTCTATTTTATAGGATCCGATCGTACACTGTCGCCCGTTCCCTCAAAACAAAGGAATTTACCACGCCAAAGCTAAAGCCAGCCTTTCGAAAACGCCTTCATATCTTATTCCGAGCCACGTAGCAGACGGAAATCGTTTATCTCTTTTTTTTCAAGCCTCCATTTTCCCGTCAAACAACCCGTTCCATTACCGCGGATTCCAAGTGCTTCTTCCCGCTTGATAAATGAGGCAAAATGCCAGCACAGAACTCATCATTTGGTGGTTTTAATTTCCACCAACGAGACTCGTTACGAGTCCCAAACTCTGGTGATTATGCTGAGACTTGAACGTGACTTATCCGGCTTTTTTTCTCCCCATCATGCATGTATTTTTCGTGATGGTTTAAAAACTAAATTTGGGGCTTTGCTCTCGCGTTTGGGGGCGTGTGTGTGTTTTCTAACCACAGATCCTTTGGGAGTTAAAGCTTTCTGAGCGAAATTCAAATTGAAAAATTAGAGAGGTCAGTTACTTCTTTTCTAGACTTTGCTCTTAGATTAAAGGCCGTATACAAATTTTGCAACATCCCAACATTTTAATGAACCATTTGACCTAAAATAACCTTACTCAAGTGGAGGATGGAAGTGGTTCCGTATATAGCCAGGAAACCAGCCTTTATAGAGCGGAATTGAAATTCAAATCGCGAAATTTAGAGTTCAGATTTTAAAGACAAATTGCAGAATTTGAAAGGTAATCTCTGAAGTTGATCTCGAAATTAAAAGACAAATCTCAGTTTTGGAATGTAAAACACGGAATTTTAGAACTCGCATCTCAGAAATGGAATATGAGCCGCGGAATATGAAAGGTGAATCTCAAAATGAAAGGTAATGTAACTTAAAGGCAAATATCGGTAAAAGGAAATCACGAAATTTCAAATCTGGGAATTGGATTATGCTTGTATTGCGAAATTTGGAAGGTAAATCTCAGAATTGAAAGGCAAATCTCGATATTGGAATATAAATCGAGGACTTTAAAAGGTAAATCTCGCATTTTGAAAAGGTATAAATCTCGGAACTTGGTGGTAAATCTTGGAAGTGAAAAGGAAATATCGGAATTTGAATAATAATTGCGGAATTTAGAAGATAAATCTCGGAATAAAAAAGTGTATTACCAAATTTGGAAGGTAAATCTCGGAATTTGAAAAGTAAACTCGAGCTTTTATAGGTAAATCTCTGAATTTTTAAAGTAAATCCCGGAATTTGAAAGGTAAATCTCGGAATTGTTAAAGTAAATTTCTGAATTGTTAAAGTAAATTTCTGAATTGTTAAAGGTAAATGCCGGAATTTGAAAGGTAAATGCCGGAATTGTAAAAGTAAATCTCGGAATTTGAAAGGTAAATTCCGGAATTTTTAAAGTAAATTTGGAAGATGCATGTCGTAATTTAGAAGGAAGTGCTGTACAGACACGTTCTTCGTAAAAATATATTACATCAATTAAAGGAAAAGCGGATTTTAGAACAAACGGATTCGGTCAAGAAGATTTTTACGTTACTTTGTTCTATCGGCCTCTGTCAGTGTTTCACCAGTACATTTTAGCGCGTCCACAAACAGCTGTAACATTGCCAACAAACGTGACATCGCGGTAGATTAATAATTCTCATCCGGCACTGAAAATTGTAAATATTACTGTATATAGCAAGCATCTTGAAATATCAACAATGCGTTTGGCAATTTTGTGAAAACACTTTGGCATTTTCTTACAAACTGGTGCATCGCGAAAAAAACCCCCAAATTCTGGGTTCTATATGGAAAACCTGAGGGAGTATACCAACTGTGCCTTATAGCTCAGCTGGTAGAGCATCTGTCCGGTGAGTTGAATGTCTCGGGTTCAAATCCCGATAAGGCCCTTACGATTTTTCTCTCATCCCAAGTTTGGTTGTTTCATTTCAATGGTGATCAGACACCATACCAGATGTTGTGTTCGTTACTGCAAAAAGAAATTTTACAGATTTTCTTTATTTGTTCACATCATTCGAATGTGAATTTTCCTATTAACAGAAATTTGTTGATTTACAGTTATCTGTTGTCAGTTTTGATCGTTCTTTGGTGAAAATATAGGGGTTTGGTTCTAAATATACCGAATGGTGATGTTTCATCAAAATATTGCATCGCTTGTATAAGAAAATATCACTTCCTTTCTATAGCACTTTAGACAAAACCATTTCAGGGGAAGTTTACTACCGTCATAATGTTTATATTGTTTAAGTTATGTGTAAATCTGTGAACATTTCTGATTTTCGAGATTACCAATGATGTGTTATAACTTTAAACACTCGTCGTTTTATAAATGACTGCAATCTACAACCGATGTGTGACTCTTTCTCCCAAAGTAAACTCAACCGTACGAGGTGTTAACCGTTTGATTTGTATAAGATGTGATTTATTACCCGGAAGACTGATAATTGATTGATTCTAAATGATGAAACGATCAAGCGTACGCGATTAAGGCCGCATCTGATCATTTTGGGCATAGCTGGCACGTCTTATGTAAATTACTTGCATGCGTAAATGCATGTTTGAGGGGATTTCTTTCACGGGGATAGCCATTCCTAACACAGTCACCCGTTTGGCACTTTTTACGATTTTCAAAATGTTTTAATGTGTTCTGGCTGATGATCGGTCTCCTAATGTGTCTTTGCTCGGTGAAAGACCATATATCATTTTCCCCTTTTAATGTATTACCGAAATACGACCGTTTTCCCCACTGTGTATTACGTTTTTCCCACGTGTACATCGAAATGTGTACATCATAGATCTTTGGGTAAAAAATCCCCAAACTCATGGACATTTGTCAAAATTTGCATCGAATTAATTCACCCCGCGTTCCCTAGGTCATTATTTTTCGGAAAAAAAAACCACAAAAACTTATTCATACTTAATAAATGAGGCAAGCCGGGCAGGGGTTTGGGGCGTATCTTAAGTGATCTCTGGGAGGGGTGGTTATCTCATTGAAGGGTTTATCCCTCTGTAGGGCTATAGCTATAAGCTCACGTGATAGCCAATCCCAATCAGTGAGGAACAACTGCAATACCGTGATCGAGACCACCAGTTGGCTTCATAGCTCAATTGGTAGGGTGTCTGCTCGTTAAGCAGAAGGTCCGCGACTAGAATCCCGGTGGAGTCAAGTTGTGTTTCACTGCATCCATGCAGATTTCCCAAACTCGTGGACATTATGTCGACTTTTGCATCGAAAATTAAAAAAACCAACAAGATTATAAAAAATGTGTAGCCTATAAGACGCCGTGTGGGGTAGCAACTAAAATACATTTTACATTACAGTTTTATGAAGGGAAATTTAAGTTTACGTAAAAAAAATATTATAATCGCGATAGCAATAGACACGATTTTTCCTTAAACAATAAAACTTTTCTCCTTGAATAAAAAGTAATGTTTTGGTGGGATATCGGTTAAATAAAATACGCCGACGGTAAGTTAAAATCTTCTGACCGCAAGTTGAACTGCCGGTAAAAATGCATGGAGTAATGAGAAATATCTTGTTGGCTCTCTAAATTAACATTTTTAATATGAAATTATTGATTCGACCGCTTTCATCTTAAATGCTGTTCGGAGGAATTGTGTATATAATACTCACAATAAGTTAGGGATATTGGTATGTATATTTTAAATTTTTTTTTTTTAAATGACTGTTTACACCTATTCCTGTTACATGTGTGTCTGTCATGCAGATACAATTATTGTCTAGTCATAGGCTATATGGGTATTTCCACAGTAATGGGGTACATTTGAAAAGTAAGTCAATAATTCCTTTCAGACGTCTTTAGTTTATCCCAAAATTAAAGAAATTTCCTTGTACTGTTCTCAGGAGATAACTTTTGCCCAAAAAGGTAAGACATAGCTGCCACAACATGCATTTTTGAAAAGCTTGTGTACAGATTTTCCTATTACGTATGTAACGTGGACAGACCATTTTGTTTCTGTCTTTGTTACGTACGTAATAGGAAAATTTGTGCACGGGGTTTTCAGAAATGTATGTTGTATAGGACTATTTTTCTTACTCCTATAGTTATTTCCTCAGTTTAGGTGGATAATTTAAAGATAAAATTAAGGCATTTGAACTAAACTTGGACCTAAGATCTTGTAGCCTATGTCACAGAAATGTACCCCATTACTGTGGGAAGACCCATAGGGCCTATACAAAACCATTCAAGCGGAATGCAAACCCTGAATAAAATATCTGCGTACACCCCACGATATCTCTATTGTGAATATAGTGTATAGCGTATATTTATTCCACAATCGCAACATTTATAGAACGGCAGTCGATTGACAGTGATATATTTTGAAACCTCGGCTATAAATTGGAATTTTGTTGGAGGAAAAAAATCACTTTAATTAGGTAAACCGCACAGCTACTTTTGGTTTGATTATACTTCTTTTGTGATCAAGACAAATTGACCAGGCACTGTTTTTCCAAGGAGCTGGAGATTCTATACAGGTGTCAATCTTTGTTAGAGATGGTTTTTGTTCCAATCTGCGCTTTGTTCTTCGGGTCTTGAGCCAGACGTTCACCCCGGAAGCCCTATAGCTGCCTGTTAGTCAGTCGGCCGGATTGTTTTTCCGCCATGCAGTCCAGTCTCCCAAACCCAGTTTAAAATAACCTCCCCTCTTCAAAAGGTCTGACATACGATCCGTATAGTTCCAGCCATGATGCAATACTTAGCTAAATTGAAGCTGGTTACGTGGCATCTTTTGACGTCAACCTCAAATCCACGGGAGGATTTCTCTACCGAGTTTAGGGAGTTGTTTGAGACCCGAAGATCGCCACGGATCAATGCGGTGAAACTGTTGTGTCGTTTCCCACTTAGACTTTCAGTTTGCCGTGACAAGAAGGAACGACAGCTCCCGTCAGATCGGGCGACAACTCCCAGGAAATCACACAGAAAGTTTGGGCACGGCCGGAGGAAATTCATCTAGATTTTATTCTGTTTTTCGTCAGACCGACAGACGTCGAGTTTTAGTACGTACCAGTCGCCAGCTCCCCCTCCCGCAACAAGACACAGTCCCGGCTCCGCTGCCGTCAAATCAATTCCGGACCCCCCGTCCGTCAGTGTTCTCGTATCGTGTTACCGAATCGTGGTCCGTTTGAAATTGTTGTTTTCTATGTCGTCACCGGATCTTAACTGACAAATCCCGAGTGATTCCAGCCACTTAACAATCGAGTGGGTCCCTCCATCTGAAAGTCCGAGATCTCGGCGAGGTTTTTGCCGTAGGACTGGTTTATGCACCTGTCCGGTGCAGACCCGGGCCAGCCTTCACCTGCGGTCTGCGGGGAATTTCACCAACAAAACAATTCCTTTATTACCTCCTAATTGCATCTTTTCGCTTGTTTACTTTATAGATTTTGAATACTCCCTATATTTTGAAAATTCTTTAATTTATACCCCGGGGGTTTAACACACTCGTGCGTTTTCTTGACTGTGCTCAAAACATGTCGTAATTAAAATTGGGAATACGACGTCACAAAGAATCATCCGATAGTTGTAATCATGGTTTTCTCGGTTGAAAGGAAAAAAATGAGACTGTATGGTTTTACCATTATTCTTTTTATAGATGTTTCCGCAACTCGAGAAAATGTTGCAAATTACTTAAAGATACATTACATGATTGGAAAACTGTTACAAATGGTGTGATTGAGGATGTGTAGGCCTACCTCATCTGCGTTCCGAGAAAACAATGAAAAACTGTGTAAGCAACTAGACTGTTGGTTGTTAGGCATTGGTGTGCACCACGTAGCAACAAGAGAATAGTATGTGGACTTTCTATACTGCGCCTTCATTTGAATGTGAATAATTCAAGGCACCAGCCATAGTACAAAGGTTAACAATTCCAGGGATATTGAATGTACCTTTAAAGACAAATTACACGATTGGAAAACTTTTAAAAACCTGAGCATCTTTTTGATGGATACCGGCGCATTACAAATATTCATTATTAATATTATTATTACATGACTAAAGAATAATTTTGATAAACTGCCTTGTAGAAATTTCAGCCACCTAATACTTCAGAACACCTAAAAAAATACATGCATGTTTATTGTGTTGAATGAATAACGAAATTGTCTGCATGCAGACAAATAAGTCGGGTTTTGCTTGTCAACTCGTGAAGTAAAATTTTGGGTTAACTGCAAATGTTGTATTGGACTTTAAAATCTCCGCAAACTTCGGAAGCTCGCCATTTCAAGATGACGTTGGCTCGCAAAGATCAAAGCCTGATATTTTCACGATGATTCATGTTTTCTTGGCGCCATACACGACTTCACCTCGACATTGCCAGGACGCTGTAATTGATCTTCTTCATTTTTACGACTCTCATTTTCGTCTGCTTTTTCCCGCGCAAACTGGGAATCACGCGCGATATATTTCGGATGATTTAAAGAGGGTATTTTCTGTTCCATAGGCCTACGGGTCGTACGCGCCTAGCCTACACACACCCACGACAACTAACGTAAATCACGCGGGCGGGGGTTTAGGAGACATTGTTTAAAGGTACAGGGATAGAGTACTTGATTGGTAAACTGTTATTTCCACTCGTGATTAAAAGCCCATGTTGATAAAACTGCCGTGTACAAATTTTAGCCACATAAAGAGGCTTTTGTGTTGAGTTGAATAGTACAAAAAGTGTTTTGCAAAATACTTTTTTTGGAAACCACCTTCAGTTGTTAATTTCTCACACAAAATACCATTTTGGACTTAAATAAATTCATGTGGTGTTTGGTACCATTGTTATTAACTCTTTTTAGTAAGGCTTTTCTTGTCAACTCATGAAAAAAATGCGGTCACTGCAAATGGTGTACACTACCTTTAAAGGCACAGGCTCGTCAGCAATGCGCGCGCGCCAAATTCGTGCCACGAAATACGCAGCTCCGTGCATTTGCTATGGAGCTGCGTATTTCGTGGCACGAATTTGGCGCGCGCGCATTGCAGACGAGCCTGTGCCTTTAAAGCTGGAACGGCGTTATTTTGGTAAAACAATGAGAAAAACAACATTTAGTTATCTTGCATAAAATAAGTTGAGTTTATCAACGAAGGCAAGTTAAGGCGTGGCACATTTTTTTCAGTTAATACGCGTATGTATAAACATTTAAATCGATTATATTTTTGGTCTAAAAACACGATGTCTAATTAATATGATTTTTTTTTCTTTTCATTCGAAATAAACGGGGGTAAATTTCATACAGCACAAAAAATGCTAAGCACAAATCTATTTGCTTTGCATAAATGTTGTAAGCCAAATTTGTATGTCAACTTGTGTACAACACTATAGCAGAATACCACTCAGTCGCAATACACATCTTTTTTTTTTTGCAATGCAGACGTTTTGTGCTAAGCACATTTTTGTGCTTTAAATCTCCAAGAAATTTCCCAGGGCATCCAGGACAAATTAAATCAAATCTCTTTTAAACGGTGAAATTTGCTTCAAGTACATAAAATACACCTTTAAAACGCGAATTTGAGAACTTGCTATTCCCTGTACATATATATGGTCATTATGATCCAAAGTCACGTTTGGCCAGTAAAGGCCACCATAAACTGGAGCAGTCGCCATTTATTAGAGACAAATTAGACTTAATTTGACGAACGATTGCTATTTTCCGTTTTGGTAAAGACCAAATCAAACAAAATACCTACAGCATGGAATTTTGATTTAAAACACACCGATGTTTTCTTACTTTTCTCGGATTATTTATGAATAATTCAAAAACCGTGGTCTTTACAAAGTTGACCTTCTAATGTCAAAATTCAGCAAGTTAGAATCTACAAGAAAACCAACAAAAACGAGAGAAAAAATCTCAAGACGTTATCTTATTTTTACTGAGAATGATTGAATTTGGAGAAAGTTGGTTGAATATTCTTATAAAAATTAAGGCAAATTGTGATGTACGTCGAAATAGGGCAGCACAAATCATGCGGGGAATTACAAAGATGGGCACATAGAAAGGTTTTTCCTTTTTTTCAAAACAGCGAAATAAGCGTGGAAGGAAAACGGATAAAAATAGAATTTAGAACTCGTTTATATCATTTGCAGTGACCCAAAATTTTACTGAACTAGTTGACAAGAAAAACCAGACTAAAGTGTTGATAGCTATCAATGGTAAAATACACCACATGATTTTATTCTCCCCATGTAAAATGGTACCTTTGTGAGAGAAATTGCCAACTGAAGGTGCTTCTTTTTTCAGAGGCAGGAGAAAAATCGTATACATATTGGTGCATCTGGCAAACCCAAGATGGCGGAGACAGTAAAACAAACGTGCATGATGGCACAGACGAGATTCGAACCATGGTCGAAGTTGCGAGAGCTAGGGTCAATAGGCCTATCCTCAAATACACCATACTCGCAGTAAGTTAGGGATCATTGGTGTGGTTCAATTTTGGATTTTCCCGAAATGACTGTTTTCACCTATTCCTGTGACAAGGTGTGTCTGTCATGCAGATACAATTGTCTAATCATATACAAAAATCATTCAAGCGAAATGCATACCCTCAATAAAATATCTGTGTACACCCCACAATACCCCTAACTTATTGTGAGTATGTCATGATGGTTTGCACGGGATTCGAACCCGAGTCAAAGTTGCAGGAGGGGTCAATATTTTTGAAATAATATCGATTTAGTTTCACGCACATTGTTCATCAATGACCGCCCTTCATAATTAGTAACCTTGCTACAATGTCGTTTAGATAATTAAGAATGACTTCATCGAAAACGAAGGCTTATACTTTAGCTTGACATGTAATACAACCAAAACATGACGTCACAGTTGACATGCGTGCTTTCCTATGAAACTATACTGTCTGGTGCCCTGAGACTCCCATAAAATTGCACGCATGTAAACAAAGCATATGACGTCATTGAGGTCGATTTGTACTATGTAGAGTCTGGGTGTTGTGACGTCGCAAATGGCGTCATTGTTGATATTTCTACAGTTTACGTATACAAACAATGACAGTGCATGGTCAATGTTAAACGCCGTTTCTGAAGGGCTGTACAAATCAGACAAATGTACTATTCGCATATTCGTTGGAATATTGAATATCCGTTGGAATACCGAATATCCGTTGGAATACCGAATATTCGTTGGAATACCTTTTTGCTCTACAAATTCTTCACTTTGCCATTTAATGTCACTTATGGCAGATTGTTTTCTCTATAACTACAGTTGAAGTCAGAAGTATAAATACAACTGTATGCAACCAAGTGTTAAAACTGGTGTGCTTACACCATTTTTGTAACAGTCTTTTATACTAAAGTCTTGATTTTGTGGAATTTCTCACGTGCATGCAGTACTTAAAACATAGCTTGTACACCTTGCAATGGTTCGGGTAGTCATGTTTACCATATTTGGTGATGATGGTATTTATGGTGTACATGTATTTATACTTCTGACTTCAACTGTACATAGGCCCTATAATACAGAATACACATCCGTCGCAAAAAGACGTATTCTCTGTTCATTTGTTCATTGACTGCATTTGGAAATATTCGTATATCCTTAAATCATTTTTTTCGAATTTTGATTTCATTATCGGTCGAACATTCGAATATTGTGGCACAGCCCCGTTTGCTAAATTATATATTTTTTTTAGAACTGTGCACGGAAAACGCAGCTATATATATATATAATACCACGGCTGTCGAGGACCTATCGTTCATATGAGGGCGCCCTGTAAAAAATGCGCATGCACACGTATTTATCTGTATTAAATAGGCCTATATCTTTATCGTTTTCTTATAAAGATATATCGGACAGAATCATTGCATTGGACAGTTGGAACCACTTCTAACTTCCATTTGAGTAAGGATTTTCCCGGTAACATTGTTGATTACATTTTTGAAAGTTGGAAATCCCGTATACGGGCTTTAATTTGCGATGACAAAACTAACTTACTTGACAAGATGACATTGGAAGCCAAACATTTATCAAGATATTTGTTTTCTATTTTCAGCAGAAAGGTCAGATTGGGAAGTTCACAAATGTTCAATTTCGGGTTACCGATAGGTGAAATTGACATTTAGGAATATACGTGTAGTTGTACCATTCCTAAACGTGTTAACATAGATGCATAAAAAATAACGTAAACTATCTAGATATTCTTTTGATGTTCACTATATAATATTTTTACACTTTCTTACCGGCCTGGTATTTCCCGCGCTTTTTTGGCGCCCTTGAACGCTGTCGAAATTCCCACTCGATCTCCCATCTACCGCCGACGTTTCAACCTCGTACCTAACTCCTCTTAATTTGTTTGCACAACCTTGGTCAAGCGTTTCGCAGCTTGTTTTTTTTACCCCAGGGAAAAAGGGACAAAACAGGAAAGAAACTCCGTGTAATTGGTATAATTCCGGAGTCCTACAATTCAGTTAGACAAAATGGTAACAAAATTAGTTCCTCGGTCCGGTGGCGCGCGTGTTTACATTCCCGCGCAGTCAGTACGTGCTTCGTGCAAGCAGTTCGGAAAACGCTGATCGATAATTACCAATCTCCGATTTCACATCACAGATTCCGAATTGATCGATTTCGAATACGAGACGACATCATTGTCATAACTCCGATTGAGGATAACGGCGATGACGTCATGACTTCAAAATGCACAAATCGTGAAAATGATTAATATACACACATTACGCATGGCGCTTTCAAAGATAGGCTGTGGCCGTCCAATATTTTCACCGTTCTACATAAAGCAGTAATGGGGAGGGTCGGGGGCCGCGTACGACTTTACATGCACTGTAAAATATTGATATTTTATGGTACTAACAAACAATGTTGGTGAGTAGTATTTTGGGGGAGAGACGGGGATCTTGAAAAATACTAAGCTCTGTATAGAACCGTGAATTAATGTTGACAACTTTGGACCATTTTATACCATCTTGGACAGAAATATAAATGTGGTGTTTGTTGCCATTGCTATCAACACTTTGAGTTACGTTTTTCTTGTCAACTCATGAAGTAAAATGTTGGGTCATTGCACATGATACAATTGGCCATTAAAACTCTACATATCTAAACATTGTATACCGTTGTAAAGTGTAAACAACTTTAGTATCTTGACAACAGTAGCCAATCAGTTTTTTTTATGAGAGATTATTTTTTGAAACGCCAGGTGGGAGCAAACAAACCTGGGGCCAATTTCATAAAAGCTGTTTAGCAGAAAATATTGATGTATGCAAATTCTTTTGCTTTAAAAAAAATTTGGCAGTCAAAACTGTTTGTCAATTTGTGCATTTAGAAATAGTACATCTCATATGCTAACACCCCCTCTTTTTAAAGGACGTGTGAAATAGGCTTTTTATTAAATATAATAATAGTAGAGGGTGTGTTTTACACATTTCGGTCAATTTCAGAAATATTTGATTGTTCCGTTTTGGTGTAATTGCAAGTTTTCTATTTTTATGCTAATTTCCATATTCATGAGCAAATCCGTGATGTCATCTCAGGACAACAGAGGAAATCTCCATTGACTTGTGTACAGAAGTTGTTGTCATTTTCAGTGGCTTCTTGGTGTTATGATCTGTAACAGTTTACTGAGTTTGTTTAGTATGTCATTTGCAACAATCCCAACAAGTTTGTTAGGGTCAGAAATGGTCAGTGGGCTACTGCTACTGTTTGAAATGTAATGTTCTTTCTTTGTTTTTAAACTGTGGGTTCCCTCCATGACTAGCAATAAACAGCGCCCTCGTCTGTCAAGAACATTTTGAAGTAGAGAAAAGGTCACTTCTTTCTGAAATGAAAACGAATTTCAGTTTGCCCCTTTGTCTGCAACACATTGATCTTCTGATTCGTGTATAAAAACAAATAGTTGATAATGTTCACTTCACCAAACCTTTAAGCAAATACATTTTGCATTTGAGCTAAAGTGCGCATGCTCAGGGACAGGGTGACGTAGCAATGGAAAAGGACCGATTTGTTTGCTGCCACCAAGCGTCTCAAGTCTCCCATTGTAAAATTTGAATTCAGCACATCAAAATCTAAAATAAATTTTATATTTAATTTCTGAAGCACAACCAATAGAATAAAATGCACCTTTTTTCCACTGGTTTATTCAACGTCAATCGTCTGGTGCCTTTACTGAATCAAATGAACATGCACTTGCCTTAGGATGAATAAAAGATGAGGAATAATTGTTACCAGACACTCTGTTTGCCAACTCATTAACTTCTCATATAGCTGATCACCATGGTATAAAGTTTTCCTTCTGACGTCAAAACAAGTCAAATTTCCCCACGGCACTGTTATTTGTTATGCCTCAATTCTGTAGACATTCAGTCAAACCTGCTATTAAGGCCACCTTGATGAAGAGGCCACCTGTTTATAGTGGCCACCCGTCTTTGGTCCTAAATGCCATGTGTGTAATGCTAATGTAACCTCGATAAAGGGGCCACATGTTTATAGTGGCCAGTTTTGTTTACGGTCCCGAGGGTGGCCACTATACATGTATAAGTTTCACTGTATAGTTGGAATGGTCTATACAACTCGTATTGAATTTACACATTCCGTTCCGTGAAAGAAATAAAACGTTGGTCATTTTGTAAATGGCGCGCCAAGAAATTAAATTTTTATGTAATACACTCTAGGGCCAAATTTCACAGAGCTATTGGCAGAAAACGCTGCTTATCCAGTTTTTATGCTTAGTAAAAAAATAACAGAGTACCAGTCAAAAGTAATACAGATGCATACAATCTTAGCTGGTAACCTCTTTTTCTGTACTAAGCACTAAGCAGCATTTTCTCCTAAAAAGATCCATGAATTTCGGTTCGAACTTCAACAGTGGCCAGGGGCGGATCCAGGATTTTCCAAACGGGGGCGCGTGAAATGTTTTTGTAAGCATTAAATGGTGAAGACAATCACATGGCGAGCGCGTATAGCGCGAAGCCTTAACGGCGTGGGGTCCGGGGAAAATTTTGGATTCTAGATGCTCTGTGGTGCGATCTCGGGCAATATTTAACCACTTTTCAAAATAGGCAAAATTGTGTTGTCATATGAGGCAGATACCCCAACGGTTGCGAAAGTTATCGATAATTAAATTTAAAAAAAGAAACATATGTTTTTTAGGAAAAGGGGGCAAGGTTTTTTAAAGAAAAATAAACATGTGGACAACCCAAACTCAATTTTTACTTTTTCCCCAATTGAACTGTATATACTTCAGTCCGCTATTACTCGATTTTGCCATTATTGGGGATCTTTCGTCGCAGCTATAAAATGGACAATAATGCATTATTTTGAAGAGCCCAATTTCGTGCTACATTAACTTTCATCCTTTTAAAGCCTTCTTTTCCATTTAAAATCTTAAAGTTACGAGTCTCCTATACACTCGAAAAATGTTAGAAAGATAAAAGCAATTAATAAACCAAACCAGAATTAAAACAATACATTAATTTCTGAGAGCAGAGATATATATATGGATGTAAGTTAATGGATTGGTTTGATATGGTCTGTCTACATGCATCATCTCGAGTGCACACGTTTTTTTGGATAATACTTCAAAATATTGCATCGAATATTTTATGTAGCCTCTATAATTTCCGTCTGGAAGCCTTTTTTTTCTTAGAAGTCATTTACGCAGTGCGCATAAAATGTGGATTCTAGAGAAGGATTTGTATTTTATTAATAAACCATTAGGCTTTTTGTATTTCCCCCAACCCCCACTCGCCCCAACATTCAGCCAAATATATCGATGCTGAAAGAAAAAGAAAATTGGCAAATTCGGCCTTTTCATTTTTCCAGAGCCGTTTTTAGGAAATTCAGGTTTTACATCGTAAAATAGAATTTCCAGATAATGACGCGAATTCTCGAGGGAAACGGTTTTATACTCGGACAAAGCGTTCTGGTTTTCGCTTTTTGTAGCCGGGACAATGATTCAATATCGTAACATTTAACGAACAAAATATCGAAATGGGATTTTGAGAGATGGGAGTCGTTTTTTGGCTAAATGGATTAAGTGTTGTATTGATGTCGGCTGAAATTTGAAAGAGGCCGTGTGCATAATGTCGCTCCATTTATGTATAATCACTAAATTGGAAATAATACCTGCGCATATCGTAGTCCAAAAAGTACACACCAGTCAACATTTTGAGTATACTTGCTGAAAAAAAGTAGTTATTTTTTTCTATGAATTATTGCATTCATATGGGTCACAATCCATATGGATACGTTCACGTGCGCTGCTCATGAGTTTTCTGAAGCCAAGTGTCTTCCACCTAAACATCGAGATACGTGGGTGGGTGGTGCCATTGGCAGTCGACGGCCAGAGACACATGGGAATCCCATTACTCTTCACGGAAGAGTGCTCTGGGATATTTTGAGTGCGTTACACAACACACTGGACCAACTGCAGCTTTACATCCCTTCCGAAGGATGGAGCAATTGTGGTTGAGAGTGCCTTGCTCAAGAAAACAAGGGTTCGTCATTATGAAGTAAAGTCGGTTAACAAACAGACTTTCTTAAATTTCCAATTGTTGGGGCCTTAAGTTTTCGTGTTTTTTTACAGTTACAAATGACATAAAAAGGCATATTTGATGAGTTTGTTTTCAATCATTAGATAAGACTATCCCTTGTTAATATCATGTACTGAATGAAACACGAAAAAGTCGAGGGTGAACAAATTTGGGAAAGATTTAGTCCTTTTTTGTGGGAGTTTATAAAATGCAGACCAAACGAATATTTTTCTAAAATATTTGTTATATACAACCGTTTGCGATAAATTATTGTATAGGCCTACAACTTTCAATTGCAGGCATGAGATGTTTCAGATTTTTGTCCGAAATTATACTTTTTGAATCTGAGAAAAAGACATTATTATCATCAAAATATATCCATTTTTAAGACATTACGTACATTTTTAGCCCTCTTGTTCAATTGACAATTTCATCCCTGCAAAATTGCGCAAATGTGGTGAAATGGTAGGTTTTATACTACGGTTGGCCTGATGTGTTCACCGCGCAGTCAGTCACATTCTACACCGGGCCAATTTCGTTTTCCCCGGTAAATGCAATGCCCCATCGTACCGTACGCGTTATGCCCCAAACTCTGTTCCCCGGAGGCCGCTTGTAGCGCCGTACGCGCATGAATATTACCGGGGTTTACCGCGGTGCGGTCGATACACGCGCGCTCACAAACGCTTGGTTAAATTCCCTTGATATTTTCGTTTGTATATTCACCAGGTTGTCCTTTTAATTCAGTATAGACCACAACGTTTCCCTTTCACTACCATTTCAAAGAAAAATCAATCGTTCATCGGCTAAAAAGAGAGCGAAATGTGGAAATGGTTGACCTAATTTCGCGAATTTATTGAGCCTGCTCAATATAGGCCTATATTCAAATTTTAAACTTTAAAACGATTTTGATAAAAACCAATTGTTTTCTAAAAAATAGCCTCAGGGTAGGAACTTACTTGGCAGAACCAAAAAAAAGTCGTGCTTAAAATAACTGTGTGCCTTTTAAAGACAGATTACATGATTGATTGAAAAACATTGAAAAACAGAAATATAATTAAAGAATAATGTTGATCAACTGCCTTGTAGAAATTTTAGCCACATAGATGCAGTAATACTTCAGAAAAACTGAAATTGTCCATTCATTTTGTTTGTGTTGAATGAATGGTGAAAAAGTCTGCAGACAATTTTTTTGTCGGAATTTTCTTGTCATCTCGTGAAGTAAAATATTTGTGGGTATAAAAATGCAAATGAAATTTGTTGGGGCTTTAAAAATTAACTACAAGATTGGAAAACTGTTACAAAAATGAAAAAAAAACCAACCGATGTATGTGTTTAATTTGCAATAGATTGATAATCAGTCGCAAAATGAACCGCAGCGGGAATTTACTGTCAAATTGATACATACATTTTACATAGCAATATTTCTAGAGAATTGATTTTTTAGCTGAAGGGCACGTGAAACAAAAATGTTACTTCATTTCATTTTGGTATATAGTCACATCGATCAAACTAATTTTCACTGCTGTTTTCATGGTTCACGATTTTTCTCCTAAGTTTGAGTTTTTGCATAAAAGAAACCTGTCCAGATTACATTTGAGCGTTCCATTTTCCAGATTTGTTGAGATTTTGATACTACATAATTTGTCATATTTTTCTCATTACCATTCTTAAATATTCGCGTTCTCAATCCGTATATTTTCAAGAATATCGTAAAAAAACCACCGAATGTTTTGTTAACTAATTTATCCGGTTCCATAAAGCAGTGCACCTTTTTGCTTCCACATCCAAATTGGAGATTGCAAATTTCCTGTTTTCTTCCCATGGATAGTATTTTATGTTTGTTGGGTTAGAAAAAACAGAACAAGATACTTTATTATGATTTTTTTAAGTTTTAAAGATAGTTTCAATTGTGAAAACTGTTACAAACGGCGTTATCTCCATGTGTGATTGCGGTTGTGTATGATAAAAACCAACCTGTTTATAGAAGAATAACCACCCAGTGGTACTCATGTAAATTGGTGAAATAACCTTCATTTAGTTGTTTTTCCCGATTTTAAACAACCAACGTATATGGCCTCATGAAACTATAAGTTTCTCGAATAAGAGTATAATCCTAATCCGGGCCTATCCCCAGGGAACAAATAATTTTAAGTTTTCAGAAAGAATATTATCTTGATCATTATTTCAAGTTTGTCATATGTTGCAATTTACGTAATTTGTAAAAACAAAATTAGGAATTCGTAATGTCTTATTAATTTTTTACAGTATGAAATTATCCCATGCACCTTATAATGATGTGGATATTTATAACGCATAGGCTATATCATGGCGTTTAACATTATTACCCTTGGTCATGGGGCTCTTAATAACATCCCTTAATAAAGCACTTCGTATGTTGCCAAGGTTAATGGGTCTACCAGAGATGCCACCATCTACGATTTAGGCGGAGTTTGTACATACAATTGTTTTAGCCAATGACGATAAGTATTGTGACAATTCTGGAATAGCTTCAATTGTGGGGTTTAAATAGGGCTTGGTGTTAAGTTATAAAATGTTGTGTCCAAAGCGAGTGCCCTGTGGCAAATTACTCTTTTTCAAATTTTAATGTTGGCATCTCTGTTAAAACGCGAGCCGGCCTGGATTTGAACCCACGACCTGCAGAAATAACCAATGTCTATAAAGGAAGGGACAACACCGTGTTTGAAGTTATCGACGAATTTAATCAAAAATATTACCGATGTATTGCCCGGTGCATAAACCTTCATGAGAATCAGAGAATCTTCTTTTTAACGTGTGGGTTCGATTCCGGGCCGTGACGGGATGTGGCACTTGTGCTCTTGAGCAAGGCACTTAATCACACTTGTTCCGTCCTTCGGAAGGGATGTAAAGCCGTTGGTCCAGTGTGTTATGTTTCGGTAACGCACTCTAAAGATCCCAGAGCATTCTTTCGTGAAGAGCAAGGGGAGGGATTCCCCGGTGTCTCTGGCAGTTTCTAATGTAACTTAGAAGTTGATAGTTATTCGAATATCTATGTTAATTGATCCCATTCCTGTAATTGGCGGTCCTTCCGCTGTTGGATGTGGTGAATAAATAAATAAATAAAAAATAAAACCCAATTAATTTTGATGATAAACTCTGCAACTAATACAACTATGTGCTGCGGCATATTTGGGATGATGACGTCAACCATGCAACGATTGCATGGATGATGTCAAGATTAAAGGAAGTGACAACACTTGCGAAATATTGCCTAACTCTGTACGCTTCATGTAAGTCGCCATCTTTTGCAGTTCGGCGCTCGGACTTAAGAGGGCGTGAGTCAGGACATAACCGATTTTGTTACATACTTCACGGCGTAGGAGTCGGGAAACCAGTCATCAATTTTGACGTCATCCATGCACACAGACCACTCGGCCACTTACAGGATATATTTTGAACACGCAAGGACGCGCGCAAGTGCGCGTAAGGTACGTCAAACGGCGTACATTTATTAAACGTGTGGAACGACAAAATTGTCTCATAATTTCGTGGAAGTGTGAAATGGACAGATGGCAATTTAGAAATATTGAAGTCGAGAACAACTAAATTGCACTTGACACCATAACGAAACAAGGGCATTTCTTTTCACACATCGAGACGCGTATAGTGCTGGCACTTTCTCTACATCAAAAAACGATAGATATTTTACCTAATAGCGCCACCCAATACATTATCATATTTTTGGGGGTGAGTCAAAATGTGATCTGGACACACTCCTTTAATCGGTGTCACAAAGCCAGGGGCTGCACACGACACAGTTGGCCGCCTGAGGGCGCAATTACTATAAAACAGGTTAATGTGTTGCGGATTTCAGACAGATGTATATCGCGATAAAGTTTTGCATTTTTACAGTTGACCGACATTTTCATAACCCTGGGCCTAAAACCCCGCTCAAGTTACAAATGAGTTTTCGGGTTGAACATTTGTGGAATAGAATGGTCGCGAAAGATCAAGGAGGCTGGGAGATGTAACATTTTTTATCGGTCAGTGTACCGTGCATGACCACCTCTTGTGACAAGGCCGACTGCACCAGTCTACGTAAGAGCCGCTGAGGCAGGGTGCGCCACTCTGTCCGAAGTGCCTCTCTGAGGTCCTGCATTTCTAGGGTTGTTTGGGAGACATGTGGATGCAGCGGTCAGCTCATCCCAAGCAGATTCATTCAAGTTGATAACCCACCAAAATTAGTTTTCCGGAGCCTCTATAAAGCCCCGGGCTCAACGGATCGTACGAAATTTTGTTGTGGTAGACCCATAAAATATTTGTCGTGGCCAGATCTTGCAACATGCCCGAAATCTATTTCGAGTGGTCACAAGGGCTACGACACATTAAAGATGGTTTGGCGATGGGGACGCGACAGAAAAAAAGATATGTCGTGGTTATGTCGTGGGTGTGTCGCAAGTCAGTCGTGCGACAGTCGTGGGGCCATCGTGAGTTGTCGGACATTGTCGGGGGCTGTTTTTCACGTGATAAGGTCGTGGTTCACTCGTGGGATGCGCGTGCGACAGTCGTGCGACTGTCGCAAGACTGTCGCACAACAGTCGTGGGTCACTCGTGGGACGCTCGCGCGTCCGTCTCCCGACTATATAACATTTTTTATTTCCAAGCGTTCATTCGCCCGAGCTATATACCCCTCAAAAAACGAAAATATGTTGCAAGACTAGTAACGAAAGACTAACGCACGACCGGCTTGCAATGTTGTGCGAGCCTCTTACGACATATAATATTCGTGAGACAATCTTGCAACTGTTTCACGACTGTCCTGCGACAGTCGTGAGACAGTCGTAGGACAGTCGTTCGACAGTCGTTCGACAGTCGTTCGACAGTCGTAAGATTGTTTGACTAAACAAAATTCTTCTGGTACCCACGACAAGATATTTATTGCACGACAGTCGCAAGACTGTCGCAGGACAGACTCACGGGACATAGACATAGATACCACAAAACAAAATCGTCGAGCAAAAAAGGTGCATGTCCAATTTTGCCTTACGACGGCAAGTCGATGCCACGATGCTCAAAATTTCGTAGGACTGTCTTGCGACGACCCCCGATGACCCACGATTTGCCAAAAGTTTGGCACAAATGCGTCGTGGGTTCGTTGTGACCAAGCCTTAACTGTAGGATTCTCCCCAAAACAGAAAATGTCGCATTTTATTGTGGGAATCACTTTGTCATGACAGACTTCGAAAACGACCGCCCAACTTGAAAAACAATTAAACATGTTGGCGACACCAAGAACATTCTTTTAAACTATAACTTTAATCAACAACAGATGAAAACAGTAAATCCTTTGTATATAGACGAAATAAATTATTGAACGATTTTATACACCGAAGATATTTTCAGGCCCCTTAAAAAGATAAAAATTTATATTTTGTTTTTAATTGCCTCTTAGTTTAGTTAATATGTACAATCTAAATACAATATAATTTCCAATATAAAGTAACATTGCACGTAGTACAGTAAAAGGGAAATCGAGATTAAAATGCTAATTATTCTGTAATTGCTAAGAATTTAAAAAAATGGCAACCACTGTCTGTTTCATGACCGTGTCCTCTTTCTTATGACACCAATAAATCCAGAAAACCTTCATGGGTGACTGAGCACTAATAGTTCAAAGCGAGCCTGTCGGAAATAGCTTTGTATGCACCAGATTATGAATAGGTTCATCGGCTGACAAACGGAACAAAACGACAAATAATCACTTCAAAAATCTTTTACAACAGTGCTCTTGCAATCACAAACATGAAAGTTTGTGATTGAATAAAGGTTTTAAAGTGATTGTCTTTATCTTGTTTATTCTTTGTTAGCCGATGAACATATTCATAATCTGATACAAAGCTATTTCTGACAGGGTCGCTTTGACCCATCGGTGCTTAGTCATCCAAGAAGGTATTCTGGATTTCTTGGAGTCATAAGAGGACACGGCAAAGAAACGTATAGTAGATGTCGTTTTCCAAAATTCTCATTTAATTCTCAAACGAACATTCAGCGCGGTTTACCCAGGGAGTGATTCTGTTTTTCAGAAGCAACGGTGATAATTTTGTGACTCTCCGTCCGTTTTCGGAAGTCGATCTGGGTGGTTGCCGGGCAACCATCGGCAAACTGGCCCTCCTGGGCTCACAAATTCACCGGCCGGTAGTTTTGTTTTCGATAGGCTTGCAGGCTATCCCCGGGCAAACCGCCTCGCAAATATATTCCTCACAAATCGATCATGCCTGCATAACTTCTCTGTCCACTTCCACACACGTGCCATTGAACATTTTTCACTGATGTAGCTTATGTGCGTGCGCGATGCGCGTCGCGCGTCTGCGTTTACGAACAACGCGCGCCACCCTTTTTGAGTTGCCAGTGCGCATGTGTCAAAAGACTGCCTATGGCAGCCATTTTATTATTATTATTATTATTTATTCGGCCAATACATCAACAAAAAAAAACAAAAAAACAAGAGCACACAAATTACAGGCTGTGAACAATAAACAAAAGTTACAAAAGAAAGCGCAATTTACGATGTAATACTGAATAATGCAGAGAAAATAGACAGGAGTGAACTAGGACAAAACAGTCCAAGCCGGCCAGGGTAAGCAAAAGTGAACCTAAACACTGTAGCCCTAAAGCCTGCTTACCCAAGCTTGATCTGTTCACATAAAGAGACACATATAAATATTTTATAAATTAATAAAACATAGAAAAAAATATATATATTTATATAACGGCAGATTAACTTGTGGATAAAATAAGGTGTTACAGAAAAATGCAATTAAAATGATATTTAGTACGAAAAAAAAAAATCAAAGTGATATGTGTGTGGTCAGGCAAATACATTTAAATGTAATGAATGAAATTAGAATAACAAATTGGCAAGAATGTGGAATAAACATATTAAACACTCATTTTTTTTTTTTTTTTTTAAAATACCACAGGAAATATTGTACTAAAGTGTGACGTCAGTTGCCATGGCAATTGGGTCTAAACACGTCCACCGGTATAGCACAGGAAAACAGTTCACTGGATTCAGTGTAGACCCAACAACCATGGCAACACACGAAGGGTGACGTATTCACTTTAGTAGTCTATTGGCAAAACACAAAACACAAACACTTCGAGTAAACAAGTAAACATTCAGAAAAGACCAAGGAAAGAACAAACAAACACAAACACCAACAAGTCAAAGTCGAAAACAATTCACTTCCAGTACCCCTATCCCTCCCCCCTCGCACCTCCCCCTACCCCCACTGCACCCCTCGCCCACCCTTCCCCTTTCCCTCCCACCACCCAAACCCCACACCCCCCACAGAGCCGCTCCCCCAAGACCCGCCCCCCTCCCCCCACAAGAAACAAACAAACAGCCCAACAAACAAACATCAACAACCCAAAAAACAAACAAACAAAACGCAACAACAACAATGGGAATGAGTGAAGATTTATCCTAGATCCTGAAAGTAGCTAGACAAGGTTTTGTTGAATGAATTGAAGCTGTCCATGATAACAGAGTCTCTGATATGTGAGGGAAGGCTGCTCCAGATCCGTGGGAATGAATGAGTGATGGAGTTCTTAAGGGCAAGTGTTCTGGCATACTGGTGGATGAAAACGAGATGATCCTGGTGGCGCGTGTTTACAGTTAAGTTATCATGAATCGAATGACAGTCAATAACTCGAAATAGGGACTTCATAACAAATGTGATTGCTTGCTTGTCACGTCTGTTCCCTAAGGACGTCCAGTTGAGGGCTCGAAGTCTTTCCTCATAAGACATAGACCCCCTTGCAACCTTTAAGCACATCCTGCTGGCACGGCGCTGGACCCTCTCCAGTTTGGATTTGTCGACCGCGGTGTATGGGGACCAGGCTGGCAAACCATATTCCAGCAAAAGAAAACAAAGAAAACAAAATGGCGTTTGCGAACCTCCCATGTCATAACTTTATAAACACACTCTACCATGATCGATATCTAACCACTTATGCGGCAACGCCCTCTAAATTCTAACCCACTGTCCGCCATCTTAGTTCTCCCAATATAATGCCCCAGACTAGACTGGTTATATTATCTTCACTAGTCTATATGTGTTAAGTGGAATGCAAGCGATCACATGGACTCGAGCCTGTCTTGGCAAAGCATTGTCTTGAGAGTACTATAAGACAGCCGGCTTGTGGCTTCAATTCTCGAATAGCCAGCTGCTATAAGCAGACTGAATCTAGTGTATAGACCCTTTGCACGGGCGGCCATGACAGGGGGCAGTCACATTGTCACCATGCATCATGCACAAGTGAGGCACTTTGTGGATCTATTGTCACATCATTTAAATATAAAAACCTGCCCCCTGTCATGGCCGCTGTTGCAAAGGGTCTATGTAGATCAGTGGACTCTATACCATACTCAATCGCAAAGTCACACAACCTCGTCCCCGAGACACTCCCACTATTGCACAAACTCACGTAACTCAACTGAACATTTTCAAACACCGTTTACAACCATGTATACCTCTTTTCTAAGTAATAAACCGCCGTTTGTTCGTTTTACAATTTCGTGTACTTAATAATATTTAAAATAGTAACACTTACCTTTTCTAGTAATTAGGGTGGATTCACACATCCCTTTTGCGCGGAAATTTGACGTGCGGTTTAGATAGAATTTGAATTAAAACAAGGCACTGAAAAATCACATAATCACAAAAACACTATCCGCCCAAGTTGATTCTGTGGTTTTCAGTGCGTCGTTTCGCTTCAAAATACCTTTCCATAGGTCCGTTTTTCATCCGTCTTGCGCGTGCGTTGCGTTAACGTTGCGTCAACGTTGCGTCTAAATCGCTCCATAGACCGATACAGACGGATGAGCGCAGCGGACAATCAACGCACGCAAGACGGATGAAAAACGGACCTATGGAAAGGCGGCTTAATAATATTCACGAATTGTAATTTCACTGCTACATTTTGTTTGCCTTTATCAAACGCAAAATACCCTGTAGGCCTATGTGTTGTAAAATAGTGCACAACTTTTTGGAGAAAAAAAAAACTGCCGGTACCCAGACTCCTTTTCAACAGCAAAACATCCTTAGTTCACCAATCTCCACAAACACTCAATCCCATGCCTCGACCTCACCGATTCATCGACCTTGCAAACACTTTAGTTATGCTAACGATATTCTTAATCATATTTAAAGAGCGTGTCCAGACCATATTTTTGACTTTCCTGTTTTCTTCCCATGGATAGTATTTTGGGAAGGTATTTTTGTTAGGTTAAAACAAAATCCATTTTCTGAACACGCTCCTTTAAGTAAGTGGCGCCGACGATATCCTGGCTTTCTTCGTCTTTATAGAAAGTGTTTCACTTTATGTTTTTAAATAACCAGAACATTAATTAAATCTTTATTTAGAAAAAGAATATCGACTGTTATATAGTCATATTGCACAAATATATAGAATTTCAAGACGGTCTGATTTTCGTATTCATAACATGTGACGTCACGGAAAGACGTAAGAACTTTTCCTTGCTAAATTGTCCGTTTTCTTGCATTTCCTTTTGACTTTTTCCCACTGCAGTTCTAAATGCTGATTACTTAACTACGGAGCCCGGGAAGGGACGAGGTGAAAAAATCTCGTTCCCACGACTTATGTCGTGGCCACGAGATAATTATCTCGTTCCAACGACTTATTAGCTCGTGGGAACGAGATATTTATCTCGTGGCCACGAGATTTGTTTTTTTTACCTCGTCACTTCCCGGGCGCTGTATCTAACAAACCTGCGAGTAAAAAGTATTTTAATCCAAAACAAATACTTCACTAATAAAATTTCAAATTTCAATTTAATATTTGTTGTTACCATGTACAGTTTTCAAAATGTGCATTTCTTTATACTGGTAAATCTTATAAATACTTACAAAGTTTTTAGAAAAAAATATTTCAACCTCGAATAAATCTTAATATTTCTGTATTTGTTCAACTGGCAATCCTCGTGTAAATCCCGAGGAATTACTTTCAAAATATCTTTAATATCGATTTTAATTATTATACCTTTTAAAATATATTTTATTTGAATTCGTGGTCGGCCAAAGGTGCAGCTATTGTCAAACTCGGGAGTTCCTTCGCGAAGCCTTCTTTGCTGATTAGAAAGAAGGTTTCGATCGTCCCTTTGCCCTGTTGCAGAAAATAAAAAGGGCGGGAAAAATTATTGCAATAACTAATCTTCTGAAGTCATTGGCTTTGCTAGTAATAAATTAGACATATTACATGATTGAACACTTTTAAAACAGGAACAACATTATTCAGCCATACAGATGC
This sequence comes from Henricia sp. BOLD:AAB3569, assembly GCA_037783545.1. Taxonomy (NCBI): domain Eukaryota; kingdom Metazoa; phylum Echinodermata; class Asteroidea; order Spinulosida; family Echinasteridae; genus Henricia; species Henricia sp. BOLD:AAB3569. Next base: position 406,031 of record JBBELK010000577.1, on the reverse strand, counting down.
AGTAATACTTCAGAAAACCTTAAAAATCCATGCATTGCATGGTTTTTGTGTATGAACGAATTGTAAAAACGCCTTTAGTTGGCAATTTCTCCCACAAAGGTACCATATTACGCGGAGGAATATCATACACGGAAAAATGTGGTGTTTGTTACCATTGCTGTCAACACTTTTAGTCGGTTTCTTCTTGTCGACTCGTAAAGTAAAATGTTTGGTAACTGCAAAAAAATGTTATCCTGTTACAGTATTTTGGTCATACTGTAATGTTTGTACTGCTACCTGCTTTTGTGACAAAAAGCTCAACTTTTCAAGCAAAGTGAACATACGTTTTCCCTCATAAAACTGTTCAAAACTCTTATAACGTGGAGATTGGGGGCGCTATAACACATGCCTGCAAGTACCGCCTCGCAAAGCAGCGAGATTCCCGCGTGTGTTGGTGCTAAGGTGAGACATACATATAGGGGTAACTAGTCCACTACTGTACAAGCCTGTGTCCCTATTTATAAGAACAAGAACTTGTGGTAAACTGAAGTGCCCAGGGACACAAGTGCCCTATGAAGCACAAATCATACATTTATCGGTGTTTACTTTATCCTCACCTTCATTTGCACGCTACCCCTTTTCTCCAAATGAAACGACCCAAGTTTCATCAGAACATCTCTGCATTCGGGGCTGACGTGGACCCGAAGAGCTGTCAATCAAATTAACCAACCAATCATAAGCGATGATTAAAATAAGCAGGGCGTGTCCAAAAAAGTTCATTTTTCCGAGAAATATCTCCAACTGCGAATTTGCAACAAATTAATCTTTGGCATGTTTCACATGAATAGCGTCTGATGTAGTGACGTATTCCTTTCACATGTATATAGATGACCAGACTAAATGTTTGTTGCTATGTAATATGACTGAGTGTAACTCTGGACAAATCTAGCAGATTTTAATGTCTTTGTCAAAATTAATAGGTGGCAATTTAAAAATGTCAAACATTGTTTTACTTCTAACGTTCCATTCGTTCTTTGTCTTACCTAATCCAGACGATTCCATTCTGGACGCGTAGTTTACGGTGTCTCCGAAGAGACAATACCGCGGCATCTTCTTCCCAACTACGCCAGCCACAACAGGCCCTGTAAGTCGATCATAATTGTTATTTTGTCATCAGTAATAACCACAATTCTTTAGAAACAAAATGGCTTCTAATCTGAAGTTGTCGCAATTGAAGTTTTCGGGTTGTACATATACATGTACAACCCGAAAGTTAGGTGGCGGGGGCGGTGATGTTTCCTTTATGAAGAGAATTACGATATGAACGTTTCGGCAACTTCGCCGCCGCCATTTTGTTTCCAAAAACAGTAAAATAGGAACCACGATTTCTTTTTCTGTTCTTCCAATATACTCAACAAAAAAAGAAAGGCACATCTACTGCCATCTGACAATTTCAATTAAATTTCGTAAAGGTTTAGGGACCGTCCAAAGTTGTCATCATTTTCACGGTTGTACAAAGCGTAGTACAGGGGAGGGGGTCGAGGGCCGCGTTCGACTTTACACATGCACTGCAAGATGTGGACATGTCATCATACTGACAGAAAAATGTTAAGTAGTATTTCGGGGGAGGGAAGGGGTCTTGAAAAATACTACGCTTTGTAGAACTGTGAAAATGTTGACAAATTTGGACGCCCCCTCAGTAGTCTATTTGCAAATAATAAAACAATAATAATAATAAACAAATTGGCATGCGTATATAACTGCAAGTTGTTATAAGAATAGAAGCAAAAACCACCAAACCTGTGTGTACGCCTATTCTAAGCTGGAGATGTTCGTCTGGTTTGTGCGCAATGTGAAATGTCTTGACAAAGTTCAGTAAATCCAGTGCCATGGTGCAGATTTCACCAGCGTGTTTATTGCCGTTTCGCACCGGTAGACCACTGGCGACCATGTACGCGTCTCCGATGGTTTCAACCTGTTGAAATACCGAGATTAGAAATGAGAAAAAATAAGTTGTTTTATCGCAAGTTGTGTCGCGAGATGCGTCGCGACTCGCATCACGCGCAGCATCGCAAGCTTCAAATCTAAAGCTTGTGAACTTGGATTGAGGCATGTGACATGGTAATTGCGTCTATACATTCGCTGGTAATCTGAAACGTCCATTGCTAAAGCGCAGGGAAACAGTTCACTGGTTCTAGTGTAGACCCAGTAACCTTGGTAACACACACAAAGGGCGACATTTTCACTTTAGTTCTCTATAGTACCGATCCTCATTTTCGTGTTCGTATGTGCTACCTTAATTTCCATCAGTGTTCGTATGTGGAATATGTGGACCGAAAACCAGTCTAATCGAACTGGGGGTATTTTCCAACGCTTGGTGGCAGCAGACACATTGGGCCTTCGCAATTATAAACCTTTTTCGTTTCGGAATTACATTCGCTTTTGCTACAGATTCCTTTGGACAAACAATCCACATAAATCAACGTTGTAATCATTCACCCCGAAGTAAGTGAACATTATTGTAATCTTCCTGGTATAATACCAAGAATGCATTAGTGGTAATTTGACTGGAGTAAGATTTTGAAAAAGTGACATAAATCGATTGTTTGCAATTGTACAAACACGCATTTATGGTATTTAGATTCTGAGGTTGATTTGCCTGTGTGACGCTCTTCGAGTAACCTGTGCATATAGGCATGTTCACACGGAGGCCGTTCCCTCGAGGGAAACTTGGAGGTTTCAACCACTCGGGGGGAAACTCGGGGGTTTTGACCAGGTGGACGCACTCGGGGGCGGGGTGGTCGTTATCGCGTGGACACAACTCGGGGGTTGGGGGGTTTGGGGGAGGGGGTTTGGGGGGAGGGGGGCGTTTATACATTTTTATACGATGTTATACATTTTTAGAGCCTACACTCCATCCCTCGAGGGGTTATGACCGTCTGAACACAGCTTATGTCGGAGTCGTTAAAAAGACTCGGGCGAACTTCAGAGGCAGTCAGTTAAATGCAAGTGCACTTTGCTCTGACTTGCATCCGTTATATTGGGTACAATGCGTGGATCATGTTCAACCGCATGCTCTACACATTCATTAAATTATTTTGTTTCCAGCTGGAAACATATCTTTAGTAAGCGTTAAAAGCAAATACATTTACCTTGTACACATCGTAGTTCTCAATTGTGCCGTCGAACCCGGTGTAGAGATTGTTCAGCAAATCCACGACCTGTTATGAACAAAAACTTTACGAATTTCAACTGAATAATACATGTACTTATATTAATTTGTCACGTCTCGGTCTACATAGTGTTCATAGCAATGATATCAAACACCCCGTGAATTTATTTATGTCCAAGATGATGCTTTGTGTCATAAGTTAACAACTGAAGGTCGGCTTCACACATTTGTATATTTACTTAACAAAAAACTCTGCATGGATTTTAAAGGTTTTCTAATAATAATAATGATAATGATTATATTTGTATAGCGCACATATCCACCCTGCAGGGTGCTCAAGGCGCTGTTACCATTATTACCGCTGCCACCATTATTACCGCTGCCATCGGGGAATCACCAGAACCATTTCGCTTCAACTAGGTGGCTGCTGGTCAGGCGCACAACCCTATCAGCAGTTAGATTGTGGCATTCCCCTTAACAGCTTCCCATATATCGCTTGGGTTAACGAGGCAACTGGGATTAAGTGCCTTGACCAGGGACACAGACACGTTGGTCGAAGTGGGGCCCGAACCCCCAACCTCTGATTGGGAGTTCCGCTTCATACCCACTAGACCACACGCGCTCCCTGAAGCACTGCTGCACCTACGTACAGGTAAAATGTCAGCAGGTTAGTTTACCAACATTCTTCTTTAGATATGCAATGCCCTTATTCCACGAATCTGTAACAAGTTTCATCTTGCAAATAGTATATGGTGTACTGTGGCGGAGCCGTCTATAGTGGATCGTGTTCAAAACCTAGGTTAGTTCCAAATGTAGTCGGTTCGAAGTCCGGTCAACCAATGGTGTGTGTACCCTTAGGCAAAGAACCTCGCCAAGCATTGCTTCTCTCCACCCAGGAGCAAAATGGATACCCGAGAGGGCAGCGAAAGTTGATGTGTTTGATTAGCCGTTGAGCGCCTAAGGCAGCCGAGGCTGTATACTCCCAGGGAGCTGAGATGGTATTTGGACTGATTTAATGGAGCCCTATGATCAGGGTGATGATAATGTAGATGCCTTGATCGGGATTTCCCCGGATAAGTGCGCGGTATAAATCTATGTCATTATCATTATATATTGGGGTTTTAGAGGCAACTTGATCGGGACTTCCCCGGATAAGTGCGCGGTATCAATCCATATTTATACCGCGGGGCTTTAGAGGCACGTTGTGTCATTTTACAGTTTTCTGTTGTACCCTGGTCTCACCTGCATGGGAGAACTCGCCGCTGCCAGCTTCGTGAAACCCACGATATCACTGAAGAAGATGGTCACTTGCTGGTAGCTAATAGGCTCAACAGATCTGCCTTGTTTTAGCTCATCCGCCACCGACCTGAAAGGAGAGAGGTCTTTAGTTAATCACTCGAAGCTTTAGCAAGATTTTCCATGGCGAACCCAGGCATTCATTCATTGTCTCAAAGGCCCTGAGACAATTTACAATTAACCATGACGTACATGTCTGAACTCTTAAAGCCCCAAATACATCATTTGTAGTTACCCAAACATTTTCTTCACGAGTTGACAAATAAAACCCGACTAAGTGTTGATTACAGTGATAACAAACACCACATGATTGTTTTCCATGTAAAATGGTACCTTTGGAGAAATTGCCAACTGAAGGTGTTTCTTTCAGAAAGGTTGTCTGCTTTCTACCATTCATTCACACACACAAAATGCATGGATTTTCAGGTTTTCTGAAGTATTACTGCATCTAATTTCTACAAGGCAGTTTTCTCGACAAAGGCTTTTAATTACGAGTGAAAGTAACGCGTTTTAACAGTTTATTATTCATGTCGACGTGTACTCTATCTTTCGACCAAAATTTTCCCAACTCCATAAGTTTAACTTTCAGATAGAGCCAGAATCATAGCGAGTGCACTTCAAGCTCCGTTGAAAGCTTGACCTAGATTTTCCAGGGCAAACTCGGAATGTCTGGCAGGCAATCTGCATCGTATGTTTGTGTACAAAAGTTTGACAAGTCAAGTTACTTTACCAAACACCTTATGGTTGGTCAAAGTACCTTCACATGTGGCGCCAAACATCTTTGATAGGTCGAGTTACTGCACGTGCCACACCAACCATTTCTAATTGGTTACATTATCACGTGTTACACCAGAGGCTCTATGATTGGTACACTACTTTTACTTGTGACACCAAAGAACGAGTTACTTCACGACCCACACAAACCGTCTTTGATTGGTCACGTTACCGTCATGTGTTACACCAGACGCCTTATGATTGGTCAGACTACCTTCGCATGTGACACCAGACATCTTTGATTAGTCCAAATCACATCACGTGTTACACCATCGCCCTATGATTGGTCAAACAGCGAGTTACCTCGGTAAGATCCGATAGAGGAGTTCATCCGTTTTCTTCTTTTCTTCTTCGAGTTGTTTTGTCCGTTCGTCGACCATCTCTTCGAGTTGGTCCGTGTATTTCTCCATCATGTCGACCATGTTGTCGATCAAATTTCCTTTCCTTGGCAAATACAATCATGAGAAAATTCATTGTAGTTTATTGGAAGCTTTTTTGTATTATGGCCGTAGCTTTACTGACATTCTGTAAAAAGTTGCGACATTTTTTTATGGAAGTTCACCCCAAACGAGGCTAAAGCCACTCTGGGTAAGGGGCTACAAGAGGAAATCTAAAGATGAAAATAACTCAAGAAGATGGAGGTTAACATGCACAAGGCAAAGAGTTCCAAGGAGATGCAGTACGTGGAAAAAGCTGTTGGAATAATTCTTTGTTTTACATCTCGGCAAAGCTAGAGTGTCCGGGTGAGAACAAGCAGAAAGCTTGGTCTCGCGTTCAAACACACTGATAGGAGGAACCAAATCGGACAGACTGGTGGCACATTTACCATGAAAATATCTGTAGAAAAGACAGACTGGCTATACAGGTTGAGGTTGCAACAAAGATCCCAACTCTTCACCAACAAAATTAGACGCTTCTGCATAAGCCCCAATCCTTAATGCAATCTTTGTCGTGTGCGGCGGGAACCATACCTGCCATGCGAGCATTGCTGTAGATTCTTAATGGCAGCAGCAATAGATGGTCTGGCCTCGGGATCATCTTCCCAGCATTGCTCCAAAAGCTTCACAACGCGGCTATCCACACATTCGGGGACTACGGGTCTGAATGGAGGATCGTTACATGCTTGTACCAGTTTCAAAATATCTGATGGGAAATAATACAAAAGATTTCTTGTCTAAATCGGTAGTTTCAGTTGTTAAAAACTTGTAAGCACCCGTTTTCTGCTTAAAGCCCCAATACATCATTTGCAGTGACCCAAAATGTTACTTCATGAGTTGACAAGAATTAGAAAAGCCGACTAAAAGTGTTGATAGCAATGGCAACAAACACCACATGATTTTTTTCCCGTATAAAATGGTACCTTTGTGGGAAAAATTGCCAACTGAAGGTGCTTTTTAAGAAAAGTAATTTGCAGATGATTTTTCCTTTTTACACCGTTCAATCAACACAAAAAACCACAATATCTTTCAGGTTTTCTGAAGTATTACTGCATCTATGTGGCTGAAATTTCTACAAGGCAGTTTATCAACATTATTCTTTAGTTATGTAATGATGTTGTTCCTGTTTTTAAAAGTCGTGCAATCTGTCTAAATTCTTTGTTTATATGGAGCGGTACTATTTTGTTTACTAACCTTGCGCTGAAAGTTCCACCATGCAGTAAGGCGAGTCGCGGAGGAATATCTCCTGAAGTAAAATGCCGTATGAGTAGATATCTCCGCTCTGTGTTCCCTGAAGTGGCGCGTTTTTCATGTTCAAAAGCTCAGGCGCTATCGTAAGGCTCCCTGCGTATTACACAAAAGTCAAATAAAACCTTTAAAGCCCGAATACATGATTTGCAATATCCCAAAATGTTAACCATTTTGTACCCAGCACGATATGGGGCCTAAGGACTGAACGCACCTATGACTCAACGCACTTTTCCCTTTTGTTAACGCACCAACTCCCCTAAAAACTGAAAGGAATTCCTTTGGGGCCCCCTCGGCCCCATATCGTGCTGCATATGTACCATTTGACCGGTAAAAAACCTACTCAAATGGAAGATAGAGGTGGTGCCAACTGTTCAATGCAATATGGTTCTGCCCGAAATTTCTTTTATAAGAAAATTTAACGATAATTGAAAATTTATTTATATAAATGCGCGTGCAGATGTATTGTTTTACAAGTGCGAACGAAAGTAGGCCCCTGACTACCGTGGTATTATGAATCTGATTTCCATGCAGTACAGCCAGGAAACCAGACTGGCTTCGCACAATTTCTTGAAATCATGGACACAAATTATTCATCTTTTTCTCGGAATGTAGATGAGGTACATATTTTGAACCAATGTTTGAAAAGTGGCAGTGTTATAAAGTATATTTTTCAGCAGTAAAAATAAATAATAAGCACATTTATATAGCGCAGTTACTATACAAATATACTAAACTGCGCTTCTCAAAATCCATAACTTGCTAAGATTTCTTGGTATTCAGTGTTGGGAAAAGCTTCTACAAAAAGATGCGTTTTTAAGAGCGTTTTTAATGTATCGACAGAATTTGCATTACGTACATGAAATGGTAAGTTATTCAAAAGCCTAGGAGCAGCACAAACAAATGCACAATCACCAAGAGTAACCTTAGTTCTACGATAAGGATGGCCGAGGAGCAACCTGTCATGTGAACTGCGAGGATTATACATACGTAGTTGGCACTTAAAGGCATACATCATTGGTAATCTCGAAAATCAGAAATGTTCACAGATTTACGCCTAACTTACACAATATAAACATAATGACCGTTGAAAACTTCCCCTGAAATGGTTTTGTCTGAAGTGCTATAGCCTTTGAGAAATGAGTAAAACAATTAGTTTTCGTCTCATGAGACGAAAATTCAATTCGCCCCAAAACCATTTCGCCCAAGTGCCATTTCGCCCCAAACCACTTCGCCCGAGTGCCATTTCGCCCCAAATTACTTCGTTTAAACACTACATCGCCCAAAGTCCACTTCGCCCCAAAACCACTTCGTGCACAGGCCGTAGTTCAGGGCGAAATGGTTCAGGGCGAAGTGGTTTTGGGGCCAAATTATTGCAAACTCTTTTTTGACTGTTTTCTCAAGTGTTAGACCAAGTACGGAGCCGGTTTTTGCTCAGGTTGGTTTTAATCATGCATATCTTCAATCACACAGGGGGATCAAACTATTTGTAACAGTTTACCAATCATCTCTAAATTCTTTAAATTCTAACAATTCAGATATGTAAACGGGAGCAAAACCATGCAAAGCAGTGTCATTAATTGTTTCAGTTAATAGATATCGAAGTGATGAGTCGGCCAAACTGGTGTTAATATAAATGGGGCACTCTTCAATTGACACAAGCATTACGCACGGGACACACAGATACACACATTTCTAAAACAATCATTCCAAGCACATATAGCTTGGTAATGCCCAACACACAAGACATTTTTATGAAACATGTGAACAAACTGATAGTTATTGCAGAGCAACCTGTTACAGGGTATCAATTTGAATTGTCATGTTATTTTTGTAATACATACTGGCATATTTTGCTTCCTCGCTAAAGCGGGTGTCCACGGCTCCTTCCCTGAGCGAGATTAGGCCGAAGTCCGAGATCTTGCACACCCATCGGCTGTCCACGAGGCAGTTAGTGGAGCGCAAGTTGCCGTGCGATTGGACGATCGAGGAATGAAGGTGGTTTAGGCCCTGAAAAACAGAGTAAAAGATGTTTTGGTTTTCTCAGAATCATCACAACATGTTGGTATGTGTACTACAAATGACAAGTCAACTAAACGCCCGTCTACACAAGCCAACGTACAAGGTGTCCCCAAAATGTCCAGATCATACCAGACAACCTCATAATCTGTTTCCCCCCATCCTAATAGGATTACATTTCTTACATGAAAAAATAGTCTTTATTGCATCAAAATCGGTAAAGCGAATCAAGATTTGTCATTTTTAGCGCAGCAAAGTTTGATTATTTGACATGGCAACCAGTTTGAGGGCTGACCTTGCTGCACTAAAACCGACATAACGTTTGATTCACTTGACTGATTTTGATGCAATCAAGACTATTTTTCATGCAAGAAGATTCCCTATCAGAATCAGGGGAAACCCTGAATATGACGTTGCCTGATTTGGCCTGGATATTTTGGGTGACAAACTTGGGCGTTGCATGGATGCGCTCTTCCACACGACCCAACATGATCCAAAACATCTGGACTGTGGTTGGCTGCTGCCTCCACGTGACATGCGGTCTGCTCTACTATTGGTCCGTTTCATCCAACGAGCTCCAACAAAGTTGGCGATAGCTACATGGCCCAACTTGGCAAATGATGTTGAACGTTGTCTGGAGTGGCATCCACACCATCCAACTTTTGGTCGGCCGAAATCGTCAGACAAATGTTGGTACTTGTTGGCCAACAAATGTTGGCTCATGTAAATGGCTTTTCAAGCTTGTCGACTTGTGTAGCACATTTGACCAACAGGATTTAGAGTAGAGTGTACATTTGTGGAGTTAGCCATTATTCATTATTTGGCGACTTTTCTGTGATCCTTGTGACAATTTCTGTAAAAAGGTTAAAAGGGTATAAAAACAAAATATTGATTCGTTTCTTACCCTTGCCACGTCCATTGCAAACGACCATTTGAAAAGATAATCCAGCTTAATATGGTCATTGTTGAGCACATCCTATGGAATTAAGGTTAAACAAAGATAATGATATGGATTTATACCGGGGAAATCCCGATCAAGGCGCCTACATTATCATCACCCTGATCATAGGGCTCCACTAAATCACTCCATATACCATCTCAGCTCCCTGGGGAGCCAAAGAAAATATAAATCGGAACAATAATTTGAGACTTTTGAGCAAAAATACAATAGCGCCGTAAGCGCACGGTAGACCACTCGTACAATTACAGTGAAGTACGAAAAGGCACCATTTGAGTAAGCAAACTAGACGCATCTCGTGTATGTTTGACATGTCTCTCGCGGTGTCAAACAGACATGTCAAACAGACATGAAATGCGTCTATTTCGCTTACTCAAATGGCGCCTATTCGAACTTCAATTTTATGCGTGAGTGGTTTATCTTGCGCTTACAGCGCTACCCCATCTTTGCTTTTGAGTTTGTTGAACCAAGATAAAGAGATTTTCGCTCCGTCGTTAAAATCGTTCTATTCCCTTGAATTTTGACTGACTAAACTTGACCAAATATGCTTATATATTACCTGCAAGCTTCCCCGACTGCAATACTTGTATATTATGCAGATGTTGGGCGTCTCTACGCATGCGCCAAGAAATTGATTGATGTTCGTGTGCTGGAGATCCCGAAGCTACAAAAAAAAGAAGAGAATTTACATTTTCATGCACTGTTAAAAAAAGCACCAAAAAATACAAAAGTTGCAATATTTCACGTTTATATACCCTCCCCAAGTAAGAAATAATTTTCTCAAAAATGTTACTTCTCGATCAGAATAGATAACAAGGCACTGATGAACCAATCACTTAGCGAACACTTTCAAGACTGTTCCGCCTCAGTGATTTCGTCCAGGTCCAAGTAGAACCGTTTGAACAAAGCGATTTACACAGCAATTTAATGTGACATTTTCGGGCTTTCAGAAAATTCATCTTGTTGGGTTTGAACCTGCATGGGATGAGCTGATCTCTGGAGCCGCGCGTCTCAAAAACAACCCTATAAGTGCTGGAGCTAAGGGAGGCACCCGATGCAGAGTGGCGCATCCTGCCTCTGCGGCTCTTACGGAGCCTGGTGCTGTCGGCCTTGCCATAAGAGGTGTTCATACGCGTCACTGACCGATCTTTTTCGGTCAGTGTATGACCTTTTTACCGTATTGTTTTGGAAAACGGGTGTGCACTGGATAACTGCATGCATTCACAAGAGTGAAATTTGAACACATATAGTCGTGAACCCACCTCCCAACGCGGACGTCCCATTGTTCCTCTTTTGTTTTTTTGGCGACTGCTCTCATTTGTTTTGTACACGATTCTAAATCGCGGACGTCTTTCGCAATCGCGGACCCTATTGTTCCTATTGTTAAACGTCTCCAATTTTAATACAGAAACCCGTACACTCCCCCACTCGCACCCCTACTTACCTGTTTAAACTGTTTGAGTAACTCCCTGTTGATGTTGACCGTGGGTTTATTAATCGGTTTAATGGCGACCCAGCCACCCTGGTACCGCCCCACTTTGGTAAATGCAGTGAGGCTGTATAGCGACACGGCGCTGCCGTCCATGTTGCGCACATGATTGCTGACCTGCGAAGAAAACTGCACAGAAAAGGTTTGTCGGTTATATTCCGAAACTGGGTTCATTCCAAAATAAACCTTATTGATGTTCTCAAGGCGTCATGGGATTGGATGATAAACGAGGCTGGCAATTTACACACAAACCTACGAGGCTCTGGGGACATGACTTAATTTATCAATATCATTCTCATGTAAAGCGACTGACAAATTTTCTCCGCATGCGTTTTTCATATAGGAAAAATGCAATTTTTATATTAGGCCTAATTAAGCGTACATGAAATAAACTAAGAGAACTCGTTTTTGGGGGGCAACGACACTGGTTGAAATACCACATGTGAGTAAATTAGATGCTCTTTTTGGTTGAGTTCTAAGCTGGTGGTGTGCATTATTTTGAATTGTCTTATTTTATTTCATTTTCCCACATAAGAGAATAAAAATAGTGTATGTTAAAAATCGGATATCTTCATTATGAAAATTGTGTGAAGAGCCCCAGAGCCCCATAGGTTTATGTGAAAATTGCCAGCCTTGTCATCCAATCCCATGATGCCCTGAGAACGTCGATAAGGTTGATTCAGTTAGAGGTATTTTATTTGAATACAAAAGCGCCTGGTTTCAACTGAACGCGTAAGGAAAGTCCGACTGCCTTTGACGTTCGCCGGGCTCTCTTCAACGACTCTGACATGCACAGGTGGCCCGCGAACGTCACAAAGACAAATCAACCTCGGAATCTAAGTACCATAAATGGAAGTTCGAGCAATTGCTTTAGTTCTTTATAGACAGCTGAAGTGTGACGTGTTGCCATGGTAATTGGCTCTAAACATCATGGCCGTCGGAAAAAAAAGTACCATTGCAAAAGCACAGGGACACGGTTCAGTGATTTGTAGTGTAGAGCCATTGTCTAGGCAACTAACAAAAGATGACGTATTCACTTCGGCAGCTATTAATTTAACGCGAAGGCACCATTGTGTCTGCTGCCACCAAGCGTTGAAAAATACCCCAGAACATTAGACTGGTTTATCGTCCACATATTCCACATACGAACACGAATATGCTAAGGCACCATTTTGTCTGCTGCCACCAAGCGTTGAAAAATCCCCTACGTCAATTAAACTGGTTTGCAGTGCACATATTCCTCTTGCGAACCGGAATAAAAGGAACGGTATAGAGAACTAAAAGTGAAAATGCCACCCTTTGTGTGTTGCCAAGGTTACTGGGTCTGCACTAACACCAGCGTTCCATATTGCTGTGCTTTAGCAATAGACATTTCAGATTACAGACGAATGTTTAGACCCAGTTGCCCGGGCAACTGACGTCACATTAGTAGTTTATTCCAAGCAATTTTAGTCAAATAGCATCGCGGGTTTCATGGCGAAGGCCACATATTAAAAAAATATACTGTTGGTTCCCGCTCTCAATGTCGGGGTCACGGATACAATGTAATGCAGGATTTGGGAGAGTTGTTGGTGTTCGCTTGTTACTTTTTTCTCCACCACAAACGATGTGGCGTGTAAACAAACACAACTGTGCTTATTATTATTCATCGCCGTATATCGTTCAGCCAATCAACAACGCTTTTCAGTGATTCAATACCTCATACTCGTATTCGTGTATAGAGTATGAGGTCCGGAAACCAGTCTACCATCCGAACTTGCTCTCTGCTGCCACCAAGCGTTGAAACACCTCACTTAACTTTGCACAGTCGCGAGAGGGCGCACTCACCTTTCCCATGCTGAATTCGTAGCTCGTACCAAACTTCCTCTTCATGTTGTCGTGTGAAAACACGATGTCGTCGTAGTTAATCTTCCAAACTTGTCGTCTCAGTTCGGCTTCGTATTTCCGATTTCTGCCGAAAGAACGATACGTAATGTGAATCAAACGAGGGTATTTCATTATCATTATTGCATTTGTATTACGCACATTTCATATGGATATGTTCACATGCGCTGTACATTATTATAGGTTTTATGAAGCTGTGTCATCAAGATACATAGGTGGGTGGCGCCATTGGCAGCCGACGGTCAGAGACACCGGGGAATCCCCGTACTCTGAACGACAGAATTCTCTGGGTTCTTTTAAGTGCATTGCACAACATGGACCACCGGTATTATATCCCTTCTTAAGGATAAAGCAAGTGTGTTTAAGTGCCTTGCTCAAGAGCACAGGTACCACTGCCGGGTATCGAACCCGCGACCCCAAGTTTTTACCCGAGTGTTGTGACCCAGTGACCCAATCCAAACCACTCGGCCCAATAAAATTTGAAATTATATCGATTACCTCTCTCGATTACCAGTATCGATTCCCACTATAGATTCTCACTATTGATTCCCGGTATCGATACCCACTATCGATTACCATTATCGATTGCCAGTATCGATTCCCACTCACCTGTACACAAAGAATGCGATGAGACACGCCACTATCACGAACGTAGCTGATGATACGATAATGATGATTAAAACGGTTGCTGGAAATACGAGGTATAAAGACAAATTTGGTCAAAATAAATCAAGACATAGATTTCGAGGATTATTGTATTTGTGTAGATTGTAGAGTTACTTTAGCTTTGTTTGCGTTTAGGATGGATTCTCACTGAGCTTTTCCCGCGTTAACGCACGTGAATTTGACGTGCGTCGCTTTCAGAAATAAAAATGGCGTGGAGGATCTAGCTTTTTGCGTGTAACATTTGCATAATGCCTGGCGCCCTGAAGTCTTCACTTACAAATGGAGGTATAGTTTAGAAAGTCACTTACCATGCTGTTGTTGCTACGTGGTGAACGTCAATGCCTAGCAACCAACAGTCTGGTCGCTTCATGCCATTCTCTCCTACCATGAACACGGTATTGATACTTCACACCTGCTGCGTGCACCACATAGCATCAACAATTTAGTCCGGTCCATTAAATACTACGTGTACATGTGAAGGCACGTCGGTATAACAGACACTATTCATGCATGCGAAACACCCGGAAGGGTTATTTGGAGTTAAACGACGTACTGAAAATCACAGAATCACTTTCTGCCCAAACCAATAAAAACATAACAAATAAGGGGATTTTTTAGAAGTATCGTTTGAGCTACTTACTGGAAAGTCCTGCCGGACAGAGCTCGTTGTCCCATCCGCACGCGGGACCGTTAGCCGGGGGCTCAGTGCCTCCGCCCGGCCAGTAGATTGTTCGGTTGAGGTCCACGTATATCTGCTCACTTTACAATGCAAAGAGACAACAAAAGAGAGAAAAGGTAAAACAAAAATAATAATTTGCAGATGAAACCGTTTATTTCCTGTGGGGTACCGTGGCTGAGTGGTTTAGGTCGTTGATTCGCAACAGGGGTGAACACTTGGTGTTGCGGGTTCGATACCCGGCCGTGGTACCTGTGCCCTTGAGCAAGGCAATCCCTTCAGAAGGGATGTAAAGCCGTTGGTCTAGTGTTTTGTGTAACGCAGTTAAAAGATTCGAACAGTTTACTAAATTGATTTGAAGATAATAAGATAATAAGATTTGAAGTTTACTAAACCCATTACAATTTAACAACGGCACTTAAAGGCAGAGGCTCGTCAATGCGCGCGTGAGGCCAAATTCGTGCCACGAAATACGCAGCTCCATAGCAAAGGCATTGAGCTGCGTATTTCGTGGTACGAATTTGGCCTCACGCGCGCATTGACGAGCCTGTGCCTTTAATATCTAAAGAATAATTTTGGTATCGTAGCCTGCAGAATTGTTAGCTACATAGATGGTTAAAAAACCTCTATAGTCTATGCATGCATACATACATGTAGTTGTGTTAAGTGATTGCTTAAAACGTATACGCGCCAGAATACACGTTAATTAAAAACACCTTCAGTCTGTTGTTAAAAAGTTGCTATGTGAACTTATGACAGATATCTATTAACAGATGTCTGTGGACCGTATAGAATAGCTGCCATCTTGTAGGAAAGTTTCTTTGTTCCGTGAGGACATGCATGGTTGCACATTTTGTGACATTGTTGACCGATTTAAATGTCAAAAGTTGCTCTACAAGATGGCAGGTATACATACGGTTTATTGACACCTCGAGTATAGGTTACCCCTTGTACTCATGAAGTTCTTTCCTATAATCCTTCTCTGTATAAATTTCACTCTTCTTAAAAATTCCACTCTTCTTTTTGTATAATTCCCTAAAGGAGTCGACTTGCTGAGATTAGCCAACCTAAGTCGTTGTCCTGTAGTCACATATAGAAGGCTTTTCAGAACGGCCACCAGGTGCGAGAGAACTGAAAGAAATGCCCAGTTTTAAAGATGGGAGGAAAACCCCACACACGAACTTGCGAAAGAAACCCCAATGAATCCCGAAGGAATCAAGCATGGACTGAGAACCCAATCCAGGTATGTTATCGTTTATAATATTACACAATTTTTTTATGACCATCTTGTTAAAGGAGTGTGCCCAGGTCACATTTTTGACGCCCGCCCCAATTATAATTTTTGTGTGTGTTGAGATTTTGATACCATATCATTTGTCATATTTTTTTCATTACCATTCTAAAATTTTGGATATCTATAAAAAAATTAATTAAAAAAACCACCGATGCTTCTAGTAAAATAATGTACCCGGTTGCACAAGGCAGTGTAGTGATTACACCAACCTTTTTGCTTCCACATCTAAAGTGGAGATTGTAAATTTCCCGTTTTCTTCCCATGGATAGTATTTTGGGTCGGTATTTTATATGATTGTTAGGTAAGAACGAAATCTATTGTCTAAAGTGCTACTTTAACTTTATTATTGTCAAGTTACTTAAAAATCGATTATTGTATTCACACCGGTTGACATTATATTACCTTTTGCACATTCTGCGAAAGAATATTCGTTTTTCATTGGAATATTATATTAAAATGTTAACAGTAGAAACAACACTGATCGATGAATGCGCACATGGCCTTGTGGATCGTTTATAGGACTGCCGCTTTTTAATTAATTTGTCTCAAGCACGGTGCATGTTTTTCTGTCTAAGCAAGCGGTAGAACATTCGTTTACGTCAACCGCTCACTGGATCATCGCGTTGAATGACTTAATGTAAAGAGACGAAGGAATCTGCACTTATTAAGTTGGGCTGATCAGTGCACCAAGGCATTCGATTATTAAGCGTCACTGTACGGGATCCATTCAATTCCAAAGGCATCCCCAGTAACGGCAAGTTGTCACAGTTTTAACAAAAATCACCTTCAGTTGGCAATTTCTCCCACAAAAATACGGGCAAAAAATCATGTGGTGCATGGTTATTACCATTGCTCTCAACACTTTTAGTCGGGTTTTTCTTTTCTTGTCTGGCCGTGTTTGGGTGGAAGGATTAAAACATTAATTTACAGAAGCGAACGAATTAAAAAAGCTTATGTGTCTCTGTAACGAAAAATATAAAAACATTAAATTTCCGACGTCGGGAATTGGAGATACAAACCTTTTTCTTGAAACGGGCTTCACATGTTGTATGTGCGCGTACAATGTACACACATATACGCGCACACAAACACAGGGCCTGTCTTTTGTTTTGTTTTTAATCGACTGGCATTAATCCTTGACGGATTTTTACGTTCTTGGTACCAAATGAAAGCTGATAACTTTTTCTATTCTAGAAAAATAGCAATTTAACTTTTAAAATAATTTTGTCGATCAAATAGGCCTAAAATCGGACAGTGCAAAATTTTGGGTCACTGCAAATGATGTAATGGGTCTTTAAAGGAGTGTGTCCATATCTGTACTTGCACCACATAGCAACAAAAATGTAGTCTGGTGAAATGAATGAATGAATGCATATGAAAGGGATTGCGTCAATACACCAGACGCTATTCATGCAAAACACGCAGCAAAATGCTAATTAACTAAAAGCTATTTGCGTTTAGTGTTCGTTTCTAAAATTCGGCCTTCTCTTTAAACAAAACAGACGCCCCCTTTAAAAGTGGCTCCACTTTCACTGATGTATAGGCAGAAATGTTGAATTTCACCGTACTAAGTATCGCTTAGCAACAATACTGATAGTGATACGTATAGTGGTTGGCAATACCTGAGTGCATACGAAAACAAAAATGCATTTGCAAGAAAAGAGCGGTCTCGCGATCTGCAAAGCGTGACTTTTCTCGAATCCCTTGGTACATGGACATGATGAAGACAACCCACTAGACTGTTTATTGAGACCGTTGCGACGAATTTCGACCATAAATTCGATATAAATCAAACATAATCTGATCATACTTACAAGATTCTCCGATCTGGCGGTCGCCCTGTAACATTGCAATGCGTGTTTATTGGCAACATAATCTTGGTGCGTGGTATTGGCGCGCAGTGCAAATACCGTGGAGACGCGAAAATGAACATCTTAACATTCGCGCTCTTTTATTTCGCGGAAAGTAATCAGCCTTTTGTGTACATAATGCAGACAATGTGCGTGGCATCACTGCGATGTATGCGTTGCCACGATCGTATTGATGAAACTACTCCAAACCTTTACAAGCACGAAACAAAGTTTCACTGTGTATAGTTTGTGTCAAGTTCTAGGCCATTAAAGGCACAGGCCCGTCAGCAATGCGCGCGCGCCAAATTCGTGCCACGAAACGCAGCTCCATAGCAAAGGCACGGAGCTGCGCATTTCGTGGCTCGAATTTGGCGCGCGCATTGCTGGTGAGCCTGTACCTTTAAACACACGTCCTTTTCAAAGTAATGTAAATTTCTGGAATAACGGCAATATTACGGCATTACGTATCTAAAGAAGAATGTTGGTAAACTAGCTTGCATAAATGTTTAGCTACATAGATGTAGCAATGCTTCAGAAAACCTTTAAAATTATTGCATGGTTTTCTGTTAAAGGCCCTGTAGATGATCTGTTTTTGAGCGATTCTGCGAATAAAACCATTATAAATCAAAAGAAAGACATCAACAAACTCATCCTATAAGATGAAAACCATGAAAATCCATATGCATTTTCATGGTCTTGGCGGGGTGTTTCAAATACTCATTTTTTAAGACCACATTCAGTTGTTAATTTGCTACAGAAACGTACTACTTTGTATAAAAGGGTAATTTTTAAGCAGAAAGTCCGCGGTTCGAATCCCGGTGCAGCCAATTTTTTTTTACTGCATCCGGATTTCCCAAACTTCTTGTTGTGTTTCTTACCATGGTTGTCAACACTTCGGGTAAAGCTATTCTTGTGAACTCGTAAAGTAAATTTTTTGATCATTTCAGATGATATAGTGGGCCTTTAGAAACTCGAAATGAATTACCCTGCATGTTTGCACTGCATGTTTCATGATGAGACTGCAATTTTGAAGGCTTATAGGCGGGGCCTACATATCATACGCGCGAGTAATGAATCAACAGAACAACCGGGTGTTTGCGTTGTCAAATGAAGTCAATCGGTCAACTATGGGTACATACTGAATTCATCCGGTGGGAGAAGGGCTTATTGAATGATTCAAGTTATCTAGGAGTGAGATAGGGACGTGTTAATTAACTAACGGATCAAGATGGATAACGAGGA
Source organism: Henricia sp. BOLD:AAB3569 (assembly GCA_037783545.1). Lineage (NCBI taxonomy): Eukaryota > Metazoa > Echinodermata > Asteroidea > Spinulosida > Echinasteridae > Henricia > Henricia sp. BOLD:AAB3569. Next base: position 387,047 of record JBBELK010000577.1, on the reverse strand, counting down.
TTCATCTGTCAAGGTGCGATCGAGAAACTATGTTTCTGAGGGAAGATCGTATGGGCCTCATGGGGATTCGAACCCGAGACCTCTGACACACCGGGCAGATGTTCTACCAGCTGAGCTATGACGCACATTGGTATACTCCCTCAGGTTTTTCCCAAGACCTCTGACACATGTGCACACCGGGCTGATGCTCACCCGCTGACCTATGAGACACAGTTGTATACTCCCTCGGGTTGTGATGACAAACCAAATACATGTATAGAGAACACATGTTTTTTTGTTTTGTTTATAGTCACCGTCCTTGCCTTGTATTCGTTTCGCTTCGCCTCGCTTCGCCTCACCGTCCTTGGGGGCAAGACACTTTCCTGTAAATTGCCTCTCTCCGCCAAGGAGCAATTAACTGAGTACCTGTGAGTGTAGTATGTTGTGTTGTGTGTTTAATTATTTATGGACACAGTAATGGCGGATATGATACGCCAGATTTTCTCCAAGACCTCTGACACACCTGGCTGATGCTGTACCAGCTGAGCTATGACGCACATTGGTATACACCCTCAAGTTTTCTCCAAGACCTCTGACACACCGGGAAGATGCTCTACCAGCTGAGCTATGTGATTTAACACACTTACTTGTTGAAGTAGTTACCGACCGTTGTTAACATATTGCTGTGGAGGTTTTGCAGCATCAAGTTAGGATGACGGTCACCCAAATGGTCAATTACTACGTCACCGTCAATTCCTGCAGATAAAGATCTTGATTTAATTGCATGACCAGATATCAGTGGTTAATTGACAATTTGTTCTAACTGGTGAGACCTGTAGCCGATTTCACGAAACATTGCGCAACTTGCGCCATGGCGTAAGACTTACGCCATAACTTGATGGCGTAGCTGCGCAATAAACCCAAGATCGATTTCACGAAACTCTCCTTAGATGATGCGCAACGTTAATTTTTTTCACTTTAGCACTTTTTACTTCTGGGACGAGGATAATTTCTAGTTTTATCAACGACTATTTGATGTTTGCGCTTGATAAAATAGTCATACATAAAACATACGTCGTTGTTTTTCACAAATTTTCACAAATTAGTTGCCACTTTGTACTAACTGGCGAGACAAAATGGTGTTGAAAATATGCATAGAAAAGCCTTAGAAAAGAAAAGTGGGGTAAATCTTTAAGAAAATTAAGAAAACTTTACCTGTGAAGTTGTTTGAGAATAAGTATTTGCTGACATTTCTGCCTTCAGTTGAGTTTTCCACTGTGAGGCTTCGGTTTAGTGCGCGTGCGTAGAGATGAACGGCATTGTACAGAAGAGCAGCTTCGATTAGTATCTGCGGTAGATTTAGTAATATTGTGGACATATTTATATAGTGCACATACGTCGCTTCAAATTTTTACCCCTGATCATTGGGCTTCCAAATGGCATTCCTTAAGTAGTCTTTTACCTGTCCCGAGAATTCTTCACTTTTAAATAGAGGTGTGGTTTAAAAAGTCGCATACTACGCTGTTGTTGCTACGTGGTATACGTCAATGCCAAGCCAAGCAACCAACAGTCTGGTTCCTTTATGGCATTCTCTCATACGGTGAACACGGTATTGATTCTGTACTTCACACCCACCGTGTGCACCACATAGCAACACAAATTTAGTCTGGTCAAGTGGATACAAAGTGTGCATGTGAAAGGAAGTACGTCAGTGCACCAGACGCTATTCATGTAAAACATAAACAAAGGCTAATTATAGTACCTCTTCGTTTGGGTTTTTCACGAAGATCTTGGAGTTGAAGGGTTCACGTGACGTCCGGTTCCGCACCTCCTGCTCAAAAGCCTTGTACTCAGTCGTTTCTGGTTTGAGTAGTTTTACATCCATCAGACCTACGTAAAGAAATTGGGCAATTTCATCAAAACGGGGCTCAGTGTCCCCCTTTAAAGGAGCGTGTTCGGATTTTTCCAGAAAATGGATTTCGTTTTAAACTAACAATCATCCAAAATACCTCCCCAAAATACTATCAATGGGAAGAAAACAGTAAATTTACAATCTCCAATTTGGATGTAAAAGCAAAAAGGTTGGTGTGATCACTGCACTGCTTTATGAAACCAGACAAATTCGTTTACAAAACATCGGTGGTTCATTGACGATATCCTTGAAAATATTATACGGATTGAGAACGCGAAATTTCAGAATGATCATGAGAAAAATATTACAAATGATATGGTATCAAAATCTTAACACCCATAGGGAAAATGGGGGGTTGGTCACAATTTAATGTGATCTGGACACACTATTATTATTATTATTATTATTATTTCTTTCTGGTATTCATACCAAGGATTCCTCAATAGTGCTCATTGCACTGTCACTCGCAAGCGTGAGGAAACCCATGAAGAATTAAAATTAGAAATGGCCAGAGACACCGGGGAATCCCCTTGCTCTTCACGAAAGAATGCTCTGGGATCTTTAGAGTGCGTTACCATTACCTAACACACTGGACCAACGGCTTTACATCCCTTCCGAAGGATGGAGCAAGTGTGGCTAAGTGCCTTGCTCAAGGGCACAGGTACCGCAGCCGGATTCGAACCCGCAACCCCAAGTTTTCACCCATGATTGCGAGTCAATGGCCCTAACCACTCGGCCACGGTACCCCACTATATCCCAGTATAATGACCACGTGATCACAAATTCCTTACCCAAACGTGACAAAAACACTTAGGCTCCCGTTTTTATAGAAAGACCTGAAAAGGTTGGGAGATTGTGTTTGTTGCTTTGTCTAACGGGGTTAGAATGTACATACATTATACGAAAAAGTATAATGCATGCACATTCTATGCATTCTTTAATAACAAAAGGCTGCTCTTAACGACCACAAAGCTTGTCCGGGGCTTGTCCTACCTAGCAACAACTAATGTTGCAAAATGAATTCCAACCATAGAAATCGAATTTAAAGTAACAGGCGAATAGAATAGCTCATCACTATAGCCAATGTCACAACTGAACATCAATGAATTTAAATGGATACATACAGTTGAAGTCATAAAGTATAAATACATGTACACCACTATATACCATCATCACCCGAAATGGTAAACAGGACTACCCGAACCATTGTAAGGTGTGCAAGCTATGTTTTTAAGTACTGCATGCACGTGAAGAATTCAATCAAGACAAAAATGGTGACAACGCAGGTCTAAGCACACCAGTTTTAACACTTGGTTGCATACAGTTGCATTTAAACTTCTGACCTCAACTGTACATGTATAGTGTGGCGACACCAAATCGCAAAACTAATTTGTGTAAAAACACATACTCTGTGACGTCACATATATGTACAGACTTTTGCTATAATTTACCACCTGCAAAAGGGACGTTATCCTTCTTCTCGAGTGATCCCCCAAAGGGATCTGTTGCTGAGATTAGCCGACTTAAGTCGTTGCCCTGTAGCCACCTAGGGTTCTTCAGCTTGGCCACGAAGTGCGAGAGAACAGTAAGAAATTCTCAGTTTTTAGATGTGGGAGGAAAGCCCCACACACCAACGTGTATGGGGAAAACCCACGGAATCAGGATTCGAACCTGGACGGGATTCGAACCGGGCCACATTGGTGGAAGGCGAGGAAAGAGCCGCTACGCCAACCTGACTCCCCAGTTAGGGAACAAAAAGAGGGAACATAATTTGGAAATTAGCTGCTTTAGTTGGTACCCTCCCTTGTTTGTTTGTTGGTCATTTGTTTTCTCTCCTGTGTAATCAAAGCGAGCGTTACACCTGTTAAGTTCCCACCAAAATGGATATGCAAACTGTCAAATAGCTGCAATTTGTCATTTTTCGTCGGAGAGAAACATTTGTAAAAGGTGTTCTGCAGCTACCGCAAGCTGACCACTTAAAAACGAAATAGAGTTCTTTGACACCCGTTCGATGCCATTTTAACACGTTAACACAACGGGGGCTAGTTCAACGAATCGGAAGTCGATCAGACTTATTAGAACAAATTAACACAGCTTGCGCAGTTGCAAAGAGGTTTGGAACACATCTGTAGACTGGCACATTAACAAATAGCAGTTTGCATTTCATAGAACGGATACAGAAAACACGATTGATTTTTCAGGAATTTTGATAAACAGAGAATTTATTTTTGTCTCGTGTGGACTTGATTTCATAAACACAGATGGCCGTGTTTATAGAGCATTTGCACTGGCGGCCATGACAGGGGGCAGGTTTTCATATTTAAATGATGTGACAATAGATCCACAAAGTGCCTACTCGTCTATGACGCACGGTGACAATGTGACTGCCCCCTGTCATGGCCGCTCATGCTAAGGGTCTATAGCCGCATCACGCTTTCGTCTATTTTCCCAGCATAATTTCCATCGGTAAAGCAACCTACACAGTTAAAAGAAACTATAAAAACAAGATGGCTGAAAAATGTGCCATAGTTCTAAAGAAATGAACAAAATCATCTTCTATGGTATATAATCTTGTCAAAAAAAAAATAGCTGACCGCTGCATCAGCGCGTTTCCCCTGCTGTCGTAGAAGTGCAAACGATCAGGGAGGCATGGACTTCAGGCAGAGTGGTGCACCCTGCCTCAGCGGCTCTTATAGTGGCTGGTGCAGTCAGCCGTGCCACAAGAAGTTATATCTGTCTCTTCAGTCTTTTGGTCAGAGTGTAATTTGCGGGGGCTTTTTGATCTGTTTCTCGTTAGAGTCTGGACTTTTTAACATCAGTTCTCTGCTCGGTTCGATCGGAAATGTCAACCTGCCACCGTTAACAATTTTCCGAGTGCTTTTGACTGTCGGCTGTAATTTCTGTAATGTGCATCCAGTACTCGACAGATATCTCAATGTTCCCGCCGGACAACACACACTCAAGCCGGGGGATGTTGGTTTATCAAAAGACATATTTCTGAATAGTTGCATCGAAGCATACAGGGTGTCTCAAAATAAATGCAATCTAAATTTAAAGGCACAGGCTCGTCCGCAATGTGCGCGGTCCAAATTCGTGCAACGAAATACGCAGCTCCATGCCTTTGCTATGGAGCTGCGTATTTCGTAGCACGAATTTGGCGCGTGCGCATTGCTGACGAGCCTGTGCCTTTAACGGAATGACAAACATATAATGTGTAACCATCATAGATAATATATGCATAGTTTGAAAGCTACAACATTTATATTTCAAATGAGACATCAAACGACCAAATCTGATAAATTTGGACAGAGTTATGAGTAATTTCCCAAGAGAGGTCAAATTGACCGTGGGACCAAGTTTTTGAATGCATGTGATAATGTTGTTTGATGGAGTACTCTTGGACATTGCCCGAGTTGACTTTTCTGTGGAGAGAAAATCCATCTTCGTTACCAAATAGCACGTCTACCAGCAAGTGGTTGACGATCCACCGACTAAAAAAATTACTTCGTCTTGGTAAAACTGCCTGTAGCAGCCGATGTCGTGCCCACATTTTGGTAAGGGTGCATACCCAAATCCAGCCAAGGGATGCGGTTGAACGTAGCATGTGGTAGGCCCAGTTTATTCCGTCTAGTACTGACATCGTGGTTGGCATCTGCGCCTCTGTCAATATTGATGTTTTGCGCCGACTGCCCTGTCCGATGTCACCTGAAACGCCCTCGAATATTGCAATTGGTACCTTCTCTGATTATCACATGCATTCAAAAACTTGGTCCCACGGTGAATTTGATCTCTCTTGGGAAATTACTCATAAAGGTACACTGACACTTGCCCGTCTTTCGTTCCCGCAATGCCACGCACTTCGGCGTGCCAATGATTAAAGTCTTCGGGAACGAGCGTGGGGAGTGTGTGAAGGGTGCGGGGGTGAATTTTGAAATGTTCAAAAATTCGGCACGCATAAATGTTCGTGCCATGTGCGTGCCACTTGCGTGAACCATGCGTGAACACGGCGCGAACACGGCGCGAACTCGGCGCGAACACTGCCGACGGTGCGTGTCAATGCGTGTCAGTGCGTGCCATGGGGGACATATTGCGGGACAATGTGATAACGGTAGACGTGAACAATGCCCGAACAATACTTAACTTAACGTATTGCGCTATTGAACTCACCTCTGAAGGGGCGTTCACACTATCGCGGAAAATTCACACTTTCGCGCTGCGCTCACCGCATTGCATGAGTTCCTAATCGCCGATTATTCCAAAATAGAAAATTCCACTCTGGTAACTTGGGGCTTCTCTGATACCTCATTGGCTGCGCGTTGGAAAGGTCAGCGCACCGCGGTCAAAGTTCAACAAATTTGAACTTTGACCCAGCTGAAAACGTTTTGCGCATCGCGATAGGCCGCGCACAAGCGGCAAACCAGTTTGTGTACAAACCAATGGAACAGTGTGATTTTTCCGCGATAGTGTGAACGCGCCTTCAGTCAAAAATTATCAGATTTGAGCAGTTATGTCTCATTTGAAAGAGAAAGGTTGTAGCTTTCAAACCATGCATGTATTATCTATGTTGGTGACACATTATACGTTTGATGTTCCGTTAAATTTGGATTGCATTTATTTTGAGACGCCCTGTATAGGTTAAAATTCGGCTGAAGAAAATGACTTTCTGCATGACAGAGAATTAGCTTTTTGAGCCCGGGCCACACAGGTGGAAGGCTGATTTCATGCAATCATTTTAAAATGTCAGCACAGATTTTGCTCTCAAGCTTAACGGCGTTATTTCCACTCGAAATTAAAAGCATATGTCGAGAAAACTGCCTTGTAGAAATTTCAGCCACATAGATGCAGTAATACTTCAGAAAACCTGAAAAATCCATGCATGATTTTTGTGTATAAATGAATGGTAAACAACTTGTCTGCGGACAGCGTTTTAAAACATCCACCTTCAGTTGGCAATTTCTCCTACAAAGTTACCATTTACACGGAAGAATCATGTGGTGTTTGTTGTCATTGCAATCAATACTTTTGGTCGTGAAGTAACATTTTAGGTAGGCCTAGCTGCAAATGATGTATTGGGGCTTTAAATCAGCGACATACATGCTGTAATTTTATTTGGCCGTTGGAAACCGACTCCAAACGATTTCCCTTTAGTTTGCCAACTTTATGAAGTTAATTTATACAATTTATTTGAGCAAAATTGTCTACAGAAATTTCCATCGTTTGTTTAAATTAATTTATAAATTCCCAGTCTACCGCTCATTCGCGATACCATGCTTCCCAAAAACACTACATTAATAAATGTTATTTGAAATTCAAACGATCAAAAGCTTGAACATCAATAGATCTTTTGAATGGCAGCTGTTTCCGTGCAGACCTTTCTATAGAAAGAATAAAATCTAGCGAGCAGTTAGGCTCCATCCGGTAATTATTATTGCGTAGGTGCGTGGTGATTGTCAAATTATTCTACTCACGAATTAATGAATAAACAAAATATTTCCGATGATCGTATACAGCCGTGTGAATGACCTCATATGGAATTCAATTGTAAAGTTGATCGTGCTTTTTTCGGTGGGAAAAAAATGTTATCAGCATTAAACAGCACGCGGTGCTGACTTAAACACGTACGAGTGTCATTCATGCTGTAATCGTATGCAGTCCGTCTGCTTTCCAGTCGGCTAATCGATTTTAAACTGATATAAACCAAAAGAACATTAAAGAGACAGAAAACGCAGCCTTGCAGAAAGTTGCTTAATTCTTCAGGCTGTGTATCGCCAGTAGTTCGGGCTCTTATAAACAATTATGTTGGGTTATTAACCTTTAATATTGAACCTGCGTGGGATAGCTGACCACTACATCCGCACATCTCCCAAACGGCCCTAGAAGTGCACGAGGTTGGCGGCATATTGGCGCACTTTGCCTCATCAGCTCCTACAGAAGCTCGTGCAGTCAGCCTTACCACATGAGAGGTCATATACATTACTTTGAACCTGTGTGAAATAAAACGACCACTGCGAATCCGCGCATCTCCCAAACAGCCCTACAAGTGCAGGAGCTCAGGGATCACTTTAGCCAGAGTGGCACACCCTGCCTCAGCGGCTCTTAAGGAGGCTGTTGCAGTCACGAGAGGCTGTCATACACATTGCTTTGAACATGTGTGGGATAAGCTAACCACTACATCCGCGCACCTCCTAAACAGCCCTGGGCCCTAGAAGTGCAGGAACGCAGAAAGGCATTAAAGTAAGAGTGGCGCACCCTGCCTCATCGGCTCCTACGGAGGCTATTGCAGTCAGTCGTATTAGAAGAGGTGAACTTGCGTGGGATGAGCTAACCACTACATCCACGCCCTAGAAGTGCAAAAGCTCAGGGAAGCACTTCAGGCAGAGTGGCGCACCCTGCCTCAGCAGCTCCTACAGAAACCATTACCATCACAACATTACCATCACAACATTACCATAACCACGCATCTCCCAAACAGCCCCAAAAGTGCAAGAGCTCGGGGAGGCACTTCAGACAGAGTGGCACACCCTGCCTTGGCGGCTCTTATGCATACCTTCAAACGCCCGTAAAGCTTCATCGTTCCGGCCGTCGTCCGATTTACTCGAGTCCTTCCGGGCGTTCAGGCCGACCTCAGTACTGAAAAAGGCATATGTCCCATCCGTCAAACCCATTTTCTGCGCGTCTAGCATGAAGTTGCGAACGTCGGCTCCGTAGGCGATAACTATAAATACTGCAAAGAGATCAGTGAGGTATGAGGTTAAACTCCAAGTACATCATTAATGCAAAGTGTGACATTTGGTGTCCCCCGTTACACATGATATGTGTTATTTTTCGTAAAAAAATCATTAAAATGGCTTTTAAACCATTTTGTATGAATTGTACTTTATGTACACACTCTTTGAGATGGAAAGTATTTAAAGAATGTGTCCTGAATTTACAAAAACAAGATGTAAAATGTAACGGGGGACACCAAAGCTGGACCCCTAATTTATAGAAAGACCCATATCACAAGTTAAATATTAGTCAAATTAATTGCCACTATTTTGGTCAATTCGCTTTTGTAATACGTCTTGTCTAAACAGAAAATGCTTTAAAATTCGGAAAGGATTCTAAAACTCATAAATTCTTAATTAAAAAAGAAGTTGCTTTATTTCCTCACAATTGGCCTCAGTCGAAAGTGCATGATTGATCTCACTTTACGATACCGCGAGGGACCAATTTGCTCCTTCTAATGGGTCTAGAATTTCCAGCAAGCAATTATGGACGAAAGACAAATTCGATTTCTCCACAAGACTGACCGCCCGACCGCCCGCAACAAAGGCACAATTTTAGCCATCAATTATCGGGCGTCGTGTAATTTTCCACCGTTCCCAGTAATGGGAATTAGATGAGACGTTTTAAGGTAGAGAATAGACTAATTCGTGATTATCAGACAAAAAGTCATTGTCGACACGGTTTAAATTCCGATTACCGGGACCAATAAATTACGTTGGGGAGTACAAATTCATGCATCGTTGCACAATGGTCGGCCTTTTCACGAAGTGGCGAATCCGTTTAAAAAAAAACATTTTTTAGCGATTTCTGTTTTTGGTATAATTTGACTTTATTTGGTGTCCATAACATTTCTGCAAAGTTTCGAGACTTGAAAATTTGATTTTTTTTAAATTACAAAATGTGCCTAAAACCACGTATACAGCTAATGCAAATTTACTTTTTCAGGAAGTGGCGAATCGCGATATGCCACTCATTGACAAAGATGGTACATGTATGTGCCTGAATTGCTTTTTCACGAAGTGAAAATGCCACGCGCAGGGCGACGCGACGTTGTAAATTACGCGCGCAGTGAAATACAGACAGGGAGCGAATTCTGTGGCGAATCACGTATGGTCGGCATTTTGCGAATAGCCTAAGTTTTAAGCTAAAAGTGTTCTTTAATTAGACAATCAATACAATAAAAAAGTATATTTTTAAGTCATTTAACTCGTACTAAACAGTATCACATAAAAATACTGCCGACTTTTCATGGAATAACCGGCGAAATTTGAGTTTTAAAAAGTGGCCAACGTCAAAAGCGATTTTCTCAAAACAAAGTTTTATTACTGCGTTCGCGGATTCGCCAATTCGTAAAAAGGCCGACTCCGACAGTACGTGTACATGGGGATACATGTTGGGTGAGCACAATCCTTTATCAAAGTGACAGCATGATTTAGGCCTATTTCCTGCATGTGGTAAAAGCATTTGTTTTGTACACAAACATAATGAGGCCTGCCAGGCAGTCTGGGTTTACCGTGGAACACCTGGGTCAAGCTTTCACCGGGACTTTACGTCTCTACATATGTCTTTCTACATCCAATCTGTCCAAAACAATATTATATTGCGGTTTTTTTTTAATTTACAAAATTGTTGTTTTTTACAAATTTAATAAGTGCATGATTTTATCTGGAAAATAGGTTGGCCGTGTGAGCAGTCATTTCCAAATATTGAAAAAACAAAGGAATGGTCAAGAATTTGTCTGGGAAACATTTTTATTTCCTTTTTTTTTAACACTCGGTGCATATTAGTTTTGTCACTGTATTAAATCGACCTATATTAATATTATTTACGTGAAGGTCTTTGAATGTTTTGCAGTATTATAGGGAAATTTCATTAAACACACGGCGTCCATTTCATCTTGTGATTTTTCATAGTTTCAATGACTCTAATTTAATATCTTCAACCTTTTTACTTAATGAAAAAAACATTGTTAATATCCAGATATAAATATCACAAATTTGCAGTCACCATCACGAAATAACACTTTCCGTCATTAAAAACAAACTCAATTTGTAGCTTTTAGTCGAATGAAATTTGTAGCTTTTGGTCGAATGAAATTGCGACCGTTCGCAAATATCTAGCGGTTTAATATCTTCGTCGCGTAATTTTGTTCGGTTTTGGTTTGGTTTTGGTTTTGGTTTGGTTTTGGTTTGAATTCGGGTTTATTTCTGTTTTGGTTCGGGTTCGGTTTCTGTTTTGGTTCGGGTTTGTTTCGGTTTTGGTTCGGGTTCGGTTTCTGTTTTGGTTCGGTTCGGTTTTGGTTCGGGTTCGGTTTTTGTTTTGGTTCGGGTTCGGGTCGAGCTAGGTTTCGTTTTGGTTTTGGTTGTGGTCTTGGTTTTGGTTTTGGTTTTGGTTGGGTTCGGTATGGTTTCGGTAACGTTTCAGTTTAATTCGGTTTTGGCTCGGTTGTGATTTGGGTTCGTTTCGGCTTTGGTTCGGGTTCAGCTTCGGTCGCGATTTTGGTTTCAGTTTGTTTTGCTTTCTTTGGTTTCCTCTCGTTTTTGTTACAGGGCGCTGGGATGGGCTGATGTGCTCCACAGATTTCTGTGAAGGAAATACGTTACGCAAAGGTCATGATAGCCTATACAGACGCGCGGAGCATTGTGGGTTGCTAATATGTTAACGCTTATATATCCAGTGCAAAAATCCAATTTACGAAAACAAAATGAGTGTACTGTGTGCGAGACCTGTCTTGTCTGCTGGAAAAGAAATTTAACGTCCGTTTACAAAAAATAAATATACATTTTTGGCCAATGAGGGCGCAAACAGATTAGCCCGTCCAAGCGCCCTGTAAGGGCGGTGGGTACGAGCGAATGTTTGTGCTTGTAATAATAATAATAATAATAATAATAATAATATAGTATATAGCGTTCTTATACCTCACGTGACATTGAATTGACTTTGGACGTCAAACGCATGCAAATAACAATTCCATTAATTACCGTAGTAATTTTGTCATGCCGTCCAGATGCCATTTCTATTTTGAGTGGCTTTATAGTTGTACGTGGAAGATTTAATTTAAAACCGGTAAAGATTTAGCCGTTTGCAGTCGAAATTGACCTAAACGATGGACCCTAAAATTTCCAGATCACGTTGGTTCAAAGTCCTCGTGCCAGTATATACCAATTGACTCAATATTTGGGAATGGCTTTTGCTTGTCTCTGAAGAGAAAAGGACATGAAAATATTAGATAAATTAACCTTTTGATCTCGTATATGCAATTAACAATGCTTCTGTATTTTTCGAATGCACAAACGAAATTAGCGCGACTCTGCTTTGGTATAAACGAAATAATTTAAAGGCCCATTGTATCATTTGCAATGATACGAATGTTTACTTCATGTGTTGACAAGAAATAGCTTACTCAAAGCGTTGATAGCAATGGTAACAAACACGACATGGGTTTATTTCTGTCAAAGATGGTACTTTGTTGTAAGAAATTAACCACTGAACTCAACACAAAAACCATGTATTAATTTTCAAGGTTTAACTGAAATTTTGCAAACTAGTTTATTTATTTATTTATTTATTTATTCCATTTGTTTACCCAGGGTGTGCCCAAACAGTTTACAAAAACTGGTTTCCATTGGGGCCCTGCAAACACAAATAGAACAAATATACTAAATTGAACAACTTCACAATCACAAACAAACTGGAATAAGATACATTTGTACAACAACTACAACATCAAAAAACTAATGGTTACAGAATAACAACATCACAAGTAATTATTATACATGCACGTGACACTCAAATTTACGCTAAAACCCCGCAAAAACTCTTTTTAAGAGAAAATAAAATGGGAAAATTCCCCTCCGGCTCCAAAATTAAAGTTTGATTTTATGGCAACCAAGTCATACGACTCCGTAAATTAGCATTTCTTACTTGAAGTTGTTCATGTGAATATTATGTGTATGTTTGGCGAAGTGCCGATTTGAATGAGCTCAAAGAAGACATAGTTCTAAGGTGAGCACTAAGGCTGTTCCAAATTGCGGCGCCAGTTACAGCAAAACTCGAGGCGTAAGACCCCTTTCGTGCAAAGGGAATTTTCAGTGTCTTTTCGGCAGATTGACGAGTTTCTCGAGTTTGTACGTAAGGTGTAAATAGACTTGCCATATACTGCGGGGCCAAGGAATTGATGCTTTTAAAGACAAATATAGCTTTCTTGGATAGGCAAGCCAGTCGAGCTTTTTAAACATGTCAGCTGATGGCTTTAGGAAATCGCATTTCAGTATTATTCTGGCTGTACGTTTGAGGCATTTGTTCAAGACAGTATTATGAGATGCGTAACGGTCACCCCATACCGTGCAACAATAATCTAGACTAGGCATGACTAAACTTAACATAAGATTTCTACCATCATCATGTTTATATTGTGTAAGTTATGCGATAATCTGTGAATATTTCTGATTCCTCGAGATACCAATCATGTACTCCACCTTTAAGGGCTGTCTGCAACAATTTACTTATTTTATTCGCCTATGGCTCGATTTTAAAATTGTAACACAGGAACGATAGATCTAATTTCCGACCGTCTTTTATGACCACTCCAACTGTCAAATTGTTATTGATTTAACCACGAGGCGGATATTGTATATACTTGAATATGTGACATATCTATATGAAATGTCATTCTCGTACATAGCCACGTCAACGTAAAGAGGTTACAGTTTCTATAGCGCGTCTGTTTGATTTGATAAATTTTCAGAAAATAAATCTGGTACGTTAAAATTCCATGCACGTTGAACCCTCTAATACATTTTATATACAGAATGCATCAGATGGCCACTTAAAGCCCTGCTCACTATTGGGAATCAGAAATGTTCACAGAATTACACATAACTTACACAATATAAACATGATAATGGTAGAAATCTTTCCCTGAAATGGTTTTGTCTGAAGTGCTATATAATCTTTGAGAAATGAGTAAAACAATTAGTTTTCGTCTGATGAGACGAGAATTTGATTTTGTTAATCCCACCCGATTGCGCGGTGAAAAATCGTTTAAGATTTTAACCTTTTTCTTAAATATGAAATGACCAATAAGGCTGACACCTTCACATGGGGGGATGTTACTACATAATTATTTGTTTCTTCACAGTATAGGTACGGATTACTTTAATGGCCAAAAAACCAATGTTGTGCGATGGCTGACAAGCGTTTTTAGTATAATATTTAAAGCCCCATAGCATGCTGCATGCAGTACATCATTTGCAGTTAGCCAAAATCTTACTTCACGAGTTGACAACAAAAACCCCGACTAAAAATGTTGATAGCAATGGTAACAAATACCACATGTACACATTTGTACACATTACTGCATAAATAAGGGACCAGCGCTATTCTTAATACAACTCTCTTATTTAAGGTTTGGACCTTAAATCGAATATTCATTTTGATTTTACTATCTGCTTTCACGTCGTCAAACCAAATATCCGAAACAGAACTACACTCTAAAAACAGATTGGTTGAATTCAACCAATGTGGTTGGTAGATATGTGTCCAACCAATATATTGGGTAAAATAGCCAATCAATTTGGTTAAAATAACCAATCCGTATTGGTTAACCAATAGGGATTGGTTAAAATAACTAATATGATTGGTTATTTTAACCAATATATTGGTTGGACACATATCTACCAACCACATTGGTTGAATTCAACCAATCTGTTTTTAGTAAAATCCTGTTATAACATGCACCTAAAATTTAAGTGTGACAATCGATGTTACTGTTTAAACAACGCTGAATGCCGCAATATATATAGGGCGACATTTCGGCAAGACTCTCACCGGAGACCACCGAAATTTCGGCAAGAGTCACTCAAAATGACACCTTATTTTTTTACCCGAAGCTTCCGGAGATGGTCACAGACCGAAGAGAAACAGCTCCAGTCCCGATAAAAATGGTTCTCGACCTAAAAAAAAAAGGTTTTTGACCTTAAAAAATGAATTTTATACTCAACAATATTAGGGCGACACCAAAATGTCGCCCTATTGAGCAGGTCGCCCTAATATACCTTTTTTACACACGATTTGTCGCCCTATTCTAGCATTGATAGTAATTTTTGTTACTCAAAACTGTGTTTATCTTGCGGTTTAACTTGACACAATTTTACTGAATGTGAATTTTGAATAAGGAGTAGTGCGCTATAGCGTGTAATCGTTACATGCTTATGCTCGTATAGTCGTATTGCCTAGGAAACAAAATTGCCATTTTTAAAGTGGGAAACCCTTGCAGAGCCAAAACTGTGTTAAATGTTCTGTGTAGTAGTCGTACCATATTTCATTGACATTTTGTTTCTGGATTCAACTTTTAATGACATGAATGTGGGTCCCCAAATGCCCAGCAACGTTGCTTAAAGTTCTACCCGGATACGTTTCAGCTCACCCCCCACCCCAACAAAATATACATGTACCTAGCAACAAAATAAACGAAAATGTTTAGTTTTTAAAATCAAAATTTGAACACCTCTTTTGTAATTAAAAGTTGACATCGAAATATTCACATAACAGCTTCAATAATGCATAACTGCATAAAGCTTCTGTGTGCTGAAAATTCCCACTAGTTTCAGATTGACTGTTTTTTTAAATCAAAACGTGGAGACAATTCTTAAATGCGTTTATTTCTGTTTTCAATACTGGAGAGACTTTTTCACCAGGATCATAACTCTGTGCAAAGCCAGTTATCTTCTCTCAAAACAAAAGAAATATCTTAAGACAGATCTAAGGAAATAACTTAAGCAACAAAAAGTGCAACAACATATACCTTTCTGAAAACCCCGTGTACAAATTTCCTATTTAACGTATATGTAACATATTTTGTGACATTTTTTGGTGTCCTTGTTACATTGGAAATTTGCACACAGGGCTTTCAGGAAGGTATGTTGTGGCACTATTCGTTGCAGTTATATGAAGTTATGATGCAGTGCAGGGGGGTTGTGCTGTGAATATAGATTGTTTTACGTCGATTTTTACGAGCGTTTTTACGAGGTTTTTCGGGAGCAATGGTCCATACATAATGGTTTTTTTGACCCAATGGTGCAGACATAATGGCTTTTTGGACCCAATGGTGCGGACATAATGGTTTTTCAGATACATTGGTGCGGACATAATGTTTTTGGGACACAAATTTGCAGATTATAATGGTTTCTAGGACACCATGGCGCAGGCATCACGCGGACACAATTAGTGGTGGGCGGAAGTCTCATTCTTCCTCTTTTGTTTGGACTTAGTTTTGTTGTTGTTGCATGCTCTGATTTGTTTTGTACACGATTCCAAATCGCGGACGTTCTTGGCAATCGCGGACCCTATTGTTCCTATTGTCCTAGGTTTATTCAGGCTTTCTGTTGTAATGCCCCGCTTTCACTTACGCTACGAATATCCCGAATCGTGCCGAAACGGAAATTGTCGAAATTCGTGGCGATTCGGCAAAAAATGAGGGAGGAGGTACGAAGCTGTTACGGCTTAATTACGAAAGACCTTCCATAATTCGTGGCTAATCGGGTTGAAAAATATGCCGAATGTCAAGAATGGGTTAAGAAACAGGTACGATTTCAAAGAATCATGTAAAGCGGGCCTCCCACTGTGCGATTTTTGTCACGAATTTCCTACGATTAAGTACGATTGTGTGTAGAGTCTATAGACAGTCTCTGGTAATCGTACCAATTCGTAGGAAATTCGTGGCAAAAATCGCACAGTGGGAGGGATTGGTGCGTTAACAAAAGGGAAGAGTGTGTTGAGGTATAGGGTCGTTAGGGGGGAAGTCCCTGTGCCACATATCGTGCTGTGTATACAGATTGAGTGTGGATTGTGGGCCTTGTAATGGGTGACTTGCAAAAAAAAAAAAAAAATATTTGTTTTAAATTACAAAAATCTTTACAAACCTCTTGCCTGTTTGCTGGCTTTCAGGAGTAAGTCCTGTTTGTTCTTGGCCTCTCTATTAATGCTGACTTCGTTTGCCTCGGCGAGCTTTTCAAGAGGTTCAAACTGACTAAACACTTCCACGTTGATGCCACGTTCCTCCATGTCCGTTTTCATGATCTGGGCCGTCAGAGACCACAGATGGTGGGACGAATATATGATCGCCACACGATCATAATGAAAATGCTGCATGATTAGCGTAAAGAAAGGAGCTATGTACTTGCTCGGGCACGTGGTCCTTGCAAAAGTTGGGTAGGTATCCTTCTGGGAGAGGGTATCGGAGGTACACCCCCAGGACACGACTGGTGTGCCCCAATGGGCCGCTAAAATACCCCCAGGCTCACAGATGATACTGCAGCCCGGGCCAATAATGGCGTCCACGGGTCTCCCGAACTCGTTGTCGTAGTTCATGTCGCTGAAAATAGGCAACCCCTTTTTAGTTTCGCAATTGGTGTCTTTCCAGATATACTGGAACTCCAGTCCGGCTTCATGTATGGCACCGTACATCTCCCGGCCCCAATCCGAGTTGATTTCGTCTACCGCCAGGGCGGCCGCGCCGCCGCCGCCCCGGGACCCGACCGGGTTCGCACCTTCCCACGCAAAGAGGACACCTAAGTTGATTTTCCGTGCCGTTGACGGGCCGAAAAATACCCACAAAATCCAGAAGAGACTCGCAAAACCGGCTACACCCCGTGTATCCATATCAGTTGCCCGGTGTTCATTTCTGGATACAGCGTCCGTAGAATTCACTCAAAAATCTCATGTATACGACTTAGGCATAACGTGAGCTTAATATCGCTCGGTCCTCACATGATTTTATAAACGGCTTAACAGATCACACTTCAGCGAAAATAGGAAAACGCAGTAAAACGTGTCTCGTAGAAGTAGCTAAGCTTTCAACTATCCACGTACCACCAAACGCTATTCGGTTTTGTTACACCTTCTCAAAACGGCCTCTCAAAACCCAGGACACTGTTCCTCTAAAATAACCATCTCATTTCTATTCAGTCACGGGAACTGGTGCGCACTCGTACATGCACGCCTAAACCACACACAAACTGCCGCCTCGTACAAGAATTCGCCTCACGTGCGCACACTCGTCGATCGCGAATCACCGTCAGCGCAACCTGGTGAAATTTAGCCGCCAAGTTTCGCTCTATCTTCCGGGGTATGGAATCAATATTGACACAAGTTCGTGATACAGAAGTCGATATTCGTAATTCTCAGCACCGGAAATCTTGTTTTTAAGAGCAGAAATCCTGAAATCGTCCGTCCCATCAGGTCGCTATAATAGCGGTTTTGTCCAAAATTGTATTTATTTCTAATGGGTTACACGTATTTCTGGTTTGTACGTAATTTCGAATGAACTTGATGTTGTAGAGCAAAATCGTTTTGTGTGTGTGTGAAGTTTTCAGTTAATAATTATTGATGTCAAATGAAGGTCATCAAATTGTTACAATTTTTATTTTCGCAACAGTAGCTGCGCAGTCAACTATTAGGCCTATTGGTATGGAATTACTTTTGCTTGCTCATCACGACGCGGTATGCACTACATACTACGCTAAACCTCATAGCGTGCTCGGGCGGGACTCGAACCCACGACCTTCTGCATACTAGGCAGGCGTCTTAACTACTCGACCACCGAGCATTCCGATTGATTATGTGCGATGCTATTTTGTCCGAACATCGACTTCGCGAACTTGTGCTGTAGGACAATCGAACCCGCCAGTCGCCATCGGCTTTTGTAATAGAAAGTTGACATCGAAATATTCAAATGTATATAAACAGCTTCATTAATGCATAACTGCATAAAGCTTCTGTGTGCTGAAAATTCCCACTATAGTCTCCGATTAACTGTTTGTTTTTTGTTTTCAATAAAAAAGCGTTTATTTTGTTGTTCGGTATGTTGTTCAGACTGAAATTAGATACAAACCAAAATTAATCAGTTGCAGTTAAGGAACTATGAAGCTATGCTGCAGTGCAGGGGAGTTGGGCTCTGAATATATATGATTTTATGTCGAGGTTTTTTTCCAAATTAACCAGCGTTTTTCGACACAATGGTGCAGACGTAATGTTTTTTTTTTGACACAATGGTGCAGACATAATGGGGACACAATTATTGGTGCGCGGACGTAGTTCCCCCCCCCCCCCCCCCCCCCCCGAACATGTATACAGTAGGCCTATACAGGGTGTATCAGAAAAAATAGCCACTTACAAAATTGTAGATAAAATGAAAATTGTATTATGCCTATATTTAGAAAATTGGCTCACAAATATCGGTAGACATAGGTTTCATGTTTTTAAATTTTCATCAAAAACGAGGGTCACAGTGCTTTCTTTTGTGTTCAATTTTGCAAATGAAATGAGTAGACGCAATACAAAGGCTCGGCAGCTGAAACGAGGCTGCCACGGCGTTTCATTGTCCTAGGTTTATTCAGGCTTTCTGTTACAAGATATGTTTCAAGATTCTGTTTCGTTATACCGAAAAGAATTTATCTATGTAAAGTGTTACGGCCTAGTGGTCTATAGTGCGCCGAACTCAAGTTCCTATGCCGGATAATGCAACGTGGGTTCGAATCCTGGCCACGACAGGTTGTGACACTTGTACCCTTGAGCAAGGCACTTTACCATGCTTGCTTGGGGCAGAGGCAACATGGTTGTTAGTCGATGTGAATTGGTTACCCCTCCAAGCCCCACTCGTATATCGTAAAGAGACTGGTTAATTCAGTCTTAATTGTTTCGGTGTGATAGGCTGGTTTCTCTATAATTAGCTTGAGTGTGGTCTGTGGGCCTTGTAATGGATGACTTGCATTAAACAATTTTTACAAACATTAAAAACAAAATTAAAAATGTTTAAGAATATCTTTACAAACCTCTTGACTGTTTGCTGGCTTCCAGGAGTTGTTTCCGTTTGTTCTCGGCCTCTCTTTTAATGCTGACTTCGTTTGCCTCGGCGAGCTTTTCAAGAGGTTCAAACTGACTAAACATCTCTACGTTGATGCCACGTTCCTCCATGTCCGTTTTCATAATCTGGGCCGTCAGAGACCACAGATGGTGGGACGAATAGATGATCGCCACACGGTCATACTGAAAATGCTGCATGATTAGCGTAAAGAAAGGAGCTATGTACTTGCTCGGGCACGTGGTCCTGGCAAAAGTTGGGTAGGTATCCTTCTGGGAGAGGGTGTCGGAGGTACACCCCCAGGACACGACTGGTGTGCCCCAATGGGCCGCTAAAATACCCCCATAGCAGGCTCACAGATGATACTGCAGCCCGGGCCAATAATGACGTCCACGGGTCTCCCGAACTCGTTGTCGTAGTTCATGTCGCTGAAAACGGGCAACCCCTTTTTAGTTTCGCAATTGGTGTCTTTCCAGATATACTGGAACTCCAGTCCGGCTTCATGTATGGCACCGTACGTCTCCCGGCCCCAATCCGAGTTGATTTCGTCTACCGCCAGGGCGGCCGCGCCGCCGCCCCGGGACCCGACCGGGAGTGCACCTTCCCACGGAAAGAGAACACCTAAGTTAATTTTTCGTGCCGTTGACAAGCCGAAAAATACCCACAAAAGCCAGAAGAGACTCGCAAAATCGGCTACACCCCGTGTATCCATATTAGTTGCCCGGTGTTAATTTCTGGATACAGCGTCCGTAGAATTCACTCAAAAATATCATGTAGACCTAGGCATAACATGAGCTTAATATCGCTTGGTCCTCACATGATTTTATTAACGGCTTAACAGATCACACTTCAGCGAAAATAGGAAAACGCATTAAAACGTGTCTTGTAGAAGTAGCTAAGCTTTAAACTATCCACGTACCACCAAACGCAATTCGGTTTTGTTACACTTTCTCAAAACGGCCTCTCAAAACCCACGACACTGTTCCTCAAAAACAATCATCTCATTTTTATTCAGTCACAGAAACTGATGCGCACTCGTACGTGCACGCCTAAAGCCCGGGTCAAACATTTCGCGGCGAACATTCGCGCAAGTTAAAACTATAGTTCAACTTTCTGCGAAATCGCTGCGACGTCAAATTCGCATTCGCGTTGTTTTTTTAATCCGGCTTAAGCCACACACAAACTGTAGTCTCGTACACAAAATTCGCCTCACGTGCGCACACTCGTCGATCGCGGATCACCGTCAGCGCAACCTGGTGTGTGTTTAAATGTCAACACCGATGGAAAAATCTGGGAGTCAAAAATGTTCCTTTAATAAGAAAATGTTTAATTGCAGCAAAAATCCTTTGTCGTCCAAATCCAACGGGCAGAACAATTCTGATAGCAATGCAATAAAGATCCGCGAGTAGATACATTTATCAAAATACGTGACAGGTGTCAACGATAAGAACTTGTTACGGTTTCGTTTTGTTGACAGAAGAGAGATTTTTATGAATGGATTATTATTTTTTTAGATAGTGGAAGAAAGAACAACCAGAATTATTTGAATTTCCTTATGTAATATTTATGAGCAACGTATAGCACTATAGACCGTATCAAATAACCGCCATTTCGTGGGGCACCTTTTGTTACTTAAACCGTTCAACAATGGAAGCACAATATGTGCAACCATGCCCTCAAGGAACAAAGAAACTGCCCCACGGAATGGCGGCTATTCGATACGCGGTTCTTTCCTCGCTTTCCACCTCTGTGGTCCTGGTTCGAATCCCGTCCGGGTCAGTATGTGGATTGGGTTCTCAGTCCCTGCTTGATTATGTGGGTTTTCCCCCCACACGTTGGTGTGTGGAGTTTTCCTCCCACCTCTAAAACTGAGCATTTCTTCCCGTTCTCTCGCACTTCGTGGCCCTGTTGAAGAACCTCCTAGGTGGCTACAGGGCAACGACTTCGGTCGGCTAATCTCAGCAACCAGATCCCTTTAGGGGATCATACGGAAGCCCCAATACAAATTTACTTCACGAGTTGACAAGAAAAAATGACTAAAATTGTTGATACATTGCAATGGTAACAAGAGCATTCTTTCGTGAAGAGTAAGGGGAATCCCCGGTGTCTCTGGCCAATTCTAATTCTAAATGGGTTTCCTCACACTTGCGAGTGACAGTGCAATGAGCACTATTGAGGAATCCTTGGTATGAATACTAGAAAGACATAATAATAATAATAACTAACACCACATGATTTTTTCCGTGACAAATGGTACCTTTGTGCACGGGACAAATTGCCAACTGAAGGTGTTTTTTAAAAAAAAAAAATTCCCATCCATTCATACACAAAAACCATGCGTGAAATTGTCAGTTTTTTTTAAAAAGTATTACTGCATCTATGTGGCTGAAATTCTACAAGGCAGTTTTCTCCACGTAGGCTTTTAATTACGAGTGAAAATAACGCCGTTTTAACAGATTACTAATCAAGATGTTCTATCTTTAAAGGCGCTTTGTTATGGAGATCGCCACTCAAGGTCAAGACAAAGTTGAAGAAAGACGCATTTACAAGGTAGAGAGATTTTGTTGATGTTGCGTTCAGATAGGGATAAAATTATAAGGTATGTGGGTCATTCCATGAAGTTGAGGAACACGGTTTCCGTGTTACATCCACAATACAATAATTTTTACTCTTTTTTTGCCCTTGATAACCCCATGAATCAATTATACTATTCAGAAATTCAAGCTGTTGGATGAGAGAAATTTAAAACATTCATTACTTGTAACAAAATCCTCATGGATTTAAATTTAGATGTCAACTAAATAAAATTTTGTTTAAATGTAGGTGTGACATATAATCTAGAATCCTCCAAATTCAAATGAAAAAGGATTGTTTAGTTTGGGAACTGTGTTAATTTCAAATTCAACATGAAAAAAATTGTAGTTGGAGTGAAAGCAGTTGAACTGTATTGGTTTCAAAGTTATGCACCTATCTATTATTGTCCCCCCCCCCCTCCCGCCCACCCCCACACCCCCCCACCCCCCTCCCCCCGGGCTACCCCACCTAAGAGGTGGGGATTGTCACTTTTTGCGTGACAAAATCCCCACCCCTGGGGCAACATTTAGGTGACAAAAATCTCCACCCTCGGGTGCAAAACATGCGCACAAAATGCACAGAAAATGGGTCAAATGCCCCACCCTGGGGCATACAAAAACGTGACCAAACCCCCACCTAGGGGGTGGGGCAGTGCGGGGGGGGGGGGGGGGGAACAATTGATAGGTGCATTACATCCACAACCACCACTTTGTTATAATTCAAAATGGCAGCACTTTGTCGACACTGAAGACTCCCAAATTACCCCCAAACAGTGTAAGCCACCACATCATGCAACATCGTTATATAAATGGTGATTCATTGCTCTCTTATTGACCATCTTTGTGGAAATGAAGAAATGTCACACTTTGTTCCTCAACTTCATGGAATGACCCATATAGGAAAACATATTTAAGGTCGGCATTTCCAAAAAGAAAAGAAGCTATATAGATGAATATCTCGTATTTTCTTTGGAAATAGTGGCTTCAAGAGGGTGTTGTGCGGCCGATGGGAAGATTGAGTTATCAACAAGACCATTGTATAATGCCTCCTATATACTCGACTTAAGTGGCAATACTTTGATCAGTGGCGATACTTTGGTTCAAAGTACACATTTTTATGCTCTCAACGCAGGATTTTCCTTGAAGAATTATTCATTGTGTTGTTTTGTTGTGTTGACCTTATTATCCTATTATAAGTACAGCCTGGCCTTTTGTCTTTTGAAATTTGGCGCCAAAATTCTTCCCTCCGAGAAAATTTTAAGGGGAGCCTTTTTGTCCGTGATAAGAAGATTAGTTGCCACGGATTTTCGGCAAGCTATATGGCATTCTCTTGGCCAAATGAATAGGTCTTGTCGCTCAGTTGTTGATTTTTCAAGTTAATTTGCAGGTCGTAAAATGGGAAGAATCGGTGAATATATGTATTTTTGGAATGGCCGCTGTTAGTGGTTTAATAGACTTTGTTTTGCTCTGTCGTAACTTGTGATCGGCTGACTTGAGTCGTAACTAATTTATGACTGAATGGTTACTTGAGTTTGTAACTGACTCGTGGCTGACTTGCGGCCGACTCGCGGCTCACTCGCGGCTGACTTACGACCCGGACTCGTGGGCGACTAGGGGCGACTCGTAGACGACTCGCGGTGGACTCGTAACTGACTCCTAATTGACTTGCGATCGACTCGTAAATGACTTCCGATCGACTCGTAACTGGCTTGCGACGGATTCGTAACTGGCTTGCGACAGACTGACTCGTGACTGACTCGTAACTTGCTCGCGACTGGCCTGTGAGTGGCTTGCGACTGGCTCGTGACTGACTCGTGACTGGCTCGTAACTTGCTCGCGACTGGCTTGTGAGTGGCTTGCGACTGGCTCGTGACTGGCTCGTAACTGGCTCGTGATTGACTCGTAACTGGCTTCCGACTGGCTCGTGACTGACTCGTGACTGGCTCGCGACTGGCTCGCGACTGGCTCGCGACTGGCTCGTGACTGGCTCGTGACTGACTCGTAACTGGCTCGGCACGTGACTCGTAACTGGCTCGGCACGTGACTGACTCGTAACTGACTCCAGTGGCTGCATGGCATATAATGCTTCAGGATTTCAACCTAGTATTCACTTCATTCGTCGTCTATTTTGTTTTCGTTCCCAATGTTTACGTTCGTGTCTGCACATCAACTTGTACGTCGCGAGCGTGTCGTGTTAATTCACCTAATGAATTGGTTTTTGCTTTTTCAATGAATCACGGACCCGCATTGTCTCCTCGTTTTTAGGGAAAAGGCTGAATTGTTTGCCTTGACTCGACAAATCCGGAACACGAAACAACCTTGTGACAAGTTCTGATGCATGCCGTAAAACAAACTGTCATTCCGAAAAAAAACATAGGACATTTGTTTAAACTACTACACAAAACACATTGAAGCCAGGGGCCAATTTCATAAAGCTGTTTAGCAAAATAAAATTTGCTTAATCCAAATTTTGTTTGCTATATAAAAATGGGTTAATAGTCAAAATTATATGTCAACTTGTGTTCTTAGCAAGAATAGCAGATATTCTTGTGAAAAACACAAATTGGCATGCAATTTTGACTATTGACCCATTTTTATAAAGTAAACAAATGTTTGATTAAGCAAAAATTTCTGCTAAACAGCTTTATGAAATTGGCCCCAGTACGTTCGTATAACGTCAGCAATATTTTCTTCAAAAATCGTCAGCTTGTTCTGACTTGACTATTATTCCAAAAATGTTAAACTGCAGTTTTGACAAACAAAATAAACACCACAGGCATTCACATAACTCGACTGAAGTAATTTATAAAATTACACTTTTTGTTTAACTTTGTTTCAACATGTGCATATCATGCAACTTCTTAATGGTGTATAATGCATTGCGCACAGCATTCATACAAACATATTTTCAAAACAGGTATTGTTGGGACGAAAACCAATCATTTCTGTAATTAATTTCGTTCACTGGAAGCTATTTTAGACAAAAGAACAATATATACTTAATAGGTCCCCGGTGTTACAAATAATTCTTTATACGCACCTTACACAATTGGCTCTGTCATACCTAATGTGTTGTCTTTGTCCGTAGCTAATTAATATTTAACTGCTTATTGGTTAAAATAACTGCGTTATGCTTGCATAATTGATGTATTCGGCAATTCAGCGGCACTCGTATATTGTACTCAAAGTGTGTTTATTGTTTTATTATAGCACAATATATCTCAACAAGCGCTCATGTCTGCGACATTAAAAAATGCAATATTTCAAAATGTTTGACTGTTTTAATTTTCTCATTTGTTTTGCTATTATTGCCATTGACCTTGACCTCTTTTTCTTAAAAAGACAAAATATAATGACGTCATGTTTTGCGCTTTGCTATAGACCTTTATCACGGTGCGTCCATCTTTAGCCGGGGTCACATGAATTACGAGATTCCACTCTATCATATATATATATATATATATATATATCTGTTTTCAATACTGGAGAGACTTTTTCACCAGCATCATAAGTCTGTGCAAAGCCAGTTATCTTCTCTCAAAACAAACGAAATATCTTAAGACAGATCCAAGGAGAGAACTTAAGCAACAAATAGTGCAACAACATACCTTTCTGAAAACCCTGTGTACAAATTTCCTATTTAACGTATGTAACATAGGACACATACTTTGTGACATTTGTTGGTGTCCTTGTTACATACGGTATATTGGAAATTTGCACACAGGGCTTTCAGGAAGGTATGTTGTGGCACTATTCGTTGCAGTTCTTTAGCTGAAGTTATCTACTTAGATCTATCTTAAGAACTGATATTTTTTTTGTTTTGAGAGAAGATGAATGACACTGTACAGAGATATAATCCTGGAGGAAAAGGTCTCTCTAGTATTGAAAACAGACACATATACTTGTTGTAGTATTACTATAGTAGCGTTACGAGATTTTGTCCGTGTGACCCCAAATCTATCGTGATAGGTGAACGACGAGTTGTTTTCTATTGTATATACAGTGATAGATTGGCGTGTGACCGCTCTAGTCGTTCATTCTATCATGATCGTATCATGATAGAGTAACTCGACTACGAGATTTCCCGTGAACGAGATTCCCAGTGTGACCCCGGCCACCGGTTCCCCAGTACGTGTCAGGCACAATCAACGCGTCTGCGCGACCGCGCGATAGCGCGTGTAATCTCCCGCTAAGAATAAGAAGGGGCCATGCAATTTCATAAAACATGTTAGCACTCGATATTTGATTAAAGTTGCACTGCCCGTGTTTGGGCCGATTTGGGCGTAAAATTTTTTTTTTAAAGTTAAATAGGTATTTTTGTAGAATAGAAAAAGTTATCAGCTTTCATTTGGTACTAAGAACGTAAAAATCCGTCAAGGATTAATGCCAGTCGATTAAAAATAAGAAATGATTAAAAGGCTGGCAGGTCATTTAATCGACAGGGTTATGACGCAAATGTACATGTGCGCGTACATGTGTACATTGTACACATACTATGTACATATGAGCGTACGCGCACATGTACAACATGTGAAGCACGTTTCAAGAAAAAGGCTTGTATCTCCAATTCCCGACGTCGGAAATTTAAGTTTTTGATATTTTTCGTTACAGAGACACGTAAGCTTTCTAAATTCGTTCGCTTGTGTAAATTAATTTTTTTAATCCTTTCACCGAAACACGGGCAATGCAACTTTAAGCAGCCCTCTCTCCATTTCATAAAACTGTTTATGACCTATAGCAAACCAAACCGCATGCTAACCTACCGATTTCTTGCTAACGCGACGCCATCTTTTTTTCATCGCTATTTTCGGCAAAATTCAAAACACATTTTCCAACAGATATACAAATATCAGCTGTTGTTGAAATATTTCAGTCAGCGACAGGCAAGGGTTTTCTGTGGTAGTGATGATCATTCAAAAACGGAAACATTACCGATTACTGTACTTGAAAATTTCGACACAAGTATTAGTAAAGCAGACGACGAACGCGTTCGAACAAAACAGTGTTGCGCGTGTCACGGTTTGCGCATGCGCAGCAAAACTTGACAAAGTTGGGCTAACTTTTTTCACATTTTGCCGCTGAGTTTTGCATATCCTATTCTAATCAATCTTTGCCATCCCTTATAATTCTCTAGTAATTTTGGCAGTGGTGTACTTGTCAACGCCCAAGTTGTCCTGGATTGTTTTTTGCATTACGTTTTACTTGTTAAGGGGAATGCCACAATCTAACTGCTGATAGGGTTGTGCGCCTGACCAGCAGCCACCTAGTTGAAACGAAATGGTTCTGGTGATTCCCTGATGGCAGCGGTAATAATGGTAACAGCGCTTTCAGCACCCTGCAGGGTGGATATGTGCGCTATACAAATCTAATCATTAATATTATTATTACTACTTGAAATGACGCTGTTTGGCGTATTTTGAAGCCGCCAAACATCAATATCCCCGGGTGTGCGGCAGTCGTTCAAAAGAGTTTTTTTTCATCCCATCAAATTAACTCGACAAAACATGACAGAAACGACATCGAATGATATGAATGACATGGTTGGATACAGCAATTTGTTCAACCTTGATTTCCACCCAAACTGGTATGCTTATTTGGTCCTGAGTGACATCAATTGTTAGGCCTTACCTACAGCATATCTATTCTGTCGATGGAAAGACAACGTGTATCCATTTTACCCCCAGACTTTGATCGCGCGCGCGCGCGATGCCAATAAAGGCTCGCAACGCACACGATGTGAATCATGTGATATAGTTGAATTCTGCGTAATGTAAACACTCATGAACGAACACATACTACCCATGCAGCACGTGCTAATTACACGATGTACATTTACGCACACGAACCAATGGCGTTGTGTAACGAAATTGCATTGATAGTTTCAAACAGTCTATCAACATTTAAAAGTCATGCCAACATTTTGTTTCTTGCGCAACATTTGCGAAAATATGCGTCAACATTAAATGATCAGTATTGAATTATGTTTCGCTTTGGCGTGCCATAGTATGGACACAGTAATGGCGGATAGCAACTGTTGTCAAGCCAAGTGAAACCCGATAATTCAATATTTACTTTGAGGAAGGTTTTCCTAGTCAACTCGTTCATTGACATTTCGCGTCATTGCAAATGATGCAGTGCCTTTAATGTAAAATCTGCTGCATGACAGTGCACCGCATCGACATGTCTACTACATGTAAAAACTATATAACACATAATGTGATTACAAATATGATTGTACATTAAATCCGGACGAGCATTGCGTTCTTATCTTTCGGGCGTAAAGGTCATGTTGACAAACGGTCATGACCCGATAAGTATTCAATCTTTCAAAAACATTATTTAATTACCGTTTTCATTATACATTTCTGCCTTTCTGGTACATTTTCAGTGTGTTTTGGGTTGTTTTAATAAGTGCAACATTTGTACAATCAACGAAACGTCTATACTGAAAATTTATTCCCGTTTTCAAGGGCAAGTACAAGGGACAGGGGAAAAGTGGTCACAAAAACCGTGATTGGAAAATGTGCAAAATGCGAACGCATAAAAGGCAAGGCTACGAGTTGTAAACTTGGTGGATGCTGGTTGCAGGCGCCACTCGGTAGGAAGAGGCTCGGGGCCTACAGACGTGGGCTCATTCCACGAGTTCTCGCGATTGTTCACGCTCATGTGCCTGATCAACACGTGCAATGTCGACCAATCGACGTCCGAGGGTGGCCAGTGTCTGCCTTTTCTCATAAAAACCCATGAAAAGCGTGTCACTTTTTCCTAGTTTTCACTGAAAAGATACTGAAATTGGCATTTTGCGTGTAACATTTGCATTGTGGCTGTGATAGCTGTGAATTCTTCACTTTCAAATGGAGGTGCAGTTTGGAAAGTCACATACTATGCTGTTTTTGCTACGTGGTGCACGCTATTGCCTAGCAACTAACAGTCTCATTGCCAAACGATTTTGTTTACCATTTTAATATTCAACACAAAAACCATGCATATAGATTTGTAAGGTTTTCTGAACACGTTCCTTTAACTGTTGTAAAATTTTGAAATGTCATGTTGAATAAAATGTACAATTTCTGACAGCCCAAATTCCCAACAAAAACATCTGTTTTGGTCGCGTTCTTTTCGATGGGCTGCACATTTCTTTCAATTTTGTCTACATTTTTAAACGAAACATTACCTTAAAAATCCTTGAATAAAGGCTTGTGTTAATGCAGCATGCACAAAACGTTAATACCTGCATTTTTGATGCCTCATGTATTAATTAGGATTTTCTCAGTTTTCTATGACATGAAATAAATTATAATGTTCAGAACAGAACTGTGAGTACATTATTTAACATATACCATCCATATCGCTTGCTCTATTGCTTTCTCGCATGCTAGTTAGTTAATTTGGTGCACGATACGAGACCGAGTGAACCCCCCCCCCCCTCTCCATTGCTCCCCCATTATGTCTCAAACATCCAAAAAAATTCCTTTCGGGTTTTAGGGGGAGTCGTGCGTTAACAAAAGGGGAAAATGCGGTGTTAGGGGGGAGGGGGAAGGGGGCGGGGGGGGGGTGCAATCGGTCTCATAGCGTGCAGCATATACATTATTAAGGCCTTGGTCTGTCTAAAACGATTGATTAGTTTTATGTGGCCGTGACATTTTAGCTATAGCACATCAGTCACATGAAATTGTGAATGATATTTTAATTTAGCGTATGTCGTGTAATCAATATAAACGAACTCTCGTTCTACGTTAAAGCCCAATACATCATTTGCAGTTAACCAACATTTTACTTGACGAGTTGACAAGAAAACCCTGACTCAAAGTGTTGATAGCAATGGTAACAAACACCACATGATTGTTTCCCATGTAAAATGGTACCTTTATGGGAGAAATTGCCAACTGAATGTGCTTTTTACATATACCTGTGATATAATAACATCGTCACCGTATAAGGTAAGTGGGGAGCGGTCAAAAAGTGACATGATCTAGCTCCTTTAATAAAGCATTTAAAGAAAATCTTTGGAAACAAAAAAATATTCTTTAGTAAGAAATGTCCATGGTAACCGCCTGTCAAATTCATTTTCCCAGTAACTACGAGGGTCTATAGAAAGTGTTCTTGCTCATTTTCCGCAAATACATTACTGACGTCAGTGATGATTTTGTTTTCAACCGTCTTTTGTCATCGGTTCCCCACCCCCTCCCCCTCTTCCTCCCCCTCCCCCTCCCCCTCTTCCTCCCCCTCCCCCTCCCCCACCCCCCTCCCGAGTAGACTCAATGCGTAGGCTTTTGTGCGAAAACGAAAGAAAATCACCGTGTGCTTGTGTTTGAAACAGGAGCTTGAAAAACTAAATTCTCGTGGGGAATCAACAGTGTTGTTTATTTCGTGGCATCTTTTAGAAGGCGTCGTGTTTGCTTCTGGATTAAGTATATAGATGTTATATCGGTTGCAGTCGGGACTTCGGGTAGGGATTTGGGTGATGTGTCAGTGTAATGTCACCAATACTTGCGCTACTTCGTAGAGGAGAAATGTTGTCCGTGTCCAAACTTAATTTAAATATCACGTGACAAGTCCTCCATTTCACTACTATCTCATGTATCACCAATAAAGTGTGAGAGAGTCAACTACGAAAACAGTTCTGTGCATTGTAATGGTTTAATGAACTTCAATTCGCAGCCCGTAGGCTGATATGTATGAAGCTTACAAGTGTGTTATACCTAAACATCGAGATACATACGTGGGTGGCGCCATTGGCAGCCGACCAGAAACAACGGGGAATCCCCTTACTCTTTACGAAAGAATGCTCTGGAATATTTTGAGTGCATTACACAGAACACAGGACCGACGGTTTTATATCCCATCCGAAGGATGGAGCAATTGTGGTTAAGTGCCTTGGGTTAACAACCAAACTGAAACCACACGATCACGGATGTCAACATAGCGAGTGTTGTATAAAATGGTTGGAGAGAGGCAATTCATGGTAAAGTGGCTTGCCCAAGGGCACAAACCCCAGCAACGAGGTTTGAATTATCAACATCTTGACCACTACAAAATATATAGACCGTATCGAATAACCGCCATCTTGTAGGACAGTTTCTTTGTTCTGTGAGGACATGCATGGTTGCACATTTTGTGTTTACATTGTTGACAAAGTTAAACAACAAAAGTTGCCCTACAAGATGGCAGCTATTCGATACGGTCTATTGGCAATGATAAAAAAAAATTTGCAACGTGAAGTTGGAATCAGATCTGCTTAGAGGACTAAGCAAGCACGGTTTGTGAGAGTCTTTATAATTTCAGCAAAAATTACTAACGAAATCCGGATAAAATGCTGGTTTTTCAAAAGATTATTGGAATTAGTCTGAAACAATGGCGGCAATAATCTTTCGCGTGCAATGTGTGTCTGCGCGGGAATCCAAATTCAACACCGGTATTTCCTAATTCAATTTCCTATATAGACACTCAGCCGCAAATGAAATTCTGAGGAACGGGAGTAGGTCTATACATGTCTTCAAAAAGGGCCCTTCTCGCCAAAGGGAAAAAAAGAGAAGAAAGACTCCGTGTTTTCAGTTTCAATTAGCCCTGGCAAGACACGGCTAGTGCCGGATGCATGGTGCTTCATTCTGGGTTGTTAATGGCACGGCAAACATTTCCCTTTGTTGGTGCAAGTACTTCGGGATTTCGTAATTGGACACTGGAGAATCGCGGCTCGATGTGTTTCGCTGGTAACCGAGGAGCGCGCCTTTTCTTCATAAAACCGCGGGGGAAAATACGTTTACGAAACGAACGGTTAGCCTTGAGTCAGACTTTCGTGTTGTTCACATGAATAGCATCTGGTGTACTGACGTACTTCAGTTCACATAGACACCTAGTATCCACTTTACCAGACTAAATTTGTGTTGCTATGTGGTGCACGCAATAGCTGTAAAGTACAGAATCAATGCCATGTTCACCGTAGGAGAGAATGGCATAAAGCAACAAGCCTTTTGCGTGTAACCTTTGCATAATGGCTGGCACCCCAAATTCTTAGCTTTTTAATGAAGGTGCAGTTTAAAAAGTCACATACTACGCTGTTGTTGCTTCGTGGTGCACGCCGTTGCCTAGCAAACTTTATATACCTCATGCGTAGATTCCTGTCATCTGATTGGTTAAAAGTGGGGGCATTGAATCGGCTAGACCCGGCGCGTATATGCCCACCGGGCAATAGTCTTTGCCATGCCCCGGGCATAGTCATTTAGCGGGTTCCGGACGCGCGCATTACATGTGTTAGCATAGCTGTGCACCAACTATGCAGCTGGGCGCTTCACGTAAACATTCATCAGGACGGTAATGGCGGAATCTCGACGTCTGTCGTAGATGATGAAGTCCTTAAGAAAGTAAGAGAAGTGGCCTACAGTGAAAACTGTATCAGGTGAAATGTGCTACTAAAGTGCCAGGTGATTATGCTACAAATGTTTGCTGTAAATATACAACTTTTCCGCCGTAGACCAGCTTCCGAAATCGAAACTCGAAGGACCACTGTCATGACTGTATGATGTATCGTTACTTTTAACCAACCAGATGACAAAAATCTACACATTCGGTATATAAAACAAATATTGACTGCTGTTTATTCGGGCCATGGTTAAGATTATAGGCCCTCGGTGATCTCGAAGCCATGACTATGCCCCTCGGCTTCCGCCTCGGGGCATAGTCATGGCTTCGAGATCACCTTGGGCCTATAATCTTAACCATGCCCCTCATTGCAGTCAATATTTGTATAATATACTTTGGTTGCTTTATGCCATTCTCTCATACGGTGTACACGGTATTGTTTCTGTACGTCACACTGCCGCGTGCACCACATAGCAACACAAATTTAGTCTGGTCAAGTAGATACTAAGTGTGCATGTGAAAGGAAGTACGTCAGTGCACCAGAAACACAGAAAAACCTAAATGGCTGGGACCTCAAATTAAATATGGAGTTTCTGTAGAACTTTGAAATATACCAAGCCGAATCGCAAAGCAGTTGTTTTGAAAACTCCTTAATATCGCGCCAAAAACAGTTACGCCGAAATAGCGCGAGTTGCTAAGCTACGCGAGAAAAATGGGCGCGCATCTCTTGGCTATTTCATCACTGAATAACTTAGGTTCCTTGATCGGTTTTAATAAGCAATCTATCAACGTCGGTAT
This sequence comes from Henricia sp. BOLD:AAB3569, assembly GCA_037783545.1. NCBI lineage: Eukaryota > Metazoa > Echinodermata > Asteroidea > Spinulosida > Echinasteridae > Henricia > Henricia sp. BOLD:AAB3569. The sequence continues at coordinate 353,797 of JBBELK010000577.1, read as the reverse complement.
ATTGTCGTATGCTTGTGGCGATTCGGCGAAATTCAATTTGGGTTTCACCTGTTCGCGAATCGGTAAATGAGCTTTTTCAGGGACTACTTGATGTAATATGATACACTCTTAATGACCGGGCAGTTATACTGGTACTGTACTTTGTCAGCTCGCCATAGAGATAGTTATAGAAAAGTGTGAACTATATGGGCGCCGCCATTTTGGTTTGACGCCATGGGTGCATACAAGGTAACAGGGCGTTTGCGTGTTTTACATGAATATAGCATCTGGTGTACTGACGTACTTCCTTTCAATTGCACACTTAGTATCCACTTGACCAGACTAAATGTTTGTTGCTATGTGGTGCGCGCGTCAGGTGTAAAGTACAGAATCAATACCGTGTTTACCGGAGGAGAGAATGGCATAAAGCATCAGCCAATCCCAATCAGTGAGGAACAACTGCAATAACGTGTTTGAAGACCACCAGTTGTCTTCATAGCTCAATTGGTAGGGCGTCTGCACGTTAAGCAGAAGGTCCGCAGTTCGAATCCCGGTGGATCCAAGTAGGTTTTCACTGCATCCAGATTTTCAAAACTCATGGATATTTGTTCACATTTCTATCAAAATCAATTTCAAAGACCGTTACCTAAATACGTAACTATGATTTATTGCAGTGGGATTGTCTCTATAATGACACATGACATCAATATTGATCGGCAAGAGGTACTTAACACTGATTAATGTCGCGTGTGCATCCTATAAATGCATCATTCATGTTACATAATTAAACCACAAGGCATTTAACGATGTGTCTTCACCATGGCAACACTTCCGTACGGAACAGAGACGCCAGACTAATTTATTTGAACTTGTCCTTGTTTTCTGTCAATGTGGTTCCCTCAATTTAGTATTTTGGCGGGAAACGCAATTTTTGGCATGTCAACTTTCCGTACGCAGAAACCAGTAAGGTTCTCTTTAAACCTTAAGCGCAGCGGCCAGGTAGTTTTTGCCATTTAAAGTAGCGTGTGCAGATCACATTTTTGACTCCCCCCATTTTTTTCCATGGGTGTTGAGATTTTGATACCATATCATGTGTCATATTTTTCTCATTACCATTCTGAAATTTCGCGCTCATAATCCGTATATTTTTTAAAGGATATCGTCAATCAAAAACCACCAAATGAATGTTAATTTATCTGGTTCCATAAAGCAGTGCAGTGATTACACCACCCTTTCTGCTTCCACATCCAAATTGGAGATTGCAAATTTCCTGTTTACTTCCCATTGATAGTATTTTGGGGAGGTGTTCTATATAATTGTTAGGTTAGAACATTTTCTGTAAAAATCCGAACAAGATCCTTTAATATAAAACAAAAAACCTGACTCCCAACATGTCCGCTGGTGCAAAATGTATATTAACGTCTTCGCCCTACTTTCCCTTCAATTGAATCGCCAACCATTTTGTGCATGCTTGGAGTCAACCACGAAATTCAATATCGCAACACCGTGATAAATGCTCATCGGCACGGACAAAAGCCGAGTCTGCCTTGATAACATTCCCTTCCACATTTCATTGATACGGTCAAAGTCCTTCACTGCTCTTGGAAAAAAAGTCGAGTCTTTCACTAAATGACACGATAGTGAAATAAATAATTTTTCTTAAATTCTGCACTGATATACCTTCCCATGTGAATGTTTTGAGTGTACGTCACTAAGATGGAACGGATAAAATCCACAGGTTGTTCTTGTTGGTGGTACGTCATGTAGTGTTAATTGTACGGCATCTTCGGCAACTAAAGGCGCCTTTCAGTTGGTCCGTTTTTTTTTCATCCGTCTCGTTCGTGCGTTGCGTTCGCGTCTGAATCACTCCATAGACCGATAAAGCCGGCCGTACACCTTGCGTTTCGTCCGTGATCCGATCACGATAGCGCATGTTGTGCAGTCGCATCCAAGGTGTACGGGTTTTGCGACGGGCTGCCTATTCTTGGGTTTCACTTGGCTTGACAACCGGTTGCTATCCGCCATTACTGTGTCCATACTATGGCACGCCAAAGCGACAAATAATTAAACAATGATAATTTAATGTTGACGCATATTTTCGCAAATGTTGCGCAAGAAACAAAAGTTGGCATGACTTTTAAATGTTGATAGACGGGCTGCCTATTCTTGGGTTTCACTTGGCTTGACAACCGGTTGCTATCCGCCATTACTGTGTCCATACTATGGCACGCCAAAGCGACAAATAATTAAACACTGATAATTTAATGTTGACGCATATTTTCGCAAATGTTGCGCAAGAAACAAAAGTTGGCATGACTTTTAAATGTTGATAGACTGTTTGAAACTGGCATACCGTGCTTTTGTTGGCAAGTTCTTAAAAATCACTCAGGTACTCATTTAATTGCTCCTTGGCGGAAAGAGGCAATTTACAGGAAAGTGTCTTGCCCCCCAAGGACAGTGAAGCGAAGCGAGGCGAAGCGAAGCGAAACGAATGCAAGGCAAGCACGGTGACTATAAACAAAATACAAAAACATGTGTTCTCTATACATACTTCTCTATACATGTATTTGGTTTGTCATCACAACCCGAGGAAGTATACAACAGTGTCTCATAGGTCAGCGGGTAGAGCATTAGCCCGGTGTGTCAGAGGTCTTGGGGGAAACCCCGAGAGAGTATACAGCTGTGTCTCATAGCTCAGCGGGTAGAGCATCTGCCCGGTGTGTCGGAGGTCTTGGGGAATACCTGAGGGAGTATACCACTGTGCCTCGTAGCTCAGCTGGTAGAGCATCTGCCAAGTGTGTCAGAGGTCTTGGGGAAAACCTGAGGGAGTATACAAGACAAGTGTGCCTCATAGCTCAGCCGGTGTGTCAGAGGTCTTGGGGGGGGGGGGGGGGGGGAGGGGACCCCGAGAGAGTATACAACTGTGCCTCATAGCTCAGCTGGTAGAGCATCAGCCCGATGCGTTCGATGGCAATGTGGTCACGATTTCGAGCATGCTCGAAATTTGGCGTGTCTGTGGAATCGCAACGGAGTCGGGACGCAAGGTGTACGGCCGGTTTAAGGCTCTTTATGCCATCTATGATACAGTATTATATAGCTTTAACTTCATTATCAACTTAATATGACGAAAAAAAGGAGATGCAGTTTTAGAAGTGGGAGGAAAAACCCCAGGGAAATCTCCCGAGGGACAAACCCACGCGGTCAAGTATGGACTGCAAACCCAATTCACGTATACACATTCAGGAATTGAACTTGGGACGCCAGGGGTGTGAACGCCAGTGAAAGAACCTCTACGCCAAACCGACCGTGATTTGGAGTTGTTAAATTCTAAATCCTGACCACCAAGCAGGGTGCTCACGGCGCACACATGCATGTTGAGACGTGTTTTTCAGGGTTGATGGCAAAATTATCAGTGTTGAATTATTTCCGCTTTGGCGTATCATATCCGCCATTACTGTGTCCATCAATAATTAAACACTGATAATTAAACACACAACTCAACATACTACACTCACAGGTACTTAGTTAATTGCTCCTTGGCGGAGAGAGGCAATTTACAGGAAAGTGTCTTGCCACCAAGGACAGTGAAGCGAAGCGAAACGAAGCGAGGCGAAGCGAAACGAATGCAAGGCAAGGACGGTGACTATAAACAAAATTAAAAAAACATGTGTTCTCTATACATACTTCTCTATACATGTATTTGGTTTGTCATCACAACCCGAGGGAGTATACAACAGTGTCTCATAGGTCAGCGGGTAGAGCATCAGCCCCGTATGTTAGAGGTCTTGGGAGAAACCCGAGCGAGTATACAGCTGTGTCTCATAGGTCAGCTGGTAGAGCATCTGCCCAGTGTGTCAGAGGTCTTGGGAAAAACCTGAGGGAGTATACCACTGTTCCTCGTAGCTCAGCTGGTAGAGCATCAGCCCGGTGTGTCAGAGGTCTTGGGGAAAACCTGAGGGAGTATACCACTGTGCCTCGTAGCTCAGCTGGTAGAGCATCAGCCTAGTGTGTCAGAAGTCTTGGGGAAAACCCGAGGGAGTATACCACTGTGCCTCATAGCTCAGCTGGTAGAGCATCTGCCAAGTGTGTCAGAGGTCTTGGGGAAAACCTGAGGGAGTATACCAGTGTGCCTCATAGCTCAGACGGTGTGTCAGAGGTCTTGGGGGGGGGGGGACCCCGAGAGAGTATACAACTGTGCCTCATAGCTCAGCTGGTAGAGCATCAGCCCGGTGTGTCAGATGTCTTGGGGGAAAACCTGAGGGAGTATACCACTGTGCCTCATAGCTCAGCTGGTAGAGCATCTGCCTAGTGTGTCAGAGGTCTTGGGGGAACCTGAGGGAGTATACCACTGTGCCTCGTAATTCAGCTGGTAGAGCATTTGCCCGGTTTGTCAGACGTCTTGGGGGAAACCCGAGAGAGTATACAATTGTGCCTCATAGCTCAGCTGGTAGAGCATCTGCCTAGTGTGTCAGAGGTCTTGGGGGAAACCTGAGGGGGAGTATACCACTGTGCCTCATAGCTCAGCTGGTACAGCATCAGCCCGGTGTGTCAGAGATCCTGGGGGAAAACCTGAGGGAGTACACCACTGTACCTCATAGCTCAGCTGGTAGAGCATCTGCCTAGTGTGTCAGAGGTCTTGGGGAAAACCTGAGGGGGAGTATACCACTGTGCCTCGTAGCTCAGCTGGTAGAGCATCAGCCTAGTGTGTCAGAGGTCTTGGGGGAAACCCGAGGGGGTGTATACCACTGTGCCTTATAGCTCAGCTGGTAGAGCATTTGCCCGGTTTGTCAGACGTCTTGGGGGAAACCCGAGAGAGTATACAATTGTGCCTCATAGCTCAGCTGGTAGAGCATCTGCCTAGTGTGTCAGAGGCCTTGGGGGAAACCTGAGGGGGTGTATACCACTGTGCTTCATAGCTCAGCTGGTAGAGCATCTGCCTAGTGTGTCAGAGGTCTTGGGGGAAACCCGAGAGAGTATACAATTGTGCCTCATAGCTCAGCTGGTAGAGCATCTGCCTAGTGTGTCGGAGGTCTTGGGGGAAACCTGAGTGGGTGTATACCACTGTGCCTCATAGCTCAGCTGGTAGAGCATCTGCCCAGTGCGTCAGAGGTCTTGGGGGAAACCCGAGGGGGTGTATACCACTGTGCCTCATAGCTCAGCTGGTAGAGCATCTGCCCGGTGTGTCAGAGGTCTTGGGGGAAACCCGAGGGGGTGTATACCACTGTGCCTCATAGCTCAGCTGGTACAGCATCTGCCCAGTGTGTCAGAGGTCTTGGGGGAAACCCGAGGGGGTGTATACCACTGTGCCTCATAGCTCAGCTGGTAGAGCATCTGCCCAGTGTGTCAGAGGTCTTGGGGGAAACCCGAGGGGGTGTATACCACTGTGCCTCATAGCTCAGCTGGTAGAGCATCTGCCCAGTGTGTCAGAGGTCTTGGGGGAAACCCGAGGGGGTGTATACCACTGTGCCTCATAGCTCAGCTGGTACAGCATCTGCCTAGTGTGTCAGAGGTCTTGGGGGAAACCCGAGGGGGTGTATACCACTGTGCCTCATAGCTCAGCTGGTACAGCATCTGCCCAGTGTGTCAGAGGTCTTGGGGGAAACCCGAGGGGGTGTATACCACTGTGCCTCATAGCTCAGCTGGTACAGCATCTGCCTAGTGTGTCAGAGGCCTTGGGGGAAACCTGAGGGGGTGTATACCACTGTGCTTCATAGCTCAGCTGGTAGAGCATCTGCCCAGTGTGTCAGAGGTCTTGGGGGAAACCCGAGGGGGTGTATACCACTGTGCCTCATAGCTCAGCTGGTACAGCATCTGCCTAGTGTGTCAGAGGCCTTGGGGGAAACCTGAGGGGGTGTATACCACTGTGCGTCATAGCTCAGCTGGTAGAGCATCTGCCCAGTGTGTCAGAGGTCTTGGGGGAAACCCGAGGGGGTGTATACCACTGTGCCTCATAGCTCAGCTGGTACAGCATCTGCCTAGTGTGTCAGAGGCCTTGGGGGAAACCTGAGGGGGTGTATACCACTGTGCGTCATAGCTCAGCTGGTAGAGCATCTGCCCAGTGTGTCAGAGGTCTTGGGGGAAACCCGAGGGGGTGTATACCACTGTGCCTCATAGCTCAGCTGGTACAGCATCTGCCCAGTGTGTCAGAGGCCTTGGGGGAAACCTGAGGGGGTGTATACCACTGTGCGTCATAGCTCAGCTGGTAGAGCATCTGCCCAGTGTGTCAGAGGTCTTGGGGGAAACCCGAGGGGGTGTATACCACTGTGCCTCATAGCTCAGCTGGTACAGCATCTGCCTAGTGTGTCAGAGGCCTTGGGGGAAACCTGAGGGGGTGTATACCACTGTGCGTCATAGCTCAGCTGGTAGAGCATCTGCCCAGTGTGTCAGAGGTCTTGGGGGAAACCCGAGGGGGTGTATACCACTGTGCCTCATAGCTCAGCTGGTACAGCATCTGCCTAGTGTGTCAGAGGCCTTGGGGGAAACCTGAGGGGGTGTATACCACTGTGCGTCATAGCTCAGCTGGTAGAGCATCTGCCCAGTGTGTCAGAGGTCTTGGGGGAAACCCGAGGGGGTGTATACCACTGTGCCTCATAGCTCAGCTGGTACAGCATCAGTGTTGGGGGAAAACCTCATGAAAATTTACAAACCGTACCAAGTACTGCATTTGAAGGAAAACATTTCGAGTTTTCCACGATGAACAATCTCACAAAATAACATCGCAAAACATTATTTGTTGTTATAATTAATATATTTGCATCAAACATTCATCATTTCACATATTACGCTATATAGTTTGTGGTAAATTAAACTTAAAGAGGTAATCCCACAAGAACAACTCCCTATAATCTTTAATAATCGCAAATTCTATTTATCATTTGTAAATATCATCTAAATTCAATGCTTTTTACAAGTTCCCATTTGCAAATTAAACGTAATGTTATAACCAATTAATCTGTTCTGTACATCGCAATATCTACAGTGTGCACACAACCATATTTATAAACCATCTAAAACAATTATCATTGATATAGGTATAACCGGTTAAAGAATAAAGATAATGCTATATTAGTCTAACCAAAAACATCAACATGATAAATTAACAACAATGTTTTACTTAAACAATGCCTTTTTTTTATACAGAAAAGTAAGGTTTGCAGTGCGTGCATTTCACTTGTACCTGCAATGCGTTTGGTGCATTTACTAATTTGTTTTAGATTTTCAGACATGAAATATTGCATTTGTTTTTTTCCGCGTAAAAATTTGACGCGAATCGCTTTTAGAAAAAAACGGCCTGCAGGGAATTTGGAGTGAAACGACGCACTAAAAAAAACCACAGAATTAACTTGGGTGGAAAGTGATTTTTTTGTGTGATTCCGTGATTTTTAGTGCGTCGTTTCAATCCAAATTCCCTCCAGGCCGCTTTTTTTGAAAGCGACGCGCGTCGCATTTAAGGCTCAGTGTAAATCCACCCTTTAGGGGGAATTTTAAACGAAATCTTTTAAATAAATAAAAGGGTGTGTGTAAACCGTTGGTACATGTATTTTAGCTAGAGAAAATAGGTTGATTAAAGTTCATGTTTGATGGCTCATCACTCATCACTCCATTTCATAGATTTGACAATTCAATCCTTTAATGTTCGCCGTCGGAATTTCTGCAAACTTAGAATAACTCTTAATGATCCGTACCATTTTCATATCATGATTGCACCATTTTACGCGGATAAAGCGCATATCAGCAACTCATTTGTTTTTTTAATTGAAGCCCATATACAGGATTTCCAACCATTCCTAAATTTTCAACCATTTGGACCAGGGTTGTCGTCGAGTCCATCACAAGTCCTCACAAGTCCCCGGGTCTTAATACAAGTCGCAACTCACAAGCAATTTAAATTAACTCCTTGTTCCTTGTTCCTTAACACCAAGGAAGTATGGCACTGGTGAAACCGTGGCCCTTTACCCTCAAGCATCTCCATCAGGGTCGACAATGTTGTTGTTGATATCGTCCCCATTATACTTGATGCTAGCTCCGAGTACATTTGCTGTACTCATGTCGTTGCGCTGATACTCCAACAAAGGCATTCATTTGTGTATGTTCATCCTTTGCTTCTTGTTACTGGACTTGTGTGGGACTTGTCACAGACTTGTGATTTTATCGGCTCTGGACTTGTGATAGACTAGATGGACTCGACTACAACCCTGATTCGGACCGAAAAACCTTACTCATGACAAATGGAAGATAGAAGTGGTTCCAACTGTCCAATGCAGTGATTCCGCCCGAGATGGTATTTATTGAATATTAATATATCTATAAATGCATGTGCACGCGCATTTTTTATAAGGACACCCTCTTGTGAACGAAACTGGGCCCATGACTAGTCTTTGCTTTTTTAGCAGTATAAAGCTAGGGATCGGGAGCCAACCTATAAATTAGACAGTGACTTGGCACATTCTTGAAAGCATGAACACCGTTTTTCATTGTTTTCTCAGAACATAGATGAGGTACTGCGCTGACTTATACACAGGTTGGTTTTTATTATACACATCCTCAATCACACATGGAGATAACGCCGTTGGTAACAGTTGTCCTCAATCTACCTTTACATCAAACGAAATCATTCCTTCGGGAATGTTCCGGCTTAAATTCTTTCGGCTTCCACCAAAGCAAATTTATTGTTACAACCCAATTCAATATGTTCCTATTTCGCAACCTTCAAACGCAAACAATATATCGTATTAGGAGTAGCACTACTTTCAACACGACCCCGTTTTTTTAAAATATAAAACCAAAGTACGTGAGCTTGAAATGTATTCTTCACTTAATCAACACTTCTATATTATCATGGCCTTTGTGGCAATTTGAACCGCTCGCAGCTTTGAACTGCCGCATGCTTGTTCGCCAATAGTAATGCAAACCGCTTGTTACGCTCGTTCAAGGTCTGCCATTTCGGAAACACAATATACAGAGTGAGTCAGAGAGAAAAAAACCGCTCTTTTTGTTTCCTTATTTTTTGTCTTCAAAACGTTGATTAGATATTTTGTTTTTGACTAATCAGTCATGTTGATATGGTAACTGAGCATGTCTGTCTGGTGAATGAATCATTGACAGACACGATTTTCGTCTTGGGATCTGAAATAATCCCCAACACATTTTGTGCCTTTTAAGAAAAGGGACATTTAACAATTATGTACAGCATTTCGGGTCTGTTACGCTTTCCATTATGTACCTTGATAGAAATAATTTATTCCTTTAGAGCTTGATTCGAAATGGTTGCAAAAAATATAACTGTTTTGTTAATAAATGGTTCCGCTTGTAACCATAGAGATAAGTAAAATAAACTAGTGTTAACTCGCCATTCCAGCTCTTTGTTTATACCCAAACCGCCCTCTGTTGAAAATTTGTCGTCGTTTTTTATTGCATTAATTTGCATAATTATGTCAAAGGTCACATAATTCAAAGACGATTTTACGTACGACCTCATTACTAAACCAAATTTATGCAAAACACGATACGTGCGCATAACGCTGGGCGCACCATGCCCTTTTGCCACTTAATATGCAGACACAGCGTTTAGCGAAAATGGCGGCGACCATATCAACACAACATGTGTGAGAGTTCTCTCTATAGTTTTCTATACCAAACTCTATGAAAGCAACAAATTTTAGTGGTTCGTTATCCAGTCTATAACCCAATGATTTCTATACCCATCACAGGTCGCGACCCAGCCTCTCTATCTCGTCCACCAGGAAGTCCACATCGGCTTTAGTTGTGGCGTGATTGGAGAAAACCATACGGAAGAAATTGACTTTGTCCCCCAGAGGTTGGTAACTGACCATCAGGGTACCAGCTGCCATCATTCGAGCCTTGATGGCTGGCGCCACCTAGCGACAAGACACGGAGTAGATTTACAGTGGTAAGTTAAAATTAAAGGAGCGTGACCAGATACAAAATTTGATCCCCCTCCCCCCCTTCCACACCCCCCCTCTCCACACCCCACCCCCCCCCCACCCCCCCTCCACACCCCTCAACCCCCCCCCCCCCCCCCCTCCACACCCCCCTCCCTCCCCCCCAATTTTCAGATGGCCATTAACTGCAGGATCTCCCAGAAACAGAAAATGTCACATTTCACTACTGTGGAAATCACTTCTTTTTTTAACGGGTCCTCTTTGGACCTGGATGAAATCACTGAAGCGGAACATCATTGAAAGCAATTCCAAAGTGATTGGTCAATCAGTGCCTTGTTATCCACAAGTTCACTGCATTAAAGTTAACACACTTTTCTTCTGATCATTAATTTTTAAAAAACATCGTGTTTCTTTTTCAATATGGAGCTTGCGTGCCAAGAACGGATGAGACTTGACTACAATGTGATCAAATCACAATGTTACTTGGATACTGCTTGGACAAACTCGACCGAAGTTAATAAGTTCGTTCTGTGTGCGCGCGGAGAGGACACGTACGGCTTGGGCCCAAAGCCCCGTAGATGTCTGCGATATGAGTCTGCACTATGCATTATTGGAGGGGCTTTTCAACCGGATTACTTTATATCTGATGTGTATCAGTGAAGGTTGCCTGTACTTTGAAACTCATTACTATCGATATAAGCTCAGAATCTGTGCTATCGGCTGGCAATAGACCTTTGTCACGGTGCGTCCATCTTTGTCTTGTTCCCCATAGTACGTGTCGGGTACGATCGGTGCATCTGCGCGTCCAGGCGATAGCGCGTGTAATCTACCGTTAAGAATCACTAGGTGCGTTCATACGATCGTTGTTAACTTATAATTATGTCGTTGGTAGTTAGAGAAAATAGACTGAGGAACATTTTGTGCACAATGATAACTTTGCTCATGAATATGCAAATTTGTATTAGCATAAAAACACCCAAAAAATAGATTTTTAACCCCCAAAACAGCTTTCACGGTTTTTACGAGTGTAACTGATTTGGTTAGTTGCATAGCATAGATTGAGGAATTTCAAATTGTCATCGAAAACGAGTTTTCTTTTTTGTTAAAATTTGCAAATGAAAATACGTGTTGTAAAACACCACCGGGATAACGACGACAAACAAGAAGACGGAGACCAGAAATCTTAAGGCGGATACACACTATCGCGGAAAAATCACACTTTCGCGCTGCGCTCACCGCATTGCATGAGCTCCCAATCGCCGATTATTCCAAAATTGAAAATTCCACTCTGGTAGCTTGGGGCTTCTCTAATACCTCATTGGCTGCGCGTTGGAAAGGTCAGCGCACCGCGGTCAAAGTTCAACAAATTTGAACTTTGACCCAGCTCAAAACGTTTTGCGCGTCGCGATAGGCCGCGCACAAGCGGCAAACCAGTTTGTGTACAAACCAATGGAACAGTGTGATTTTTCTGCGATAGTGTGAACTCCCCTTAAGTGTATCGGGCGTTGTCGACGGCGCCTTAAAGGACGTATGAAATAGGGTTTTTATTACATAAAATAATAGTAGAGGTTGTGTTTTACACATTTCGGTCAATTTCAGAGAATTTGATAGTTGCGATTTGGTGTAATTGCACGTTTTCTATTTTTATGTTAATGAGAATTTCCATATTCATGAGCAAAGCCGTGATGTCATCTCAGGAAAAACAGAGGAATTCTCCATAGACTTGTGAACAAAAGTTGGTGTCATTTTCAGTGGCTTCTTGATATCATGAACTATATAAGTTTACTGAGTTTGTTTAGTATGCCATTTGCAACAATCCTAACAAGTTTGTTTGGGTCAAAAATTAATCAGTGGGCTACTGCTAGGCTACTGTTTGAAATGTAATGTTCTTTCTTTGTTTTTCCACTGTGGGTTCCCTCCATGACCAGCAACAAACAGCGCCCTCGCCTGACAAGACATTTTTGAAGTAGAGAAAATGTCACTTCTTTCTGAAATGAAAACAAATTTAAGTTTGCCCCTTTGTCTGCAACACTTTGATCTTTTGATTTCTGCATAAAAACAGCTGGGTGATAATTTTCACCTCACAAAACCTTTAAGACCAACTGCCCTGAGTACAGCACCGAGTTCACTATAAATGGCTCAGCATCTGAAACGAGGCTGCAAGTGCTCATTTGAAATTGTTCAATATCGTTGACAAAAATACCATTTCAGGGGCCGTTTAAGCTTTCACAACGCATTGGAACTACAGTATAGCGTGCAACCAACCGTACCGCCGGGAATGGTCAATTTCCTCCCAGAGGCCAATGGAAAATGTATTCCATTCGCATGAAGCGTTTTTATCTCTTCCGAGACCTCGACAAACCTCTATCATTGATAACGCTAAAAGGCACTTCGTTTGATAAGTGTCCACACTTTTTAACCCAAAGAGCTGCGAAAAGTCCTCCGATTTTTTTTTACCGAGCGCACGAATGGTTTTCCTGCACTAAGTGAAAACGCTTCTCTCTTTCCGTCTTCAACACAAGAAAAAGAATCTCGAGCAATCTCCGGAGAGCAAAGTTGTCGTAATCGACAAGCCATCAGCGGAATAAATTGCACGAACACTTAGACTGAAATCGCGGAATGCAAGACCCCAAGGGATTGAGCTGTTTTTGTTTTACTTGCAGAAGGTTGCTTATTTCTCTAAAATATCGCCAGCATATCAAATTATGTTGTAGAAGTGGCATATAAAAGTTAATTTTTCAAACCATATCCCTACTGACCATTTCAAAAATCACTTTTAATTTGCGTCTAAATACGCATTATGTGTAAGTCGCCATGTTTCACAGTTCGGCGCTCGGACTCGAGAGGGCGTTAGACAGGTAACAGCACATTTTACATACTTCACGGCGTCTTGGAGTCGGAAACAAGGGTTCAATCTTAAGGGTGCACCCAAGTAAATAGGCAGAGATCTGTGCGCCGAGCTCATGAATATTTTGTATGCCCTCAATTTCTTCTTTATTAGGGAGAGTTGCGAGCTGAACGAGTGTGGTCTTGTGAAGAATATGACTATCGTCGCGATGTGGGGTATTTTTTCTTCCAACTGTAAACATTTTAGACACTGTAGCTCCTAAATGTGGCCCTATTTTGCCCAGTAGCGTATGTGCCTTTGTTCCAAAATGGATGCAGGTCTGATTAGCAAGTTTCACTGTTGTTAGGGGTAGTTTCGTTTCAAGTGGAAATTAGGGAATAAAAGTGACGGATTACCCCCATAAAATTGAACATAATTAAAAAGATGAGAAATCAGTGATTATTCTGGTTGTTGTCCTGAGAAGATGAGAGAGTTGTGAGTATTTTAAAATGATTTTTGAAAATTGGGCATTTAGCATTGGTTCCTATGAGAGCCCTTTTTCCTGGGGTGCAACCTTAACGTCATCCATTCAACTATTGCATGGTTGACGTCACCTTCCCTTTCAAAATAGCCGTATGGTTTCAAAGTATGGTTGTGTACATAGCCGCATTTGTTGCAAACTTATGCAAAGTTTATCAAAATTGTGTTGGCGAGGTTAAAAACAAGTTGAAAACAAAGTGCGACGTCATTTTTAGATCTATTCGATACCAAATTATGTACCACACTGCAAAAAAAGCAGTCATCGAGTGAATTACGTGTTCTGAATCAGTCATAAAAAGCTGTTTAGCAAACAAATTTGCTCAATGCAACATTTATTTGCTTTAAAAAGATGGGTTAGCAGTCAAATTTGTTTGTCAAAAATGTTTAGAAATAGCAGATAAACAGTCAATTGTAATACACATCGCAATTTTTTTTACTGCTAACCCATTTTTTCAAAGCAAATCAATTTTGCATTGAGCAAATGTTTCTGCAAAACAGCTTTATGAAATTGGCCCTTGCTTGTCTGTCCCTTGTTCTGCCAATAGAGGGCGTGCGATCTAATGACGTCCAATAACTAACCTTGTGCAGTAGGAGTTGTTTCTCCGTTCCCTCTTCCATGGCTCTCAGACTGGGCGGGATGTACCAGAAACAGACGTTCGTGTACTCGGGCTGAAACGAACAACACAATACGAGAAGCCTGAAAATAATGTGTCTTCACAATGTGAGACTTTTAAAACGCTTGGTGGCAGCAAACAAACCAGTCCTTTTCCATTGTTTACGTCACGTTTGAGCTAAAGTGCGCATTCTCAATACGACGCAGACAAAATAAAAGGACCGGTTTGTTTGCTGATACCACGCGCCACAAAAGTTTGCCCTTTAATAAAAAATAATTAATTATTAAAAAAAAAAAACACTGCACGGAGCACAATTTAAGCAAAAAACAGAATAAACACAGCTATATCCGCCATAACAATATACAGTTGAACTCAGGAGTATAAATACAACTGTATGCAACCAAATGTTAAAACTGGTGTGCTTGCACCATTTTTGTAACAGTCTTTACTAAAGTCTTGATTTTGTGGAATTCCTCACGTGCATGCAGTACTTAAAAACGAAGCTTGTACACCTTGCAATGGTTCGGGTATTCCTGTTTACCATTTTGGGTGATGATGGTAGTGGTGCACTTGTATTTATGCTTCTGACTCAACTGTACATGTACATTAACATTTTACTCAACATTTTCTAAGGTGGACTAATTTTAATATAATTTTTCCTGCGTTTTATATTTTGTTTCGTGATCTGTTTGTTTTTTAAAATAAGGGATAAGGGATTGAACATGCATTGCCTTAAACAAAATCTTAATTCTTTTAATAACATTATGTATAGAAACATTTGAGTAGTATCTTACCTTATCAAGTACAAGCTTAAATCCTTCTCGAGATTTCAGCTTTTCCAAGAGGTGTCTGTTGGTAAAATTACAAGGATATTTTATATTCCTAAAGAGTTTTATCATCATCGTCACGACGCACAAAACGTACATATTATTGAACAAATGTGGACAATGAAGAACTTTGTCGTCATATTCTTGAAGACTTTTAAATTCTCGTCATTTTCATTTCACCGTTTTGTGGATTTTCCAGAAAGGTTTTATTTTAAGTTCTCTTTTCATATTAAAAAAGCTTAATGTGCGGCAGGGCAGTTGGCCATGTTTCCAGTTTTAATTTTAATGTTTTCTTTGATTACTGGCGGATTTAAAAACCAAAAAGGTGTCCCAAATTTCAAGGGAAATAAAACAAGATAAAAAGGAACATTTTCTATTGAGTTTAAACAAAATTGCATTTTGTCCCATTTATTTTAATTGAAATTGTTTTCATCGGATGCAACGATTCTAAAAAGGTTTACTGAGCCATATAAAGAGCACACCACGTCCTAAGTGACCTTTGACCTCATGTATAGCTAAACAAACATTCATACAAAAAGTAAATTTCCTGTTGATTCCCAGTCGCTTCCAGTAACTGATCTTATTACTGTTGATATATGTATTTGCTATTGGACAACATCAGAGAAAGCCGCCTATTATAGTCGTTTCCCCCCACTGCGGAAATTCAACGTTTGCTATTCAATTTGACGAGTTTTATGGACGGTGAAAAACAGATGACTCAGAGGTAAAAATGATGCATGTGTACTTACTGTGCATTATCAAAGAGCTTGTTGATGTGGTTTTCAAAACCTCTGGTGCCCTGAAACAAGAACGAATTGTATAAGATTAAAGGCCATTTTCAATAACCATACATTTTACTTCATGAGTTGAAAAGAAAAGTCTTATCCGAAGTGCAATGGTAATAAACACAACATTAGTTTATTTCTACTTTTTCGCAAGAAATTAACAACCGAACACAAAAAAATGCATGGATTTTGAAAGTTTTTGAAGCATTGCTGCATCTATTTACCAACATTCTTCTTTAGATATGTTAAGGCTTTTTCTTCTTCAAGGAAATCCACAAAACGTTTTATCTTGGAAATGATATATTAACCTTTAAAGAAAAGCCGGTTTCAAGAACCGGGACTAAACAAATACGTGTCTGTGGTTTAATGAACGTGTTATAGGGTATCTTTTCCTGACTGCCGTTAAAGTGCCTGGTCAGACGACAGCTTTCACTAAGTGTGAAAATAAAGTGGATTCTGAGAATAATGGACATCCATGATTGAAACGTCTATTGCTTACACCCCGTTTACACTCGATTCGGCAAAGGCGAATCGAACCCTGCAATTTCCAAAAAGGGGAGTTGAAGTCGGGAAATCACTAAGTGTAAACGCAAAAGGCGAATTGAAAAAGGCGGATCAGACCCGGGTCTGATCCGCCTTTTCAAGTCACCTTTGGGGTAGGGTTGAACCCTGCAATTGCGGGGTTGAACCCCGCAATCGTCAAGGTCGCTTGTAGTGTAAACGCTACCCGAATACAGATTCGGCAATTTGAGTGTCCTTGGGGCGGTACCCGCAGTGTAGCAGATTTAATTGACCAATCTGGAACTAGTGCATAACACCTAACAGCTCACGCATGCGCTGCAGTTACAACTAGTGGTGACTTTTGCGGTTTCTGGGGGCGAGTTGAAGCCGGCTCGATGTGTAGTGTAAACGCGGCAAATTGCCGAGTTTGCAGTTTGCTCTGCGGTTGCAATAAAAATGCCGAATCTGTATCCACCTTCGCCCGTTCGAGTGTAAACGCGGTGTAAAGCGCAGGGAAACAGTTCATTAGTTTTAGTGTAGACCTAGTAAAGTTTTCACTTTTAGTACTCTATTGGTTTAGATTCTGGGCATAGAGAAGATTTGTGTTTGCAAAGTTTCAAGACCGACAGAATTGGCCATTCATAAAACAGCAGCCGAAACAAGGTTAACCGTATAAAGCGTGGGCTGCGATAAATAAATATACCCGCCGTGTCACGGTCTGGTAGAATGTCTTAACCGAATGTTGTTTGGAAGGTCGATTAGGTCCGGCCACCACCATGTTTTAATGAACAAGTACGCTGACTTGACTGCGGTTAAAATACCTGCTCAGACGAGTTTTTTAATGATTAGTGGATTCTCAGAAGAATGAACACGAAGGTCTAAATTGTTTAGAAGATGGTTTGCAAAATTATTAAAATACAGATACGGTTACTCCATGCGCTTCGCGCACGTCTTGCGACACGTGCACGTTTTTCATGCGAGTTAACAACTGTTGTCGACGACTATGGGTAGTATAAAAACAGATACACGTTTTGCAGGTTCGTTCGTTCATCAGTGATGGGATAATCAATTGTGTATGTAAATTATCTTTTTATGTATGAATACAGATCGAAATTAATAAATCATTGCCGAGTGAAAACCGTGAAAATGTGCTGAAAACGTGCTGAAAACAGAGTTGAGCACAGAACGGATTTTATATGTACACAAAAATGTACACGTATACACGCAGTGCCAAATCGAATAATTAGTGTGTACCTCAACGTGGACTATTATATTCGTATATATGTAACCGGTCGTATTCGTACACTTGCAAAACACTTTATTGTCGTTCTAGGATTAGGGCCGACAGAATATACATTTATAAATCAACCGAAACAGGAGAACTGTCCTGCGTGGCCTGCGGCGATAAATGATTATACCCGGTCTGTCACGGGCTAGTAGAAAGTCTTAACAGAACATTGTTTGAAAGGTCAACAAGGCCTAGCCACTGCTACCGTGTTGCTTCATTGGGCGAAATACTTTGCTCCATGAAGGTTTCACGGTACGGGCACAGCGCCCTCTGTGAGAAGGCTATTTTACAGCACTATGTTTTACCTTGGCCCGCCATTGGAGCCAAAGTTTGAAGACGTCCACGTGTCTGCCGCACTGTATGGCCTTGTCGCCCGTATCGTACGACACGTCGTAATGCTTGTCCTGCTGGAACAAGTAGGACGCCCTCATTGAGTTACAGTCCTCCAAGATTCCCTGACAGGAAACACAAAATAAATTAAAATGAAATAGTTGTTGGTAATTTGATTAAATTTGAAATGATTAGCTAATATGAAATTGTAGCCTATATCTAGGTCGTGGGTTCGAGTCCCACCCGAGCACGCTATGAAGTTTTGCATAGTGTCTCGTGAAAGCACTGAGTATACAGCCTTAATAATTATGTCCGGTAAGGGCGAAACAAATCTTAATTAATATATCTTTATAATTTGTCAAATTTTGTGAAGCTGTTTTTCTTCGAACATTCCCAGAAACAAGGTCTACTTTTTCACAAAAATATGTTTATTTAACCATCACAATCAAAGGGAAGATTTAAAAATTAAGTGATTGTGCCAAGGCACTTTTTAAAAAATATACAAAGTACACGGCGGGGCGGATTACAAAGGAACGTTAAGATGTCTTAACTCTTAAGACGTATTTATAACTAAGGCAGCATAAATTTAATTTGTCTTGCAACAAATATGTGTGTACCATAACCTGTATCTTGAAGCACACAAAACCCGAGACACCTAATTTCAGTTATGATGCGTCTTAGACTTAAGACCCCTGGTGTTTAATAAATCTTACATCTTCCTTGAGCAGTATAGCTGAACACTGAAGCACCGCGCCCATCGCTTTGTGCGGATTCCAAGTCACTGAATCGGCTCTATATAGGCATAAACAGTAGAACAAAATGTTTGCAAAGACCTCAACTTCGCATTTTACAAAAACTAATTTTCAATATTTTGTAAATATTTTTGCAAGATATTCTGACTTGTGGCTTTATACCGGTACATGTATTCTGTTAATGTGCAAATTTGATATGTTTGCTTTTTGGCGT
The DNA here is from genome assembly GCA_037783545.1 of Henricia sp. BOLD:AAB3569. Classification (NCBI taxonomy): domain Eukaryota; kingdom Metazoa; phylum Echinodermata; class Asteroidea; order Spinulosida; family Echinasteridae; genus Henricia; species Henricia sp. BOLD:AAB3569. The sequence continues at coordinate 335,238 of JBBELK010000577.1, read as the reverse complement.
TTGCAGTATAGTAGCGTCTTGCATCAGTTTTTTCTGCTTAAAAAAACCACCTTATTATTATTATTATTATTATTATTTCTTTTCTGGTATTCATACCAAGGATTCCTCAATAGTGCTCATTGCACTGTCACTCGCAAGCGTGAGGAAACCCATGAAGAATTAGAATTAGAAATGGCCAGAGACACCGGGGATGATCCCCCTTGCTCTTCACGAAAGAATGCTCTGGGATCTTTAGAGTGCGTTTCCATTACCTAACACACTGGACCAACGGTTTTACATCCCTTCCGAAGGATGGAGCAAGTGTGGTTGAGTGCCTTGCCCAAGGGCACATGTACCGTAGCCGTGGGGAGGTTCGAACCCGCAACCCCAAGTTTTCACCTATGATTGCGAGTCAATGACCTAAACCGCTCGGCACCTTCAGTTGTTAAAGGTGTTGACCAGATCACTTTTTGACACCCCCACTTACCTAGTGGGTGTTGAGATTTTGATACCATATAATTTGTCATATTTGTCTCGTTACCATAACATTCTGAAATTTGCGCTATCAATCCGTATCTTTTCGAAACACCACCGATGTTTTGTAAACTAATTTATCCATTCCATAAAGCAGTGCAGTGATTACACCAACCTTTTTACTTTCACATCCAAATTGACGATTGTATATTTCCCTTGGATAATATTTTGGAAATGAATATTTTATATGATTATTAAAATAAAATAAATGTCTTACCTATTAATACCGTCCAATTTATGTTTGTGTTTCCTCGACATTAGAACACCGCCTCCCCAAGCACTCTGTGTGAAACAAAATGTTTTAAACTATCTTCCTTTCTTTTCTCCTTGCAATAATACTTTAAGTTTTTTATTCGTGGTCAACTAATTTTGGGCGTGCAGTCTTATTTTGGTGTTTGTTCATAACGCAAGTATAGTTTAATTCGCGCAAAGGTTACCATTTTCGGATCATCTAGGGCCGAGACCACACGGGACTTTTCTTGGAAAAACTTACAGAGATAGTTTGCTAATTTAACCAATTTAAATAAAGTTCAATGCGGATGGTCATAAACAGCAAATATTGTCCATTGTCCGTTTCTACACCCCGCTTCCGTTTCAAAGTATTATGGCCCGGTCACACATAGACGACGCACGGCCCGCGCACTGAAAATTCAGCAAAAAATGGAAAATAGGATCAGTGCGTCGTTGTGCGCCCAACTTTTGTCAGGATTTGGGAGAGGCTAGCGAGCTGACACCGAATGTATAGCGTATTGCTGACGCGCTGCGCGTATACTGGGCGCATACAAAGCGCATCATAGACCGTATACAGAGCACACATGTCAAAAACCCCAACGAATGCGTCACGTGTTGCTAGCGTGTGGGACGAATGGCCAGCGCATGCACCGCGCGCTCAACGCACAGCCCGCGAACGGCAGCGGTCACGTGACTGTGCCTATAAAAAGCGTCGGCTCGTAGATCGTATTTCATCTTATGAGGTGGTTCTTCTAGACACGATCAGTAGGAACCTCTGTCATCACCCATGAGGGTCGGAGAAGAAGTGATGAGGAGGTGGTGCGGGACCCGCTTATTTACCCTATGACTACACGCTACGTACACGCTACGTACACGCCAGGTATACGCTAGGAACACGCAAGAAGAACGTTGAGTGCGTTAGAGACCCGTTCAGCACGCTCATATTCGCCGCATGTTCGCTGTGCATGCGTTTGAAGCACGCTAGGTGTGCGCTAGGTGTGCACTAGGCGTTCACTAGACCTCAGCCGCCGAACTTACAACGAATACACAGCGTGCGCTCCGCGTATGTCTGGCGTTGGTCTAGCGCGCTCTGCGCGTGTCTGGCGTCCTTTTGACGTGTACATTCATGCGTCGAGCTCTGCGCTTATTTTTGTGCATGCACAAAAATTCCCGACGCACACAGCGAATGACGTTGAATGCATAACGTTGGTCCAAGGCGCTCGACGAACGAGTAACGCATAATGACGCACACCTAGCGAACGACAACGCACTGGCCAAAATTGCAAATTTTCAATGCGCGGGCCGTGCGTCCCCCGTGCGTCGTCTATGTGTGACCGGGCCATACACAGCGAGCTGGGTGCACTCTTGTCACGCTTGCATTTAGAAGTTACATAATTTATTAAATCATTATAATTATGTTAGATTAATGAGGCAACATACTGTTTATAATCATTTTCAAGTAGCACGACGTAACAGAGACACACTGTGTCCCATTTTCATGGAATAATCTGTATAAAGATGTTCACCGGAGGCTGAATCTGAAGCTAACGTTCTGAAAACGTGTGTTGAACACCGCATGAGGGCGCTGTTTAATTATAACTACTCACGTCCACGTGCATCCACAAGTCGTATTTTTGGCAGATGTCGGCAACTCCGTTCAGCGGATCGAAGGCGCCCAGCACGGTAGTACCAGCCGTCGCGTTGACGAAAAATGGCTTATCACCCTGGCCAAAAAAGTTTATGAAATTATTTCTTAAAGAAAACACACAGACAAATTCATAGGGTACTGCGGCCGAGTGGTTCAGGTAATTGACTCGCAACAGAGGTGAAAACTTGATGTTGCTGCTTCGATTCCCGGCTGTAGTACCTGTGTCATTGAGCGAGGCACTTAAACACAACTGCTCCATCCTTCGGAAGGGATGTAAAGCCGTTAGTCCAGCAGTGTGCTGTGTAACGCACTTAAAAGACCCAGAGGATTATTTCGTGAAGAGTAAGGGTCTCTGGTGTCTATGGCCGCCAGCTGCCGATGGCGCCGGTCACCTATGTATCTCTGGAAGACACTTTGCTTCATAAAACCCATTACAATGTGCAGCGCACGTGAACATACTTGTATAATAATGTTTGCTATAAAAAAATAAATACTTATTAATAATAATATTTAAAACAAATTCTCAAATTATCATCTTACCCTGGCAACGGCTTGCTGAATTTTATTTTCCAAATCTTCCAAGATCATTTTTCCTCTGGAAATTAATATTTTTAAAAAACACACACGTTTATTATAAGTAGTGACCAATCTCATTTGCATACCATGAATATTCATGCATATGGCTGCCATCTTGTGAAAGTTTTTCTTGGGCAAGTTCTCTGTGTAAAACTACTAGCGCTCGATTGTCCACACCGGACAGAAAACAAGAAACTTCATGTAACAAAATACTTATTCATAAAATACTGAATCATTAAATAAAGACAACGGCTGTTTTATGATAATTTTTTCAGCATATTTACTAAAAATAGTTTACTAACCTTGTGCCCACAAACTCACCTTTTGTCCGTGTCTATGTACACAACGTTGTCTGTTCCTATACCGAGTATTGCAGCGGCTCTTCGCAGGGAGAAGTGGCTCTGTGATTAACAGTAAACAGTCGTTTGCTTGTTACAGAGAGATCGTACATGCAATAGTTGTCAGCCAATCATTTATGAAACGATGTTAATTCACGAACATAATTAGCATATTAAAGGCTCTGTTTCACCATGCTGTATATCCAAGGAACCGACCTAAATAGGACGGTGGGTTTGCACAATTTCTGGAATGCATGAACATGGTTTTTCATTGTTTTCTCTGATCGTAGATCGTGCACAGTTTGTTCAAATAAGTTCTCAATTCAAATGAGTTAATGGTATAGAGTTTTTAAATTTTGTTCAATTTGTCGAAAAACGGTGAACGCTGTCTACTCTCAACGGCTGTTTGCGGGCTCTTAGAGTAGATCAAACTCGACGCCTTTGCAAGGCCATGAGTGGCGCCTGTAGCCAGCACCCACACGAGACTATTTCCCTTTGTTTTGCCTTTTTATGTGTTACTAGTTTTCGTATTTTCTAGTCACGGTTGATGTGCCCAATTTGCTGTACCGGCCTTTGAGAAGTTGTGAAATATATTCAATAAGAGATTTTCGTTAATTGGACAAATTCTGGACTTACTAATAGCCATGAAAATGTTGGGAAGTGCGTTAGAAAGACGCGGTTTAAAATAAAAACTGGTAAAACTAGTGTTAGTTTTCAGGTCATGACTCATGGCCACTACATGTGTAGCATGAATCATTTTCTTCCGGTTTGAAGGCACATGTATTTTTAATTACGCTGCACGGTACATAGACTTGCCGCTAGTCCCTTTGTTCGTAGTTATGCACCTATCACTTATTTCCCCCACCCCCACCCCGGGCTACCCCACCTATAGAGGTGGGTATAGACCTTAATCACGGTGCTTCCATCTTCCCTTTTTCCCTATTAAAATGAACGCAACGAAAGCGAGGCTTGCCGAAATAAAATAGTTTGGCCCCGTGTTGAAAATGTTTATTGTGTGTACCACAATGACATGCGCGGTGCGATCAAGATAACGCGCAACGCAGACAGTGATTCTCTCAAAACAACAACGGAAGACTGCACGCGCTATCGCGCAGACACGCACACGCACTGATCATGCCCGACACGTACACGTACTATGCAGTGGGGAACAAGACAAAGATGGGCGCACCGTGATAAAGGTATATTGTCACTTTTCGAGTGACAATTAAAATTCCAAAATCTGGGGCAATTTAGGCGACAAATTCACTACCCACGGGTGCAGAACATGCGCGTTTGTGCGCTGACAATTTGATTTCTGTGTGTCAAAGTGTGTTACATACAGTGAACTTGTTTGAATTATGCAGCCGACAAATTGCCAATTGATGACTTTCACGAAGACCAGAAGATATTTTATGTAAAGGTATGACGTGTTTGTGAAGTTACCAAGTGGATACGTACAGAAAATCTGCCATTTTTCAAACAGCACCGTATTGTTCTGTCAAAACAACTGTTAACCATTGAGCTTTTACGTCTCGGTGCTCTCTTAAGAAAAAGTCCCCGCCCATAAAACACGTAGAGCACGGAAAGAACTAGAACTGAGCGTTTGTTTTTGTACAAACGCAAGGTGATCGGGTGACATGAACATTCATTTTATGATGACGTAACACTTTTGAAATTGGTTGAAAACTTGAGTTGGTCGATGTTGCAAAATAAACATATCGATTGCCAGTATTGGAATTCTCAAGACATGACTCTTTGACTAATCAACGCTAAAATTGTGAATCTGATGACGTCATTATTGGCACAGTCAACCTCATCATGACGTCACTAATGTGTGCACAAATTGTTCAAGGTTGTACTGAAGAACCAGTTCTTACATGTATATGTGGTGAAAGAATCTTTCCAATATCTATTAGAGTTCTCAAGATTTTATCATTTGAGATCATATTACGTAACCACTGTGCACGTGATGATGTCATCATTGCTATAGTCATAAAGTGCACATGTGTGGGAACATTTCGTTCCGTAGAACTATAGTCAAATTCCCTACCACATTAATATCGGCTCTATTTGCATTCAAAATGCTAAACAATGGCACATTTTCAAACAACTTCCGGTTTGGACCGGAAGTAGGAGTCACACAAGGGTCATATCATTGAATGATTTGTTCAGTTGATTGAGACATATTATGCTGTAAAAATGTTTTTCAAGTATCTATTACGATTCTTGCGATATTAATTTTTGAAATAATCACCTTTGAATTCTTGGAATTTGACACCTGTGACGACATCATGACGTCACTATTCTGTGCACAAATTGTTAAACAATTTGTTGAACATCAAGCTCTTAAATGTGGCGAAGAAATCATTCAAATATATATTGTAGTTCTCAAGATACAGCATTTCTAAATAATTAAGCTCCAACACCGTACGTAATTTAATACCATATTACGTAACCACCGTGTATGTGATGACGTCACCATTGGTATAGTCATAAGTCCACATGTGTACGAACATTGCGTTTCGTAGAACCATGGTCACATTCCCTACCACTTGGGCTATATTTGCATTAAAAATGCTTTAACAAGGCACATTTTCAAACAACTTCCGGTTTCAACCGGAAGTTGGGGTCACACAGGGGTCATGTCAATGTATGATTTGTTCACTTCTTTGAGACCTATCACGCTGTGAAAGAAGTATTTAAATATCTATCACGGTTCTTGAGATATTAATTTTAAAAATATTTAACTTTGAATTGCTGTAATTCCTGATGACGTCACGATTGCGTCACACTTGATGCCATCATGATACTATACATGCTGGTGAAAGTATGCCATAGGGCCCAGGTCTGTATCTAATTTAGTAAAGATTCAGCTTGGTTTCATGGGCATTGTTGCTCAGTAAGTGAATTAAAAAATTTAGATTTTTGTTTTCGTTGAACTTTGACCTCCAATGTACCCCAGAAGGAAGGGTCAGATGAAAATGCCCACACAAAGAACATTGTAGGCCACGATCTGATCTATAAGCCTGCCAAATACGAAGATTATGGGTCACGTGGTTTTCCAGACGGAAGCATTTTAAAACATGCATATTTTGGTCATTTTTGGGTTGTAATTTGATACCCGATGACGTCACGGTGACATCACACTTGTATGCACACCTTCACATTGGGGTTGATGTTCCTACCAAGTTTCAAGTTGATAGCTTGAACCGTTTTGAAGAAAACCTCTGGAAACGTTTAAGTGGAAAAAGACAAAGAAATCGTACAAGAGTAATAGGGCTGGGCTGTTGGCCCAATCACCTAAATAGGAGAAAGTAACACGCATTTCATGTTTTTCTATGGGAAAAAGCAGACACTGGCCACCCTCGGACGGCGATCGATCGGCATCACACGTGTTGATCACGCACGTACGAGCGCAAGCAATCGCAAGAACACCCACATGGCCCGGAATATCTTCCGGGTAGTTATGGGCCGCCTCTTCCTACCGAGTGGCGCCAGCAGCCAGCATCCGCCAAGTTAACATTTCCTAGCCTTGCCCTTTATGCGCTCACTTTTCCCACATTTTTCAATCATGGTCTTTGCGGCCATTTTGCTCCTGTCCCTCGTACTTACCCTTGAGAACGGGTACAAATTTTTAGTAAAGGCGTTTCATTGATTGTACAACAGTTGCACTTAATAAAAAAACCAAGAACACGTCGGATAATGTACTAGAAAGGCAGGATACATAATGAAAACAGTAAAATAATGTTATTGTAAGTCTTGTTAACATGAATAAATTTGACGCCCGAAAGTATGGGCGGCCAAAAGTAAAAACGACAAAAAGATAAAATCAAAATCAAACAAGTCAAAAGGACGTTTTCACAAACGGACATAAGACGATGCAGGAAGACAAAGTTGTTATCACTTAACTAATGTCGAACCTATATATATATATTGAAAGACACGGGCATACATGGGTTATCGTTTGAGGCGAGCCAAGCCTCATTAATATAGAATCCTAAAGGGAATGCGGCCATACGATAAACACCATAGCTCACAATAAACCGATAAGTTTTCACGTAATACACGAGTCTCCCCCGGTGGCAGCCACCACTGCCCGAGCGCGCGGGCGGGTCTCTGGTGGAAAACTTGGTGTAATGACGTCACCTAGTAACCGCGAGTAGTTAAACATGGCTGACAGTTTGGAATCGTGACGTGGTACGAAAAAAACCCACAGATTTATGACACAAAATAGGAGGGAATAGGGCTGTAAATACATTTTGCTTAATCAGTAGATGTCTGTGGGCATTGACGAAGTTTATTGCGGTACTTCAGAGGGTTAATTTTTGCGTAACGCCGGCTTTATTTTTCATCGTGAGTCAAACGATAACGGCATTAATAAAGCACCACCCAGCAACAACCTTTGACCACGTGTTCCCAGAATTCAAAGCGAAACCCTGTGCCGTTCGTTTTGCATCTTCTGGGGGCTTCCCCCGGTGTAAACCCCCTGTTACACGGTGTAAGCATCTCGAACGCCCCTAGTGTAATCCGAGCAACATTTAGTGAGCCCGCCCTCTTGTGGTTATTCCATTGTTACTGCGGTGTATTTCTATTGTGACGTCATGTAAACACCCTGGAGATACACCGCAGTTTTCATTCGTCGGATTAGTCTATATACATGCACAATTCCTACTTAACGATACCTACATTTCCGTACATACCACACATTATTAGGGCTGTATTCGTCTGATAAATTTATATTAATTCAGTCACGATGTAAAATAAAAACTAGAGGTATGACGTTTGTTGTTACAAACGCCAGGTGATCGGGGTAAATGAACATTTTGTGATGAATTTCAGACGTTGTTATCACCTGTGGAATGGCAAAAATGGAAGTTCAGCAGCCGATTTCACGAAACTTTACTCAATTGCGCAAGTCCACTTACGCCATTACTTGCGCAATAACTTATGGCGTAGGTGGACTTGCGCAATTGCGTAAAGTTTCGTGAAATCGGCTGCTGTATACACTAATCCGGTAACTAATATCTCCTCCCTGCATATCCGCCATAGCTGGGGGTTGATAGCTTGCACCGTTTTGAGATATGAATTGTTGAAATAATAATCTTTGAAATCTTGTAATGTGACACCTGTGACGACATCATGACGTCACAATTTTGTGCACAAATTGTTGAACAATATGTTGAACATCAAGTTCTTAAATGTGGCGAAGGAATCATACCAATATCTGTTGTAGTTTTCAAGATACAGCATTTTAAAACATCTCGGCTCCAAATTTGCGTAATTTGACACCACATTACGTAACCACCGTCCATGTCATGACGTCACCAATGGTATAGTCAAAAGGTCCACATGTGTGGAAACATTTCGTTCCGTAGAAATATGGTCAAATTCACTACCACTTTGAATCTATTTGCATTAAAAATCCTAAAAATTTGCACATTTTCGAAGAACTTTCGGTTTGGACCGGAAGTAGGCGTCACACAGGGGTCATGACATCGTATGATTTGTTCAGTTCATTTAGACTTATCATGTTGTGAAAGAATTGTTCAAGTATCTATAATTATAATTTAGGCAGTTTCAACCCTTTTATTTTAAAGCCCACATCGATTTAAAATCAGTGTCAATTGAAAGAGTGGTTATTGACTAGAAGAAATCTGTTTATTTTTTTCAAATCGGATTTTGCATTGCGAAGCTACAGTCGGTTTGGATAATTGAAAACAGGGTAAAAATTCATCGGCAGGTCAAAGGTTATCCTATGTTTTTCTTTATTTCTAATTTGGCACCGACAATGGTCACTGTGGCTTATACTTTTGGTTATATATCTTTGCTCAACTCTATCCTGGATGGCCCAAAGTTGGTACAAACAACAGTTATTAATATATGTACAAGGAAAGATAATTAATTTATATTTTAAATACCTCATTTGCATAATAAATTAATAATTTATGCAAAAACGGTCAATTTTCAAGGGAAAACTCATTTTTCTCAAATTTATCTTAAGCAGGTTTGATTATTACAATGCATCTTGCATCATTTAATTAAAGTATTTACTTTAATTAAATGATGCAAGACATTGTAATAATCAAACCTGCTTAACTACAGATAATTAGTTTATATTGAAATCCCATAATTTGCATAATTTATGCAAAAATGTTGATTGTTAAGGGAACCTTATTTTTCCCCAATTAATGTTGAAAAATAGATTGATAAGAGATACTGATATAATCAAATCTGTCTATAGTCAAGATTGGGACTTGCATCAATAATTTAATTGACATAATCAATCACTGTATGTGTCAATTACCAAGCCAATACTATTTTGGAGAGGTGTGGATTGAGGGCAGCAAAAAAGAATGACAGGTAGCGCATCCACACACAAACTGTACAACTTTCCAAATTGCTTACAAAGTTACATTAAATACAAAACAGAGAAGAGAATGACGTATTATTCTTCAGAGATAAATAATTTATGTTTTGATCAAAACAAACGGATGTGGAGCCTAGAGGTTATATTTAAATCTTTACAAATAATAGTAATTACAGATGTTACTACGGGCAGGAGGCTCAACTATGGATGACGATTCTGCATCATCAAGGGACTCGTACTACCCTTTTTCATCTTCAGGCTCACTGGTGGTATGTCACAGGACGAGGACCACAGAAAAGCTGCAAAAATAATTGACAAAGAATAATATTACTCAACAAATTATTTGCCTTCATTTGTTAAGTAACAACTAAATATCTTTAATTGGTGTATCTGATATCACGTATTGTCTTTGAATGTTAATAAATTCAATATCAGTTACAAAATTGGCACACAATTTTGCACAGATTGACGTAAAACGCAGGTTTTCTAACGCTGCATCATTGCTTGTTTCACGGGAATTACGAGATCATCGCGTATGCAGTGGGCACACCACCGCCGTACGTCCCGGCCCTACACACGGCGTGGAACTCGGTCGTACGTCGGTGTGGACATTGCACGCGAGCGAAGTCTCGGATTCCTGCTCAACATGCCCTCCTAAAAGTACATTTTTGCGACAAATGGTAGGCCTTACGGACTTTTTGTCAGTATGGTAGGATTGTTTAATGTCTACTTTTGTATACATACCTTGTCGCTTGGTGATTCACGTTGATTATGGATCGCTTTATGGACGAGAAAAAATGTTTTTAATCGCAAATGTTGCAACCCGCGGTCGATTTTGTACGCGAATGGACCCCAGGCTAGCTGGAAACATACTCTTTTCCGATGATGACGTTTCTAAGCCAACCGGCCAATCAGAACGCGCAAATCTTTACCCGAAGTGTTCCGATCTTATTTAGCCCGATTCGTTTTAGCGTTGAAGTGTGTACCACTGACACGAACTCGCCGGAAGTTGTGTGTGCCCATAGGAATGTGCAGTAACCACGGGCGCTGTGTGTGGAGTATATGGGGCTCTCTGTTTACGATAACAGAAGTAGTCCGTCTGTGGAACAGTATTACGGTTCTTGAGATATGAATTTTGAAAATAATAACCTTTGAATTTTTGTAATTTGACACCTGATGACGTCATGATACTATACATGCTGGTGAAAGTCTGCCGTAGGGCCTATGTCTGTATCTAATTTACTAACGATTCAGCTTGGTTTGATGGGCATTGTTACTGGTAAGTGTAAAAACTGAGATTTCCGTTTTCGTTGAACTTTGACCTCCAATTGACCCCAGAAGGAAGGGTCAGATGAAAATGCCCACACAAAGAAAGTTGTAGCACAGAGTGTCATCTATAAACCTGCCAAATACGAAGATCCTGGGTCACGTGGTTTTCGAGACGGAAGCATTTTAAAATATGCATATTTTGGTTTTTTGGGAGGTGTAATTTGATACTTGATGACGTCACGATGACGTCACGCTTGATGCCATCATAATATTAAACACGCTGGTGAAAGTCTGCTATAGGACCTATGCCTGTACTTAGTTTCTTAAAGATTCAGCTTGGTTTGATGGGCATTGTTGCTCAATAAGTGCAAAAATTGAGATTTTCGTTTTCGTTGAACTTTGACCTCAGATTGACCCCAGAAGGAAGGGTCAGATGAAAATGCCCACACGAAGAAAATTGTAGGCCATGATCTGATATATAAGCCTGTCAAATACGAAGATCATGGGTCACGTGGTTTTCCAGACGGAAGCATTTTAAAACATGCATATTTTGGTCATTTTTGGTTTGTAATTTGATACCTAATGACGTCACAATGACGTCACACTTGTATGCACATCTTCACATTGGGGTTGATGTTCCTACCAAGTTTTAAGTTGATAGCTTGAACCGTTTTGAAGAAAACCTCTGGAAACGTTTGAGTGGAAAAAGAAAAAAAAAAAAAAAAAAAACTAGAGCTTCGCGTTTGTGTTTTTTACAAACGCAAGGTGATCGGGTGACATAAACATTGAAATGATGATGACGACAGAGTTTTGAGATTGTTTGAAAGCTTGAGTTGTTTGATGTTGAAAAAGTATTTGAATTCTCAAGACATGACTCTGACTATTCAACGCTAAAATTGTGTATCTGATGACGTCATAATTGTCAATCTCATCATAACGTTACTATTGTGTGCACAGATTGTTCAAGTATCTACTGAAGAACAAGTTTTGACATGTATATGTGGTGAAATAATCTTTTCAATATCTATTACAGTTCTAAAGATGTTGTCATTTGAGATCATATTACTGTAGTATATCGCCGTGTGGGGAGTTGGGGTTCAATTGCATCTAGAATAAACTGACGCTCCGGTCAACTTGAGTTGCGGTCCACCATGTCCATTTATTTCCAACACAGCAACGATTTTCAGCATGTCACATTCACAGTTTTCGGGGAGAAGACATATTTACTCTGGTCTGCCGACTAAGGCTAGCCGTACATAATTACACCCAAGATACAACAGCTAAGTCACCAAATGGAAATGTCCTTGTGCTATCAAGTGTTCATTCAACTTTCCTGGCGATGATGCCACGGAAACTAGCAGTTTTACATCTTCAAAAGTCCAATTTTCTCGGTTGTAAATCAAGCCCTGCTTATTATGTCTTGTCTGTCTGACTTATTCACTACACGCGCACGTACATCCTCCTTAAAAAGATACATTATGACCTCTGACCCGAGACAGGCCGCCTTGATACAAGTTCTATTGTTATAAGTCGAGCACTATATATGGGCGCAAATCGTCAGATTAGTGGAGGCTTGGCATAGCGCCCTCAAACGACTGAGTTAGCTTAATTATCAAGGGACCCAACAAATAATTTCTCCACATTACGTAACCACCGTGCACGTGATGACGTCATCAGTGGTATATATGTAGTCATAAAGTCCACATGTGAGGGAACATTTCGTTCCGTAGAACTATGGTCAAATTCCCTACCACTTTGGCTCTATTTGCATTCAAAGTGCTAAAAAAGTGTACATTTTTGAACGTCTTCCGGTTTGGACCGGAGGTTTGGATCACACAGGGGTCATGCCATTGTATGATTTGTTCAGTTCATTGCGACCTATCATGCTATGAAAGAATTGTTCAAGTATCTATTACGATTCTTGAGATATGAATTTTTGAAATAATAACCATTTAATTTTTGTAATTTGACACCTGTGACGATATCATGACGTCACAATGTGTACAAATTGTTCAACAATTTGATAAACATCATGTTCTTAAATGTGGCGAAAGAATCATGCAAATATCTGCTGTAGTTCTCAAGATACAGCATTTTTAAACAATTCAGCTCCAAATTTGCGTATTTTGACACCACATTACGTAACTACCGTCCATGTGATGACGTCACCAATGGTATAGTCAAGAAGTCCACATGTGTGGAAACATTTCGTTCCGTAGAAATATGGTCAAATTCACTACCACTTTGAATCTATTTGCATTCAAAACGCTTAAAAAATGCACATTTTCGAACAACTTCCGGTTTGGACCGGAAGTAGGCGTCACACAGGGGTCATGACATCGTATGATTTGTTCAGTTCATTTAGACTTATCATGTTGTGAAAGAATTGTTCAAGTATCTTATACGGTTCTTGAGATATGAATTTTGGAAATAATAACCTTTGAATTTTTGTATTTTGACACCTGATGACGTCATGATTACGTCACACTTGATGCCATCATGATACTATACATTCTGGTGAAAGTCTGCCGTAGGGCCTATGTCTGTATCTAATTTACTAACGATTCAGCTTGGTTTGATGGGCATTGTTGCTGGTAAGTGTAAAAACCGAGATTCTCAGTTTCGTTGAACTTTGACCTCCAATTGACCCCAGAAGGAAGGGTCAGATGACAATGCCCACACAAAGAAAATTGTAGAACAGAATGTCATCTATAAACCTGCCAAATACGAAGATCATGGGTCACGTGGTTTTCAAGACGGAAGCATTTTAAAATATGCATAATTTGGTTTTTTGGGGGGTGTAATTTGATACTTGATGACGTCACGATGACGTCACGCTTGATGCCATCATAATATTATACACGCTGGTGAAAGTCTGCCATAGGACCTATGCCTGTACCTAGTTACTTAAAGATTCAGCTTGGTTTGATGGGCATTGTTGCTCAATAAGTGCAAAAATTGAGATTTTCGTTTTCGTTGAACTTTGACCTCAGATTGACCCCAGAAGGAAGGGTCAGATGAAAATGCCCACACGAAGAAAATTGTAGGCCATGATCTGATATATAAGCCTGTCAAATACGAAGATCATGGGTCACGTGGTTTTTTAGACGGAAGCATTTTAAAACATGCATATTTTAGTCATATTTGGGTTGTAATTTGATACCCGATGACGTCACAATGACGTCACACTTCAGTGCACACCTTCACATTGGGATTGATGTTCCTACCAAGTTTCAAGTTGATAGCTTGAACCGTTTTGAAGAAAAGCTCTGGAAACGTTTGAGTGGAAAAAGAAGAAAAAAAAAAAAAAAAAAAAAAAAAAATCGTACAATAGTAATAGGTGATCGGAATGAGTTCCGATCACCTAAAAAAAATAAAGAAATCGTACGAGAGCAATAGGTGATCGGGCTGTTGGCCCGATCACCTAACTAGTAAATATAGTGTTAGCTTTCAGGTCATGACTCATGGCCACTGTACTACATGTACTGCATGTGTAGCATAAATCATTTTCTTCCGGTGTGAAGGCACATGTATTTTCAATTACGCTGCGCGGTACATAGATTTGCCGCAAGTCCCTTTATTCGTAGTTATGCACCTATCAATTATTTCCCCCACCCCGCCACGCGTGTTTTTTTTTTTTACACCGCAGCGAGGGGTACACCCCAATTTGTCAACCCGAATAGAGTCTAAGTTTCCAATGACTGATACTTCTCAAGTGACAATCTTGGAAATAGTCACAACTCTTACTCTCACTATTAGAGAAAAAGAAGAAACCGAGCAATTTCGAAAAATCCCAAACATGACTGAGATTCGAACCAGGGACCTTATGATTACAAGGCAAGCTCTCTTCTAACCAGACCACGAAGCTGGTTGCAAACCGACCGCATTCAAAACCCTAAATTCCTTTAAAATAACTAACCCTAAACCCTAACCCTGAACCCTAACCTATTATATAGTCTCCTCTCAAGACGTTAAAAAGGTACAAAACCCCTCATTTTCCCCTCGCAGTGGTGTAAAAATAAAATTACGCCTCCCGGGGCGCTTTGCTGCTGCCACAAATACTCCAGAGACTCTTCGGAGGTGGCTCTAGTGCTGGATGCTAACTAAATCCCTCTCAGTTGAAGGGATACACTCCTTTCGCAGTGGATTGCGCACCCCTAGTTCGTCCGTTCCAACCACTGCTCAACTGGGCAATGTATACAATAATATGCGTTTTCTTTCACACGTCTAGCAATTATCGTGTCGACACCATCGATATATATAGGCCTACACTGGATGAAGTATGCAGTAGCAGTTGACTATACGAGAATTGAAGCCATGCGCCGGCCGCCAGTGGGTGAGGTCACAATTCGGTGTGTGTTACGTATTAGTGTTAGTGTTACAGATCTGTTAATAGATCTGTTATCTTAACCTCAGAACAAACGCCGTGTTAACAGGACGTGTTAAAAGTCATGTACAGAACCGCAAATTGCAGCGAGTGAGGGCGCAATCCCGTGTTAGTGTGACAGATCTGTTAACACCATGTTAACATCGAGTTAACATCGAGTTAAATCGGCGTCTCGGGAAACCGTGTTAGTGTTAGTTTAACAGATCTGTTGACTCGGCATCTTGGGAAATGTCAAGTCAAGCACGCGACTTTCAACATACTAACACACACAAAATTGTGACCTCCAGTCCGTGTTACACGAGCTTAACCACTAGTGATTGAACATTTCAAAACCTTTACGAAGCTAAAGAAAATTCTCAATTGTGGGTAGAATGCAAGATCCAACACATTTATAAGTTGTGTTGAAAAATGAAACTAAATTTATTGAAAATCACGAAAGTTCTAAATTAATCAAAATTAACACCACCCACTTCGTTCAGATTAACTTAACAGATATGTTAACAGATCTGTTACACTAACACGATCTGTAACATGAGGTGTTGAACTAACATGAGATGTAACACTAACACGTCCTAAACACCATGTTAACATCGAGTTAACACGGGGTTTGTTCTGAGGTCACAATTCTGATTAAGTCAACAGATCTGTTACACTAACACTGACACGCAACCCAGAGTTGTGACTTTGCCCTATGTACAGTGCAGAGAATTAACATGGTGTTAACACCGTGTTAACAGATCTGTTAACACGGTGTTAACCTGGACGTTCAGTTAGAGGTCGAGATTAATGCCGTGTTAACATATCTGTTAACAGATCTGTAACACTAACACTAACACGTAACACACACAGAATTGTGACCTATTCGCGTTATATGTTCAGTGAAAAACTCAAGAAAATGACAGGCATTTATGGGAAAAGGCAGACACTGGCCACCCTCGGACGTCGAGGAGTTGAAGTCACACGTGCTGATCGGGCACGGTGAGGGCGAATTGATCGCGAGAACTCCCGGATAATGATCGCTGTGGAGTCTCTTCCGAGGGGCGCCTGCAACCAGCGTCCACCAAATTAAAGATTCGTATAGCCTTGCCTTTATGTGTTCATTTTCCCCACATTTTCTAATCACGGTTTTTGCGGCCACTTTGCCCCTGTCCCTTGTACTTGTCCTTGAGAACAGGTACAAATTTTCAGTATAGAAGTTTTGTTGATTGTACAAATGTTGCACTTAATTAAACAACCACATAACACTGGAAAAATGTACCAGAAAGGCAAAATGTATAATGAAAACGGTACAATAATGTTCTTGCAAGGAAGATTGCTGAGTGCTTATCGGGTCATGACTATTGTCAACATGACCTTTACGCTTGAAAGATAAGAACACAACGTTCTTCCGGGTCTAAAGTACAATTATCATATTTTTATCACATGAGCAGTATAGTGTCCCGGCTTCAATAGGATTGTGCAAGGCAGCACTAAGGGCTCCCTACATGCCACTACAGCCATGCCGGTAGCCATAGGGGTCGCCGCCACGAGGGCTCCAGTGGGGTCCTGGTAGGTTTAAAATAGCACTTTAAGCATTACGTCATGCATTTATTTTTAGAAGCACATAACCGTTAAGTTTCAAAGCGCGCTATATGGCATGAGTGTACAACAATTTGAAAGGGGTTATTCCATATTTGACCAATACAAATTTAATATATTAACCTTAAAATATTAAATATGCCCATTTTAATATACATGTAGGCTAGCATCAACAAGAAATTTCAAACCTTGTCTGCATCACCATGATCACCCAGTGAGCTCCATTTTTTTAATCTGCTGTTGCAATCCCGTAACAATAGCCACTGACAGCCACTGGGTATAGTTTTAAATCCGTGGCATCACCATAAATACACACACATGCACACATGCACATACGTGTACGTACGTGCACGCGACGTCAATTCAAATTCTCGAAACAATGACGAAGTGTACCCGACGATTAACGGTAACGTCCGGACGTGCATTCGGGTAACTTCGGGAACCTTCGGAAAAAGGAGGAATTCCTCCTGTTTCAAAATGGCGAAATTGGCGGCTGCCGGACCTTAAATTCAGTCTAGTCAAAAGATTTTTGGTCCGGGTACCAGACTAAGTATGACCAGCCTAGGTTGGTGGGGTACATTGGCGTATGGTGGCTTTAATTTTATACGTCGCTGCTTCATCCAGTGTATATATATATCGATGTTCCTACACCTCTTGCGTGTTTAAAGGCCCAGCGGGCTCTCGTTCTTGCCTTGGGGTTTATGCCCCGCTTGCTCTACCAACCACGGCACCGGTTGTAGGGGATTATTGCCACGGCTGGAAATAAAACTAACTCTCAAGAACATGTGATTTAGGCCTATCTGAGCCAGAAATCTGGTTCGGATGAATCACGTGACCTTGATTTTAAAAACGGCAAAATGTGATGGTTACTTTTCAGGTTCTATTTAGTTTATTCCGGAAACACCTTTAATAATAATAATAATACAGCATTTATAAAGCGCACTTGATCTGTAAAAACATTCAAAGGCGCTGGTTGAACAATGATTTAAATTCTCAATTATTTGTGAATGCATTTGTGAACATGTATGTCTTTAGTTGTTGCTGAAAGACAGTGATATTATCTATTTCTCTGAGAGACTGAGTGAGGAAGAGAATTCCATAACCTTGGAGCAATACTCTGAAAACCTCTGTCTCCATAAGAGGACGGTCTGGTACGTGGCACAAAGAGTGGGGAAGCGCTAGAAAAGTTGACCTTAAACCTGGTCTTGTGGTTCGACGTATCAGTAAACCCTGGATATTTTCAGGAGCTAAACCAGGGCCTTGAATGTAATGCACCTATCAATTGTTTCCCTAACCCCTCCCCTCTCCCCGGGCTACCCCACCTAAGAGGTGGGGATTGTCACTTTTTGCGTGACAAAATCCCCACCCCTGGGGCAACATTTAGGTGACAAAAATCCCCACCCTCGGGTGCAAAACATCGCAAAAATGCACAAAAATGCACAGAAAATTTGCCAAATGCCCCACCCTGCATGGGGCATGAACAATTTGACCCAACCTCCACCTAGGGGGTGGGGCAGCGCGGGGGGAGGGGTGGGGGAAACAATTGATAGGTACATAAGGAGGATTATTTTGTAGTGGATTCTTTCTTTGATTGGTAGCCAATGTAGCTTCTGTAGGATAGGAGTAGGCCTAATGTGATCAGATGATTTGCTGTGCGTTAGGAGGCGTGCTGCAGCATTTTGTACACGCTGAAGGCGATTTAATGTTTGTTGAGGAAGACCAGCCAGTAAATTGTTGCAAAAGTCTAATCGAGACGTAATAAATGCATGTATGAGTTGCTTTCCTGAGCTAGCGGATAGCAATTTTCTGCTATGATTAGGGAAATTCGGCGCAACTGTGTGTAAGAAATTCGACAGATGTTAGTAAGTGAATTGGTCGCAGAGTCTTTAGAACTCTGAGAGTCGGGAGAATATGAAGTGATCAACTGTGTACATCATCAGCATAACGTATGGTTCTATTTCGCGCCCAAAATAGCCCAACAAAGCCGGTGTGTTCCTTCAAACCACATTCAGCCTTGCAATAGAGCTTCTGCACCGGCGGCCATTACAGGGGGCAGGTTTTCTTATTTAAATGATGCAACAATAGAACCACAAAGCACGTACTCGTGCATGACACACGGTGACAATGTGACTGCCCCCTGTCATGGCCGCCGTGCAAAGGCTCTATAGAGCACTAAAGTGAAAACGTCACCCTTTGTGTGTTGCCATTGTTA
This sequence comes from Henricia sp. BOLD:AAB3569, assembly GCA_037783545.1. Lineage (NCBI taxonomy): Eukaryota > Metazoa > Echinodermata > Asteroidea > Spinulosida > Echinasteridae > Henricia > Henricia sp. BOLD:AAB3569. Next base: position 316,119 of record JBBELK010000577.1, on the reverse strand, counting down.
CTGGGTCTACACTAAAACCAGTGAACTGTTTTACTGCGCTTTAGCAATGGACGTTTGAGATTACCAGCGAATGCTTAGACCCAGTTACCATGGCAAATGTAGTCTATTTCTCCCACAAATTGAGGTACCATTTTACACGGGGAAAATCAACACTTTTAGTAAAATTATGGGTCACTGCAAATGGTGTGTTGGGCCGGCTTTAAGCTGTAGAAAGCGTGGACCCTGGAAAAGGTGCACTGGCTACCCGCATCCTTCCTTCGGGTTGATCAAACATGTCAGACCTGTGATCCCTCGGGACGGCTGCGAGTTGCCGGCAGCGCCAGCATCCACCCGAATAAAGTTTATTTAGCTTTGCCTTTTATGTGTTCACTTTTCCCGCAATTTCCAATCACGGTTCTTGTTGCCACTTTACCCCATCGGGCCTGTCCCCATGCATACTTGCCGTTAATAATGGCGGAAACATTTTCAGTGTTGGCGTTTCGTCGATTGTACAAAACTTGCACTAAAACAATTTTCCAAGAAAACGCTGAAAACGCAGTAAAAAAACAGGATGCATAATATAAACAGTAAAATAATGTTATTGGAAGTCTTGGTATTCTTGTCATGACCATTGTTAACATATTGAATAAATTTTACGCCCGAAAGAGCGCAACGTTCTTCCGGGTTTAAAACACAGTCGTAATTTTATCACATTGTGCATGCATACATGTAGTACTATAGTAGACTTGCTTTGTATGTACACGGTGCACTGTATTGTGGCACATTTTCCTTTCGGTGAGTACATTTCAAAACTTTCTTCATTCAAATTCATAACCAGTTAAACTCAATTTTGTCTCGAAAATTCCCGACTTTGCATTTCCAATGTTCAATTTCGTATATTTTGGTCGCCATTTTTCATATTAAACGCTTTCGTACGTTTGCATTTTTACTTTTTCAAAAATGAATATTTGATTTTTTTTTAGCAGTTGCCAAACGTACGACGAATTTATCATTTGAAAATTAATTTTACATGTCCTTTGAATTCGTCACTTGATCGTATGACAAATTTTGATATTTCTACGTTTGATATTTTCTTTCTATTTTAAACAGTTAACTTTTACATGCATAGTTTATGGTTGTCTATAACGTGTGCCTATATTAACATCGAAATCTTGAGAGAAAAAAAGCAAGAAACTAACTTAAAGGATGTCCTTAAAAAGTTTGTCCACAATCCGACTAATTGCATCCTCTTGCAACAGTGCCCCTTTAACGAACTCTCCAACTCCTGCGTACCGAGGCCCTGTTGAAACCGGCCCCATTTCGCGGGACACAAGCGACAGAAATCTTGTCGCCTCTGCTGGACCAATCAGGACGCGTGGGCAGTGCATTGCAGGCATTCAAATGTAACGCGCGCAGATTGTAAACACCGTGCATGCATGTGATACATGTACTCGGTAATGCGGGCCGTTGTCCGCGTCGGCGATTGGCTGCTATTTAAAGCATACTGGGGAATCCGTTCCATTACATTCGTCAGCATGCATCCCTGTTATTAATTTGAAAAACTGCGGAGTAAATTTAGATCGTCGTTTGAAATTTTGGTAGGAATGGGACAGTCATAAGGAACAGAACCCAATACAATTTCTGGAAAGCATAGAAATCGTTTCTTTTCGGCATAACATGACCGAATTGATTAAATTACATCAATTTGAAAATGATTCGTGCGTGAGTTGGCTCAACACAACAGCCGGCTAGTCCACAGATTTGCGTGGATTTCCTCAGGGTATTGTAACGTCGCTTGGCAGAGTGGAAATTCCCTGAGATCTCAGGATGGCATGGAGCTGCGTATTTCGTGGCACGAAATTGGCCTCACGCGCGCATTGACGAGCCAGTGCCTTTAATCGGCTATGAATTTGAGTGAAAAATGTGGGGGCGGGGGAACCTATCTTGTTGTTTTTCACTCACGTGTTCGGACGTAAACAGAACGAGATTTGGCATTCCCTGTAAACCCCTGCGTTTACACGATGGCACATATTTGTGTCTGGCACACAACACCGCGTAGAAATTGGATATAGCGCCACCTACGACAGAAAAATGATAAGTGATATTGGGTTATTACGTCTGCGCAAAATACGTTGGGTACATTTGAGAAATGCAATACAGACGCAGAAATATTCGATTTTGTGTTGTACAGATTGTATTGTTTTGAGATTTACTGCCAATTTGACTGTTTAATATTCAAAATAGAAACGCTAATTCCGACTAATACGATGGTCGTCCATACATTTCTACAAGTCGCCCGGAAAGACAAGTATTAACTAAAACTTTCGGGAAAAGGGTCCACTTGGAAAAAGGATCAAACCATTATTAGTTGAAAGAAGCAACCAAGAGGAAACGTAGGGGAGGGCGGTCGGGTTGGCGTAGTGGCCCTTTCCCCGCCTTTCACCTCTGGTGTCCCGGGTTCGAATCCGGGGCGTGTATGTGGATTGAGTTTGCAGTCCCTACTTGACCGCGTGGGTTTCCCCCGGGAGATTGCTCTGGGGGTTTTCCTCCCACTTCTAAAACTGCAACTCATTCTTCGTCATCTCAAGTTAATAATAAAATATAGTTAAATCTAAAACCCTATTAGTTGCCGAAGATGTCATCAAATTAACAACAACAACAACGCAGGGGAATAATCTTTCTAACTTTTTGAATGCCCCAGTGTATACATATGGGCGTCCAAAAAAATTATACCCAGCACGATATGTGGCAAAGGAACTGCCCCCGACGCCCCTATACCTCAACAAAATTTCCCCTTTTGTTAACGCAACCCCCCCCCCCCCACCCCCCCCCCCCCCCCCCCTCAAGGTTTCCCCGGATCCTGATAGGGAATTTTCTTACATGAAAAATAGTCTTTATTTCAACAAAATTAGTCAAGCGAATCAAACGTTATGTCATTTTTGGTGCAACAAGGTCACGTCAGCCTTTAACTAGGAGTGACTGCCAATTGCTAAACTGGGTGGCCAGTTCTTGTCAAATAATCAGATCTGGTTCAAAGGGTGTGACTTCGCTGCACCAAAAATTACATAACTTTTGATTTGCTTGACTGATTTTGATGCAATATAGACTATTTTTCATGAAGATTTCCAATCAGGATCCAGGGAAACCTAGATTCTGAGGTTGCCTGGTTTGATGACATTTTTGGGACACCCTATACGTTTGTGTGTTTTGTTGTAATGCTCCTTAGTGAAACAGACCATGAGAAAGAGGTTGCAAACTCACCTGGGGAGAAGATTCCGTCGCCATCTTTGTAGCCAATAATCTCCCTCATTTTCTTTAGAATCGCCCGCTCCATCAGTGTGAACACGGGCGCGATCTCGTAGGTAAACCTAACACGAAACGAGAAAATCTGGTTTATATTTTTGGCGGGGTGTCTTTTGAAGTACTTAAAATAAGAGAATAAAATAAGAGAATAAATGCAAACCTGGCGGCTCGGGCATTATCAGTGCCGACCCCTAGCTGGCTTTAAACATGTGTTTAAGATTGGCCAAACATACTTTTAACCCCTAATTAACGATTTATATAATCGGGTATTTTGTGCAAATCAGCACTAATCACACTGATTTGATTTAATTGATAATGATAAAATCAATTTCCAACTTACATATTGGTATTAGCCGCTGCAGTCACCCATTCACCGGCCATGGAGATTATATCGAGTCCCGTAGAGAGTTGGTTGAAATATCGCGGATGACCTGCGATAGAATTAAAATCGTGTGAAATAGGATAATCGTGTGAGATAGGACGGATGTGACCGGAAAATCTTACTTAAAGGCACAGGCTCGTCAGCAATGTGCGCGCGCCAAAATCGTGCCACGAAATACGCAGCTCCATGCCTTTGCTATGGAGCTGCGTATTTCGTAGCACGAATTTGGCGCGCGCGCATTGCTGACGAGCCTGTGCCTTTAAATAGAAGATAGAAGTGGTTCCAACTGTCCAATGCAATGATTTAGTTGAGAAAACAATTATTGAAGATTAATTTATATAAATACGTGTGCACATAATGTTTCACAAGAGCGCCATCATGTGAACGTAACTAGAGTTATCACCACTGTGATTGTGGTACTATGGTTCCGTCTCCCATGCAGTATAGCTAGGGAACCAGTCTAAATAGGACAGCGGCTTCGCACAATTTATTGAAAGCACATGGTTTTTCATTATTTATCAGAACGCGTTTACCGAGCTTACTTACACACATGTTGGTTTTTGTCACACACATATCACTAATCACACATGGAGATAACGCCGTTTGTGACAGTTTTCCACTCAATGTAATCTGTCTTGAAATTACAGGATTAAATTGTAATTCCGTACCCGTGTGAACGCAGTATTTGAGCGTGTTCTGGCAATCTAGTAGGATCTGATCCAGATTCTCCGGTTTGTCCGGGATTTCTAGGTGGAGTCGCTCCCGAAGCTCGTTCGGATGGTAAAACTCCAAGATCTTGGTGGAGCGGTCGAAGCTTCCTTGGACGTACTCGAGAATGTGTTCGACCACTTCTTGGAGGAACTTGGTGGTTAAACCGGAGCCTCCCTTGCACGGTAGTAGATCTGTAGAGAGATAGAGAGGGCTTTTGTCAGTGGCGCGCCAACAGAAAGACGATTTTTGTAAGTGGCGCGCCAGTAGAAAGAGGACTTTCGTCAGTGGCGCGCCAGTAGAAAAAGAGGGCTTTCGTCAGTGGCGCGCCAGTATAGAAAAAGAGGGCTTTCGTCAGTGGCGCGCCAATAGAAAAAGAGGGCTTTCGTCAGTGGCGCGCTAGTATAAAGAGGACTTTCGTCAGTGGCGCGCCAGTAGAAAAAGAGGGCTTTCGTCAGTGGCGCGCCAGTAGAAAAAGTATTTATAGTGTTACACCAGTAGAAATGAGAAAAATAATGATACATGATATGGTATAAAAATCTCATCACCTATTGGAAAAAATCGGGATGATTTAGGTTGTCAATTACAAAACCGAATTTCGTTTTTGGAATTCAATTTAAAGGCCCAGTGGATCATTTGCAATGACCCCAAAATATAATCGACGCGTTTACAGGGGAAAAGTTCTGAAAGTAAAGATTGAATTAATAGAAACTACCCAATGAAAGGTTTTCGCTCAAAATGATATAATTTTACCAGAAAATAATCCGTAAAGATGAAATTATTTAGATCGTTTGCAAACGATTTACTTATTTTTGGTTTGCATCTACGCGGTCCAAAATGCATGGGCGCTGTGTGCGTGTTCCAACGCGATGCATTTTTATGGATCGCGCGCACACGCAGTAGCGTATATATTGTGCGCCAAAGAGTGTATGACGCAAGCCACATAGTACCCGATCCACTGAGAACGAATATTTGAAACACTCCGCCAAGACCAGGAAAACGCATAAGGATTTTCATGGTTTTTTTAAACGTGGTACATTTTACAAAGCTGAAATTTCTTCGGATGAGTTTGTTGATGTCTTTCTTTTGATTTATAATGGTTTTATTCGCAGAATCGCTCAAAAACAGATCATCTACAGGGCTTTTAACGATTTGTGACACTTCTCGCCGTGATTCAAAGAAAAGGGGAAATTTTCGCACCATTGACCAAGCGACGCCGGACGGCGAAAAATTGTGGGGCCCGCGTAAAATATCAGCCGTGCGCGTCGCGCGCACTTAATTTGGCGGGGCCGAATCGATACAAATTAGGATACGGGCGAGTTTAGAACGGGGACAGTTGTACAAATATCGCCCATTTGATGAACACAAATTATATATATTGCAGGGGTATTGGGCACGGGATAGTACATGGTGTTATAATACCCTACAGCCCTACAGGAGAAAATTGTGTTTTTTGAAGAACAGACAACATACAAGATTTCAAAGCAAACACGACTGGGTTTATACAAATATTGGCGAGCACTTTCTTGTCCCGAGATTGATAACCCGAGGCGTGATTTTGTTCTTTATGCGGGACAATTTGGACACGTCTCGGTGATACAGATATGATTTTAGTGGCGACAGTAAACCGCAAAAATCTCTGTGATTTAATTTTGTTGCAAGACGAGTGTCGGGCATAATTATTGTTGGTGCCAACTTAGACTGGATACCTGGCCTCGAATATTCAGGACAATTCAGAACGGTACATCAAAACAAAAGTTAGATGTAGATGAATGTATTTTTGTGATAAGTTGATAAGTCTAGAGTGTTTTATGGTACAGCACAAATAAGCACATATTCCCTGGCACTAAAATATGTATTATCCGTGCGTTTTGGGTGCCGGTGTGGCACCTCAAAACGACAATTAAAAAAGTTATTCGCTTTCAGGTGAGACATAAAAAAAAACAATCGGTCAACGTTTTGTTATCAAACAATTACTGTCAATATTTCGAATTATTGGCAGTCCGCCAATAATTCAACTCACGGCAAGGCGTAGACTTGCCCACGTCTGACTTTCCGTGTTTGTTCTGTAATGCGCAGTGTACAGCACACCCTCTTCGTCTGTTTCTTCTGTCCCAGAAAGTCTTCCGAGACCACTAGTTCAGAGGGCGCGCTGTACGCTGCGCATTACAGACGAAACACGGGAACTCAGACTTCTATGGGCAAGTCTATGTAAGGGGCAAAAACGGCCTATTCGCCACTTGCACGGTTCCGACATATTGGCAAAACAGCGAGGCTTTCCTTGCATGAACAATGACTCCCTCGCCGATCGCATCGTTACCATGTCGGTTGCTGTGACGTTGACTTTCGTCTATTGTAAAATGTGACGCATGCCAGGAAAGCCTCGATTTGAGCGCAAGTGGCGAATAGTGTAATCCGAATAACATTTAGTGAGCCTGCCCTCTTGTGGTTACTCCATTGTTACTGTCTATTGTGACGTCACGTAAACGCATTGGAGATACACCGCAGTTTTCGTTCGTTGGATTAGTCTAATATAAGAAAGGCGTTTTTCACAGGGTTGCCGATGTCTAAAATATACAAGTAAGTTTTTAAAGTAAATGTTTTAACTATTTGTTCGGACTCCGAGGGGGGAAAAGGAATTTGCTGAGAACCGCGGACAATATAACTTTAAACACCAAGTCGTGAGGCTTCGTGAGCAAAATGTCCCCAAGTATTTAATATATTCTTGTTTGAAATTCGTCCATTTTATAGGATAGGAATTTTTTTCAGGAGTTGCCTATTTTGGGGGCGTGGCTCCTACCTGAAGCGAAGGGGGTGCTTCGCAAGGCCCACCAACTCATGAACGTCTGCTGCAACCAATAGGTTTTCATTACTTTGTCTGCAGCGAAAAAGGGCGGGAATATGAGAAAAGGCGGGAAATTTGAAATTATAGAATTTCTAGCTAAACGTGTGCCTTGCGGAAGTTTGCTTGATATGCGTTTTTATTACAAATGTTTGTTGCCTTGCGAAGCACTCCTTCGGTGAGTTATCGGCTGCGTTCAGTATGGTTCCTTAATTCCTTTGGTTTATATGGGTATAAAATAAATTATATATGTTTAAAAAATTACAAATTAAATATCGGACATCTAACCGATATTAATGTGGCGTATTGTACCGTCCCGCAATTTCAATCAAATCCCATTTGAGGTACGAGGGAACAAAGGGAGAGGGCACAATTTTATAAAATTTTTGTAAAATTGTATTTCTTTATAAAAACTCGATTTACTTATTTTAATTACTATGGACAGACGGAATTTTAAATATAAATAAAGTGAAATATGAAGATTTTGCATTATAGGAGCTTGTTAAGATTTTTCCAGAATTAAAATGGATTTTGTTCCAACCTCACAATCATATCAAATGCCTCCCCAAAATACTATCCATGGGAAGAAAACAGCAAATTTGCAATCTCCAATTTGGATGTGGAAGCAAAAAGGTTTGTGTTTTTACTGCACTGCTTTGTGTAACCGGGTAAATTAGTTTACAAAACGATATCCCTGGAAACATACGGATTGAGGGCGCGAAAATTCAGAATGGTAATGAGAAAAATGGTATGGTATAAAAATTTCAACACCCATGGGAAAAATGGGGGCGTCAAAAATGTGATCTGGTCACGCTCCTTTAAAGGCAAGGCTCGTCAGCAATGCGCGCGCGCTAAATTCGTGCCACGAAATACGCAGCTCCGTAGCAAAGGCATGGAGCTGCGTATTTCGTGGCACGAGTTTGGCGCGCGCGCATTGCTGACGAGCCTGTGCCTTTAAGAGGATATGGGTTGTCTTTTCGATGCATCTTTTGAACCTACCTTTGGCTCGGAATTCATAGAAGTCAGGGTTATCCTCATCATCTTGCGGCTTGATATTTTTCTTGGGTACCAGAAGAAGTTGACCCTCACTTACAGTTCGGTCCACCAACCTAGGCCGGTCACCCACAACACGGCGTCTTGGTGGCATGACTGCGGGTTTGGCAACATTCTTCCCCGGGACGATGCGATTCTTCCCGGCGTCGTTGTTGTGCGAATCGCGCTCGTCGCCTTGGTTCTCGGAGTCGCCTTCTAGCTGAATCAACTCCGATTCCTCGGTAACCGTCTCGATAAGATTGGAATCGGTCAGCATTGTTTCCAACGGTGATTTGAACCAAAACCGAATAATCGATATGTAAAGTGTATCCGGTTTCTGGCTTCAGAAGGCGTAGAGCGAAAACGTGCACGATTTTGGTGAGTATGACCAAAATTGCGAACCTTTCAACAGTTTGACAAATCTTGTTCTTTTTCAGTCAAGTTGAGTTCGTTAATCGACAGTTCAGAGCGTTCAATTATCTCGGCAGATTTTCCTATTCTCACTGGAAACGTAGCATTCATAACTTCTGAAACCCAGCGAACTTTGCAAGCTTCGACGTTTGGACTAAAATTTTGTAAATAATTCAATTTTTGCGAGAGTATTAGACGCGTGTCAGACATTCAATTATGTAGTTTCAGCACTCGGATTTTGAAAACGGCAGTCACACGCACAGCCACAGAATTCAGTTTGTTTTCAGTGCAAACAGAACACGAGCAACGCCGACAAAACTTGTGTTTCGACCGATCAACGTCGCGGCGCAATGTGCCGTGTTTCCGTTAGGCAAAAACAGCTTCTTCGATGTTTGTCATCAAACGCAACCTCGCTAAAAAAAAATCGATGGTTTTCGGACTGATTAACCAGCAATACGTTGCACCCGCAGCTCGCTGATTGGTCGAAAAGCAGTGGTCACGTGGTCCATGGAGGCTGCGGACTATGATGCTTAACGGGTCGGGCACTCGCAACATTTTGGGGGACATTTGTGTTGTTCTAAGATATTGATTGTGTCTTGAATAAAAAATAATTTCACAAGGTCCAAATATAATTTAATGATACTTCGTAGATATCCTTGTACTTTGTGGTACAATGTAATTCGGTTGCCTTAATGCGTAGTGTGACAGGAAATAATTGTCTGGTGTGCCTTGCATTGCAATTTTTTCGTTAGCACATACTAAGGCCCGCTTCAAACGTCGCGCTTATGCCGTGTCGAATTAAATTCAACTTGATTTTTTTAATTCGACACGGCACAAGCACGACGTTTGAAGCCATTTGGCTCGGCAAAATGAGTTCGACACGGCAGAAGATTTTAGCTCGACAGGGTTTGCCGTGCTAACTCTATTTAGTGCGGCACAAGCACGGCTTGGCTTCAAACGTCGTGCTTCTGCCGTGTCAAATTTAATTCCAGTTCGAAGTTGGTCCGCAATTTTGTCACAACTAGTAATGCGCATGCTCACAGCGCGTATGTGAGTAAAGGAATAACCAACAAACAAGTGCATCAAAATAATAAAATGGCGACGTATGAATGGACAGAATTGAAAACGCACGTGTACAACGTCCATGACGTGCGCAATACCCATCCGCCATGTTGGATGTATTTAAGCTCGACTGGGAGTTTGCAATTAAGTTCGACGTTTCAAGCCACTGCCGTGCTAACGTCGTGCCAACGTCGTGCCAAGTTGAATTTAATTCGACACGGCATAAGCGCGACGTTTGAAGCAAGCATTATTTACATTGTAAAAATGTTAAAATGATCCAAATTTATTAAGCAGCACGCACTGCAGTGGCAAATGTCTGTGCAGGGATCCAAGATGTTTTTTGTTTATATTTCCAAGAGTTAGTATGAATTATATTCAACGGGGGCAATAAGAGGTACCTTTGTGGGCGAAATTGCCAACTGAACTGAATGTGCTTTTAAAAATGTCTGCAGACAATTGTTTTACCATTTATTCAACACAAAAACCATTCATGGATTTTTATGGTTTTCTGGAGTATTACTGCATCTATGTGGCTAAAATTTCTTCAAGGCGGTTTATCCAAATTATTCTTTAGTTATGTCATGCTGTTGTTCCTGTTTTCCAATCATGTAATCTGTCTTTAAAGGCAGTGTACATCATTGGTAATCTCGAAAATCAGAAATGTTCACAGATTTACGCCTAACTTACACAATATAACGATGATGACCGTAGAAAACTTCTCCTGAAATATTTTGTCTGAAGTGCTATAGTCTTTGAGAAATGAGTAAAGCAATTAGTTTTCGTATCATGAGACGAAAATTCAATTCGCCCCAAAACCATTTCGCCCAAGTGCCATTTCGCCCCAAACCACTTCGCCCGAGTGCCATTTCGCCCAAATCACTTCGTCCAAACACTACATCGCCCAAATGCCACTTCGCCCCAAACCTACTTCGTGCACAGGCCGTGGTTCAGGGCGAAATGGTACAGGGCGAAGTGGTTTTGGGGCGAAATGACTGCAAACCCGTTTTTGACTGTTTTCTCAAATGTTAGACGAAGTACGGAGCTGGTTTTTGCTCAGGTTGGTTTTAATTATGCATATCTTCAATCACACAGGGGGATAAAACTATTTGTAACAGTTTACCAATCATGTATACTATCTTTAAATACAACATGTACAGATGCTCTGTCGAACACAATTTATTACTCAAAATATGCACCTCATGCTTCCGAGCACAATTTATTTTCATCAAATACAATTTATTGCCGCCGAGAACAATTTATTTCTACAGATTCGAATAAGATTTCTAACAATGTAATTATTTTGTGATAATTCACAATGGTCATGGCTTATCACGACTTAGTTTATGTAAATTGGAAATTTGTTTTACTCCGTGCTTAAAACACGAATGTTGAATCAACCGTTTGCGTGTAACGTTCACATAGTGGCTACTGGCTAGCGTCCCTAAATCTTCACTTTTAAGTGGAGGTGCAGTTTTAAAAGTCACATACTACGCTGTCGTTGCTACGTAGTGCACGCCATTGCCTAGCAACCAACAGCCCGGTTGCTTTATGCCATTCTCTCCTACGGTGAATACAGTATTGATTCTGCACTTCACACCTGCCGCGTGCACCACATAGCAACAACAATTTAGTCTGGTCAAGTGGCGCTATTCACCTGAAACACGGAAAAGGATAATTAATAGCAGTATAAATCTGGCCAACAATTTCACCGAATGATTGACATTTCTTTTTCCAATGTTTGCAAATTGTACGGTGAATTATGTAAGGGGTGTCTTTGCGGACATTGGTTTGGTGAACTGTAATTAATTAAAATTCAAACATGTCGCGGCTGCACGACAGCTGAGCGCTAATTAAATACTCTACTGCGGTAGTAAATGCGGCATATATGAATATATGCGAACCTCTAACTGTTTTGCGCACCAGCTACCAACACATGATGAATGTACAGTTACAAGTATTCAGAGCTTACATGCATGAGCGTCGTTACATTACACGATTGGACAACTTTTAAAAACAGGAACAACTGCATTACATAACTGAAGAATAATGTTGATAAACTACCTTGCAGAAATTTCAGCCGCGTAAATGCAGTAAATCCATGCATGGTTTTGTGTTGAATGAATGGTAAAAAAGTCGTCTGCAGATAACCATTCGTTCAACACAAAAACCATGCATGTTTTTTTATGGTTTTCTGAAATTTCTACTTTACGGCACATTAGTCAGGCAGCATGTGGGGTCCCGTGGGCGATATTTGTTTCCGTACCACATATTCGCTATGGGGCTTCATCGAGGTGTCTGATTGGTGCATTGTAAATGAATATTCATATTTTCTATATAGCGCCTTAAAGGGTTTGTCGAGTCGTTTGGTAGTCTAGTGGTTAAGACGTAGTACTGTCAATCGAGAGATTGCAGGTTCGAATCTCCTTTGAGTCGTATTAAAATTTTTTCACTATTAATTGAGGAAAGAGTGTGGTATGGTGTGGGGTTATGTTGAGGTAGTTATCGACAAAACACATCAGTATGCAACATATGCATGGGGGTTAAACCAATCGGAAGCAATGTTCGCTAAACTGCGGTACGGAAAAAAATATCGCGTCCCGTGGGAACTGAATGATTAGAAGGTCTTACCTACCTAGTTGTATTACAAGGGTGCCCAGCAGCACAAAAAATCATTGTTGGCAATTTCAAAAATGTTGCAGAGGGCGGCCATCTTGGATTTCAAAATGGCCGCCAGTTTAGGCCTTATATTGCATATAACTATATGTCTAAACACGGTCAGGAACCAATTTTGGTGCTCAAATCTACACTCGCGACACAGTGTATTACAGACAGGATAACTTATTTATTTGGTTCGACAGCCATGTTTTTTGCTACCAATGGGAGGCGGCCATCTTGGATTTCGGAAACCTGAAGTTAAAGCTCGATCATGGTACAAATAGTCCAGCAGGAGAGGGGCTTCACGTGCACCCTCCTTAAAACTAAATTCGGACATCATTTTTAGCACTCTCGGACCATAGAAGGGTGGATAACAACTTTCATTTAAATTGTGTCAAAATTTCTCCCGTTTTTCTCATAGGTGTTTATTCCCTGTTAATGCATTTTTAATGACCCTTTAGTTTCCCTTGTATAAGCCACATTAGATTGTGTAGGACCCGTGTCTTTTGTAGTGCATCCCTCTTAATAGTGTATTGTTGTAAAGGTCACTGGCCCTGTGACCACAAGCACATGGTCAGTGTGCAGACCAGCAGCATGGAGACAAGACCCGTTTCATTTTATTTCTCCAACTTTGTGTGCTTTTTCTGCTGTTCTATGAATGTCTGCACATCCCTGTTGAGTTTTCTTGTTATTTTCAAAAGAGTGTCTTTTTTGCAGTTTACTTTTGTTTTTTTAAGAAGTTAATACCTCTATAAAAAAAGGTTCTTTCCCATATATTTGAAATTTCAAAAAATTATATTATAGACTTTGATTTTCTTTGTTTTCTTAAACTTAAAGACAAATTTGGATTTTTAAATAAGGATAATTTGAGAGCGAATGTATTATTTCTTTTAAACAATTAATTTTACCTAACTTTTCAGTTGCAAAAGCCCCTTTGAAATTAAGTTGGACTTAACTGTGACTTTTGTATAGTTTTTGGCTTGTTTTTGCTATACATTTCTTGATATAATTTCCTTCTTTGTACTTTTAGCTTTTAAAACCTTGGAGGTATGGTAGATTAGGAATGTTCATTTGTTCTGACCTCATTGAAGGCCACACATGGTGGCTGCGTTCGGGGGTGTACTCGTGTTAACACGAGTATACTCCTGCGCGCGCGACAGCAAGAATAACGACACTCGGGTCAGTGAGAGTATGCTCGCGGTACTCCCCAACAAATGGGGAGTGTGCTCTTACTCCCGACGAATGCCATGTGATTAGTACGAAGATGGCGGGATATAGGTTGGATTTTTGGTGTATTTCCTCAGTTTCTTTTGAGCAGTAAAACGGCGTTTTTTTGTGCAGTGATGGCAAGAGACGGCCATCTTCACTGATTGCCATTCGCGCATGCGGAATGCCGACTTGCCGTTCGCGTGATGTGACCCGAGTGCAATGCGCACGCATTACTCCCGAGTAACGAGAACTGCACGCCCGAACGCAGCCCAAATGTCTAGCTTGGGATTAGCAGTTTTATTACATACCAGTACTGCATGAATATTCATAAGTGTAAAACCATGTGATTCAGAATGTTCCTTCGTTCTGTCCTAGACTCATTGAAGGCCACATATGGTGTGTCTAGCCATGGAGGTAGGAATAGATCCTACCTCCATGGTCTAGCTTGGGATTAGCAGTTTTATTACATACTGGTACTTCATGAATATTCATTAGTGTAAAACCATGTGATTGAAGGCCACATATTGTGTGCCTATAGCTGGGGATTAGCAGTTTTATTACATACCAGTACTCATGAATATTCATTAGTGCATACATAGGTCCCTTGTTTAGTTTATTGCCGCCTTCCTGGCGCCTCTGTATAATGTATTTATCAATGTAATTAAAATGACAAACCGGCTTTGTTGGGCTCGAAATAGACCCATACATGATTCTAAAAGTCTTTCCGAAATAGACTTAAGAGAACCTGAATAGAAACCACCAAAATTTGGCCGTTTTTGAGCATTTTTTAAAACATCGAGGTCACGTGATGTATCGGAACCAGATTATGGTCGTCCAGGCTGTCCAGTGAAATCTTCAGCAGAAAATGAGAGATATCCAAAGCAAAAAGCTGCCAAGTGAAGAGCGAATCGTTTCTGACAAAGTCGTGAGTCTCCCGCGATAGTGAACGGCTGGTAAAGCGTATAAGTCGACTTGACCGTTTTTAAAAATTAATTTTAAGCTTTTGTGGTTAATTACGGGACATTTTGACGATCTTTTTTTCACAAGGACCATCAAAAAATGATTGTCAAAAAACAGAAGAAATTTTTTTCTATGACCTTTGGAAATGAATTTCTAGCACAAAATGGTTCCAAAATGGCGGTCATTTTAAAATCCAAGATGGTGGCCGTCTGCAACCCCTCAGATTTTGACAAAATGGTTTTTCTTGTTCATTGGGGTGTAATAAAGACATCTAGCTATGTGGCATTTTCTAATCTTTCGATTTTCTAATCTTTCGATTTTCTTACCACATGCCACTGGACTATATGCTTGAATAAAAAAAATTTGGGGTACTTATCGTGTACGTACACGATAATATCTTGTATACGTACACGATAATATATTGTATACGTACATGATAATTATCGTGTACGTACAAGATAGTTATCGTGTACGTATACGTACACGATATCGTGGCCGGAAGCATATTGTTATTATTTTCGCCAAAATGCTAAGGGCGACATCGTTGGTGACAAAAAAAGACCAATTAATTAGGTCTGACAAACACGGGCAGATCGAACAAAATAATAATTTGGATGAAACTGCTTATTACGTCCCTGTAGAAACAGAAATGCAAAATAAAAGATATATATATTTGTAAACGCATTTTTTACACCCAGTTTTCACAAGTTTAGAATTTGTTTAAAATTAAAGCTCAACGTGTTCAGCTTTCGGATATTTGCGAGTTGGCGTATTCGGTTCTCTCCCCGCCTTTCACCTCTGGCGTCTCGGGTTCGATTCCTGGGCGTGTATGTGGATTGGGTTTGCAGTCCCTACTTGACCGCGTGGGTTTTCCCCCAGGAGATTTCTCTGGGGGTTTTCCTCCCACTTCTAAAACTATACATCTCCTTCTATCATCTCAAGTTGATAATAATGTACAATTAAAGCGAATTACATCATTTGTAGTGACCCAAACTTTTACTTCACGAGTTGACAAGGATAACCCGACCAAAAGTGTTGATAGCAATGGTAACAAACACCACATGATTTTTCCCGTGTAAAATGGTACTTTTGTTGGAGAAATTGCCAATTATTGGAGGTCCTTTTTTCGATTTTTAACATCCATTCAACACAAAAACATGCATGGGTTTTCAGGTTTTCTGAAGTATTACTGTGTCCATGTGGCTGAAATTTACGTACAAGGCAGTTTATCAACGTTATTCTTTAGTTATGTAATGCTGTTCCTGTTTTTAAAAGTTTTCCAATCATGCAATCTGTCTTATACCGAGTGCATAAAAGGCCTTAGTTGCCGAAGACGCCATGAAATAAGAGTCCGACTTAGAAACACTTGGCTCCTTTAGGTCCGATTCAATCGCATCCATCTCTGAAGGAGTGTGGATTTTTTCGCCTAAACCACTAATTGACAGGCACACGACAATCGATTCTTGGGCACTGATTTGCCACACAAATGCACTTGGGCTTCACCGAGTATCGATTAGTCAAGCCGAAAATTCCGATGTTATGCATCGCGCGGTGAGCGTCTTGCATCTTAAGAAGGATCTTTGACAAATCCCTGTGTTCCGTTCCAGTTTTAAAGATGTATTGTCAGGGCCGGGTTTTATACCTTGGTAATGCATTGGAATTAAAAATTGGTTTTATTTTATTTATTTTATTTAAACATTGAATAAGGCATAAAAGTTGAGCATGGGCCGTCTCGTATATTAAACATTTTTTTTTTTAAATGTGAGAGTGCACGCTCATTAAACAAAATGAAATTTTATTTTTTTATTTTTTTAAAGATATAATTTTAGGACGAATAATTCCATAATGCATTCGGTGCCACTTTCAGTGAAGTTAAAGGGCCCCTGAAATGGTATTATTTTTTTTAAATGAAATTTATCATGTGCGACGACTGCATTCAGTTACAGTCATAAAAACCTTATTTGAAAGTTGTTTTGGGGTTAGAATTATGGTTTTGGTTTTTATCCTAATACAAATTTCTATATTCATGAACAAAGGTGTGATGCGATGTCACATTAGGCACACAGAAAAATCACACTCAACTGTGCACAAAAGATTCCAGTATTTTCTCCAACTTGCTGAAACTTCTGTAACCCATGCAGTGTTTAGTTTTGTTTTACATGTTGTCAATTGTAATAAACCATGAAATGGGTGTTGAAAATGCAGCAATTTGACGCAATTCCTGTTTGGGTTCTTTTGGTTTTTACTTTACTTTTCTATGCCTCAAACAGCGTCCTCTTTCTGTGAGATTCTCTGAAGACATTTTCAGAGTTAAAAAACGCGGCTACCTTTTGTTCATTTAACATTAAAATAAACAGTAGTAATTTCTTCTTAAAATAATCTCTCTTATACAGCCACGAAAGTTTCGGGATCTTTAAGCTGCATGCTTTATAAGTAATCTAGTAAGATTTTGTGGATCGAATCTAAATTCAAACATTTCTTTACATATGTTGGAGGGAAAAAAGTTTCGCGTCACTGCACTAACAGTTACCGGACAAATTTTCAACCTCTTTCAACCTTCTTCCTCCACGCCCACATTCTCGAAGACGGACGGAAGTTCCCCGATCTTATCGTTTATAAGGCAGATGGAGTGCCCCTCTTGTATTATTGAATTGCCGATGAGATTTTAATCGCACCTGACCAAACACGCCGAGCCACGGCCGAGCGTGTCGGTCGAGGCGGATTGATGAGGCCAAACGCGCAGCTGCGCCCCACGAATTCGATTAGTTCGCCGCGGTAGCAGCGGTCCACGCAAACACCGAAGGTTTTTTTTCTTTCTGACTGTTCTCTCTTTTTTTTTCCCTGGAGTTTATCCCCTTATATTATCACAGACATCCATTGGTAATCTCGCCAACGTGCGTTGATAAATGATGTCCTTTTATTCGTCCTTGGTTTCGATCTGTTTTTTCGGCAAACCGTAAGATTGAGAATTTGTCGTGAAGAAGAATTGCTAATTTTGTTGTCGCCGATTTTTACATCAACGTAAGTGGATCTGGAAATTAAACACGTGGGGACATTATCAAGTGTGTTTTTGTTAAAGGTCATATACAAATAGTACTTTTATATACATTATGGTATACGTTTTGCATGTTTCAATCAATTTAAGAGATTTTAACGGTTGTTTTAGCTATATACTTGCAAGTTTTATATTTTATGTTAATGAGAATTTCCATATTCATGAGCAAAGCTGCGTCGTCATCTCGGGACAACAGAGGAATTCTCCATAGACGTGACTTGTGTACAAAATGTTGGTGTCATTTTCAGTATAGCTTCTTGATACACGTAACCATGGAGGAAGGAAATAATGTAACTGTGTTGTTTTAGTATAGGCCTGTATCATTTGGAACATTCCTTACAAAATAATTTTGTTTGAGTCAAAAATGAATCAGTGTGCTATCTGTTTTTTGAAAGTTGATTTGACGGTGTAAGTATAGGTTTTTATGCTAATTTAAATTTCCATTATTCATTAGCAAAGTTGTGACGACACATTAGGCACTCAAGGCATTCGTTTTTGCACAAATATACCTCTTGTTTTTTTCAGTGTTTGAACGTTTGTGTGACCCTTGGTTGTTTGTGTGACCCTTGGTTGGTACCGTGGCCAAGTTTGGGTCATTGACTCGCAATCATAGGTGAAAACTTGGGGTTCCGGTTCGAACCTCCCCCGGCTGCGGTACCTGTGCCCTTGAGCAAGGCACTCAACCACACTTGCTCCATCATTTGGAAGGGATGTAAAGCCGTTGGTCCAGTGTGTTAGGTAACGGTAACGCACATTAAAAATCCCAGAACATTCTTTCGTGAAGAGCAAGGAGATTCCCCGGTGTCTCTGGCTATTTCTAATTTCTAATTCTTCATGTGTTTCCTCACGCTTGCGAGTGACAGTGCGATGGGCACTTTAGACTAGAGGAATCCTTGGTATGAATACCAGAAAGAAATAATAATAAAAAATAATAATAATAATTGTAAGAACTCTGGATGCAGCAATAGGGCGACATTTCGGGAAGCCTCTCCCCGGGGACCACCGAAATTTCGGCAAGAATCACTCAAAATTACACCTTATTTTTTTACCTAAAGCTTCCAAAAATGGTCCCAGACCTAAGAGAATTGGTTCCAGACCTAATAAAAATGGTTCTCGATTTTTAAAAAATGGTTTTTGACCTAAAAAAAAAAAAGATTTTTAATCTCAAAAATATTAGGGCGACACCAAATTGTCGCCCTATATTGAGCATGTCGCCCTAATATAGTTTTTTTACACACAAATTGTCGCCCTATCCTAGCATCCAGAGTTTTTAATTACTGCATTACAAAAGGGGGCTGAAAACCGCTGCAGTTTGCTACAATTCTAACGTTTGTCTGTTACATCACAAAAACAGCGCCCTCTCGTGGTAAAGAAAGTTGAAGAGATAAAAGTGAGATAGACTGGTTCCCGTCCACATATTCCACACAGGAGAATATAAGGACAGGTAAAGGGCGCTTCATCTTGATCTGTAATTGGTCGTCTTTTAATTAATTGTGTTTTTTATATTTAAAAATTGGCCAAGCTCTTTGCTTTAGGCAATGTACTTTATTTACATAATTGGATATGTTCGACACGCACGGCCAAGTTACAAATGTCAATGCAAAATCTGCGCACTTACTAAAAACAAATAATAATAATAATAACCACGTGACGGGCAGAATTCTGCCCGTCATGGCTGTCCTTTACCGATCCCTATATTTTCGCAATAAGCGAACCAATCTATAGGGATCGGGAACCAATCTATAAAAGTGACTGCTCGCTTTTAAAGGAGCGTACCAGATCGCATTTTTGAAACAACACACCCCCCCATTTTCCCCATGGGTGTTCAGATGTTGATACCATATCATGTGTCATATTTTTCTCATTACCATCCTGGAATTCCGCGCTCTCAATCCATATGTTTTCAAGGATATTGTTTTAAAAAAACACCGATGTTTTGTAAACTAATTATTATCCGGTTCCACTAAGCAGTGCAGGGAACACGTCTTTTTTTGGAACAACAGCATTACGTAACTAATTATGTAATGTTGATAAACTGCCTTGTAGAAATTTCAACCAAATAGATGCAGTAATACTTTAGAAAACCTAAACAAATCCATGCATGTCTCTCTTTTGTGTTGAGTGAATGGTAAAAAAAAATACCATCTGCGGATGATTTTTGTTTTTAACGGCACTTCAGTAGACCTGTTCGGGTTTTTTGGCACACAATGGAATTAGCATTTTCATATATTTTTGGTACAGCGGACCTTTGACATACTACGGACCGGTTCCTAATCCTATCGCATATTGCAAAATGCCATCTCTAGCGGGAACCAATCTATAAATGTCAAAGGTCCGCTGTACCAATAGGTCTGTTGGTAATTTCTCACATAAAGGTACAGTTTTACACGAGGTAGAAATCATTGTTATCGACACTTTCAGTCAGGTTTTTCTTTTCAACTTGTGAAGTAAAACATTGGGTAGCTGCAAATGATGTGTTAGACAAAATGGTGTTATGGCCTAGCGGTAGTGCGTCAAAGTAACTCGAGTTCCTGTGCCAATACTAGAATGTGGGTTCGATTCCGGGCCGTGACGGGTTGTGGCACCTGTGCTCTTGGGCAAGGCATTTACTCCCACCCCTTCCGTCCTTCGGAAGGGATGTAAAGCCGTTGGTCCAGTGTGTTTTAGGTTTCGGTAACGCAACCAGAGCATTCTTTTCTGGTCGTTTCTAATTCAACTTAGAAGTTGATAGTTATTTGAATATCTATGTTAATTGATCCCATTCCTGTAATTGGCGGTCCTTCCGCTCCTGGATGTGGTAAATAAATAAATAAATAAAATAAATAAATAAAATGATAAAAATACCAGTTTTTATGGGACGAAAATCGAGGCCGTGTGGGTGTAATAGCGCCCTCAGTTGGCATGAAAATTCTTGCTTCTGAAAATTTATTAGCAGGAAACACTAGAGGGCGGTGTTTGTAAACATGTCTGCTTTTTGTCGCATGTTACGCACGACGCGTCGACCGGCCGAGCTGAGCTGATGAGTTTTAACCTTTTGATCTAAATCTTTCAAAATGATTATCTCCTGGAAATGTAAGTTAGTCAGAGTACTCATTGTTTATTGGATCGGTATTTTTTCCGTATAGGCCTACATTCATTGAACAAAGTTTTTAAGAAATTACCTCCTGGAATCAACATCAACGCAACAACTAACTAGGGCAGGCTACGTACGTGTGCGAAATTGAAATATGTAAATTAGGTGAACAGCGCCGTTCATTTACTGACGTCATGAACGTTTGCATACGCCGCGAGTGTTGAAGCTTGCAGCAAAATCTGAAATTTGAACAGCGCAGGCGCAACAAAAAGCACACAGTGATAGGGACAGGGCTGCGTTCCAAACACGCGAACGTTGGCAACTTTGGCCAACAATTTCGAGTGGAACGAATTTTGCGCCGCCAACGTTGGCCAACAAACTTTTAGATTGTTTCGCGATGTTCGCGAGTCATTTCAAAATGGTGCCCATGACATGAAAGATGACAGACGACGGTTTGTAGTTTGGAAAATAACAAACAAATTGCACCTTTCGTGGTTGTCTCCGTCATCGCTGGTGATACACAATCAATAGCAACGTGTCACATTTCCTAAAAATTTGCTAAGCAGCGGAGAGCCACATTACAATGTCGGTACGACTGATGTGACCGTGGAGGCCGCCATCTTGACAATGTATTTTGGCAAACAATCCATTCCACATTGAGCAAACATTGGCACCAACGTTAACAAACCGTTCGCGTGTTTGGAACGCAGCCCAGGTTTCCTTGTGCAGTCTGAACAGACATTATACACTTTGACAGTCATGACAGTAGACAGTTAGGAACTTTCGCTAGAATGAGCATAATCGCTCCATTGAGCGATTTCGCCCAATGGAACGGCACAGTTGTTCAAGCTGCCAGGTTCAATCGCTCGATCGGGCTGCAGCCCGTTTGGGCGTTGGTGGGAGCAACTCATTTGGACGATTGAGCACGGTGATAGTTATAAAATATTCATTCACAGCAAAATCCATCAGCATATGAGATTCAGGATTTTACAGCGTAATGTAGAAATATGTCTTCCAGAAAAACTTACATGTCTGGCATTGATAAAAACAAACTGATTTTAAAAGCCAGATTCAAGCTTAGTGAGGATTAAGACACATACATTTTAATGAGAAGGAAAGCCTAATTGATCTCCTAAATCCATCCTTAATACAACTTCCTCAAGATTTTTAAGACCTCAAATGTGATAAAATTTTGTGATCAATTTGCATAGTGTTGATATGCACACTTCCTCAACTGTAATCCTGTACTAGACCAAACCACTAACTTTGCATGTTGAAGCTTGCACTTGTCCAGAGATGCATCTTAGGCCAGTTATACTAAAATTTTTGTTACTTGTACATGTGTCTCACTATGCTCGGCATTTTTATAGTTCAGGTGATTTTTTGGGTGCAATTTAGGATTATGTGACAAAGGGACTCCCCCTACCGCCTGTATACCTCAACACACTCTTCCGTTTTGTTAACGCACCAACCACCCCTAAAAACTGAAAGGAATTCCTTGGAATTTTTGAGACACAAATACCCTCTGCCACATTGCATGCTGCATATTTTTATAAGCACAAACATTTGCTTAGCACAGAATTTATTTGCTTCATTTTTTTTATAAAGCAAATAAATTATGTGCTAAGCACATTTTTGTGAAGCCACAGTTTTATAAATTTAAAAAGAAATTCAAAGTTGAAGATTTTTTGGTCTTTGGCAGAGTTGGAAGGGGAATGTAAAGGGAGAATTTTCACCCAGGAAATGGGGTAAGGAATGAAAAAAATGGGAAAAAAACATGTCAAAAGTTGAAATATTGACAATTTTTTTACCAGGATTGTAACGAGTCTCCCTTTGCTCGAGTCCCAAGTCAAGTCAAGTTGCCCTCGAGTGTCAAGTCAAACTGCCTTTGAGTCCCAAGTCAAGTCAAGTCAGGCATGTTGGTCAAGTCGGTTCAAGTCAAGTTATTTCAAAATGAGTGTAAACCCTGAATCTTGCATTCGTGTAGGGTACTTTTTTTTGTTCTGGCCAACAATGCTCCTTGTTAAAAGAAAGCTTTATTTTTGAAAAACAATTCGGTCCTAAAAATGACAAAAAAGTGCATAAAAGTTCAATTTAATTTTTGGCAGACCTTAGTAAAAAAATGTACAAGTCCGAGTCAAGTCAAGTCATTTGAGGTTCGAACCTCAAGTCAAGTCAAGTCATTTGAGGTTCGAGTCTCAAGTCAAGTCAAGTCAAGTCAAGTCAGTGAAAATCGAGACTCGAGTCTGAGTCCGAGTCTTGAGTCCGAGTCAATGCAACCCTGCTTTTTACTCACTCGCCCCCCTCCCCCTCCCCCCTCCCCCCTCCCCCCTCCCCCCTCCCCCCTCCCCCCTCCCCCCTCCCCCCTCCCCCCTCCCCCCTCCCCCCTCCCCCCTCCCCCCTCCCCCCTCCCCCCCCCTCCCCCTCCCCCCTCCCCCTCCCCCTCCCCCTCCCCCCTCCCCCTCCCCCCAAAAAAGCCTAAGACCAGAAACTGTTTCTTTTTTTAAAACCTCGCTGCACGGTTGTTGATTTTTCAACCAACATTTTATTGGCATTTCCTTCACCCTGAATATTAGGCCAGCACCCAGTGATTGCTTTTTTCCTGGAGGGATAAAGGATGCATCAATGATTCTAGCTGTTGACAAGAGTTTAAGAAACTCTCCCAGGGGAAATTATATCCTGTTCCTTCTTAAAGTGTGTATCGGGCTCCCCTAAAGCCCTGGTTATTATGGCTTATCCTCGACAGTCCGTTCATTTGAGGGTATAAAGTGCATTACTTGAGTTGTTCATAGTGTATCGTGTTGTCGTACTGTGAAATTGGTACCTTGTAAACCGTAGGTTCAAATTGTCAAGCACGCTTCTAATTGTAAGTATACGTATTAATATACCGGTATTACTCAAATAACATTTATACAAAGTAAGTACAAATGCTCTTTTTTTCCCCGCAAATTTATATCTTAAAAACTTTTTTGGACAATGGTTACTGAGCATGTCTGGTGAATGAATAATCGATTTATGGTATTGCTTAACAAAAATAGACAATTTTTCCCTGGGTTCTGAAAAAGCTAACAACACAATGTTTTGCCTCAATGTTGTCCTCCAGCTCGACATTTAACATGGCCTTATCTCAAACACAGCTCTTTTTACCATCCGTGTCCTGCGTAGTCAGGGGTTTCCCTTAACTTATTTTTTTACTCGCCCGCCGGACTAGTAAACCAACATTTTAGGTAGTCCGCAAGCTGTTTCACTAGCCCGCATGTTTTTACCCATTTTTTTTCTAAATTTCTTCATTTTGTACCAACATCTATCGAGTGTGGAATTTTGCAAAGAAAAAAAACTTGTTTTATTTTCAGCGGTACAGAACGACTTATCAAAGCATCAGTAAGTGCACATTTGATGAGGGAAAAAATAATAGTGAAAAAAAAACCATGAAGATTTTACTATAGAAACAAACAGAAACAACATGTAGCAGGAATAACTTTACTAGGAAAAACTTTGTTCTCATGTGTTTTGTAAAGGTCTGGTAATTGCCAAGTATTAAATTCTTTCCAAATGTAAAAATAAACCTAGTATTTTTCCATTTCTTTTTCATCTATTACTTTTAAAAGCTTCTAATCGTTCCGAAAATTCCGTTTACGAACACCCCGTGCTGGCCGTGCGCACGTGCATGGTTAGCATCATGGTTTATGTGCATATGTACACATGTGTAAACAAACCGGATGAATGTCCGGACATATGCATGTACCCACTGCATGTACATGTATCGATACATGTGCCATTGCCACTGGTTTCAGTGCTTTTGTGCACGCGTCTATGGAAAGCCTGGTACCTGTTACCTGGTACGTGGAACGTACGTGGAACGCAACCATGTGTTCGTTCATGCACTAATTTTTCTACGCAAACCATGCGTGCGCGCAATTTGTTTACCAATTTTGTCGAATGTTCGTCAGTACAGTGATCTCGATACGCACGCGGTCGAAACGAAAGGCTATTCGTCCGGTGAAAAATACCAAGCCGGCTTCTGAGTAACCAATCGCGGCCGGTGCCGCAGACGTACAGTACGGGCGGGCATCAGGCACATGGTATTTGACATTCGCGCGCGCCTGCTGCATGGCCGCCCTGCATGCCCTGCATGGCGCGGCGCGGCGACCGGCCGGCCACTGACTGCGCTAGTGTGATTTCTACCTTGAAGGTGGAACTTCCCGCGCAGGAGTTTTTTTTTCTCCACGATTACCTGTCATCTTCTTGTCCCGACCCCCGGTCCCGACCCCCGGTCCCGACCTAAGTGAATTATTTTCTGTAGGATCGCCGTCTTTTAAATTTTTTCCGTATTCCTGGTCACGGTCGCATTTTTGCAGGTGGACTTCGAAGATCCTGCAATTGGGTCCGAAACCTCGGCGCCGGAGAAATAGTGCCACACGAGACTGTTTGATACGCACTTACGTACGGTGTCTCCGGCCGTACGTTCGCGTTGGCAGGAACACATTTTTATTGCTGAAATTGCGTGCGCGATCACGAGCGGCCTTGTGGAAATCGGTGGCAAATGCGCCGGACTAGAGGCCCCAAAACTATGGATATCAACAGGAGAAATTCCTAAATTAAATACACATGGGGACTGAAGTTTTTTGTGTAAAATCCACCGTACATGCCTTTCTGAAATATGGACCTTTTTAACTCGCCCGCCGGACTACAAAGAGAAGGGTTTTGACTCGCCCGCCGCTGTTTTAACTCGCATTTGGCGAGCGGGCGACCGCTAAGGTCGAACCCTGGTAGTGCCTGGATTTTGCGATTTCTTAGCTCCTGAAGGGTATTCAGAATTGTCTGGTAATGGTTGGCAATGTCACTTTTCTTAATAAAGTCACAATATGTGTTTGTAGTTATTTCAGAAACCAGTGAAGAATTGTGTCCATCTTTGTTATGCAAAATCAATGATTCATTCACCAGACACACTCCTACCATATCAACATGACGGCATTGTCAAAAAAAAAATTATCTAGCCAAGTTTTGGAGATAAATATTTACGAAACAAAAAGAGCATTTTTTCCCGACTCTCCCTGTGCATATTTGTGACCTAGCCACGGCATATTGAGAAAAATCCCCCACATTTGACTTTTTGAGGTTTAAGCATGAGAAGAAAGACTACGTACATGTAGTTCTTCAGCTTTCCAATGACACCAAATTTATTTCTGTAACTTACTGCATTTTGGAAATATGACACAACAAAGATGACTCCGCGCGCTGTCGTTACTAGAAAGACTTTTCGAGAAAAACGGCTTTGACAAAAACTTGTGTTACACAGCTGATGCAGACGAAAATAAGAAAATCTCCTTTTTAACAGGTTTATTTAACATTTTGACAAAACCAATTACTCTAGGATGAATCTAGAATACTTATGCAATGCAAATATGCAAAAAAATTTTTTATTGTCGACAAATTTTTCACGTACATATTTAACTTCAGGCACCGATTACGTGGTTTTAATAGTTGGGGGGACATTCCTGATTATGCCGTAGCAGGTCACAATGTATATGAATGTGTTCACGCGCGCTGTGCGTCAGAATGAGTTTATGGAACTTACAAATGTGTTCCACATAGGTGGGTGGTGCCATTGGCAGCCAATGGCCAGAGACACCAGATAATCCCCAGTTTAATACTCATAATGAAAGAGTGCTCTGGGATCTTTTACACATTTATTTTTACTACAAAGATAGCCGTCTGTGAGAGGGGTTAATTATTATTAGATTAAATTATTCTTACTAAATTATAATTTTTAAAGTTCGTTGCTTAGTTCATTTCTGTAATGAGATTTTTAAATTGTATTTTTCTGCATTTTGGTATATTTTAGGTTTTTTAACAGCCTTTTATTATTAAAAAAAGGCACATGCCTCCCGCTTTCCTCCAAAATTAATTTGAGAGCCCTTGTTCTTTCCGCGGTAATTAATTAAATAATTGAAAGAACACGAGTCAATTTTTGTCGAACCACGGATGTCAGCAAACCCATTGTGCACTTTATACTGTTTCGCATTTCATCAATTTGCCATTAAGGCTAAGTGTGGTCTTTTGGGACAAAGCATCGGTCGTGATTAGAATGAAGTTCATTTTTTATTCAGCGTCCAATTTGCGGAGAGAGCCCGTTAGTGAAAACAGATTAGCAGGTTTTTTTTTGTATGATGAGTGTAAAGAAATTAATGTGCAAATAGGCGCACTCCAAGGAGATTTGAAAGTGCATATACCTTGGCTTTGTATACATGTACCGGTACATGTATGCAGTCGGTTTATGCGTATACGTCCAAGCAGTTTTTCTGAGAACATCCTGCCAATTTTGGCTCATTCGTGTTATTGTGTTTTTGCATTCCATACGTGTAAAGCTGTGTCCACTGATATTCTACATACTACGATGGTAAACTGTGTTCGTGTTAGAGAAATTTTGCAAGTGTACGAATACGGTTACGAATACGGATATATCAGTAACCATTCACGTTGATGCGCACACTGAATTGGGTCTTGCGCTGTACGTGTACATTTATCTGCTAAATCTGCTCTGTGACATCAGCTGATTTTCCATGCTTTCACGACTTTTTCATTTCGATCTGTATTCACAAAGTACACATTTATAAAAATGCACACAATTTATTAATCTGTTGCAGATAAAGTGAGAAATATGCAAAACTGCTATCCATTTTTGTGCTACGCGTACAGAGGCCGTCAACTGTAATCAACTCGTATGAAAACATGTGTACGACGGTTACGCTTTTTCTCAAAGTGAACGTGTATCAAATTTGCGAATACAGTCTAATAAATCTAGTCAGTCGAGTCGGTGACTCCTAATCCTGTTTGCCTCTTGCAGTGGTGTACATGTTACATGTACTTCTGTCATATTTTAATTTTTTGACATTTTCCTTCACAGATTTTCAACCCCAACCTCATGAGAGACTAGAGGACTTTTCGAGGCGAAAGAAGTGACTGCGTTCACCGTCTGAAATGTGCATGGGTTCAAAACTGAACTCCCTGCGCAGTAACAAATCCAACATGGATGAAAATCAACAACAGACGCATACGCAACAGCAGCAACAGCAACACCAGGATAAACACGTTGTTGAACCCATCAAACAGACATCTGAGAAAAAGCCAGTTGATGTTAAGAGCAATTCCACGGTAAGAAACATTACGTTGTTTGGTCGTTCCATGAAGTTGGGACACAATAGTGTGACATTTCTTCATTTCAACAACATAGCCAATAAGTGAGCAACAATATGACATCTATTGACCCCCTTCGAACACGTGCAAATACGCCATTTTGGTAGTCAAATAATGCTGAGTCGTTGTGGAAGCGATGTGCGTGCACGATGTGTGTGTCTCTGGTGGGCGTAACGCGGTTTAATTCACCAATGGAAGCCTTAGCATTGCGCGTTACGCACGCTATGGACACACACAACGCGCACGCACGTTGCTTTCACAACGACGCGGCATTATTTGACTCCCAAAATGACGTCATTGGCACAAGCTTTTTCTGTTGGAGTTTAGCGATTTTGAATTATTTGAAAAATGACTGTTACTGATGTAACGGGGACGCCACACCAATTTATCTAATTTTCACTCCGACCCTGAAAGTGATCTTCTTGAATCCGACATTAGCACGCAGTCCGTGATCTACATGTAAACAATCTTTGTAAACATAAATTTGTCTCACGTCAGACCTGCATTTGCTCCTATATTTTGTTACAAATAATGGAAGTTTTTAAATTATCTCATTCAATTGCTAATGAAATTCATACATGTAAGTTCCAAAAACATAGGGTTGAAAAGGCAGGGCTTGAATTTAACAGAGGCCACGGAGGCCATTGCCTCTGTTGCCCCTGCTCTTGGCCTTGGTGCCCTTTTGCAATCCTCCCATATACTTTTTCATTTTCCAATGGAAGTGCCCTTTTTAAACTCCAAAAGACGACTCCAAAAACAGAAATGGCAGTGCCCTGTCGGTGACGAATTTCAAGCCCTGGAAAAGGTATCCAACGTAACAAGGGACACCGTATTTTTAGCAATTATAGCAAATTTTAGGAGTTCTATCCTCAAGCCTGTCAGTTCTCCATTTCAGGACCATCAATGCATCTCACCAACATCTACCAGACGTAACAATTAAAATCATATCGCCCCATTTTGTGAATTGTAAAAAAGATTTTAATCTCGGTTAGTAACGTTAACAAAAAAAAGACATGGGGAAAAAATGCATGTCTTGAAACAATAAGTTTCCTTAAATGAGACAACTGGAGCAAACCATCATAATTCTTTTATCGCCTGTTAAATTTACTGGCGTGCATTTCTGTATATGGCAAATCACAGCTACTTTCACCAGTTTCAAGAATTATTGAAAAATCATGGTTAAGCCGTGGTTGCACAGACTAGAACGATTTTGTCAGCCAACAAAATTGGCGTGATCGGTCTGTGTAAACACTCTTTTGGCCGATTCACCGACAAAATTGGGGGCCGATTAGAGTCGAACATGTCAGACTCCAGTCGGCCGATAAAATCAATGTTTTTCTCGTAATCGGCAGACAAAATCAGTCGACCAAATAAAAACAGCCGACTTACAAAAATCGGTCAGTGTAACCACGGCTTTAGTAACGTTACAGTTAGTCACGTTACATCTGTCCCATTCGTACAGAATTTATGACGTTTCCAACACGAAAATAAATTAGTACTTACATTTTTCTCAGCAATAGAACACCAAACATGTTTTTTGCAGAAGCTTGTTCCATATGCTAACATTTCGTTGGTGACACGACGAACTGACACACAGTGGCACTTCAGTGGCTCGTCTTGGTTACAAAATGACGTCAGCACGTAAATTGTGTTTTCACAAAGTAACACCTAACATTTTTGTTTTTATGAACTGACATCTTACACTAATATCATTCGTGCCAAGCATTTTCAAAGCTTTTTTCGAATAAATTTAACATTTTACTTGGGTGCCAGTTTGCGGAAACCAAAATGTAAGCATTTTGAGTCCAGTGTACGGAGTGCGCGCGCACACTCTAATGTCGGTCCGTGAAAACTTGTGTCCCCCACTGTGCGGTTTTCACGAACTGTAGTGCACTTTGTGATGTCAGCGACAATTTAAAGTATTTTCAACACAAAGGTCCTGGAGAAGGTGGTCAACCAGGATCACTCCTCTCTGGAAACCGTCAAGGAAGCCTTGCGAGAGCTCCAGTCCATGAAGGACTATGCCAACCTGGAAGCTAAAGCCAGGATCAAACGCATTGGGGATTCCTTCTGGAAGAGCGAGGATCAGCGAGAAGAGATTGCGAATGTCTTCGCTAAGGAACAAGGAGCGGGTATGTACATGTACAAGACAAGTTTATTTATGAGATGCTTTGTGGGTCTTGTGGCAAGTTCTGTTGTATTTTGCAATTCTTCAATAATTCAAACTTAATTAGATTCTATATTTGTAAGAACGACTGTTTCGACTTAAAGCCAAATTTGTTAATATTCTACTCACGATAAGTTGGGGATATTGTGGGGTGTACGCAGATATTTTATTGAGGGTATGCATTCCGCTTGAATGATTTTGTATATGATTAGACAATTGTATCTGCATGACAGATGCACCTTGTCACAGGAATAGGTGAAAACAGTCATTTGAAAAAAGAAACTTCCAAAATTGACAACATATCAATATCCCTAACATATTGTGAGTAGTGTATTTGATTTCAAATATTAAGATTTTGAGATCTTTGGTTTTTTCCAGAGTTGCTTAAAAAGGTCGATGTACGCGCACTTGCAACTAAAAAAATCCCAGTTGCCACGAGTTGTGCATGTTCTACTTTCTGGCAACTAGTTGTACCGGTACCCAGTCGCAGTCAGTTGCGTCGATGTATGCGTACTTGCAACTAGTTGCGGTCAGTTGCGTCGATGTACGCGTACTTGCAACTAGTTGCTGTCAGTTGCTCGCATGCATCTGATCACGTGCGTGCACATCGACAGCAACTGCAAGTAACAGTTGCTTCCAGTTGCAAGGGCAATGCACTCTGCGCTTTACTGGGTTGCCGTGTCGATGTGCGCGCTCTGGAAATGTAGACATGGCTGGATGCTCCCAGTTGCCGCTAGTTGCGCAACTAATCAGTTTCTGTCGATGTGTGCGCTACGCACACATTGACAGCAACTGATCAGTTGAGTTGCTTCCAGTTGCAATGTCGACGTACGCTAGGCTTAAGACCCAGGGATATGTGGTGGGCTTGTGAAGGCTTGTGGGGACTTGTGATGGACTCGACTACAACCCTGGTTTTTCCTAACACTAAAGTACACATCTGTGCAGCCACATGTTTTCTATACAGAACTTAGTACGTTTTGTTCTTGCAAATTTTCTAGCTGGAATGCTCCATAAATGTTATCTTGCTAAAATTTGTGAATAGACTCTATTGAACGGTTCAATCGTATCCCCTGATTCAGTTCTATAAGGGGTGTTCGAGATGCTCACACCGGGTAACACCAACCTACACCGGAGCGTCCTTTTAGCCATCACGTGTTACACGAGTCTGCCCCGGTGGCAGCCACCACTGCCCGAGCTCGCGAGCGGGTCTGTGGTGTAAACTCGGTGTAATGATGTCACCTAGTAACCGTGAGCAGTAAAACATGGTGGACAGTTTGGAATCACGACGTGAGTACGAAGAAAAACACAAGATTGATGACACAAAATAACAGGGAATAGGGCTGTAAATACATTTTACTAAATCAGTAGATGTCTGTGGGCATTGACAAAGTATATTGCGGCACTTTAGGGCAACTATTTTTGCGTGGCGCCGGCTTCATTTTTCATTGCGAGTCGAACAATAACAGCATTAATAAAGCCCCACCCGGCAACCACCTTGACCTGTGCTCCCAGAATTCAAAGCGAAACCCCGTGCCGTTCATTTTGCATCTTCTGGGGGCTTCCCCCGGTGTAAACCCCATGTTACCCGGTGTAAGCATCTCGAACGCCCCTATAGAATGCAAACTGCTGATTGCAAAAGGTGCTAAACTATTTTAGCGTTCCAAGCCTCGTCTTCAGATCGAGACTTAGAATGCATACGTAACAGGCACCTTTCCAATCAACAGGTTGCACTCTATAGAACTGATTCAGGTGACACAATTGGACCGTTCAAACAGTTGTGTGCCTGAATTGCCTGAAATTTCTGTTTTGCATTTTTACATGTATAGGCCCGTTTACACTCGATTCGCCTTTGCCGAATCGAACTCCGCAATTTCCAAAAAGGCGAGTTGAAGCCGGGTAGGCGCTAAGTGTAAACGCAAAAGGTGAATTAAAAAAGGCGGATCAGACCCGGGTCTGATTCGCCTTTTTGCAAGTCACCTTTGGGGTAGGGTTGAACCGGCAATTGCGGGGTTGAACCCCGCAATCGTCAAGGTCGCTTGTAGTGTAAATGCTACCCGAATACCGTACAGATTCGGCAATTTGAGTGCCTGCCGTGTGGTAGATTTAATTGACCAATCTGGCACCAGTTCCGCAACACCTAACAACTCACGCATGCGCTGCAGTTACAATTAGTGGTGACTTTTGCAGTTTCTGAAAATGAGTTGAAGCCGGATCGAGGTGTAGTGTAAACGCAGCAAATGTTCAGTTTTGTGGTCGCAATAAAAATGCTGGGTCTGTATCCACCTTTGCCGGTTCGAGTGTAAACACGGTGTATGTCATCTCTGCTCAGTTTTAGTTGTTTATTTTATGTTTTCCCTGCAGCCATGTTTTCTCCCAAAGCCTGGTGCATGCTCTTTTCGAAGTCATGTTCTTTGTGTCTTCATTTCAGCTGTTTTCTTCTTGTAAGTTTTTGTTTTTGTGCTAAAAGTATGAATATCTCTTGCATTTTATTCTAATTATTATTATCTTTTATTCGCACACATTCATTTCACAGCACCAAAAAAAAAAGATTTAGGGAAAAAAAAAAAAAAAACCTTAAAATGTGTAGAAAAAGCACAGAAAATTACAAGATGTATCAATTAACACAGATGTCCCTGATTACTTCTGCGACATCAGTGTCATTAAAAATTTCACATTGAACAATACATGTGTACCATCTCGAATATCAATCATGTCCCTAAGTATACAGGGTGTCCCAGAAAAAAACAAACCGAGATTTATCGATGTTTAATCATACTTTAATCTCAATCTTGAATAATAAATGACACATATTTGGAAAGCTTAGTTCCTCATTAAAAAGTATGATTAAACATCGATAAATCTCGGTTTCATTTTTTCTGGGACACCCTGTACAGAGGCATTTGATTTCACACTTAACGGTACACAATCATACCATATGCTACGAGTACTTTCAGAAGGCTAAAAGTGATTTTCTGATGTTTACATTGGCACTCTATGAATCACTTTTAGCCCCTTACCAATTGAACCCCATTCGCCATTTTGAATTTTCCTGCACGACCAAGATGGCGGCCATTCTCCAAACTGAAATTTCACCTTACAGTCAAAATTAAACATTGAAAAACTTACCATGGAAGTCCCTGGAATCTCCAGAATGTAGTGCTGCGGTCCAAGTTTTTCAATGTTTAATTTTGACTGTAAGGGGAAATTTCAGTTTGGAGAACGGCTGCCATCTTGGTCGTGCAGGGAAATTCAAAATGGCGAATGGGGCTAAAAGTGATTCATCACGACCCAATGTACATGTAAACGTCCGAAATTCACTTTTAGCCTTCTAAAAGTATGCCACGAGAATCCTTCAGCTCAATACAATTGTTACAAAAAAACTGAACAAGGATTACATAATGCCTCACTGGCAACCGACCTCAACAAGGAGGTTCCATGTTTAAAAATTGTTTTACTAGAGTTACTTAACCTACTCTGGAGGCTGATATCCACTGGACAACTGTTCGAGATAAAGGTCACAATGAGTCATTGGATGAAGGCTCCATATTTTTCTTAAGGCCTTCCTCCATGCAACAAACAGAGCAGTTACATAAGGACTAGACAAAAGCCACAAAGGGGACCCATACAAACTTCAACAATATTGATTAAAAAGCTTACACTGTAAATAAGATGGCAAGTGCCTAAAATCTGCCCTTAACAAATTGAAAAAAACTTTTCCAGAAATTAGCAATGAGTACATGTGTAGGCCTACTAAAGTGAAAAATCACCCTTTGTGTGTTACCAAGGTTACTGGGTCTACACTAAAACCAGTGAACTGTTTCTCTTCTTTTTACCAATGGACGTTTCAGATTACCAGTGAATGTTTAGACCCAGTTACCCTGGCAACTGATGTCACACTTTAGTGGTCTATAGAAAGTACTCATAACGTAACATTTTGTCTTTAGTTATCAATAATTGACGATGGCTCTATCTGCAGTAAAAATCACTGAACCGTTCCCTGTGTTTTTGTAATGAATATTTTAGCTGAGAGCTCTATATTGAGAGATAACAAAAACCCTCTGTATTATGCAGTGAAATGTTCACATTTGAGTCTTTCCACGGTAAAGGGGGCATTTTCCAGAAAATACATTTGTCTGGTCTCAAAATAAAAGAAATAAGTTTCAGTTGTTCTGGAGAGATAACTTAAACAAACAGCGTGACAAAAAGGGTTACAAATAGTGTGACAATTAACATGCCTTTCTAAAAACCCTCTGTACAAATTTCAAATATACATGTACGCTCGGGACGGCCTAAAATGTAACACAAGTGTTTGTCCAAGTTACGAGTGTATATTGGAAATTTGTACACAGTGTTTTTAGAAAGGCATGTTATCACACTATTTGTAACCCTATTTGTCACACTGTTTGTTTAAGTTATCTCTCCAGAACTGGAATGTCTTGTGTGTTGGGCATTATTACCAAGCTGATGTATGCACCAACAAATTATATTCTGGAATGGTTGTTTTAGAAAAAACATGTACAGGTTTATGTGCATGTATGTCCCTTGCATAATGCGTTTTGCATCAAGCGGAGAATGTCCCATGCATAACACAATTTTTGCTTAATTATCTCTTAGATATATCTATTGACTGAAAAAATAATAATTATTATTATTATTATTATTTCTTTCTGGTATTCATACCAAGGATTCCTCAATAGTGCTCATTGCACTGTCACTCGCAAGCGTGAGGAAACCCATTAAGAATTAGAATTAGAAATGCATGGCCAGAGACACCGGGGATGATCCCCCTTGCTCTTCACGAAAGAATGCTCTGGGATCTTTAGAGTGCGTTTCCATTACCTAACACACTAGACCAACGGCTTTACATCCCTTCCGAAGGATGGAGCAAGTGTGGTTGAGTGCCTTGCCCAAGGGCACAGGTACCGTAGCCGTGGGGAGGTTCGAACCTGCAACCCCAAGTTTTCACCTATGACTGCGAGTCAACGACCTAAACCGCTCGGCCACGGTACCCCACATGCTGAAAAGTACGTTATAACATTGCCACTTCTCAAAAGGTACACTGGTCTAAAATTTGTATAATTATTTAAAGTCACTCGAATTTTTGACATTTTGGTTGACGGATATTTCGTGTTACGTGTAGTATTTTGAAACACAGTGTGTCCATTGTGCCAGATTTTTTTGCAATTTTTGGGGTAAAACCTTTAATGAGCAAAGAATTCAACGCTCCTAAGGAAAAAAAAATGGGCGCCAGCATTTTTATGTTAAACTTGTTTGTACACATGGCAATGGGGGCCGAGTCGGTCTGGGGCCGAGTTTGTACACAAGGCAATAGGGGCCGAGTTTAGTACACAAGGCATTGGGGGCCGTGACGCGTGGTGCGTGGCGAAATGGAAAAATAATGAAGTGATCGCGATCGACGTTTGCATGCCGCAAGATAGAACACTAGGGCTGCTTTCGAGCGCGGCACCAGGTGCTCCATGGTGCTCCATGGTGCTCGTCCCAAAGCGTGTGTAAGCATGTGTGTGACGTAACGTTTCCACCACCTGGGAGCACCAGGGACGAGCGCTCGAAAGCAGCCTTGATTGTACCGCCCGTAAACATCACTGATGCCCACTTTGGGCGACTAATGTGCGAATTTTGTGGTCGCCAATGGCGATAAGAATTTAACCACTGGTCGCATTTGAGCATTTTAAGGCGCCAATGCGACCATTTTAGTCGCACCGTACAGCGTTGAAAGAATTACTCCCAACTTTTCCCTCCACCAGAACTTGTCGTCACCATGCTGACTGCCCTGTCCAAAGATGGTCTCTTCAAGAACGACAGTGTCTGGTTCACCGCCTACTACGTGTACAACACGGTGTGGAATCTTAGTGATGCCAGTCTACTATGCGCGCAGAGCCTTGGCGAAGCGGGAATGGTCAAGTTATGCACGGCCAACATTGCCCACAAACCATACAGAGAAAGCATGAAACAAAAAGTAAGTACTGACAATTTTATTTCTTGAAGGTATGACAGGATTGATACTTGAAAGATGAATTTAGAAACACGAGAAAATTGCAGTGCCCTGACTGGGATTCGAACCCAGGTCCTTGGCTTACATGGCCAATTGCTCTACCAACTGAGCTATCTGGGCATCCCGTCGGAGCACCAGTCGGGGCACTGCAATTTTCTCGTGTTTCTAAATTTATCTTTCAATTATCAATCCTGTCATACCTTCAATACATGTATATGATAATGACCTCTATAGTGAATAGGTTGGCACAGAGCTACGGCGAAATGCAGCACGAGTGACGCAAAAACACCATAAACCTCATTTTTATCAGCGCAGAGGACCCTAACCGGTTTAAAATGGATTGTATAAGACTATCCAAACCTACTTATAATTCCTTCATAAATGTGTTATTGTGGAAAAACTCACCAAAATTAGCTTGTCGTTTTGCTATGTTGTGCATTCACTGCGTTCTAGAAGTGTGTCGAGATGTTTTTGTATGATCGCGCGCGTTACGCGTAATGCAGGCGTGTTGTTTGTGCCCGCACACGACCGGATACTCAAGTGCACATTTTGCTTTCCAGTGTGCAGTTTCTGTGTGCGTGTGCGTGTTTCAATACGCGCTGACCAGGGCGCTGACGCTGACGCACGGCGCGGCCACGCGACTCTACTGCACACGTGTCTCACACGTGTCTCACACGTGTGGCATGTTGGTAGGCAATTTCTAAATGGGCGGATCGGTCTTTTCCACAGTACATGACAAGTCCCAATGGTGTAACCTACAGAATGAAACCATAAGGATGTCATTCGTTTAGCTCTCCCATGGGCGTGAGATCCGTCAGGACTCTAACAATTATTGAATAATCTTATCGTTTCCTGCCCGCGGAGTCAAAATGCATGTAATCGGACATTTAAACTGCCCAGGTTGTGGGAAGTGCCAATATCCTGGTTGGTATGGGGTTTCAGGCGTGGGTACATGTACTTTCAAGTCATGCTGTCTTTAGAGTACTGAAGTTGAGTACATTCCGAGTACAGAAAAAGTTTCTTAAGCAGGATAACTTGTTAAGGCCAAATGCACACTGTTTACGGTATATCTTAGGCCGAAAAAAAAGAACTACGTATGTTTGTTTAGCGTTAGCATGCGTCACTTTCAACCCTGTGCGTCAAAGCTTTTTTTTTCTGCAAAAACAGAAAGAAAAAAAAGAAAAAAAAAACGGGGGAAAAAAAGCCGCATCACCGCATCATTTTGGGAGACTTCAACTTACGCTATACATAGTTCTTTTATTTTGGCCTTTTGTTGCTTATAAATCTTACATTTTTGTATGGTGCTTAATCACTATTGAAATGAAACAACAAAATTTGTAGAGAGAAAAAATCATAAGGGCCTTATTATCGGGATTTGAACCCGAGACCTCTTGACTTACCAGGCAGATGCTCTACCAGCTTAGCTATAGCTGTTGTTTACTCCAGCGTTCAAATTAGCACTGGTTCGTTGGCCAAATGACAGTTGAAATCGTCTCGGGCCAGATAGAAAGCCTCCCCAAATGGATCAGCCGTCCAGTTGAATTAAAACAGACCCATGCCGTACATGTGAAGTTTCCGCGTTTTAAATTTTTGTTGAGCGTGGCAGATTTTATTTTCCGGTTATTTTCTACGCACGCTTGGCGATCTTGTTTTTACCAAGCAAGAAAACAGCGCCCTCCATCGACAGTTAATAGACTTGTCCAAGTCTATGACACTTCCGTCTGTGCCTTGACACTTCTGTGCGTGCGTGCTTGCATGGAAACTAGGCGCGCGTGCAGACCGCGACTGCAACACGTCGCGATTTAGACTTGTGCAAGTCTAGTTAATAAGATGGTGCCATGAAACGTTCCTATAGTGTGTGATGTGCGCACGTTTTTTTGCATGAACTGGCCGCCCGCTGCGCCTACTTGACCGGCTGCTCTCGCTCGCAGACGGCCCCGGGCACACCCGCCCGGCCCGCAGTCCCTGCTCTGTCTATCCACTGCACTTTAACTTAAAAGTGCTCTTCAACTTTTTTATTTCATGTTTTTTTTCCATTTTCCAGAACGTAGCTTTCCTGATCAAAGCCTCTTTGAGCATCCTTCATAACCTCTCCAAATCGCCCAGCAATCGCCACCTGTATCGCTTAGAAGGCGTAGAGGCCAAACTCCAGCCCTACACCCAGTCAGCTGGAGAGGACAGTGATGACCACTCGTACCTCAAAGCCATTGCCATGATGACCCTGGCGTATATACTGGAAGATGACGAGGAGAAATGTCACTCGGAAAAAACAGGCAAGTTTGAATGTCTAGAACGTAATTTTAAAGGCATTTCTGTGTTTGAGCGATTCTGGGAACAAAACCATTAATCAAAATGACATCAAAAATCTGAAGATATTTCAGTTCCGTCAAATGTACATGTACCAAGTTTTTTTAAAAACGACGAGGAGTTTCAAAATGATTGTTCGTGACTTATTTTAAAATCGTCTCTTCGTTCGCAGTCGGTTGCGTATGTACGTATTAAGCCAGTATGGCTGACGTCATACTGGTGGTGTGCGCGACCAGTCTAACATACATGTACATGTACCTACCAGGGGTGAGATTTTTCCGGATTTCTGGAATTTTACCGACGCGTCCAGATTTGAGAGTTTTCTGTTTTTCATTGTGAAATCCCCGATTTTTAGCAGATTTCCGCTTTTTCGTTGTGTGCTTCGCGATCCACATTTTATTTTCCGCTTTTTTGCCCTTCCAGCGGGCCATATTTTTGTAACGAGCGCCCTCAATTGATTCAGTAATTTTGCGAAGCAAACTTGTGTTGTGCAAGTTTAATCGCCACGTTGGTTTTTTTTCTCTTTTTTTCTCATCCCATGTTTGGTAATAACCCTAAACTCTACATGAACAATACTAATGCAACATCTTGTATGGCGCTAATCACCATTGAAATGAAACAACCAAACTTGGAATGAGAGAAAAATCATAAGGGCCGTATGGGGATTTGGACCCGAGACCTCTGACTCACCGGGCACACGCTCTACCAGCTGTGCTTTAAGGGACTCCCAAGGGATTATACCAACTGTGCCTTACAGCTCAGCTACCGGTACATGTAGTAGAGCGTCTGCCCGGTGAGTCAAAGGTCTCGGGTTCGAATCCCGATAAAGCCCTTACGATTTTGTTTTTCTCATCCTAAGTTTGGATGAACAATACTCTGTAAAATTACAATGCAAGTGTGAACTGACTTCCACAAAGGGTACAATTAAATCGAACACAAATAACGGAAAGCAACAGTTGATGTGCCCAAGCTGCTAAAACCAATATACCTGACGTCCACGGGGTTAGGATCGTACCACTCAGCGAAAGCTGCTTCGCCTTCCCGCCCCATGGCCAACCTTCCAGTAGCAACGTCAAATGACAGCCAGAAGCTGCGAAAGCCGTCCGGGCTGAGCACGTTGGGAGTTTCGACGGTCACCTTGCTGTACCCGCACCCTGGAGTACACCGGCGGAGGTATGAACGCTGATTGCCCTGCCCGCCGATGAGGAGCACATACATGTCACCCTCAAGAGAAGGTTGCTGGCTCAGGTGTACAAAAGCGTGATCTGGGCCCTTTGCACTGAAGGCGATTTTCTTGACATCGACGGGCGAGGGATGGAACTGGAATACACTTCCTGTCACAACCCTCTCGCATTCTGAAAATCAACGGTCAAGAAAAAAATACTCCAGCCCAAAAATAAGGATCATTTGCAGTGAGTGATTTCTTATGTTATCGCATCACAAAATGCGAACCAGTTTCAACGATTTGTGATATAAATTTTAAAAATGGATCGTGCATTCCCTATGTTTGCAACATTGTTGAGTTACGTATTGTCTTCTGTTCTTCCATCATGTTCAGTGTATTTAGCTCAAAAAGTTGGTTACAGAATAAAAGCTAGGGATGCGGTGTACATGTACTTGCCAAAGATAGTGTAGCGTGTGCTGTAGGTGCAAGTAGACCACTCTACACAGACTTCTACGAAGACCCAGAGGGGACATTTAAGTATTTTCCTTTTCTTTTTTTTTAATACGTACGTACGTGATAATAGTACGTACGTACGTGATAATTTAATACGTACGTACGTGATAAATTTATTACATACGTACGTGATGATTTAATACGTACGTACGTGATAATAATACGTACGTACGTACGTACGTACTATTATCACGTACGTACGTACTATTATCACGTACGTACGTACTATTATCACGTACGTACGTACTATTATCACGTACGTACGTACTATTATCACGTACGTACGTATTCAAAAAACAAAAAAGCACAATACTTAAATGTCCCCTCTGGGTCTTCGTAGACTCCAAATATAGTGATACAAATAGCAATTTGCGAGACGCAAACAAAGTTTAAGAAATCGCTCACTGATTTGAAAGGGGGCGAAACAATCGTGAAGTACGAAACAGTGGCCTCGTACGTCTTACAAATTTTTTTAAATTCTTTTTTTTAAATCTGGAAATCACATGTTCATTATATATTTGAAAAGTGTTCGAGTGCTTGTTGATTTCATAACAGACATTTTCTATGGATACCTCGGGCCAAGTGTGTCTTACATTTGGTTTTGTAACAAAAACACATCGGCAAATTTCATTTCTTACCTGCTTTAATATCGAAGTACGAGCAGCCTTCTGTGGTCGTCATGTCCTGTAGATATTTGACCGAATTGCCACTGTTCAAAGTGCACAATTTATTGCCGCTGCAGTAGTTGAACGAAAGGCATATCTCGGCACATTTCATGCACGTGATGCCGCAGTGCAGGAAAGAGTTGGCGCTAAACTGACGGTACACATGACTGGTCAGTGTGACATCGGTACGGGCGAGAGAGATTTGGGCCGTCTGGGTCTTGCATGTATGGCATTTTTCTGCAGATGCTTCAGTGCCAACAAGATACAATGCTGCAGCGAAAAACGCAAGCATTTTATAGACGGAAAACTCCATTGTGTGTCGATCCTTGCTTCGATTTGTATTGAAGTGGCACACTATCCCAAAATATTCAAGGTAAAGTGCAGTGCCGTTCTCTTTCGCTCAATTCGCAGTGCGCATGCACAGCCTTCACTTCAGTGAATAATTATTTCATTATTTTAATTCCACAACTACCAATTTAGGATACAGCTAAGTTACCTTCGAGGCCAAAAATGTGCGTAATTAGTCTATTAATATGGACATCCCTCTTTGTTTTAAGGTATTTGTTAAGCTCCAGTGGCCATCGAGCTCATCACAAAATGGTTACCATGGAAATTTTATTTGGTTGTAATTACAGAAGAAACAAAACGACCTCAAAAATAACCACCCAACTACATGTACATTATACATTTAGTGTATTAATTGGTAGATGTTCACGGTTGATTTAATCCTCATTTGGAAATTGCGAATCTTCATTTTGTAAGAAAACGATCATCGCCGGATATATGCAAAGGATATATGTAATGACTTAAATTATTCATTAACACGCAGCGGGGTACGGCAATTATCAACTTACTATACCTCTGCTTTAATTGGCAATCTTCTGAAGTAACTTGGTAGTCTTAATTAGGGGACGCCGCATTAGCCTGTTAGCCAGCTAAGCCTGTAGATCGGTCTTAGACTGCATATTCCAATCCGTCCCCGGTTTCTTGAGGGTAACTTTGTTTGGGTAGCATATTTTAACTCGTGCCCTGCAACGCGCCTTTTTAATCTTCATCTTACTCATGTGGCCAATGACTGCGCCCTGTCAAGATGCGCGTCTTAGGGTGGGTTGCACTTGTTTCTTCCGTCTTGGCCGTGTAATTGTTTAGGTTTTTATCGGTGTTCCTTACTCTGAACAGAAAGGAACGTCAAACTTAATTTTTTGTTGCTATGTGGTGCACGCAGCATGTATGAAGTA
This sequence comes from Henricia sp. BOLD:AAB3569, assembly GCA_037783545.1. Taxonomy (NCBI): domain Eukaryota; kingdom Metazoa; phylum Echinodermata; class Asteroidea; order Spinulosida; family Echinasteridae; genus Henricia; species Henricia sp. BOLD:AAB3569. The sequence continues at coordinate 274,183 of JBBELK010000577.1, read as the reverse complement.
CAGAATCAATACCCTGTTCACCGCAGGAGAGAATGGCATAAAGCAGCCGTACTGAGGCATTGGCATGCACCACGTAGCAACAACAGCATAGTATATGACTTTTTAAACTGCACCGCCATTTAAAAGTGATGAATTTGGGGCGCCATGCAGCCATTATGCAAATATTACATGCAAACAACTAATTAAAGCAAACGAAAGCACCACAATTTGTGAGTGATTTGAAAATCACAGCCAGAAACGTAAATATCTACCAGTATTCTCAATTTTGAACAGAAAGCATATTTTCAGAAATTGTTTCATCAGCTCTTGATCAACAACGTGTGGAACGAGAATCAAAATATGATGCAAAACGATTTAAAATAGCCACGTACTGCGGACTCGTGAATTACTGTGATTTTATTTATGTCCGTGCAGACTTAAATATCTGTAACAAGTAGCCTTAACACTCCATGATCAATACTTGTTAAAATTACTCTCAATGCAAAACGTGAATTGACTTTCGAAATAACGAGACAACAATTGATGCACTGTAGCTTCTAAAACTAATGTGACTGAAGTAACTCCAGGGGCGAATCCAGGATTTTGAAAAGGGGGGCGTGAAATTTTTAAGCATGAAATGCTGATGACAATAAAATAGCGAGCGCGTAGCGGGAAGCCCTAACGGCTTTTAGATGGATTGTAGATGCTCTGTTGTGCGATCTGGGGCAATATTTAACCACTTTAAGCAAAAAAAGTGTGTACAAAAAGTTTCTTTTTTTTGGGGAAAAGGGAGGAGCGTGCGCCCCCCCCCCCCCCCCCCCCCACCCCCACCCCGCCCCCCCACCCCCACCCCCACCCCCTGGATCTGCCCCTTGACTCATTGGGAGTACATGTAATAAGAAAAAAAACCATACAGCACAAGACTATAGCAACAAGTTTAATGGACTCGTCCAACAGTCTGCAGACCTGCCAACCCTCCCGGATTTTGGGGAAGACATCTGGGAAAACAGGTTCATTCCGTGACTCCAAACACATCTAAAAATCCCCAAGGTTGTTAATTGACAATCCAGGAGGGTCTTTATCCACGTCAGGACAAAATTAGTCATTTTCCAAAGAATATGTTGCAAAATCAGGGAGGGTTTATATATTGATCGCCGTCTTGAATTTAAAGCATGGTAGCAAAGTAGCACACCAGATACAATTTGTGAGTAAAAAATATATATAACTAATAATTTAAATCATTATTTTGCCCCCCCCCCCCCCCCCCCCCCCACCCCCACCCCGCCCCCCCACCCCCACCCCCACCCCCTGGATCTGCCCCTTGACTCATTGGGAGTACATGTAATAAGAAAAAAAACCATACAGCACAAGACTATAGCAACAAGTTTAATGGACTCGTCCAACAGTCTGCAGACCTGCCAACCCTCCCGGATTTTGGGGAAGACATCTGGGAAAACAGGTTCATTCCGTGACTCCAAACACATCTAAAAATCCCCAAGGTTGTTAATTGACAATCCAGGAGGGTCTTTATCCACGTCAGGACAAAATTAGTCATTTTCCAAAGAATATGTTGCAAAATCAGGGAGGGTTTATATATTGATCGCCGTCTTGAATTTAAAGCATGGTAGCAAAGTAGCACACCAGATACAATTTGTGAGTAAAAAATATATATAACTAATAATTTAAATCATTATTTTGCTATAAATATATGACCTTTTCTATTTTGGAAAATTTTTGGTGACCATATTGGCCACCATCTTGGATATCGCCAGACAATTTTTTAATTAACATGTTTTGTGACCTCAAAGGTGTCCAATAGTGTCCAAGATTCTAGAGAGGGCCGTTCATAATTCTTTGTATAATTATCTTGACGAAAACAATATAATACCCCAATGTCAGTCTGGCTTTCGCCCATTACACTCCACTGAAGGTACCTTACATGATTTTGTGAATACTTGTTTATTTGCCATTGACAATGGTAAAATGACGGGCTCGGTTTTTATAGACTTGAGTAATGCCTTTGATTCTGTGGATCACGGCGTTTTACTTCAGAAACTAAGTTGTTTTAACATGTCTTCTAGCAGTATGAATTGGTTTGAATCCTACCTGTGCAATAGATTCCAGTCTGTTAGCTTTAGAGGAACCATTTCTAAGCCCATGCCTGTAAACATCGGGGTACCCCAGGGCTCAATCCTAGGACCTCTATTGTTTTTAATTTATACCGCTGACTTACCTTTGTGCATTCCTGCTAGTTGTAAATTGTTCATGTACGCAGATGATTCCACGCTTACCTGTTCTTCATCTAGCAAGGCTGAAATTGAAAGAGAGCTTAATACTGCCTTAGCACGTGTATATGAATGGGTAGTAAAAAACAAACTTACGATTAATACAACTAAGACAAAGTCCATGCTCATTGGCACTAAGGCTAAAATATCCGGTAATAGTCTTGATGTCAGTTTAAATGGTTGTTTAATTACCCAAGTGTGTTCATATAAATATTTAGGTGTGATTATCGACAATGATCTTCTGTGGAAATCGCATGTTCAGTCAGTTGTGAAGTCTGTTTCCGCAAAATTAGCATTACTTAGACGAATTCGTACATGTGTCCCATAAAACACATTGCGCAATCTTTTTATCAGCCTTATCTTGCCAAGTATAGACTACTGCAGCACTGTATGGGGAGGCAGACTTCACGTTCTAGATGACGCCATGAACAAACTATTGAAAAGAGCTGCTCGATTAATTCTTGGTTGCCACTATCTTACACCTTCAGCAGAGATGTTCCAAGAATTAAAATGGATGACATTCACACGAAGGGTACAATTTAAGAAAACAGTCGTTGTTTTTAAGTGCTTGCACTCAATGTGTCCGGGTTACATGCAGTATTATTTTACTCTATTTAATAGTAATCGGCAAACAAGACAGTGCTCAAATATGACATTAAAAGTACCACGGGTAAAAACTGAGTATTATGCTTCCAGCTTGCCAGTAAGTGGTGCCGAAATCTGGAATAAATTGCCTGTAACCCTTAGGACCACCTCTTCACTGTCTGTTTTTAAACGGTGCCTTTTTAAGCATTTTATTGAACAAATTTAGTATTATTGTTTTTATTGTTAACTGACAAATGTTGTTGTTTTGCATATATATAGGCCTATTAGATATATACATAAGTTGTTCTGCTTTTTTCGTTTTATGTAAACATGTGTATTTATGTATTTTTCTTAAAAAAAATAAATAGTTTTCTATAGTTTTATTTATGTATATTTTCGATTTCTTTTAATATTTTAATTGTTTGATGGTTTTAAAATAGTAATTGTTTTTAGTTTTAAAATCCCAAACAGGGCCTTAATGGAAATCAGCTTCTGCTGTTTAAGCTAACCCTGTATAAATATGCGAAATATATATATATATATAAAGGTGGAACAGTTTTTATTTTATTTTTATCTTTATTTGTGTCATTTTTCTCATATTTGGCCACTTTTGGCAGCTACATGTACAGTGATCGTCATCTTCAAGCTGTGGGTTATTTTTGGCCCATTATATATCATTCTCCTCATATATGGCCACTTTTGGCAGCCATTTTGAATTTGGAGCATGGTAGAAAATCTTAAAAATAAAATTTGCGAGGTTAAGAAACATAACTAGCAATTTTATAAATGATTGCTATTATTTGGCTAATATACATGTATGATCTTTTTCATTTTGGACCATTTTTAGTGGCCATATTGGCCGTCATTTTAGATACATGTATCTCCAGAGTATTTCATTGTGTTGTTAACATGCAAAATATGCTATATGATCACAAAGGGCTCCCCAATAAGTTGGTGTGGGTTAGTTCTGGGTGGTTGCCTTTAATGTACTAGTATGTGTTTATCATTATTTTTTGTCCATTATATATCATTTTTTTTCATATTTTACCATATTGGCCGCCATATTGGCCGCCATATTTAACTTACAGCATGCTAGTAAAATAGGGACCCCAGAAATAAATTTGCGAGGGTCAAAAACACGTAACTTTTGTTGTTTATTATTATTTTTGTCCATTATACATGTATATAATTTATCATATTTGGCCAATTTTGGCAGCCATATTGGCCTCCATATTGGCCGTCATTTTGGATTTGAAGCATGATAGAAAAAAGGGGACCCCAGAAATAAATTTGCGGGGGTCAAAAACATAACTTTTGTTTTGTATGTGTTTATCATTATTTTTGTCCATTATATATCATTTTGCTCACAGTTGGCCACTTTTGGCAGCCATATTGGCCTCCATATTGGCCGCTATTTTTAATTCGAAGCATGATACAAAAAAAGGGACCCCAGAAATGAATTTGTGAGGGTCAAAAACATATAACTAGCCATTTTGTAAGTGCTTTCATCATATTATTTGGCCAATATATGATTTTTGACCATTTTGGCCGCCATTTCAAATAACCCGAATGCATCGGTTTTTTTTTCACTGTTAACATCAAAAATGTGTTTTAGGACCATAAAATGCACCTAGAAAAGTTGGTTTGGTTTAGTTCTGGGGGGTGTGCACGGGGGGTCCCCATAGATACCCGACTATATAGTAAGGTTGGTGCATCAGAATCTCAGTGCCGGACTACATGTTTTTTTCTCTCTCTTTCTCTCGTCCCATGTTTGGTTAAATACCCTAAACTCTACATAAACAATACTAATGCAACATCTTGTATGGTGCGTAATCACCATTGAAATGAAACAACCAAACTAGGGATGAGAGAAAAATCGTAAGGGCCTTATGGGGATTTGAATCCGAGACCTCTGACTCAGCGGGCACATGCTCTACCAGCTGAGCTATAAGGGACTCCCAAGGGGGTATACCAACTGTGCCTTGCAGCTCAGCTAGTGAGCGTCTGCCCAGTGAGTCAAGAGGTCTCAGGTTCGAATCCCAATAAGACCCTTAAAAATGTTTTCTCATCCTAAGTTTGGATGAACAATACTCTGTAAAATTACAATACAAACGCGAACTGACTTCCACAAATGGTACAATTAAATTGAACACAAATAACGGAAAGCAACAGTTGATGTGCCATAGCTGCTAAAACCAATGTACCTGACGTCCACGGGGTTGGGATCGTACCACTCAGCGAAAGCCGCTTCGCCTTCCCGCCCCATAGCCAACCTTCCGGTAGCAACGTCAAATGACAGCCAGAAGCCGCGAAACCCGTCCGGGCTGAGCACGTTGGGAGTTTCGACGGTCACCTTGCTCGGCCCGCAGCTTGCAGGAGTACACAGGCGGAGGAATGTACGTTGATTGCTATGCCCGCCGATGAGGAGCTCGTACATGTCACCCTCAATAGAAGGTCGCTGGCTCAGGCGTACAAAGGCGTGATCTGGGCCCTTTGCACTGAAGGCGATTTTCTTGACATCGACGGGTAAGGGATGGAACTGGAATACACTTCCTGTCACGACCGTCTCGCATTCTGAAAGCCAACGGTCAAGAAAAAAAGACTCCAGCCCAAAGATAAGGATCATTTGCAGTGAGTGATTTCTTATGTATCACATCACAAAATGCAAACCAATTTCTATGATTTGTGATCTAAATAAAAAAATGGATCGTACATTGCAATGCATTGCTTTTATGAATATTTCTTTTGTTCCCTATGTTTGCAACATTGTTGAGTTACGTATTTCAATAAACTTATAAATAAAAATAACTTGTCATTTGTCTACTGTTCTTCTGTGTATGTTCAGTGTATTTAGCTCAAAAAGTTGGTTACAGAATAAAAGCCATGGCAAACGCTGCATGTACACCACATTGGTGTACATCATGTACTTGCCAAAGATAGTGTAGCGGGCACTGTAGGTGCAAGATATACATGTAGACCACTCTACACAGACTTCAAATATAGCAATACAAATATGCATTTTTGCGATGCAAAAAATATTTGCAACAAAGTTTTAAAAATCGCTCACTGATTTGAAACATATACTATTGGGGAAGAGTGCATGAAATTAACTCTAAAGGGCAACTTACATGTAGCAACATGTTTAATTGCAGTAAATGAAGATGTGCAATCAAAGTAAGGGGCGAACCAACTGTAGCGTTCGTACAGATTGACATTTAAATAACCGTAAAGTTCGAAACAGTAGCCTCGTCTATCTTAAGGATATTTCTTTTTCAAAAATCTGGAAATCACATGTTCATTATATATTTAAAAAGTGTTGGAGTGCTGGTTGATTTCATAACAGACATTTTCTATGGATACCTCGGGCCGAGTGTGTCTTACATTATTTGGCTGATCGTAACAAAAACGCATTGGCAAATTTCATTTCTTACCTGCTTCAATATCGTAGTATGAGCAGCCTTCTGTGGTCGTCATGTCCTGTGGATATTTGACCGAATTGCCGCTGTTCAAAGTGCACGATTTATTGCCGCCACAGTAGTTGAATGAAAGGCATCTCTCGGCATATTTTGTGCACGTGATGCCGCAGTACAGGAAAGATTCGGTGCTAAACTGACGGTACACATGACCGGTCAGTGTGACATCGGTACGGGCTCTGAAACAGATTTGGGCCGTCTTGGTGTTGGGGGAATTTTCAGCAGATGCTTCTCTGCCAACAAGATACAATGCTGCAGCGAAAAACGCAAGCATTTTATAGACAGAAAACTCCATTATGCGTCGATCCTTGCTTCGATTTGTATGGATGTGATGACACTATCCCAAAATATTCAAAAATATTTTGGTACAGTGCAGTGCCTTTCTCTTTCGCTCAATTCGCAGTGCGCATGCGCAGCAGTCACTTCAGTGAATAATGATTTCATTATTTTTGAGTGAGTTCCACAACTACCAATTTAGAATGCAGCTAAGTTACTTCGAGGCAAAAAAATTGCGTTAATTAGTCTCTTAATATAGTCATCACTCTTTGTTTTAAGGTATTTATTAAGCTCCAGTGGCCTTCGAGCTCATCACAAAATGGTTACCATGGGAATTTTAATTGGTTGTAATTACAGAAGAAACAAAACGACTCCAAAATAACCACTACTACAAACTTTAGTGTATTAATTGGTAGATGTGCACGGTTGATTTAATCCTCATTTGAAAAACAATCATGGCCGGATATATGCAATCTTCTGAAGTAACTTACATATGTAGTAGTCATTAGGCCTTTTCCCACTACCCACCTCCTACTCGGGTAACTTTTCTACTCGGGTAGCGGTAAATAACCCGGGTTACATTCAACTCGGAGTTTCTTTTCACACGACAATCGTTAACCCGGAGAAGCACTTACCCGGGTCGTCTCTTACACGGGTACAACAGCGACCCTTTTCCCACGGCATTTCTGCATGCGCACGTACCCGGTACACCAATCAGCACAAATACCCAGAAACCATTGCGTGTGGAAAATCGATCGATCGATCGATCAGGCTGCGCGCGCACACAAAAACATGGCGGACGACACAGAAACATCGCTGGCAATTTTGCTGTTAATATTTTGCATGTTTAATAATATTTATCGATGTGTGCTTTGTCACTGGCCCCACGCGTATTTTGTTGTACACTTTAATGTCACTACCTTCAGAAGAGTACCAGTTTGACAGTGCCATTCAAGCACGGGCGCACTTGCAATCATTATTGCAGCAATAATTTAACTCGCTAAATAGCCTACCCGGGTCTGCTATTGTCGTCGTTTCCCACGACAAACGTTAACCCGGAGAATCGTCTCAAGGTCGCCGTTAACCCCGAGATTGGTGGGTTAACCCACCTCCCGAGCAGGGCTAGAAATTACCCGGGTTAAGTGGCATTTTTGGCCAGATAACCCGGGTAATTCGTAACCCCGAGATTTGCCGTGGGAAACGAACCCTTAACCCGGGTAATCTCGGGGTTAAATTTTTCTGTTACCCGGGTTATCTCGAGGTTAAAGTGCCATGGGAAAAGGCCTTTAGTGGACGCCGCATTAGCCAGCTTATCCTGTAGATCGGTCTTAACCGCATATTGCAATCCGTCCCTGGTTTCTTGAGGGTAACTTTGTTTGGGTAGCATATTTTAACTCGTGCCCTGCAATGCGCCTTTTTAATCTTCATCTTACTGCGCCCTGTCAAGATGCGCGTCTTAGGGTGGGTTGCACTTCTTCTGTCTTGGCCGTATAATTGTTTAGGTTTTTATTGGCATTCCTTACTCTGAACAGAAAGGAACGTTGAACTTAATTTGTTGTTGCTATGTGGTGCACGCAGCATGTATGAAGTACAGAATCAATACCCTGTTCACCGCAGGAGAGAATGGCATAAAGCAGCCGTACTGAGGCATTGGCATGCACCACGTAGCAACAACAGCATAGTATATGACTTTCTAAACTGCACCGCCATTTAAAAGTGATGAATTTAGGGGCGCCATGCAGCCATTATGCAAATATTACACGCAAACAATTAATTAAAGCGAACGAAAGCACCACAATTTGTGAGTGATTTGAAAATCACAGCCAGAAACGTAAATATCTACCAGTATTCTAAATTTTGAACAGAAAGCATATTTTTAGAAATTATTTCATTAGCTCTTGATAAACAACGTGTGGAACGAGAATCAAAATATTATACAAAAAAAAACGATTTAAAATAGCCACTGCGGACATGTGAATTACTGTGATTTTATTTATGTTCGTGCAAACTTACATATCCTTAACACTACATGATCAATACTTGCTAAAATTACTCTCAATGCAAAACGTGAATTGACTTTCGAAATAACGAGACACAACAATTGATGCACTGTAGCTTCTAAAACTAATGTGACTGAAGTAACTCCAGGGGCGGATCCAGGATTTTGAAAAGGGGGGGCCGTGAAATTTTTAAGCATGAAATGCTGATGACAATAAAATAGCGAGCGCATAGCGCAAACCCCTAACGGCTTTTAGATGGATTGTAGATGCTCTGTTGTGCGATCTGGGGCAATATTTAACCACTTTAAGCAAAGGAAAAGGGGGGAGCGTGCACCCCCCCCCCCTCCCCCCTCCCCCCCCCCCCCCCCCCCCCCCCCCCCAGCCCCCCCTGGATCTGCCCCTTGACTCATTGGGAGTACATGTAATAAGAAAAAAACCATACAGCACAAGACTATAGCAACAAGTTTAATGGACTCGTCCAACAGTCTGCAGACCTGCCAACCCTCCCGGATTTTGGGGAAGACATCTGAGAAAACGGGTTCATTCCGTAACTCCAAACACATCTAAAAATCCCCAAGGTTGTTAATTGACAATCCAGGAGGGTTTTTATCCACGTCAGGACAAAATTAGTCATTTTCCAAAGAATATGTTGCAAAATCCGGGAGGGTTTATAATTATTTGGCCGTTCTGAGCCTGGTTAAAATGTCAACCCTGGATTAAGATATCCCAAAGTTTCCAGCCTTATAAATGGATGAAACTCTTATCTTTTACAAGATGTCAATTCCAATTCACGTCGGTACCAAGATTTTGGCCTACTTTTAAGTCAGTGGTTAGACACATCCTGTGGACTGCCAAATTGAACGGGAGTTCTGGCTTAAAGGCCAATGTATCATTTGCAAGATAAAACTTTTTACAGATTCATGGAATAAGAGTGTAACATATCTAAAGAAGAATGTTGGTAAACTAACCTAATTTAGCTACATAAGAAAACATTGAAAATCTATATATGGATTTTGTGTACAAGTGAACGGTAAAAAGGTCGCGTGCACTACCTTCAGTTGTCAATTTCAAGCATGAAATACCGTTTTGGCCGGAAATAAATTAATGTGGTGTTTGTAACCATTGCTATCAATACTTTGAGTAAGGTTTTCCTTGTCAACTCATGAAAAACAAAATTGGGTCATTGCAAATGATACAATGGACATTTAAAGCCCCAATACATCATTTGCATTACCCAAACTTTTACTTCATGAGTTGACAACAGAAACCTGTCAAAAAGTGTTGATAGCAGTGGAAACAAACACCTTTTTTTTTCTCGTAAAATGTTACTTTTGTAGAATAAATTGCCAACTAAATGTACTTTTTTAAAAAAAAGTTGTCTTCAGACAACGTTTTTACCATTCATTTAACACGAAAACAATGCATGCATTTTTACGTGGTTTCTGTAGTATTATTTCATTTGTCCGGCTGAAATTTCTACAAGGCAGTTTCATCAACATTACTTTTAATCACAAGTAGAAATAACGCTGTTAATTTTAACAGTTTACCAATCATGTATTATATCATTAAAAGCCCACTATTAGAAAATCATAATGCTCAAAACCCTTTTTGAAAACGTAATGCACCTATCAATTGTCCCCCCTCCCCCCCTCCCCTCCACGCTGCACCACCCTACAGTATAGGTAAGGGTTTGGTAACTTTTTTCATGCACTTTTTCTGTGCATTTGTATACAAGACGTGCATGTTTGGCACCCGATGGGTTTTTGTCACGCATAAAGTGACAATCCCAACCTCTTAGGTGGGGTAGCCGTGTGGGGAGGGGGGGGGGGGGGGGGGGGGGGGGGGGGGGGGGTGTGGTTGGAGAGTTATGGACATGTAATTTTATATCTGTGACGGAGCCAAAAAAACGTAATTTTTCTCCAGGATGGTTAAAAGTACACGTTTTGTTCTGAATAATTGATTTAATACAACACTGCACTTTGCTGTGGGAGTTGGGAAATGTTGAAAATGATGTTTAGTTTTTGCTGGGGTGTGCATCCACGCAACACTGAAGTTGGGTTCTTGAAGGAAAACCCTGAGTGTGTACATTTATATCATGGACCTATTCGCAAATTCTGCTTGCGAAGACTTAGTACGAATGACAAACGGCAGAACAATAGTATAGTAAGGTTGTTTGATTGCTATCTTAATTCCCACTTTTGTACAAGTTCATTTGCAGTATGGCAAAAAAAGTGTTTGCCTCATAGCTCAGCTGGTGCATCAGAGGTTCCTGGTTCGAATCTCAGTGCGGGACTACATGTTGGTTATACCCTAAACTCTACATGAACAATACTAATGCAACATCTTGCATGGTGCCTAATCACCATTGAAATGAAACAACCAAACTTGGGATGAAAGAAAAATCGTAAAGGCCTTATCGGTATTTGAACCCGAGACCTCTAACTCACCGGGCAGACACAATACCAGCTAAGCTGTAACTCCCAAGGAAGTATACCAACTGTGCCTTACGGCTCAGCTAGTAGAGCGTCTGCCCAGTGAGTCAGAGGTCTCGGATTTGAATCTTAATAAGGGCAGGTCATATTATTTTTATCAGCCAATCAGCATGCGTTTTACAACACGAGTTGGCCTCTTACTCTGAAGGGGAAATTCCCTGCACGTGAAATCCCCTGCACGTACATGACATAGCTGGGTTGTCGATCGTAATTTTTTTGATCGTTTTTTCGTGCATCGCAGCGACCGTGTTTTGCTTGATCGTCATTTTTATGGAAAATATCGTCAACTCCCATGGATAAAGTGCACATGAATTGGTGCGGTATGGAAAAGAAATGAGTACATGTACATGATCATGGCTTCAAACCTTGTGTGTAAAACATGAGGCAGACTTAAAAAAAATTTTAGGAAGTGTTTCCACACAAAATATTAAAATTTTCTTACTAAAAAATTTCGAGTTTTTCCATCAAATCTGCACTTACCGATGCTTTATTATATTACATGTAGGCCGATTAGTCCTAGTCTTTTAAAGATTTTTTTAAAAAACAAATAAATTCATCTGCACAAAAACAATCTTAAAGAATTCATAACAAGCCCTTCAAGTTCAGGACCCCAGGATAGCTCTAAAATGCACTAGAAAGCTTGTAAAGTCACAAATTTTCAAGGGGCCCTTAAGCGGGCCCCGGACCCCATGCCGTGGCTTCGCCGTTGGGCCCCTACACATTTTAAAACAACCTGGGGAGAACCCTGAAGGCCCTTACGATTTCTCTCTCATCCCAAGTTTGAATGAACAATACTCTGTAAAATTACAATGCAAGTGTGAACTGACTTCCACAAATGGTACAATTAAATTGAACACAAATAACGGAAAGCAACAGTTGATGTGCCCAAGCTGCTAAAACCAATATACCTGACGTCCACGTGGCTTCGCCGTTGGGCCCCTACACATTTTAAAACAACCTGGGGAGAACCCTGAAGGCCCTTACGATTTCTCTCTCATCCCAAGTTTGAATGAACAATACTCTGTAAAATTACAATGCAAGTGTGAACTGACTTCCACAAATGGTACAATTAAATTGAACACAAATAACGGAAAGCAACAGTTGATGTGCCCAAGCTGCTAAAACCAATATACCTGACGTCCACGGGGTTAGGATCGTACCACTCAGCGAAAGCCGCTTCGCCTTCCCGCCCCATGGCCAACCTTCCGGTAGCAACGTCAAATGACAGCCAGAAGCTGCGAAAGCTGTCCGGGCTGAGCACGTTGGGAGTTTCGACGGTCACCTTGCTGTACCCGCAGTCTGCAGGAGTACACCGGCGGAGGTATGAACGCTGATTGTTCTGCCCGCCGATGAGGAGCACATACATGTCACCCTCAAGAGAAGGTTGCTGGCTCAGGTGTACAAAGGCGTGATCTGGGCCCTTTGCACTGAAGGCGATTTTCTTGACATCGACGGGCGAGGGATGGAACTGGAATACACTTCCTGTCATAACCCTCTCGCATTCTGAAAATCAACGGTCAAGAAAAAAATACTCCAGCCCAAAAATAAGGATCATTTGCAGTGAGTGATTTCTTATGTTATCGCATCACAAAATGCGAACCAGTTTCAACGATTTGTGATATAAATTTAAAAATGGATCGTGCATTCCCTATGTTTGCGACATTGTTGAGTTACGTATTGTCTTCTGTCCTTCCATCATGTTCAGTGTATTTAGCTCAAAAGGTTGGTTACAGAATAAAAGCCAGGGATACGGTGTACATGTACTTGCCAAAGATAGTGTAGCATGTGACGTAGGTGCAAGTAGACGACACTACACAGACTTCAAATATAGTGATACAAATAGCAATTTGCTTTGCAAACAAAGTTTAAGAAATCGCTCACTGATTTGAAAGGGGGCGAAACAACCGTCAAGTACGAAACAGTGGCGTCTTACGAATATTTTATTTTTTTTTAAATCTGGAAATCACATGTTCATTATATATTTGAAAAGTGTTCAAGGGCTTGTTGATTTCATAACGGACATTTTCTATGGATACCTCATGCCGAGTGTGTCTTACATTTGGTTTTGTAACAAAAACGCATCGGCAAATTTCATTTCTTACCTGCTTTAATATTGTAGTACGAGCAGCCTTCTGTGGTCATCATGTTCTGTGGATATTTCACCGAATTGCCACTGTTCAAAGTGCACAATTTATTACCGCTGCAGTAGTTGAACGAAAGGCATCTCTCGGCATCTTTCATGCACGCGATGCCGCAGTGCAGGAAAGAGTTGGCGCTAAACTGACGGTACACATGACTGGTCAGTGTGACATCGGTACGGGCGAAAGAGATTTGGGCCGTCTGGGTCTTACATGTATGGCATTTTTCTGCAGATGCTTCAGTGCCAACAAGATACAATGCTGCAGCGAAAAACGCAAGTATTTTATAGACGGAGAACTCCATCGTGCGTCGATCCTTGCTTCAATATTGTATGGATGTGGCATATCCCAAAATATTCAAAATTATTTTGGTAGAGTGTCATTCCCTGTTAATATGCAGTGCGCATGCCCAGTGGTAATGTCAGTGAAAAATGATTAAATTATTTAGAGTTCCACAGCTTCCAATTTAACATGCAGCTAATAAGTTATCTTCGAGGCCAAATGAATGTACATGTATGCGTACTTAGACTCTGTGTTTTAAGGTACATAGTACATGTATTACAGGTAAGCTCCAGTGGCATTCGAGCTCCTCCCTTTTGCTTGGGGGATGAGAATGTGTCAATACACTTTTTGACAATAGACTACTAAAGTGAAAACGTCACCCTTTGTTGCCATGGTTTTTGGGTCTACACGTAAAACCAGTGAACTGTTTCCCTGCGCTATACCAATGGACGTTCCAGATTATCAGTGAATGTTTAGACCCAATTACCATGGCAACTGACGTCACACTTTAGTAGCCTATAGCAATGCATTTTGTGACATTACACTTTACACACGCCCCCATATTCAGCTGTGCTGCACATCCCCCAATTGCTTAATCATAACAAATGACACATCATTGTAAAGAGGAATAACAGGGCTTTCCAATGATACCAAATTCAAGGAAAATGATTTTGCAACGAGAGAGAAATTGTCAGTCAAACTTGAGTTTCCTAACGTTTTTTGAGGAGTTTTAAATGTTTTACTATGGAAATTTTAATTTGTTGTTTAATAGTACAGAAGAAACAAAACGACTCCAAAATTAACCATCCAACTACATTTTGTTGCCATAACCATTTTATAAGTTTTTGTTGGCAGTCAAATTAGGCCAAGAAGACATCTTAGGGAAGTGGCCGAGGAAGCCATAAAATGACATGTCGTGACTTCGGGGAAACTGTCTGAATATTTGGATTGTCAACAATTTTTCTGAAGAAACATGCAAAAAACAATTTTGCTGTAGGAGTGCATGTGATTTAGTGGGTATAAAGCTGGATTCGAAGTCGGAAGGTTGTGGGTTCAAGCCCCACTTGTGCCAATGTGCTTGTGTCCCTGGGCAAGACACTTAATCTCAATTGCCTCATCAACCCAAGCAACAGACCTTTATCACGGTGCGTCCATCTTTGTCTTGTTCCTCATAGTACGTGTCGGAACGATCAGTGCATCTGCCATACTGTACGATAGCGCGTGTTATATGTCCCGTTGAGAATCACTGTCCACGCTGCGCGCTCTCTCTTGATCGCACAACGCCTGTGCCATTGTGATGCACACAATGAACAATTTCAAAACTCGACCAAACTATTTTTTCTGCAAGCCTCGCTTTGGTTACGTTCATTTTAATTGGAGAAAAGGGAAGATGGCCGCACCGTGATAGAGGTCTATAATTGGGGAGCTGTAGGGGGAATTAATGCCACAATCTAAGTGCTGATAGGGTTGTACGCCTTGGCCAGGTAGCCAACTACAATGTAGTTGAAGTGAAATGGTTCTGATGATTCCCTGATGGCAGCGGTAATAATGGCAATATGATACTTTGTTAATAAAGTGCTCCTGTTTTGTTAAACATGTTAAATTAAATGTTTTCTCCTTATTCATATGCAGGTGCCAAGGAAAATGAGGAAACTATAAATATGACTACAGAAAAATGTGAGTAGATTCTACACCCATGTGGGTATAGTCATGAAATTAGGTTTCCAAAAAGTTTGGTGTCCCATAGGCTAGTTACATGTAGCATTGATTTAGTCTGTGCGACAAAATGTTACAAAACTATAGTCGGTCAAATTCATTTAAGGAATGGCCCATGTTTAAAGGTACAATACATGATTGGTATCTCGAGGAATCAGAAATGTTCACAGATTTACACATAACTTACACAATATAAACATGATGACGGTAGAAAACGTCCTCTGAAATGGTTTTGTCTTAAGTGCTATAGTCTTTGAGAAATGAGCAAAACAGTTAGTTTTCGTCTCGCGAGACGTAAATTAATTTCACCTCAAAACCACCTCGCCCCGGACCACCTCGCCCTGGACCACTTCACCCAAAGGCCATTTCGCCCCCAAACCACCGAGATGTTGTCCAAACACTACCTCGTCCAAACGTCCCAAAACAACTTCGTGCACATGCAGGCCGTGGTTTTGGGGCGAAGTGGTTTTGGGACGAAGTGGTTTTGGGCCGAAGTGACTGTAAACCATCTTTTGACTGTTTTCTCAAAAGTTAGACGAAGTACGGAGCTGATTTTAGCTCAGGTTGGTTTTAATAATGCAAACCTTTAATCACACAGGGGGATGAAACTATTTGTAACTGTTTACCAATCATGTATACTAGCTTTAAAGACAGACTACATGCTTGTAAAACTTTTTAAAACAGGAACGTCATTACATAACTAAAAAATAATGTTGATAAACTGCCTTGTAGAAATTTCAGCCACATAGATGCAGTAATACTTCAGAAAACCTTAAGAATCTGTGCATGGTTTTTGTGTTTAATGAATGGCAAAAAAAATTGTCTGTACACAAAAAAGCACCTTCAGTTGGCAATTTTTCCCACAAAGATATCATCTTACACACAGAAAATCATGTGGTGTTTGTTACCATTAATTGCTGTCAATACTTTTAGTCGGGTTTTTCTTGTCAACTCGTGAAGTAAAATTTTGGTTTACTGCAAATGATGCCTTAGGGCTTGAAGGTCGCACCCAAGTAAATGTGGCTCCCATAGGAACCAATGCTAAATGCCCAATTTTCAAAAATCATTTAAAAACACTTTTTCAAAGTAAAATTGTGGGTCATTCCAAGTGGTACAATTGCCTTTAAGCACTATCCTTACACTAGTCTTGCTCGAGACTTTGAATACATAGTTCCGATTTTGCCCAGTTAACCCCGCCCCCTTGGATATCGTTGCTACATGTATGCCTCACACGCTATCGTCAAAATGTCCACACACACTGCACAAACCAATGGGACTTTCAACAGAAAGTACAGATTCATTGGGGAAAATTCAAAGGTATTCATGTTTAAGGGTCGACAGTTATCTTAGAACACACAGTAATACAGTCATGAAATACGTGCTTTCGTACCTTTGAACAGCGAAACGCCCGGCCTTGAAACAAACAATTCACCCGGATCACCGCATACAGCACTGTACAAACTGGAGCGGCAGAAAATCGTGTGGTGTTGTTGTAAGGCAATATGCACTTTGACCTATGTGGGCGCTGTCTGCTAGCTCTGTTGTGATTGGTCGGCAAGTTCGGCTTGATTGACAGGTCGGAACTATGTATTAAGAGTGGTTTTACACATGCGATCCATGTTGCTTTGTGAAAAAGCAGTGTTTAAGGGAATTTGGAGTGAAACGACAACTTGGGCGGAAACCCAACTTGGGCGGAAACCACAACTTGGGCGAAATTTAAAAGCGTTTTTATCATTCTGTAATTTTCAGTCCATCGTTTCACTCCGCATTCCCTCCACACCGCTTTTTCTCATAGCGACGCGCGTCGCATTTACGCGCGAAAAGGTTCTGTGTGAATCCACCCTTATGACTTTTAATCTTATTACTTCTTCAGCTACCATAGAGTACATCATCGGCCTACTAAGAGACGCACAGCAGAGTAAAGACAGACGCAGTCAGGGCTTGTCGTGTGCCGAGTTAGCTCATGGATTGAGTCGATTGGCTGTTAATGATCACAATAAGACCAGGGTAGGTATTAAATTGAGTGGTGTTAGTTGCAAGTCATACATGTAACAATAGTCACACAAGTCGTACGTACAATAATTTTAACATTAAATAACATGTAATTACCATGTAAATACCATGTACAGCACATGTACAGCACATGTACAGCACATGTACATGTACATACACAGTTACATGTTATTTACATGGTATTTACATGGTATTTACGTGTTATTTAATGTTAAAATTATCGTAACTCAAAAACTGTCAGAGTGCCCATCCCAAATCTTTCTGGAAATGTTCCTTACATCTAATAAGCTAACAACTAACAAACAAAAAACGCATTTTGACAAATACGCATTTTTGCAAATCAAGGTCAAAGGTTATAAATTCACATAACTTTTTTTGTGGTACGAAATACAATTTTGATGTTATTTTATAAAATGAAGGCCATTTCAAGAGCTTTAAAATGATGTAAAGTTTATCTCTGTAGGTCCATTAATTTTAGAGATATAATTGTTCAAACATAGCATGTCATGCTAATTAGTCAAAAGTTCGTTGACCCGTATCTCAAAAATTAATTGACCGAATTACATAAAATTTCAGTTCTCGGGGTTTCTCAAGGAGTCCTATCAGCACACTAAATTTCATTTCAATCCGTGATGGTCAGGTCCAAAAGCTCGTTGAATTGAAACGGAATGACCCTATTGCGAAACATGTAGGTTGAAGTACATTACCAGACTAGTTTCTGAGACGCTGTCGTCTGCTCGCAAGTGGTCATATTACTACGCATCCACTACTACGGAACATACAGACTGAGGAACGTTACCAGACTAATTATTAATTCTTAATTTTTGTCTTCAAAAACAGCTTTCCACTCAGAAGAAACAGTTAGATTTCTCATATGTTGTTTATTGAATGTTGTGGCCTAGATTCATGTTAGAATGATTTCTATTGCAATTATAGTTCTAGGTCAAATCGTAAATTGACTGGACTATTTATACTATTTAATTTTCCTCTAACCCAACATTTCTTTACCTCTTTTCTTCAATTTATTACATAAAATAAAAAATTTTCTCAATGCATTTTGGAGCTAAATTTAAGCAATTATATTACTCAATTGATAAATATTGTTTAGTTCTATCCTACATGTACATGTATATATTACTTCTTCAAGCTTAGATTGGCAGACTTTTAAGTCAAAGTGTTTCTTTATACTTTTGTCAGTCCTGGCCAACTTGGATAGGGTTGTTTTGTTGTTTAGTATTTTTTGGAAAAGGGTCTTTCTATAAATTAGGGGTCCAATGTTGGTGTCCCCCAACATTGTTTTTGTAAATTCAGGACACATTCTTTAAATACTTTCCATCTCAAAGAGTACATAAAGTACAATTCATACAAAATGGTTTAAAAGCCATTTTAATGATTTTTGTACGAAAAATAACACATCAGGTGTAACGGGGGACACCAAATGTCACACTTTTGGACCCCTAATTTATAGAAAGACCCAAAAGTGCACACTTTTGTGACTTTTTTCAAAAGTAGATAAAAACTATGAAGTTGTTTATGGTAATTTCTGTATTACATTCCGAGTGCATACCACGCCATGTAAGAATTGTGTCTATTCTCTAGTTTTCATTTGACATTTTCAAAAAATACAACAATATCGTCTGCAAAAAGTAATGTACTTGATTGGGGAAGTCGTCTATGGTGATTCACTCATACATGTACACGTTTGTCACAAAGACAGACGACCGTCCCAAAATGTCTGTCCAGTGACATACGTTAACTTATTTGGCACTGTAATTCCAATAAATCAACACCCAATTGGTTTGGGTTAATGTTTCATCAATCTTTTAGAGCTAATTCACGATGTGTGGGTATTATTTTGTAATGTAATCAATGCCTTTAACACTTTTCAGATGGCAGTGTCTGTCTTCGTTACAAACGTGACATCTTCAAGAATACCCTGTAATTTCTTAGAATTTTCAGAGAGAACAGCCATTTTTGGTCATCACAGAAAATAAGTGATTGGCCAAAAGGGGAAATATTTTTTGCCGTTTAGTCGCTTTTTGTGAATTGACACGGAATGACCCAATAGTACAGTGTACATGTAGGTGTATGGTAATCACGACCACTTGCGAGCAGACGGCGGTCTCTGAAAAACTCTAAATCAGGTGCTCGCTTAATAAGGAAAAATGTTTTTATTTCTATGAGGATGGTCGAATTTTGGGATTTCTTTTTGTAATAAGCACATTGACAATACAAGCAGTACATGAGTTTTAACTAAAAATATTAGATTTTCAGTATGTTAATGAGTGATTTGTTATATACCAACCAGTGTTGGAATGCATTCTATTGCAATTAGTTCTAGGTCAGACACGATTTTCCCGTAAATTGACTGGACTAAAAAGATGACGGTGAACAAAGCATGGAAGAGAAACTCATGGCTTTTCTTGTTCACAGATTCTAAAAGCTGGCGCCCTGGTTGGAAAGGTACCAGTTACGTATGTGTTTCAAGCATCAACCTGAAAACGAGTCTTGGAATTCAATAGAAGTGATTCAGGAATCCGCATTAAACCATTGATGACTATTACACGAAACTCATGGCTTTTTCTGTTCTTGTTCGCAGATTTTAAAAGCCGGCGCCCTGCCTCTCCTAACCTCCATGCTACAAGAAGACAGTCTCCTCGAAGAGCAAGAAGCGGCCACCCAAGCAGTTTGGAGTCTCGCGTTCGACAGCACGGTACGCCAACACCTAGCTGCGGATAAACCGTGCCTCGATGCGCTGGAGAGACTCACGGAGAGTAAAGAACAATCCATACGCACGGCGGCTAAGGGGGCGCTTTGGGTCGGACAGAAACAGAGTCGTGGTCCGTCGTCACGGACGCCGGGCGCTAGTTCATCAAGCACGACATCCAGCAGTAAGTGTGTACTCCTTTTTCCCCATGCATGGTTCGCGTGCACATCAAATGTAGCATTTCCGCGTCAAACTCTTAGTGGCGCCCTTTATTGTGAAACGCCTAAATTACAAGATTAGAGACAAATTAGTTTAGAGTTGGGACGTTTTTTTTTAATATTTGGTTTTACAATCCAGTTTTACGTGTTGTAACTGAACATTTAAAACAAGATGCAAATGAACAAACAATTGATCCTTAATTTTCAGATCAAAAAGCCATTACGAAAAATTACGTGAAGGTCGTTTACATACAGAAGTTGAATAGAATTAAGCAAAAAAGACATTTATTTCAGCTAGTTTTAAACCAACCCTTTGCCTGAACAAACAAAACATAAAACTTCTTTGAGTTTGCCGACCTGTCATTAAAAAAAAAAAATCAAAGAGACAAGGGAATGACATGTACAGAATGCTGAGTGCTAATTGGTCAGCTCGACAACAGCAGCGAGCACGCTACTGTGCATGCGCAGTTAGATTACATGGAGCATGTGTACAAATTCTTTCTGACGACACAACACGGGTTTTGTGAAGTGAATACTGAGTGCTCTGGCCAGTACAGTGAACTGCTGTTCGCTGTATTGTTTTGAGCACTCGGGGGTGATCTAGCAAGTGTTGTCCTGTAGTAGATGTGCATTCGGCTGTGTGGCAGCTTTGCGAGAATTATATAGCTGTGTCAGTACTATCAGGGCAAAGCTGACCTTGGGCTCAAGTCGGTGTGTATGCCTTGGGAGTGGTTATACAGAATTACGTGTAGAACAGGGCAGAGCTGGTCTCTCAACTTCTTAACTTGGAATCAAGTCAGTTTTTTATTTTTAACCTGTGACTTGACTCTACCGGACTTGGGAAATAAAAACTTGAAATAAAAACTAGTCATCAAGTCTCCAGCCCCAGAGACATCTACAACCAAAACTGCAAGTGCAGTCTCCCACTCCAGGGGAATAAATTGGAAAATGAGCTATTTTCCAACTCTTTCATGTCCACCTCTGTCCAGGAACAACCAGCCATAGTTGGTCCCGTGCCAGTAGTTCAGGCAGCGGCGGTCCTTTACCTCACATCATGATTAGCTACCAGTGGTCCTCGCAGAAAGTGGTGCTCAAGATACGTGATATACTTGTGGTAAGTTAAGTCGTGGTACTAGACCTTATTCACAAGGACTTGGAAATCATATGGTCCTCAGTGGGTGTCGAATCCTAGACCTCTGAAACACATGCCAGATGTTCTACCAGCTCAGCTATGAGACACAGTGGTATACTCCCCAGGTTTTCCCCTCAAGACCTCTGACACACTTGGCAGATGCTCTACCAGCTGAGCTATGAGGCACAGTGGTATACTCCCTTATGTTTCCCCATGACCTCTGATACTAGGCAGATGGTCTACCAGCTGAGCTATGAGGCACAGTGGTATACTCACTCAGGTTTCCTCCAAGACCTCCGAC
This sequence comes from Henricia sp. BOLD:AAB3569, assembly GCA_037783545.1. Lineage (NCBI taxonomy): Eukaryota > Metazoa > Echinodermata > Asteroidea > Spinulosida > Echinasteridae > Henricia > Henricia sp. BOLD:AAB3569. Next base: position 252,586 of record JBBELK010000577.1, on the reverse strand, counting down.
ACACCGGGCAGATGCTGTACCAGCCGAGCGATGAGGCACGGTGGTATACTCCCCCCAGGTTTTTCCCCAAGACCTCTGACACACTTGGCAGATGCTCTACCAGCTGAGCTATATGTATGAGGCACAGTGGTATACTCCCCCAGGCTTTCCCCAAGGCCTCTGACACACCGGGCAGATGCTCTACCAGTTGAGCTATTAGGCACATTGGTATACTCCCTCAGGTTTCCCCCAAGACCTCTGAAACACCAGGCAGATCCTCTGCCAGCTGAGCTATGAGGCACAGTGGTACACTCCCTCAGGTTTTCACAAAGACCTCTGACACTCCAGGCAGATGCTCTACCAGTTGAGTTATGAGCATGGTGGTATACTCCCTCAGATTTTCACCAAGACCTCTGACACTTTAGGCAGATGCTCTACCAGCCGAGCTATGAGGCATGGTGGTATACTCCCCCCAGGTTTTTCCCCAAGACCTCTGACACACTTGGCAGATGCTCTACCAGCTGAGCTATGAGGCACAGTGGTATACTCCCTCAGGTTTTTCCCAAGACCTCTGACACACCAAGCAGATGCTCTACCAGCTGAGCTATGAGGCACAATGGTACACTCCCTCAGGTTTCCCCATGACCTCACACACCGGGCAGATGCTCTACCAGTTGAGCTATTAGGCACATTGGTATACTCCCTCAGGTTTTCACCAAGACCTTTGAAACACCAGGCTGATGCTCTGCCAGCTGAGCTATAAGGCACAGTGGTATACTCCCTCAGGTTTCCCCCAAGACCTCTGACAAACTGGAAAGATGCTCTACAAGCTAAGCTATGAGGCACAGTGGTACACTCCCTCAGGTTTCCCCCAAGACCTCTGACACACCAGGCAGATGCTCTACCAGCTGAGCTATAAGGCACAGTGGTATACTCCCTCAGGTTTCCCCCAAGACCTCTGACACACCAGGCAGATGCTCTGCCAGCTGAGCTATAAGGCACAGTGGTATACTCTTCCAGGTTTTTTAAGAACCCAATTTTCTCTCAGTGGATGCACAAAGTAACAAACCAAGTAATGGATGCAATGTTTGGTCTGATGTTTTTGGAAGTGAAATCACCAAATAATAAGTTGGAGAAAAAAAAAGCTACACAATTTTTCGTCAATTTTGTTTCAAGGTAAAAATAGAGGAGTGTTTGGTCTTTTTTTAAAACCCGAATATTTAAAACTTTGGTTTAAAGTCCGAACACCAATCTTTACCAATTGTTGTTGTCCCCCAGAATGCCGGCTATCGAGTATGGGTCGATGTTGACTGCATGTATGGCTCCACTTTGCAAGCAATGGCAGAAGCCGTCGAGAATGCCGAGGTCATGCTGCTCTGTATATCGGAACGCTACAAAGAGAGCCCAAATTGTCGCACAGGTTGGTACTTCTCTCTAGGCCAAGTATAATCTTCCAAGAAAGAAATTAAATTTTCTTAAAGATAGTATACATGATTGGTATACTGTTACAAATAGTTTTATCCCCCTGTGTGATTGAAGATATGCATGATTAAAACCAACCTGAGCAAAAACCAGCTCCGTACTTCGTCTAACTTTTGAGAGAACAGTAAAAAAAGGGTTTGCAGTAATTTTGACCAAAAACCACTTCGCCCTGAACCACGGCCTGTGCACGAAGTGGCATTTGGGCGAGGTAGTGTTTGGACGAAGTGATTTGGGGTGAAATGGTACTTGGGCGAAATGGTACTTGGGCAAAATGATTTTGGGGTGAATTGAATTTACGTCTTGCGAGACGAAAAATAATTGTTTTGCTCATTTCTCAAAGACTATACACTATGAGCAACTAACAATGGAAATTGGGCACAAACCATTGTTATTAACAATAGTGTGTGCCCAATTTCCATTGTAAGTTGCTCATAGTGATAACACTTCAGACAAAACCATTTCAGTGGAAGTTTTCTGCCGTCATCATGTTTATATCGTGTAAGTTATGTGTAAATCTGTGAACATTTCTGATTCTTCGAGATACCAATAATGTGTACTGCCTTTAAATATCAGTTCTTGATCAGTACAGAAGTTTGTTGAATACAGTAAACTTGTGGATAACAAGGCACTGATTGACCAATCACTTTGGAATCGCTTTCAAAACTGCTCCGCTTCGGTCCACGAGGACTTGTTTGAACAAAGTGATTCAGCCAGTAATAAACACAACACAAAAAGTAAGTCCCCCCTCTAAATAACTCCTCATAATTTCTTAAGTAGTTACTTTTTAAAGATCACGACTAGTAAGGAATATTTCTGTGGTTGTTAGGTAACTGTTGTGTGAAATTTAGAGGCATCCATTGCTTCATAGCTGACTGAGCACAAATTAAAGGCAAAATGACCCAATTTCAAAATTACTCCAGTTGATTGAGAAACAGTTAGCTTAATGTTCAGTAATGTGTGTATCCACCAAGCTTGTCAATGACCTCCAGACATCATCTTGTCATGGTGTTGATGAGTCTGGTCACCCGCTGCTGAGGATAGCCATCCATTAGTCCTGCAATAATCGTTTCTTCCTCTGTGTGGATGGGCGTTATCGTCCCTAAAGACAAATTCATTACCATAGTGGTAACATGTGGACGCAGAATTTTGTTGACATATCGGTGGGCATTTAAATTACCGTTGATCTGGCTCGCATTTTTGGCCCTTGAGGGAATGCAGAAATTGGTGTGGCCTGCAAATTTGCCTAACCTGAATCCCACAGAGCATGCTTGGGACCAGCCTAAGCATTCTGCGTATGCCTGTATCAATGCAGTCAGCACTCTGGATGACTTGTCACGATTATTGCAGGAAGAATGGATGGCTATCCCTCAGCAGCGGGTGACCAGACTCATCAACACCATGTGAAGATGATGTATGGAGGTCATCGACAAGCGTGGTGGATACACACATTACTGAACATTGATAAACATAACCGTTTCCCAATAAACTGGAGTAATTAAATCACTCTTGTGAATTTTGAAATTGGGTCATTTTGTCTTTAATTTGTGCTCATTCAGCTATGAAGTAATGGATGCCTCTAATTTTCACACAACAGTTACCTAACAACTATATAAATATTCTTTACTAGTCGTGATCTTTAAAAAGTTCCTACTTACGAAATTATGAGGAGTTATTTAGGGGAAGACTTACTTTTTGTGTTGTTTAGAATGTAAACATTTTCTATTTCTGGAAGTATCCTGCAGCGAAGGATATCCCAGCAAACCATTTTTTCCCACCTAAATTAATACCACTGGTGTTTGATGTTTGAATTACAGAGGCCGAATATGCCTACCAGTGCCGCAAATCAATCGTCCCGTTAATGATGGATAAGTTTTACCAGCCAAACGGTTGGCTTGGTATGATCATGGGAACCAAGTATTACATGGATTTCTCCGGTCGACACATGTTCTCCGAGCAGGCACACAAGCTGCTGCGGGAAATCGGTGACCTCGGAAGCGCTGCATTATTTGAAGGTGAGAGAAAATGCTGATTGGTTGTTTTGTTTGGTGTCTTTTATGTACGGTCAAATCTCGACAAGTCCGATTCTGTTAAAGGCCCAGTGGATCATTTGCAGTGACCCCAAAAAGTAATCAACGAGTTTACAGGGGAAAAGTTCTGAAAGCAAAGATTGAATTAATAGCAACTACCCAATGAAAGGTTTTCGCTCAAAATGTTATAATTTTACCAGAAAATAATCCGTAAAGATTAAATTATTTAGATCGTTTGCAAACGATTTACTTATTTTTGGTTCGCATCTACGCGGTCCAAAATGCATGGGCGCTGTGTACTCCGTCACAGAGTGCATGACGCAAACCATAGTACCCGATCAACTGAGAACGAATATTTGAAACACCCCGCCAAGACCAGGAAAATGCATATGGATTTTTTTAAACGTGGTACATTTGACAAAGCTGAAATTTCTTCGGATGAGTTTGTTGATGTCTTTCTTTTGATTTATAATGGTTTTATTCGCAGAATCGCTCAAAAACAGATCATCTACAGGGCCTTTAAGGCCCAATACATAATTTGCAGTGACCCAACATTTTACTTCACGAGTTGACAAGAAAAATCCGACTAAAAGTGTTGATAGCAACGGTTAAAAAACACTTTATGATTTTGTTCTGTGTAAAACGGTACCTTTGTGCGGGAAAATGCCAACTGAAGGTGTTTTTAAACAAATTGTCTGCAGACAATTTTTTTTACCATTCATTCAACACAAAAACCATGCATGGATTTTTCAGGTTTTCTGAAGTATTACTGCATCTATGTGGCTGAAATTTCTACAAGGTAGTTTATCAACAATGCTGTTCCTGTTTTTTATTTTATTTTTTATTTTTTCACTGTCTTTAATGACCCAATTTTGTTTTTCATGAGTTGACAAGAAAAACCTTACTCAAAGTATTGATAGCAATGGTAACAAACACCACATGAATTTATTTCCGTCCCAAATGGTATTTCATGCTGGAAATTGACAACCGAAGGTGGTTTTCTAAAAAAAGTCCCGTGCATGGGCCTTTTTTCACCATTCACTTGTACACAAAATCCATATATAGATTTTCAAGGTTTTCTGAAGCATTGATGCATCTAAGTAGCTAACATTTCTTCAGGCTACCGGGGTAGTTTACCAACATTCTTCCTTAGATATGTTACACTCTTATTCCACGAATCTGTAAAAAGTTTTATCTTGCAAATGATATATAGGGCCTTCAAACATTTCATCTTTTTACCCTATTACGTTGAGTGGCCTCCGAAATGTTAAAATGAAATCCAATAAAATATGTAACTTGTGTCACAGGTTACAAATTGTAGTCAGATTTTTTTTCAGTTGTTTGTTTTGCCCTACTTGACATAACTTGATTAACACTGTATACTCGTGCTTCCCCGAAACACTATGAGAAAAACTTCATAGTGTGCTCCAGTGGGACCCGAACCCACAACCTCCTGCATACTAGGCAGACGTCTTAACCACCCGACCACTGAGCTGGCTGTTGTGCAGCCCGATCGAATCATACAGCAGCGGGTACCGCAACTGACGAGAGAATGGGATTTTGCTTGGATAAAAGAAGGCATTATTAACATTTAACCAAATTCTTCTCCATCCTTCACAGAGCCAGTATTCGACTTTGACAATGCCCCATCAACTAAACCAGACAGTCCACGAAACCCGGCCACCAGCCCGCGGCCCCAAACCCTACAGAGCCAGTGGTCGCAATCGTCCAGCCCACGACGCCACGTGTCCACCCCGAGACACCAAATGCCCAGTCCGTTACCGGAATCACCCGCAAGTCCGATCCAGCCGGCCCATGTAAGGGAATGGAGTGCGGAAAACGTGCAGCAGTGGCTGGATCATGCTAAGTTATCTCAGTAAGTTGAAAATATCCAAAATTAGACTCGTATTCCTGTGGTCTAGAGCCCCTTTTGGCGTTCAAAGTAATATTTTTTTCTGAAAATGCTTATATCTTCTCTCAAAATAAAAGAAATAATTTTAACTTGTTCCAAGAAGATAAATTAAGCCCCAAAAAGGGCAAATTTCCCATTTACTTGGTCTGTCCTTGTTACGTAAGTTACATGGACAATTTGTACAGAGAGGTTTCAGAAAGGTATATTATCAGACCCTTGAGTATATCTTCTCAGAGCTAGATTTTGTTCTAACCTAACAGTCATAAAATACTATCCATGGGGAAAAAAACAGGAAATTTACAATCTCCAATTTGGATGTGGTTGGTATATTCACTTTACTGCTTTATCGAACTGGATAAATTAGTTTACTAAACTTTGGTGGATTTTTGGCCGATATCCTTGAAAATATACGGATTGAGAGCGCAAGATCAGCTGATCAGCTAAGATGGCGGCGCCAAAAGAAGGACGTTTTCGGGATATTGTTCAATGTTTCAAGATGCCGTAGATGGCCAAATTGACGATTCCGTAAGCTTTACCATTATGTTATGAAACACTAAACTCTCAGGATTATAATGGTGTTTGTGAAAGTGCTCTGGTTTGATGTACTTCGGATGATATTTGCAGTCAAACTATCCCGGATTTTGGCAGTTTTGACACCAGGCATTTCCGTATTGCGTTGAAGTAGGGCTGTAATTTGCGACAGTGGAAGTCAGATTTCAAAAGTGAGCTATTTACAGCCCTGTTTGTAGGGCTAGTGTCAAGCATGAGTAGTCACATTGTGGATCTATTGTCACATCATTTAAATATGAAAACATATGCCCCCTGTCATGGCCGCCGGTGCAAAAGCTCTATATAATGGTATCAAAATCTCAGCACCCATGGAAAAAATGGGGGCACTCAAAAATGTGATCTGGTTGCGCTTTTTTAAGTGTGTTCAATTTTTGACTTTGCTTTTTTCCCCCTAATTTTCCGAACAGCTTAAAACAGTCCCTGAAGGATTTTGATGGTACGCTGCTGGCCCAGCTGCACAGTCTTCGTCACGAAGCGCCGGATTTCTTCTACAATTCGCTGAGACATGATCTCTGTATTCAGAAGCTCGTCGACATTTTGAAGTTGACAGAAGCTTTGGACAAGATTTTATGATGTACGTATCTCTGAAAATTAAATAAAAACAATAAAAAAATCCATTTCGAAAAAGAAATTTTTGATCAGAACAGAAAAATGTTGACTACAGTTAACTTGTGGATTTTAACAACCAAACATGAAATAAGGGAAAATCATATGGGTCTTATTAGGATTCGAACCCGAAACCTCTCACTCACTTAAGCTATGAGTTAAGCTATGAGGCACAATGGTATACTCCCACAGGGTTTCCCTGAGGACCTCTGACACACCGGGCAGATGCTCTACCTGCTGAGCTATGAGGCACAGTGGTATACTCCCCCAGGTTTTCCCCGAGACCTCTGACACACCAGGCAGATGTTCTACCAGCTGAGCTATGAGGCACAGTGGTATACTCCCTCAGGTTTTCCCCAAGACCTCCGACACACCGGGCAGATGCTTTACCTGCTGAGCTATGAGGCACAGTGGTATACTCCCTCAGCTTTTCCCCAAGACCTCTGACACACCGTGCAGATGCTCTACCAGCTGAGCTATGAGGCACAGTGGATTACTCAGTATACCACTGTGCCTCATAGCTCAGCTGGTAGAGCATCTGCCCTGTGTGTCAGAGGTCTTGGATTTGAATCTCGATAAGGGCCATGATGTTGTCCCCAGAAATGTTTAACTAGAAATGGCCTGCTAAGTTTTCAAGATATACACTTCCTGAGGCCAACTTGGCCAGCATGCCCTATCCTTTTAAATTTCATGAGGCTTGTATAAATAACCAGTACACATTTGGAACAAAGTTGGCCATGGTGCACCTCCAGTTGGTCCAAGTGTCCTTTGAAATATGGTCAAAAATCAAGACTAGAGTACCTCCCCCCTTATTTTCATAATGTTGAAGCCTGCTTTAAAATGCCTTTAATTTCTAAACTTTTGTTTGTTATTTTTAGGTACCTACGAAATATGCCAATTTAACGCCTTCACAACGAGTGGTGCTCGATATTTAAAACTACGTACCTACCACCAGTGCTTATCACTCAAAATCGAAAGCGGCCGGCGAGCGAAAAACTGAATCGGCCACAACTGGATAAGAAGTTTGACACTAACAAAATGTCTTTATAAAAATGAAATATTCTGTGTAAAATGTTTGTGTGAACTTTATTTGTGTGAAGTAGCAGAACTTGTTTTCTCCAGTGTTCTGATGTGCAATTTAAATTATTTGTGAGTGAGTTTTGCAAAGTTGCCGGAATTACAAGCCAGATTTGCAAACATAAGTCACAAGCCCAAGACAAGCTAACTAGAAATTCTTCAAGTTCACTTTACATTTAAAAAGTAAAAAAGGTCCTATTGAGCTCGTGCCAATGACGTCATTTTGGGAGTCAAATAATGCCGCGTCGTTGTGTGTGTCTATATCGTGCGTAACGCGCAATGCTAAGGCTCCCATTGGTGAATTAAACCACGCTACGCCCACCAGAGACACGCACATCGCTTCCACAATGACTCAGCATTATTTGACTCCCAAAATGGCGTATTTGCACGTGTTCGAAGGGGGTCAATTGACCGTATCGAATAGCCGCCATTTCGTGGGCCACCTTTTGTTACTTAAACCATTTAACAATAGAAGCAAAATATGTGCAACCATGCATGTCCTCAAGGAACAAAGAAACTGCCCCACGAAATGGCGGCTATTAGATATATATGGTCTGTAGAGTACTAAAGTGAAAACGTCCCCCAATGTGTGTTGCCAAGGTTACTGGGTCTAGACTAAAACCAGTGAACTGTTACCCAGCGCTTTAGCAATGGACGTTTCAGATTACCAGTGAATGTTTAGACCCAGTTACCCTGCCATCTGATGTCACACTTTAGTAGTTCGCTCGTACCCACCACCCTTACAGGGTTAATCTATTTGCGCCCTCATTGGCCGAATTTTATACGACACGTGACCATGATGTCACATCTTTTTCTTGTTAACGGACGTAAAATCAATTTGTCCAGCAGGTAAGGCCACACAGTACACACATTTCATTCGTAAATTTGATTTTTGCACTGGACATATCAGCAATAAAATGCTATTTATTAATTATCCGTCTGGCAGCAAGCAGCAACCCACAATGCTCCACGCATCTGTAACTGTGCCCTTTGCGTGACGTATTTCCTTCACAGTAATCTGTGAAGAACATCAGCCATTCACAGCGCCCTGTAAGGGCGGTGGGTACGAGCAAACTTGCATGTATTTAGTATCAACATTTTATGTCAACGTTCATGTGCTCAAAGAATTAATGCACTTGTGTGGCAGAAATTTGAGTTAGCAAAATGCATTTTCAGACTATTTTTTACAAGTTTCCCAATTTGTGGCACTATATATGCCATGATTGGACAAACTTTGGACTTGTGACGTGACGTGCAATTATCTTGTTAAAACTTCCGATTGTAGGTTTTGCAGCGAATAAGGTGCATTCTTAAGACTTTTATAAATTAAATTTTATCTGTATTTATACCTCATATATACAATATATTATTGTAAATGTGAAATGTGTCCCATATTGCTGTGCATTATCTACTTAATCTTAAAGGTTTAGTGAAGTGAAAATTAACAACCATTTGTATTTATACACGAATCAAAAGATCAAAGTGTTGCAGAAAAAGGGGAAAACTGAAATTCGTTTTCATTTCAGAAAGAAGTGACTTTTTCTCTACTTAAAAATTTTCTTGACAGACATAGTCATGGAGGGAACCCACAGTGGAAAAACAAAGAAAGAACATTACATTTCAAACAGTAGCAGTAGCCCACTGATCCATTTCTGACCCAAACAAACTTGTTGGGATTGTTGCAAATGACATACTAAACAAACTCGGTAAACGGTTACAGATCATAACACCAAGAAGTCACTCAAAATGACACCAAGTTTTGTACACAAGTCAATAGAGATTTCCTCTGTTGTCCTGAGATGACATCACGGATTTGCTCATGAATATGGAAATTTCATTAGCATAAAAATAGAAAACTTGCAATTACACCAAAACGGAGCAATCAAATTTTCTGAAATTGACCGAAATGTGTAAAACACACCCTCTACTATGATTATATTTAATTAAAAACCCTATTTCACCTGTCCTTTAAAGAGTTGAGAAGTTGATCAGAATTCGTTTTCTCGATTAAAATGACTCAAGTGCAGGTTTGATGAAAAATATAATTAATACACTGTATTAATATTTTATAAGGAAACACTTCAGCCTGTCGCACATGTTTTGTATACTGAAACGCAAAAGAAACTTACCACTTGTTTAAAATGTAATGAAATTGTAACAGTTCAAAATAAAACAAACCAACAATTGCTAATTGAAACATTGGCATTTTATTGATGACATGTCAAGTTTTTGACCAAGATACACCATCTCATCAGTTTGTTCTACAGTAAAGAACAGAAGAGGGTGCAATGTCAGTCCCCTTTCAATAGACAGCCGAAGTGTGACGTGCGTTGCCATGGCAATTGGATCTAAACTATCATGGCCGTCGGGAAAAGTACCATTGGAAAAGCACTGGGACACGGTTGAGTGATTTTTAGTTTAGATCCAATTGCCTAGGCAACCAACAAAAGGTGACGTACTCACTTGGCACCAATCCGGTAATAAGGTATTCTTCCCTGTACATCCGCCATAGCTGGGGGGCTTCCACTGAATGAACTGTATGTTTTTGCTGCTGCTGAAGCTGCATTTGTTTACTTCGAACAAGTTGCGCGTCTTTGTAGGGTTGTGTGCGCGCGAAGGCGGGCGCGTCGCGTGTACGCAAAGGCGGGCGCGTCGCGTATACGCGAAGGAGGCTCGTTCGTGCGTAATGGATGAGCGCTTTTCGTTTTGAAGGCGGATTCACACTATCGCGGAAAAATCACACTTTCGCGCTGCGTTTACCGCATTGCATGAGCTCCCAATCGACGATTATTCCAAAATAGAAGATTCCACTCTGGTAACTTGGGGCTTCTTTGATACCTCATTGGCTGCGCGTTGGAAAGGTCAGCGCACCGCGGTCAAAGTTCAACAAATTTAAACTTTGACCAAGCTCAAAAGGTTTAGCGCGTCGCGATAGGCCACGCACAAGCGGCAAACCAGTTTGTGTACAAACCATGCAATGGAACAGTGTGATTTTTCCGCGATAGTGTGAATCCGCCTATCGGCACTGCATGCGATGACCGAGAAACATGCGCTGCGCGTGATTGGTCAGTTGCGATCACTGTCACTGGCTAATCAATATTCATATATATTCCTCAATACAGACCCAGTCGATGCAGCAAGGGTTCTTGGCAAGCGAGGTACGAGTGCAGGAAAGACCCTTGCGAAAGGAAGGTGACTGCCTACCAGTCTTTGAATATGGCGTGTGGAACGTGCAATATTCGATAATGCACAAATATATGTGCGATGTTTTTTCATATGTGCGATGTTTTTTTCATATGTATATGCGATGTTGAAAATATATGTGCACTAATTTGACATATATATGCAATGTTAAAAATATATGTGGGATATTTCGACATATATGTGGGATATTTCAATGTGTGGGGTCGCGGTGTTCGTGATATGTGGGCGTGATCTTTCATAGATTGGTTCCCGGTCCCTATAGATTAATTGGTTCGCTTATTGATCACGTTCAAATGACGTCACTTCCTACAACACGTGTACAAATTGCCACGTGCATCATGATTTTGAGCGTATTTTTTGTTGACGCGCATCGATTGCGCCGTATTTCGAACAACACACGCGCGTGTTTGGAACATGTTCCAGCGTGTGCGTGCGCGTACTGTATGGCGTTTAATACGCAGTAGCCTTTTTTCTAGACTGGTTCCCGTCCACATATTCCACACAGGAGAATATAAGGACAGGTAAAGGAGGCTTCATATTGATCTGTAATTGGTCGTCTTTGCGCGTGCGCATTGTGTTTTTTATATTTAAAAATTGGCCAAGTCCTTTGCTTTAGGCAATGTACTTTATTTACATAATTGGATATGTTCGACACGCACGGCCAAGTTACAAATGTCAATTCAAAATCTGCGCACTTACTAAAAATATAAAAATAATAACCACGTGACGGGCAGAATTCTGCCCGTCATGGCTGCCCTTTACCGATCCCTATATTTTCGCAATAAGCGAACCAATCTATAGGGATCGGGAACCAATCTACCTTTTTTCCTACGAAGATGGCGTCTGTGAACGTAGAATGACGACAAATCCAATGGATTTCCTCAGAAAAATACGAATGATCTTCGTTGATTTGGTCGATGCGTCGTCGGTGCGCCAGGGTTGGCAAAGTCCCATGCGATATATGCCAAGTACTTTGCCAACCAGAGAATGCGCATGCGTCAGTTTCCGGCCAATGTTTACAAACAAAAGAAAGGTCTATTGCGAAAGTGTGGAATATGTGGACGGGAACCAGTCTATTGATCACGTTCACAGACGCCATCTTCGTAGGAAGAAATGCTACTGCGTATTAAACGCTATCAAGTACGCGCACGCACACGCTGTAACATGTTCCAAACACGTTCTCTTGTTGCTCGAAATTTGTTCGAAATACGCAGCCGATGCGCGTTACAAAAAAATACGCTCAAAATGTTGATGCACGTGGCGATTTGTAGGAAGTGACGTCATTTGAACGTGATCAATTCTCCTGTGTGGAATATGTGGACGGGAACCAGTCTAGATCTTTCAATGTATGTGCGTAGACTGGTTTCCGCTCCACATATTCCACATACAACGACTGAATATGAGGAGTGGATTTGCGTGCGTGAAGTTGGCACAAATACAAAGAAAACCAGCCCCAATAGGCCTGTACCAAAAATAAATCAGCCTGGCAGATTAAATGACAGAAACTAAAGTGCAATTTCACGCAGCAGTCTATCAAGCTTGCAAACTTCGGTTACGGATTTGACCAAGTTGACGTAATTAGTCACAAAAATTAATTGCGAAGTTGTATCTAGTGCGCGAATTAAGCCGCCTTCTAGCTTAGAGAAATTATGAAATAAGAAGGGGTCTTAAAATCGATTTATTCAGACAAGTATAGGCACTTTTTGTTACGATTTTTCAGCTGTAATATAAGAAATATTCATGTAGAATCATCATCAATCAGCTTTATCGTCATAGCAATCGATTTAATTAGTCAAACAAATTAATTGCGAAGTTGTATCCAGTGCCGGAATCAAGCCGCCTTTTAATAATCTTAGAGAAATTGGGAAATAAGAAGGGGTCTTAAAATGCGATTTATTCAGACAAGAAGGCACTTTTAATTTAGATTTTTAAACTGAAGCATAAGAACAACTCATATAGAATCACAATCAACCAGCTTTATAGTCAAAGCCATCGATTTAATTAGTCAAACAAATTAATTGCGAAGTTGTATCCAGTGCGCGAAGCCGCCTTAGATATGTTTTGTGCACGCACATGCGTCGCTTGAGGGCGCTCTTTGCACCTCCTTCAAAATGGCCGCGAAAATGTCGAAATGGCCTTACGAGCAAAAACAATGAACAACAAAGACACGTTTTGTGTCAAATTTGGGGATTCCGTGGCCTGCTTTTTGGAACAAGAGATGTTCGCCTGCTCGTCTGTTCACGCCAAACTGAGGGGCGCCGAAGCCAGTTGGCACGATCGATTTTGCTTGCATTAATAAATTTTGTCATGAATCTTTGTGAACAACCGGCGCATGGTCGATGGTGGGTCGGCGCCTGTGGCTGTGCAGCTTCGCCGCCGAGTGGCTACCGGTATACGCCTATAGGTAATGTTTAGCTAAGATAATCTCAGCTCTTTTTTTATCATTTTTCATTGGGATGTGGTCTTTTCACCAGTAGAGCTGAGAAAAGTTAAGAACATGAACACGCTATTACCTAGCTAAGATAATCTCAGCTCTTTTTTTATCATTTTTCATTGGGATGTGGTCTTTTAGCAGTAGAGCTAAGAGAAGTTAAGAACATGAACCCGCCATCGCAAAACAAATGTGTCATTTTCTCACCGTGACACACTAATTCCCCCTAAAACTCACCCAAACCTTGCCAGGCATAACCACTACGCAGTTCCTTGAGGGAAATAACCAGCCACGATGATTATTTTGCCAACAATTCTAGCGAAACAAACCGGTATGCTCACAGCCTAGCCGTTGTCATGTTGTGTTCAAAAAGTCTATCTGCCTAGTCTGTGTACAAAGGAATACCAATGCGCATTGGTTACTAGACGTGACCAGACGTGATCTAATAGATCACGTCTAGTAACCAATGCGCATTGGTATTCCTTTGTAAACAGCTGGGACCAATAAAAAATCCAAGCAGTTCCGGCAACTCTGGGAGTTCCGGCAACTCCGGCTTTTACCGAATGCCTGGATCACGCATGTGGACGCATCGCACATGTTCCCGTTCATTTCCCAACATTTTTTAGGAGAATTTAATGGACAAATGGTACCGAAATTCCGTAGACACACGCAAGGTGAGTGTCTCAAGAACTATCAGACGGAGTTTGGTGGCGATTGGGCAGTGGATTATTGCGCTAGCCGAAAACGTTTCTGTCCGATCTTAAAGTTCAGGCGCCGCCATATTGGAAAAAAAACAACATTACCTATGGGGGATACATTATCCCCCATAGTTCTAGGGGTAAACCCAATCCACATACACGCCCAGGATTCGAAATGGGTACGCCAGAGGAAAGGCGAGGAAAGAACCACTACGCCAACCGGACCGCCCTTAAGCAAATTAAATTAAAAATGATCAACGGGGGTTTTACTGCAGGTTGTTTCTTTCTTATTTGTTTGTTTGAAAGAAGAAATACAAATAAAACAAACTAACAAAACAGACAAAGTGAGAATTTTATCAATATAAATTTCTTTATATTATTTATAACAATTTAAAACAATGTAACGGTCCAATCTGGACGATTCCAAGATTTTGGGTATCAGTCTATAAATAGTTTCATTATGTAATAATGTACGACTAACTAATTTTGACAAAATTAAAACCTCCCAGATATAGAAGTTTAAAAATCATACACCTCAGGCGACAGACAAAAAAAGGAACATAGTTAGTCGCACGAATGTGGTCACGTGACGTCTGACTGTCACGTTCCTACATAATCATGATAATGCCGTATTCCACTCATGCTCGCGGGATAACTAATATTATCTTCAAGCAAAATTGACGCACTAATAACACGCGCACTCTGCAAGTACTACATGTACTCCGCGCATATGCGTAGGGACACAGTTATCTTGGAATACCATGGTGCATTTACCGGTACGCAGAGTGCAATATGAGAATCGGAAGAGTATTATGAAACATTATCACACTGTTGGTTGCCATGGATCCACCAATCAAAACGACGGATTCAAGTTTGCTTGAAGATATATTAAGTTATCAACATTTGAAGTTATACAGGGTGTATCACAAAAAGTAGACACTCATAAAATTGTAGATAAAATGAAAATTGTAGTATTTTTAGAAAATTGGCTCACAAATATTGAAATATCGGTAGACATAGGTTTCGAGTTTTCATTAACGTCGTCATCATGTTGGGAATTTCACACCTGGCTGAACAGGGGCTAGTTTTGTAAACAAAGCTAAAATTAACTTGCGCATAAAAATGGAAGATGCAAAACAGGATCAAGGAGCACGAGAGGTCAATTTGACATGTCCTTTTTTTGCCATCAGCTTATCAGAAAGTATAGCTTTACAGAAAGTGTGTACCTTGAAGGGGCATCGGGGCCAACTCAGCAGGGCATAAGGCCATTGGCCTTGGTAGCCTGGTTAATGTCAAGGCCTGGGATAGGGTATGCTGGCCAAGTTGGCCTCAGAAAGTGTATATCTTAAAGGGGCATCGAGGCCAACTCAGCAGGGCATGAGGCCAACTCGGCAGGGCATAAGGCCATTGGCTTTGGTAGCCTTGGTTAATGTCAAAGCCTGGGATTGAACCCTTTCGAACACGTGCGAATATGCCATTTTGGGAGTCAAATAATGCTGAGTCATTGTGGAAGCAATGTGCGTGCGCGTTGTGTGTGTCTCTGGTGGGCGTAACGCGGTTTAGTTCACCAATGGGAGCCTCATCATAGCGCGTTACGCGCGCTATGGACACACACAACGCGCACGCACATTGCTTCCACAACGGCGCAGCATTGTTTTACTCCCAAAATGACGTCATTGGCACGAGCTCAATAGGGCATGATGGCCAAGTTGGCTTCAGAAAGTGTATCTTGAAGGGACATCGGGGCCAACTCAGCAGGGCATGAGGCCATTGGCCTTGGTGACTTTGGTTAATGTTAAAGCCTGGATTGGTTGCATTTCTGTCACAGTTGCTAATTTTTGTTCATTATGTATTCACAGATTGGAGATGGATCCCACAGACTGTGGAGCTTCATATTACACACTACAAAAATGGACGTGTTGCCATGGATACTGAAAACACAGGAGAGGTGAGTTTTTGGCCATCATTCCAATTTTATTACAGTGGAAATTCGCTATAATGAACACCAAAAAGAACATTCAGCTACAGTGAACATCGCTCATGGCTCCCAATCATTTGTTCGCGTCAAACGCCACCTAAACAAACACTTGTATAGTTCAGATACGGTGCCCATTTATGGTGACTTTCCACAGTATTTAGTAATAAGCAAACTAGACGCGCCTTGTGTCTGTTTGACATGCCTCTCGTAGTGTTATCTGTGTCGCGGCGAATAGTTACAGCGGCATCCACACTTGGGATGAGAGAAAAGTCGTAAGGGCTTTATCGGGATTCCAACCTGACACCTGTGACTCACTGGGCAGAAGCTCTACCATCTGAGCTATAAGGCACAGTGGTATACTCCCTCAGATTTTCCCCAAGACCTCTGCCACACCAGGCAGATGCTCTACCAGCTGAGCCATAAGGCACAGTGGTATACTCCCTCAGATTTTCCCCAAGACCTCTGACTCACCAGACAGACACTCCACCAGCTGCTGAGCTATAAGGCACAGTAGTATACTCCCTCAGGTTTCCCCCAAGACCTATGACACACCAGGCAGATGCTCTACCAGCTGAGCTATAAGGCACAGTGGTATATTCCCTCGGGTTTTCCCCAAGACCTCTGACACACCGGGCAGATACTCTACTAGCTGAGCTATAAGGCACAGTGGTATTCTCCCTCAGATTTTCCCCAAGACCTCTAACTCACCAGACAGACGCTCTACCAGCTGAGCTATAAGGCACAGTGGTATACTCCCTCATATTTTCCTTAAGACCTTTTACACACCAGGCAGATGCTCTACCAGCTGAGCTATAAGGCACAGTGGTATACTTCCTCGGGTTTTCCCCAAGACCTCTGACACACCGGGCAGATGCTCTACCAGCTGAGCTATAAGGCACAGTGGTATACTCCCTCAGGTTTTCCCTAAGACCTCTGACACACCGGGCAGACGCTCCACCAGCTGAGCTATTAGGCACAGTGGTATACTCCCTCAGGTTTTCTCCAAGACCTCTGACACACCAGGCAGATACTCTACCAGCTGAGCTATAAGGCACAGTGGTATACTCCCTCAGATTTTCCCCAAGACCTCTAACTCACCAGACAGACGCTCTACCAGCTGAGCTATAAGGCACAGTGGTATACTCCCTCAGGTTTTCCCAAAGACCTCTAACACACCGGGCAGATGCTCTACCAGCTGAGCTATAAGGCAAAGTGGTTTACTCCCTTAGATTTTCCCCAAGACCTCTGACACACCGGGCAGATACTCTACCAGCTGACCTAAGGCCTCTGACACACGGGGCAGATACTCTACCAGCCGAGCTATAAGGCACAGTGGTATACTCCCTCAGATTTTCCCCAAGACCTCTGACACACCGGGCAGATACTCTACCAGCTGACCTATAAGGCCTCTGACACACCGGGCAGATACTCTACCAGCTGAGCTATAAGGCACAGTAGTACATGTATACACCCTCAGATTTTCCTTAAGACCTCTGACACACCAGGCAGACGCTCTACCAGCTGAGCTATAAGGCACAGTGGTATACTCCATCAGGTTTTCCCCAAGACCTCTGACACACTGGGCAGACGCTCTACCAGCTGAGCTATAAGGCACAGTGGTATACTCCCTCAGGTTTTCCCCAAGACCTCTGACACACCGGGCAGACGCTCCACCAGCTGAGCTATAAGGCACAGTGGTATACTCCCTCAGGTTTTCCCCCAAGACCTCTGACACACCGGGCAGATGCTCCACAAGCTGAGCTATAAGGCACAGTGGTATACTCTGTCAGGTTTTCCCCAAGACCTCTGACACACCGGGCAGACGCTCCACCAGCTGAGCTATAAGGCACAGTGGTATACTCCCTCAGGTTTTCCCCCAAGACCTATGACACACCAGGCAGATGCTCTACCAGCTGAGCTATAAGGCACAGTGGTATACTCCGTCAGGTTTTCCCCAAGACCTCTGACACACCGGGCAGACGCTCCACCAGCTGAGCTATAAGGCACAGTGGTATACTCCCTCAGGTTTTCCCCAAGACCTCTGACTCACCAGACAGATGAGCTACAGGGCAGACGCTCTACCATCTGAGCTATAAGGCACAGTGGTATACTCCCTCAGATTTTCCCCAAGACCTCTGACACACCAGGCAGATGCTCTACCAGCTGAGCTATAAGGCACAGTGGTATACTCCCTCAGGTTTCCCCAAGACCTCTGACACACTGGGCAGATGCTCTACCAGCTGAGCTATAAGGCACAGTGGTTTCCCCCAAGACCTCTGACACACCGGGCAGATGCTCCACCAGCTGAGCTATAAGGCACAGTGGTATACTCTGTCAGGTTTTCCCCAAGACCTCTGACACACCGGGCAGACGCTCCACCAGCTGAGCTATAAGGCACAGTGGTATACTCCCTCAGGTTTTCCCCAAGACCTCTGACACACCGCGCAGACGCTCCACCAGCTGAGCTATAAGGCACAGTAGTATACATGTACACCCTCAGATTTTTCCCAAGACCTATGACACACCAGGCAGATGCTTTACCAGCTGAACTATAAGGCAAAGTGGTATAATCCCTCAGGTTTTCCCCAAGACCTCTGACTCACCAGACAGATGAGCTACAGGGCAGACGCTCTACCATCTGAGCTATAAGGCACAGTGGTATACTCCCTCAGGTTTTCCCCAAGAACCCAATTGTTCTCTTATTGTTGCATGGGACCGCAACTGAGCAAAGTAACAAACACAATATTTTGTATGGTACCTAATCACCATTGAAATACAACCAAACTATGGGATGAGAAAAAAATCAGCAACCGCGAGAGTCATGTCAAACGGACATGAGGCGCATCTACCGGTAGTTTGCTTACTAAAATGGCACCTTGAATTTCTACGGAGGTCAGCCCCTGGTTGAGTAGTCTATCTTGCAGCAGGCATTTAACTTTAATAGTTTGTGTAGTATTCAATTGTTCGTATTCAAATTTATGCAAATAAATGCTTAATTTACATATTACTGCACCATTAATTAATACTGACATATTGATGTACTGTTTTTGCCTTAATCAAAATTATGCAAATCTGCTACTTATTTACATGTCACTGCAGCATGCTAAATTTACTATTTTGCCCTTGCTCATGTATGGTGTTCCCCTGAAGCGGAGTTCCAGTTTTGTTTTTTAGAAGTCACATCATGGCCATGGTTTCATCATGATGTTACCCAGAAATTAATGCCCCAATATTTTCTCATGTTTATTCATGCATGGTGTCCCTCTGAAACTGAGTTCCAGTTTTGTTTTTTGGAAGTCACATCATGGCCATGGTTTCATCATGATGTTACCCAGAATGCCCCAATATTTTCTCATGTTTACTCACAGTGGCTCAAGAGTCCAAAAACATTTACTTCCAGCCAAAAAGCTACAAGAGTTGAATACACCTTTCAAAGATTTTTGCAAACTTTGTTTTGTTGATCATCATGTCTCTGTTAGGGGCCGTCCATAAAGAAGGGGGGAGGGGGTTGTTGACATTGCGTACAGGGTGGCAGGGGGGAGGGTTCAAGCCAATGCGTATACATGTACGCAAACTGAAAATTTGCTTTTACTAAAACGAGAAAAGAATTGGACAAGTTGACAAACATATTAGACAGGCCACACATTTTTGTCACTCATCTCACATTTTTTTCACTCCTCAATTTAGGTTTTTCCCATTAAATCTGCAGTTTCTGATGCTTGATGTCATTTTATGTGTAAACAAAAATGCAAAAACAATCTCATTTATTTCAGATTTTAGGTTTTTCCCATTAAATCTGCAGTTTCTGATGCTTGATGTCATTTTATGTGTAAACAAAAATGCAAAAACAATCTCATTTATTTCAGATTTTGGAGGCGACATGCGAATCGTTAGTAGTATATAGCACTATACATGTAGTAGTACTGAACCATTTACCAATGCTTACTAATGCTGAGGTATATGGAATGCGTATGTGTACAGGGGTGAAGAGGTTGGAGCCACTGTGTACGCCATGCGTACAGGGGGGGAGGCAGGGTCTAAAAAGTTACTATATTTCTAGCATTGTGTGCTATGATATCATTGGAAAGCCTGTTCATTTCTCTAACAGTATGTCCCATTCGTTATGAACATAATTTGTGGGATGAGCACCATCAAACAAATTTGTCAGTATGTTTTCCTCATTTCTGTTACTTAGAAAGTTGGTTTTTCTGTTGAACACTGTTAAGCCTAGCGTCCATCGACATTGCAACTGGAAGCAACTCGACCATCAGTTGCTGTCGATGTGTGCATCAACTGGGAACATCCAGTTTTCAAAGCGCACACATCGACACGGCAAATTGGTAAAGCCTACGGTACATTGACCTTTCAACTGGAAGCAACTGTTGCTGTCGATGTGCGCGCACGTATTCAGACACACGCGTGCAACTGACAGCAACTAGAACTTATTTGCAACTATGCGTGCATGTACATTGACGCAACTGACCGCAACTGGGTACAACTACAGTTGCCAGAAGGTAGAACATGAGCAACTCGCGGCAACTCCAGTTGCCAGTAGTTGCAAGTACGAGCACATCAACCTTTTTGAGCAACTGATCAGTTGCTCCCAGTTGCCGCGAGTTGCTTCCAGTTGCCGGAAACACCAGTTGCCACTAGTTGCTTCCAGTTGCAATGTGGATGTACGCTAGGCTTTAAAGACCCACCCACATTCACAACAGAGTAATTAAGTAAACTTTACATACACATGCATTTCATTTGATTTCCTTTTAACAGGACCAATTTATGAAGCTCCCTTGTGTTGCTGCCCATGCTTGGCCTCACCTGGACTATTGGACTCCACATACATGTCTCTCTCTTGTTAATTCATTTGTCATCATGAGCAGCTTTTAGGTATTGTAATCATCAGCTTGTTACTACTTCTCTACATTAGGAATAGCTTGCTCTTTCCCAATATAATCTCTTACAGCACTTTTGCTCAGTGCTTTCCCAAGAACTATCATTATGTTAACAATTTGTGCTTGGGTGGGATTCGAACCCACAACCTTCTGCATTCTGAAGCAGTTGCCTTAACTACTCAACCTCTCGGTGTGCTGGTGTCAAAGGGCCTGTTTGATTCTTGCAACATTTAGTATCAAAACTAATCCCTTGCCCTTTTCCGACAATTTATAAGAACAATTAAAAATATCAAAATGTGCTTGGGTGGGACTCGAACCCATATCCTCATTCTCCTACATTCTACTACAATAGTTGACTTGACCACTCGGTGTGCTGGTTCAAATCATGGAGCAGTTGGGACTGGAACCTAGAACAGTTGCCTCACTCATTCTACCACTGAGTGTACTGGTCTCAAAGAGCCAGTTGGTTTCACAACTAATCCCCTGCCCTTTTCTGATGCAATTTATCAGCACTTTATGCTCGGAGCTTTCCCAAGAACTCTGTTCAAACCTGTGCTTGGGTGGACTTGAACCCACAACCTTCTGAATTCTAGAGCAGTTGTTTTTAACCTTTCAACCAATCATTACGCAGGTGTCAAAGGGCCAATTTGAATCATGGAAGTTGATATCACAACTAATCTAGAGTAGTTGCCTCAACCACTTGACCACTCAGTGCGCTGGTATCAAAGGGCCAGTCTGAATCATGGAGCAGTTGGTATCACAACTGCCCTTTCTTGGTCAAATTTATAAGAACTGCTAAAAACATCAAAATGTGGTTGGGTGGGACTTGAACCTAGAGTACAGTAGTTGTCTCAAATTATTCAACTACTCAGTGCATTGGTGCAGAAGGGTCTATTTGAATCGTGGAGCAGTTGGCATCACAACTAATCCCTTGCCCCTTTTTGACGATATTTATTTTTGCTATGTGCTCAGCGCTTTCCCAAGAACTATGTTAGAACCTTGTGCTTGGGTGGGACTCGAACCCACAGCCTTCTGCATTGTAGAGCAGTTGTCTTAACCACTCGCCCACTCAGTGAGCTGGTGTCGGACTGTCAGTTTGAATCATTAAAAACCAGTGCTTAGGTGGGACTCGAACCCACAGCCGAGCAGATCTTTTAAGCACTTTTGTAAGGCACATTTTTGTATTTTCTTTTTTAATTACTAAAACATCTTTGAGCAAATTCCGCTCAAACTCCATAACATTTTCGGGCCTGTTGTCTGTTTTGGTACCGATTTGGCACCGTCATAGTTAGTTAGATGATAGCATTTCTGCGGTTGTACCAGTGTGGATGAACTAGCTAAAATAAACCATCTTTTGTTTGGATCAATTCTGCTTTCATAAAATGCATTAAGTTCATTCATACCTCCACACATTTTCCACTTTAGTGTTAGATATTTGGTTTGAAGTCTTACATGTAGCTCTGATTTGTAAGTACCGTAACTTAGTTAACTTATATATTTTCTTTCCCTTTTAGTCTGTGGCTACTGTTCATATGCACCACCCATCATGTTGAGATTTGCTGGGAGAAGAAATCTGGCCAGTGTTGACCTACAGTATCAGTAAGTCACAGTCCATTGTTCTGTTCATCTTTACTGCAAATCCATTTTGGGTCAATTTTATTATTATTTTTTTTTAAATCACAAGGGGTTAGTCCAGCAGTTATTTGCACAAATCGGCATAAAAATATATGACTTTTTAAAAAATGTCTCAGAAATTATCAGGAAATTTTTTTTTGCCCGTTTCCAACCTGTTTTGGTACGTTTTAAAGTTAAATTCTGAATCTTTTTTGTCTTTGCTGAAAATCCATACTGATGTACCCCGGTAGGGTCGTCTCTACCATCCCAATCAACTCTGATTGTGAATGTAGCCTGCAGTTTATACAGTGAACACTCATTGGGGAAGATTCCACTACACATTTAAATATTTGCGGAAATGCCTCTCATCTTTGTAAGCAACCTGACGTGTCTTCATTTTCCAGCCAAATTGAAAAATTCATCAACTTTTAATTTTCTCTAAACTTTTTATAACGTAGTCGTTATGTTTTCTTAATTTGTGACAGGTGACAAAGACGTGTGTGCCAAGCGATGTCGACCAGGAGCTGAATATTTTCAAGATCTGTTTTGGCAGACCTCACTGCATCGTCTTCAGAGTGGCCAAGATTGACCCACGGTGAGCCCCAATATACTGGCATTTTCCACGGTAAGGGGGAATTTTGGCAACACATACCATATTTTCCAGAAAATACCTTTGTCTGGTCTCAAAATAAAAGAAATAAGTTTCAGTTGTTTTGAAGAGATAACTTGGGCCCAAAAAGGGTTACAAATAGTGTGACAACATGCCTTTCTAAAAACCCTGTATACCAATTTCCAATATACACTCGTAACTGGGACGGCCTAAAATGTAACACAAGTGTCCGTCCCGGTTACGAGCGTATATTGGAAATTTGATCAAAGGGTTTTTAGAAAGGCATGTTGTCACACTATTTGTAACCCTTTTTGGGCCTAAGTTATCTCTTCAGAACAACTGAAACTTATTTCTTTTATTTTGAGACCAGACAAAGGTATTTTCTCGAAAATATGGTCTGTATTGCCAAAATGCCCTCTTTACTGTATAAAGTATCTCCAGTTTTCGAAAAATGACCATTGGGCCTTCAGGAGTTGCAGTTTACAGGCATGCAACTTTTCCTCATCTGCACCATCGGAAATTAAAAAAACACTGTACAAAGTCGGAGATTTGTTTGCATTTCCCTTGTAACACAGTTGCATGCCTGAGTTTACAGCATAGAAAAACATTATCTGATTCAACAAATATGGAAATGTTGCATTTGTGCCATCTGTAGATTTACTATACTGTTTAAAAACCTTTTACTTTTCCCCCGCAGACACAAGTTGAAGAAATCAGGATGATTAAACCTTCTGCCACAGAGTTCCCAAAAAAAACCAAAGCAACTTTCCAACAAGAAGCTCTGCTGTCCAAGCCTCTCTCCAAAAACAGTTTGTAAACATTGAATCAACTCAACTGAACCTTCCATCTATCAGTCAGTCCCTAAGTACACAACTCTTCAGTGTCTCAAAAATGACTATCAGTTTGTAAACATTGAATCAACAGAAGAAAAAACCTTCTATCCATCCTACAGTCAGTTCCTAAGCACAACTCTTCAATGTCTCAAAAAAATGACTAACAGCTTGTAAACAAACAAGCTGTCCTAAATTTGTTCAAGCCTCTCTCCAAAAATTGATTAACAGTTTGTAAACATTGAATCTTCTATCCATCCCTAAGCACACAACTCTTCAGTGTCTCAAAAATGACTATCAGTTTGTAAACAAACCAAAACTTGCTCAAATTATTTTCTCAAAAAATGACTATCAGTTTGTAAACAAACCAAAACTTGCTCAAATTATTTTCTCAAAAAATGACTATCAGTTTGTAAACAAACCAAAACTTGCTCAAATTATTCTCTCAAAAAATGACTAACAGTTTGTAAACATTGACTTGTACTTAATATTCTTGTCTTCATTTAGCAACAACCAATTGTATTTATTTCTCTTGTAGCATTGTTAAATGTACTTTAACAAATATAGTAATGTTTGTAAACAATCTTATTTAAATAGTGTTATATAGTTAAAGTAACTTCCAAAGTCAAAATAAAAGTCACTGACAACAAAAGTTTCATTTGTAAACAAGTCTCATTTTATTCTGTACTCCAATAAGTAAACCAAGTAATATATTCAAGCAAAATGTTCATTAACTTAATTTATGCAAGGTCCTAATTGCTATTGTCTTTACAGATAGTCCAGGGCGCGGTGGACCAAAATTATAATTTGAAAATCGAACAGGGGTTGCCCCCTGTCCGATTTTCTAATGTATTGAAGTGGAGGTTTCCCTCCTCTACCTGTTAAAGAAAAAATTAATAAAAATGGTGTACAAAGAAATACAATTAAAATGATTTATTAAACATTCAATGTAAAACAAGAAAATATAATTACAAACGATAACTGCAATTTCAAGAAACAAATCAGTAAAACACAACATTTGTAACTTGGTAAATCACAATTAAGTTACATATTGTTAGTAACAACATGACTGAAAATTGACTTTCTCAAGTTTTCTGTCTACATACCCAATTGACTAAAAATACCATCGGCAATTTGTTCCAGATTACGACGTACCACGGCACAAAGACATCACTCGCGAAAAGATTTAAAAACTATTCCGTCTGGAACCGAGGTTGTAGTCGAGTCCGTCAAACGTCCAGAAGCAAAGGATGAGCATGCACAAACGAATGCCTTTGTTGGAGTTCATTTGAGTAGCCTGTGACTTGAATTAAGACCCAGGGACTTGTGGTGGACTTGACTACAACCCTGCTTGCAGCCTCATGAGCTCCCATTTCTGAAAAAGAAAATTACAAAAATTAATTTCAGATCAACACAATTTACAATGCATTTCATACCAAAACAAAATGATTTTTGAGTTAAATTTCTCATAACTTATTCCATTTGCCTAAAACAATTTACCAGTCGTACAAAAAAGTACCTTTTAGCTGGAAATCATGTGTAGCTTTTTGAACTGTATTATGTTCAATAAATTTCCTGTTGGTGAATACTTTTGCATTAATATAGCATGGAAGTCATCTACAGGGGTCACCTTATATAATAATAAAGCATTTGTCTCAAATTTACTTGAAAATTTCTTTTTACAGGGAAAAAATTTCTGTGACATTTCTGACGTCACACACGTAACATACATTTTTCCCCTGTAAAAAGGAACTTTCAGATAAATTTGAAACAAATGCTGTATTATAAGGTGCCCCCTGTAGATGACTACCATGCTAAACTCCTCAAAACAAGTTCGGAAAGTCAAGTTTGACTGACGATTTTTCTCTTGTTACTAAATCATTTCCCTTGAAATTTGTATCATTGGAAAGCCCCGTTATTCCTCTTTACAGTGATGTGTCATTTGTTATGATTAATCGATTGGGGGATGTGTAGTATAGCGGAATACAGGGGTGGGTGGAAAGTGAAATGTCACAAAATTCACTGCTATTGTCGTGCATTCCCCTTTTGCTTTGAGGATGGGAATGTGTCAATGCACTTTTTGACAATAGCAATGCATTTTGTGACATTACACCCGCCCCGTATTCAGCTGTACTGCACATCCCCCAATTGCTTAATCATAACAAATGACACATCGTAAAGAGGAATAACAGGGTTTTCCAATGATATAAAATTCAAGGAAAATTATTTTGCAACAAGAGAGAAATCGACAGTCAAACTTGACTTTCCGGAAATGCTTCAAAATGTCACACACATAGGTTTATTTAAACATGTCCAGTTTACGTGATCACTAAATGGGTTGACAGGAAAATTTCCACATGTTTAGTTTTATTATAATGTAAAATGTTACAGCAAAAAATTTGCAGATTTGATCAGGAAAAACCCAAAATTTTCCCGAAAAAATGTGACTTATTCTAAAATGAGTTGGATGTTGCACAGCCCGAGTCAAGTTTTTGCAAGTATAACTGGAAATCAGTGGCGGTTCTAGGCTTATGGACATTTCAAGCACTACCCAGATAGTGCCTGGATCCACTGCCAATTTCTAGTCATGATCACAAAAACCTGGCCCAGGCTCATGGACATTTCAAGCACTACCCAGATAGTGCCTGGATCCACTGCCAATTTCTAGTCATGATAACAAAAACTCAGCCCAAGCTGTCAGACACATTTTTCAAAAACAAAATTACATTTTTTGGCCAATCCTCCGGTTTTCTGATGATTGAGTACTGAATTATTTCCTCATAAAACCAGGTTAATTTAGTTCAACTTTGAAAATGCACACAAACTTGTTTATGGTTTTTCAATGATTATCAATTTATAGGTAAGAATTAAGGGTTTTTTCCCTATAAAAAAAAACAAACTAAATTTAAGAATTTGCTTAGAATTTTTGTTTAGCCATTCTCGTGTTTTGAGCACAAACTGCATGTTACACATTTCATTTTCTACAAAAAAGAAAAGGTCAATTCATGTGGCGTGGATTGCATTTGAGACAATAGAGAGGTTTCGCAAGGTGACGAATACGGATAACGGTAACCGTTCACGTTGATGCGCTCACTGAACTGGGTTATTTCGCACTGTGTGACTACGTGCATACATTCATCTGCTAAATATGCTCTGCGCTTGGCTTTGTTTGCAGCAGATTTTCCTCACTTTCACGTGGGAATGATTCATTAAATTCGATCGGTATTCATGGAAGATACATCACAAAGAAACAAAATGCATAAAACTTATTAATCCATCACGGAAAAAGCGAAAAATCTGCATAACCGGTATCCGTTTTTATGCTACGCGTATGGAGGCCGATAACCGTTGTTCACGCATATGAAAACATGTGTACTATATACGGTTACGCGTCACGAGACGCGCATAAAGTCATGACGTATCGGTATCCGTGACGGTGCGAAAACCTCCCTAATGATTAGTTCTAAACGTGGGTTCTCTCCACCCAGGAGTAAATGGGTACCTATAAGGACAGTGAATGTTGATATGTTTGCTGGAATACATGTATTATAATGGCAGACAGTTCATGTTGTAACATGCAGTTTGTACTCCAATTTTAAACCACTTCAGCAAGTAAATTCATTCCCTTCGCACATATGCAATAAGTAAAGTTTGTTTAAAGGACGTGTGAAATAGGGTTTTTATTACATAAAATAATAGTAGAGGATGTGTTTTACACATTTCGGTCAATGTCAGAAAATTTGATAGTTGCGTTTTGGTGTAATTGCACATTTTCTATTTTTATGTTAATGAAATTTCCATATTCATGAGCAAAGCCGTGATGTCATCTCAGGAAAAACAGAGGAATTCTCCATAGACTTGTGTACAAAAGTTAATGTCATTTTCAGTGGCTTCTTGATATCATGAACTATATAAGTTTGCTGAGTTTGTTTAGTATGTCATTTGCAACAACCCTAACAAGTTTGTTTGGGTCAAAAATGGATCAATGGGCTACTGCTACTGTTTGAAATGTAATGTTCTTTCTTTGTTTTTCCACTGTGGGTTCCCTCCATGACCAGCAACAAACAGCGCCCTCGCCTGACAAGACATTTTTGAAGTAGAGAAAATGTCACTTCTTTTTGAAATGAAAACAAATTTGAGTTTGCCCCTTTGTCTGGAACACTTTGATCTTTTGATTTCTGTATAAAAACAGCTGGGTGATAATGTTCACCTCACAAAACCTTTAATCTACATGCTAAACATATTTGATTTTGTGCTGTACATTTACCAGCATGTCTGAATGAAAATTGTGGCCATGCACAACATGGAACCTTCCGACTTTTGACACAGATATGTTTTGCCAAACATATTTAATCTACGTATGCCAAACATATTTGATTTTGTGCTGTACATTTACCAGCATGTCTGAATGAAAATTGTGGCCATGCACAACATGGAACCTTCCGACTTTTGACACATGAGTAGGTGAAGTCTGTACGATGTATGTATTCATGTAGCCTTTTCGCAAATTCAACTTGATGTGCACAGGTTTCAGGATGATATACGGATACAAATACATTGCTATATTTTCTTCTTTAATAGCATAGTGCAGGTAATTTGCAGAATGAGTTATAAGTATCGTGGCAGTTTGGGTCAATAACTTACAAACTTCAGGTGGAAACACCCGAAGGTTGTGGTTTTCAGACTACTTGAGGTACTTGTGCCCTTGAGCAAGGCGCTTTACCCCAATTGCTTCATCCTGTGGATGGGATGTAAAGCCCTAGGTCCAGTATTGTGTAATGCATCTTAAAGATCCTAGAACATTCTTTCGGAAGAGAAGGAATTTTCCCAATGTCTCTGGCTTAACCGCCACTTGCCCATCTATGTATCAATATTGAGGTGGTTCGCATTGAGATGTCAAGAGACATGAAATGCGCTATTAAAGGACACCAGAAATTTATCAGTAAATTTATTTGTGTACACTGATTTTGCCACTGATTTCTCAAGCAATGAAATTGCGAAAAGGCCAATAATTTAGTTATTTTCCTAACTTAATTAGTTTTAAAATTATCAAAAACTAATGGTTTCCGGAAAATGCAGGTATTGATTTTCATCATCTCTCAAGCCAAGTTTCTTTCATGTCACTGCAGGGCCACATATTCCAATTTTGTTTTAGTTTTACTTTTTGCCACAAGATTTAAATTTGGAGGTTAGTTCTTTCCTTCCAAATATACGTGGGGTTCATTACCATGCACGGACACCCAGGATTTGCCTTTTTATGATCAATAAACCAAGTAAAAACACAAAAAAATGTCTGGGCCAATTTTAATATGAAATTTAGATATCCAAACAGTCAAGTGTCATGTACTCAATACCTTGGTTAATTCAAAAGGTTGTAGATGTGCCTTTGGGCAAGGCATTTTACCATAAATTGCCTCTCCACACAGAACAATATAGGTACCTACTTTGGTGGTGAATGTATAAAACTCCAGTACTATTTATATCATTAACATCAACCTAAGAATTGCATGCCCAGATATTCATGGTAAAATTGGCTCCAAGCTCAAACATTGCATCTTTAAAGTTACAATAGAGGCTATATATGATACTTACATTTAAACTGGACCCTTGGCTGGTGATCAAAAACCTGAGGAGAAAAGACAAAGTATTGCTGTTAATAAAATAAATAAAAGGTTCCCAAAACCCTAACCATGATCATTCAAAATGGCCTCATTTTGTTGAATTATTGTTTTGTGGTAATTTTAATTGTTCCTATGTGGATTAAATAAGAGAATTCTAGTTAAGAGAAGTTAATCAGAATTGTTTTCCTTTAAAATAACTTATGTCACGCTTACGCAATGTATTTTCAATGTATAAGGGAAAAAATACCGGGAATTATTCCCAGTTGTCCGATGGGTTTAGTGCAGGAAAGCTTATGTGATGTCCGACTTGTAAATTCTTTCCAAAATTACACTATCCACTATAAAATTCATGTTTCGGTAAAAGTTGAGAAGATGATCAGAATTTGTTTTGGTATGAATTCCGTTCACTGGTTGCCACTGAGACGCCGTGTGTTAAATCTATGGAACAGGGCAGTATTTTCAAGAAAATTTTTGAATGTTTGTTACTGCACAATTCACTTCCCTTTCAAATATTTTGATGGTTATTAAGTCATAAAAGGAGAATAAGTGGCAGCCAGTAAACAGAATTCTTTCCTATTTTACTTAAATACCTGCATTATTTCATTCATACAGCTTATCTTCCGCTAAAAAAGTGAAATTTTGTTGTGAAAATATTATTTTAGGCTGAATAAAAAAAAGTTATTTTTTTCGTTTAGGTTGAACAAAGATTTTAAGGAAATTACCTCTTGGAATCAACAGATAATCCAATTCTAAGATATACTTTCCAGTTTACACAAAAGTGCAAGTGGGAAGTGTATCTTAAAATTGGATTATCTATTGATTCCAGGAGGTAATTTCCTTATAACATCTTTGTTCAACCTAAACGAATAAAATAACAAAAAACCTTAATTTTGTTAATGAAGTCCATAAGACTTGTACAAAGAGTTAAAAGTGCAGGTATTAAAGTAAAATCTTTCAGGAATTTCTTCCAATTAAGAGTTTTAACAGATCCGCAATTTACCTTTTCCAAGAAGCCGCCGTCATACGGTAGTACACGACTCCATCCTGAAAGCAAAAACAACAATCAGATTAGAAGGATGGTTACTTGATTAAAGGAGTGTGACCAGATCACTTTTTTTTACCCATAACTCCCCGGGACTTACCTTATGGGTCATGAGATTTTTATATCATAACATCCGTTATATTTTTCTGATTACGAAACTGAAACTCCCGCGCTTCTAGGCCGCATATTTCCGAGGATATCGTCGAAAATCCACCGATTATTTGTAAACTAATTTTCCAGTATCAACGTTTATCCGCTGAAAGCATACTCGATAGTTTTGTTCAATTTTTTACTGGAAATTGCGAATGTTTTCGGGTTTTTGGGACATGGGAGGTGTGTATGGGAGTTACTTGATAATATTGGTAAGTTACATCGAAAACTATTTTCCAGAAACTCTGGTCATGCTCCTTTAAGCCCCATTATAAGCAAGGAATCATAACAAGTTCATTTCACTCAACCCTAGACAAGGTTACCTCGGCTCGAAATTGTTCATGCGGTAGCCTAATCTTTTAGAGATTACCACATGAAAAAATTCGAGCCGAGGTAACCTAAGCTTGTCTAACCAGCAACTGAGCAAGGAACTGTTCCTTGCTGGTCTAACTCAACCCACGTATTTTAAATCCCGAACCCCACATAGGCCTAACTACTTTTCCCTTCTTCAAGTAGGTAAAAGACCCAGAAAAACTTTAATCTTTACCATTCCCACATAGCATGAAAACATAGGAATAGGATAACCGTTACAAATACAATCGTAGTTTACGTACTTAAAAATCCCACTAGTGTAGATTGTCGAGGACGTCCCGTATATCACTAGCCCCGCGAGCAGTGCTTCGGTTTTCGGAACCTTAGCCCTGTGTTCTGCTATACACCAAATCTGTGGCAAACTCACGCAAATGAAATTTGGCCCACGGCTCTGATATTTGCTCAATAGGTGCACTCACCCCAGTTTATAAATATTCCGAAGAGTACGCATCGATCCGATGTCTAGTTTCGGTGAAATCGTGGGGACAGTTTGAGACTTTCCGTGCGTGAAATTCGTACTTTCACCATGCGCGAGAGCGAAGAGGTCAATACAATCTAGACTGGTTCGCTGTCCTCATATTTATTTCCCTTCATCTTACGCGACGAAGGGAAGTGAAGGGAAGTAAATTGAGGATGTGGAACCAGTCTAGTGTTGACCTAGACTGACTGGTTCTAGACTGACTGGTTCCACATCCTCAATTTACTTCCCTTCGTCGCGTAAGATGAAGGGAAGTAAATATGAGGACAGCGAACCAGTCTAGATTGTGTTGACCTCTTCGCTCTCGCGCATGGTGAAAGTACGAATTTCACGCACGGAAAGTCTCAAACTGTCCCCACGATTTCACCGAAACTAGACATCGGATCGATGCGTACTCTTCGGAATATTTATAAACTGGGGTGAGTGCACCTATTGAGCAAATATCAGAGCCGTGGGCCAAATTTCATTTGCGTGAGTTTGCCACAGATTTGGTGTATAGCAGAACACAGGGCTAAGGTTCCGAAAACCGAAGCACTGCTCGCGGGGCTAGTATATCACCAGCATCTTGACCGGCCGTCGGCAGTTCGTCTGTTGCAAAATCTACCTGCTGCTTCCACGGTTCATTGCGTCATGATTGCGTCCGGAATGCGGTGCATGGTTACGTAACCGAAGAATGGAAACGCGGGCTTGGGCGACTCTGGACAGCATTTTTGGAATCGATTCCGATTCCAATCGATCGCAATTCTAGCTACCCGGAATCGATTCCATAAGTGGCACTGAGCGGTACTGAACATTCATGATATGATATCAGAACCAAGCCGAGTACTCTTGCAAAACCCCATCTTCCTTTCGCAAGAGTCTTTGCTGCACACACCGGAAACTCGGTAACTCGGTGTGCAGCGTGCAGCAAAGACCCTTGCGAAAGGAAGCTAGACGGCAAAACCCGTGTATTTTGGTTCCGGAATTTCTAAGAATCGGCATTCGGCAACCTATCACTGGGGATCGAATCTAGATAAAAGGAATCGATTCCTGAAAATTTGGAATAGTGACTCAGATTCTTAAAGTGGAATCGATTCTACTCGACTCCAGCGTGGAATCGATTCTACTCGACTCCAGCGTGGAATCGCCCAAGCATACGCCCACATAGCATCTGAGAGTACACCTGTTCCTATTGTTATTTAAACATCTTGGCTGCGTTCGGGCGTGCAGTTCTCGTTACTCGGGAGTAATGCGTGCGCATTGCACTCGGGTCACATCACGCGAACGGCAAGTCCGCAGTCCGCTGCGCGAATGGTAATATGTGAAGATGGACGTCTCTTGCCGTCACTGCACAAAAAAATGCCGTTTCATTGCTCACAAGAAACTGAGGAAATACAGGCCGTAAGTCGTGAGAACCTTTGATGCCGTCTAAAACAAACCTTAGTGAGTTATTATTTCAGTTATTGAGTTGACACGTTGAGCAAATTCACCAAAAATCCCACCCATATTCCACCATTTTCGTACAAATCACATGACACTTGACAGGAGTACGAGCACACTCCCCATTTGTTGGGGAGTAGTGAGAGCATACTCTCACTGACCCGAGTGTCGTTATTCTTGCCGTTCACGCGCGCAGGAGTATAACTCGTGTTAACACGAGTACACGCCCGAACGCAGCCTTAATGACCGTCTAGGGCCTAGACTAGATAATGCCAGAAAAGACGGGAAATGTGCTCAGTATAAACAGGTCTTATTCGCTATTTTCCGGTAAATAGCGGGGAAGATTTCCCCCAGCAATTTTCCTTCTCGAATGAGCTCAGACGATCATTTTATTTGACCTTGTACATATAAATACAAATATTTGCTGTAAAGATCTTAACTTACACATAAAAATACAAATACATTGCAGTAAAAATCTCCAGATTGTGTGACGCACGTCATACGTACGTTTGTTGTTTTTACTGTACATGTACCGTGCATTACGTGTAGATGTATTGTACGTACATGTACGTGTATGTATATGCATCGCTTACTGCGCTATCTGGATATAACGCTCACAAAAGTTCGGTCCCTCGGAGAGCGCTATGACGAGGTTGCAACCCTCCTAGAAAAAAAATACGCTTCCGAACATGACAAACAATACCTTGCCTAGACAATGATGTACCATTTTAACTAGTGACGTGTTATTTGCGGGAAAGTAAGCGAGTATGGGCTCAGAAGCAGTCTAGGCAAAACATTGAATTAACATTCCCGTTAATTTAATAAAGAAGACTCAAAGCAGAATCGAACTCGCAACTTCTGCTTGATAGTCCTACGTACGCGTACGTCTTCAATCACCACTTGACTACCTTGCAACTTGACTACCCCGTAAATTTTCTTACTTTTATCTTTAAATTTAACAACTCAATGAGGGCGCTGCTCGTCCCGTCCTCGTTGCATGGTGGCGCTCTCGTTCTGGCGCGCGACACTACCACTACACTATACTGATTTTAAGGTCCGGCAACCGCCAGTCCACCATATTGAAACAGGAGGAATTCCTCCTTTTTCCGAAGGTTCCCGAATGCACGTCCGGACGTTATCGTTAATCGTCGGGTACGATTCGTCATTTCTTTTTCGAGAATTTGAATCCAGGTCGCGTGCACGTATGCGTGCCGCTCATCGATATATACATGTCACTGGATTAAGTATGCAAAGAGAGCTCGACTTGTAATCATAAGGTCCCTGGTTCGAATCTATGCATGTTTGGGATTTTCCGAAATTTCTCGGTTTCTTCTTTTTCTCTAATAGTGAGAGAAAGAGTTGTCACTATTTCCAAGATTGTCACTCGAGAAGTGTCAGTCATTGGAAACTTAGACTCTATTCGGGTTGAAAAATTGGGGTGTACCCCTCGCTGCATCCTCTTGCAACAGTGCCCCTTTAAAGCACTCCCTAACTCCTGCGTACAGTGGCCCTGTTGAAAAAGGCCCCATTTGGCGGTGGGACGAGCGACAGAAATCTTGTCGCCTCTGCTGACCAATCAGGACGCTTGCAGTGCATTATGCAGCACGATTGCAGGCATTCAAATGTAACGCGCGCAGATTGTAAACACCGTGCATGCATGTGATACAATACTCGGTAATGCTGGCCGTTGTCCGCGTCGGCGATTGGCTGCTATTTAAAGAATACTGGGGAATCCGTTCCATTACATTCGTCAGCATGCATCCCTGTTATTAATTTGAAAAACTGCGGAGTAAATAAAGTTCGTCGTTTGAAAGTTTGGTAGGAATGGGACAGTCATAAGGAACGTTACCCAATACAATTTCTGGAAAGTATAGAAATTGTTTCTTTTCGGCATAACATGACCGAATTGATTAAATTACATCAAAATGACTCGGGCGTGAGTTGGCTCAAGTCAACAGCCGGCTCGCTCCACAGATTTGCGTGTATTTCCTCAGGGTATTGTCACGTCGCTTTGCAGAGTGGAAATTCCCTGAGATCTCAGGATGCCCTCGCTGCGGTGTAAATAAAAAACACGCGCGCCGGCCGCCATTGCTAGACTGCTCCCCGGTCCATGCGATCGCTTGTATTCCACTTAACACATTTAGACCATGCCGTAGACTAGTATTAAAGGCCTGTAGATGATCTGTTTTTGAGCGATTCTGCGAATAAAATCATTATAAATCAAGAGAAAGACATTAACAAACTCATCCGAAGAAATTTCAGCTTTGTCAAAATGTACCACGTTTAACAAACCCATGAAAATCCATATGCATTTTCCTGGTCTTGGCGGGGTGTTTCAGATATTCGTTCTCAGTTGATCGGGTACTATGTGGCTTGCGTCATGCACTCTGTGGCGCACATACTGCGTGTGCGCGCGATCCATAAAAATGCATCGCGTTGGAACACGCACACGGCGTACACAGCGCCCATGCATTTTGGACCGCGTAGATGCGAACCAAAAATAAGTAAATCGTTTGCAAACGATCTAAATAATTTCATCTTTACGGATTATTTTCTGGTAAAATTATATCATTTTGAGCGAAAAACTTTCAGAACTTTTCCCCTGTAAACTCGTAGATTACTTTTTGGGTCATTGCAAATGATACACTGGGCCTTTAAGTAAAGACAGTATGACCAGTCTAGGCAATGCATTGTATTAGGGGGTACAATGGCGGACGGTGGCTTCAATTTTAGACGTCGTTGCTTAATCCAGTGTATATATATCGATGGTGCCGCTGCGTGTGTATTTATGGTGATGCCACGGATTTAAAACTACGCACTGGCTATAATTACGGTAACCGTAACGCGATAATAAATGGTTATAGTTACGGGATTGCAACAGCAGATTAAAACTAAATATGGAGCTCACTGTGTGATGCAGACAAGGTTTTAATTTGCTTTTTGATGCTACATGTATATTAAAATGGGCATGTGTAATATTTTAATGTTAATATATTAAATGTTTATTGGTCAAATATGGAATAACCCCTTTCAAATTGTTATACACTCATGCCTTATAGCGCGCTTTGAAAATTAACGCTTGAGTATGCGCTCCTAAAAATAAATGCATGACGTAATGCTTAGTGCTATTTTAAACACTACCGTAGCTGGTCCTAATATTCAGTCGTTGTATTTAAACTATGTGGAGCGGGAACCAGTGTACCAGTGAGCTCTAGTTTTAAAGGTACACACCGGCCTACTGTTTACGTTATTTAGTGAACATAATAATTTGATGGTAATTAACCACAAAAGCTTAAAATTTATTTTTTTTAAACGGTAAATAGCCTAGTTGAGTTATACGCTTTACTAGCCGTTCACTGTCGCGCGAGACTCACGACTTAATAAATTGTCGGAAACGATTCGCTCTTCACTTAATTGGCAGCTTTTTTATTTGGATATCTCTCATTTTCTGCTGAAGATTTCACTGCCTGGACGATCGAATGGGTTTTTCCGTTTTCCGTAGAGTAGCCGACATTCGCGGTTTGTCTTCACAAACGTACAATTGTAGTTCCACGGCACCAGTTATGGGCGGCAACGTACGTGTGTGCGCCGCGGGGCTAAATGTCACATTGTCCGGTATAACTGTTCACGGTGGAACTCGCTTCGGTTCCTCGGACTTTGTGTCAAAATTGTAAGTTTGATTTTTCAGAGTTATGACTGTTTAACTTTGTTTCATAACCTGAATAAATAGTCTCTTTTGTAAAATACTCATAAATATTTTTAAATTACAATCAGAGCTGAATTTCATGCAGTATAGTACTACACAACAGTAATAAACTTCAGGAATGAACTGTGTATCACACGGCCATACGGCTGGATACAAAACTACATGTAACTACAAGGACACGTGATTTATCGGAACCAGAATCTGGTTCCGATACATCACGTGACCTCGAGTTTTTTTAATTGGACAAAAATTGACTTTTCTAAAATGTCTTAAAAATTACTCGCAATGAAAATTTAGCCCGTTTGGAACATTTTCCGGCAATTTTCCAAGCTAACTTCTGAGAAATATGGAAATGTTTTCCAAAAATTCAAATTTTCATTCAGGTAAGGGTAAAACAAACCCTAATTAACATTCATTCTCCCGACGAGTAGTCAAGGTCAAATTCAAGAAATATCATCTATGGGTTCTGAGCAACATTTCCTGAATTTTAAAGAAAATCTGATTTTAAAAAAAATGGCCCGAAAAATGAAACATTTCACAGGGGCCCGGTTAATCCAGCAGGGTGAGCAGTCAAGGTCAAATTCAAGGAACATCATCTATTGGGTCTAAGCAACATTTCATGCAATTTTGAGGAAAATCTGAATCAAAAATTGTTTGGCCA
This sequence comes from Henricia sp. BOLD:AAB3569, assembly GCA_037783545.1. Taxonomy (NCBI): domain Eukaryota; kingdom Metazoa; phylum Echinodermata; class Asteroidea; order Spinulosida; family Echinasteridae; genus Henricia; species Henricia sp. BOLD:AAB3569. Next base: position 215,227 of record JBBELK010000577.1, on the reverse strand, counting down.
AAAAATGATAAAAATCAAGATTTGTCAATTTTTTTTAAATGTCTCAGAAATTACTCCTAAAGAAAATTTAGCCCGTTTTTAACCTATCTCCGCAGTTTTCTTAGCTAATTTGTATGAAAAATGGAAATTTTTGCAAACAAAATAAAAACATTTCCTCAAAATTTCATTGTCTGGGTGAGCAGTCAAGGTCAAATTCAAGGAATATAATCTATTCTTGGGTTGACAACGGTTGCTATCCGCCATTACTGTGTCCATACTATGGCACGCCAAAGCGAAAATAAGTCAACACTGATAATGTTGCCATTAACCCTGAATAACAAGTCTCAACATTTTTTAAAACTTGCCAACAAAAGCACGGTATGCCGGTTTCAAACAGACTATCAACATTTAAAAGTCATGCCAACCTTTTTTTTCTTGTGCAACATTTGCGAAAATATGCGTCAACATTAAATTATCAGTGTTTAACTATTTTTCGTTTTGGCGTGCCATAGTATGGACACAGTGACGGCGGATAGCAACCGTTGTCAAGCCAAACCCAAGAATTGGGTCTAAGGAACATTTCCTGGAATTTTAAGGAAAATCTGAATCAAAACAATTTTGGCCAACAATTATTTTTAAAATAAATTTGTCAAATTTCCAAAATGTCTTAAAAATAAAGAGAATATTATAACCATGTCCACCAACCAATCATAAGCAGAGAAAATTCCTACAGAAAAAAATACGCATGCGGCAACGCCCTCTAAATTTGAAGCCACCGCGTGCGCCATCTTAGTACTCCAAAACCATTGCCTTGCTTAGGGCCTTTTTCCAAATCTCGACTTGGGCTCAGGCTCCGGCTCCATGTGGCCAACATGGAGCCGGAGCCTGAGCCGAGATTTGGAAAAAGGCCAAGACATGTATCTTCACTAGTGTTAGACTGGTTCCCGCTCCACATATTCCACATACAACGACTGAATATGAGAACCAGCTACCGTAGTGTTTAAAATAGCACTAAGCATTATGTCATGCATTTATTTTTAGGAGCGCATGACCGTTACTTTTCCAAAGCGCGCAATACGGCATGAGTGTATAACAATTTGAAAGGGGTTATTCCATATTTGACCCATACAAATTTAATAAATTAACCTTCAAATATTACACATGCCCGTTTTAATATAGCATCAAAAAGCAAATTTAAACCTTGTCTGCATCATATCACCCAGTGAGCTCCATATTGTAGTTTTAATCTGCTGTTGCAATCCCGTAACTATAGCCATTCATTATCGCGTTACAGTTACCGTAACTATAGCCACTGCGTTAAACTTTACATAGTAAAAATAATAAAAAAATAACCATTATGTTTCCAGATGGCTTTAGAAACGGTGCGAGTCTTAATTACTTTTTTTTTAACACTAAATTCTCGTAATTACTCAATTATGATACGATTGTAATAATTGCAACGATGACCGGGGTCAGACGACAAACTTATTATAATGGGATTGTAATCAAATTATAATAAAGTAGGGTCACACGAGCAACACAATCTCGTAATCGTGTTTGTGCTGGTTTGTTTCACGACAGATCCGAATCCAGATCCCGAGTTATTTTACGCGCAGAAACAAAAGAAACTGCTCTCAACTAGGAATTCAAGTCACGTGAATTGGATCTGCGCAGATCTGAATCTGGATCTGTCCGAAACAAACACGCCCTTAGAGTCCTCTTTCCGTTCCACCACATGCATATATGCATGTATAATCAGGGCATACAGCACTCTCAGCAGACATCAAGTCAGTTTCAGCCTTCAGGTATATATCGTTTTCAAATTTTTATTTCAACTTTTCCTTGCATTTTTAAGGTAATAAAAAAAGAGAAGCATATATCAGGATTTTTCTGTGGGGGGGCACCTGGGGGCCACTGACAATTTGTGGGGGAGCACGTGCCCCCCTAGGCCCCCTCGTAGCTATGCCGCTGCAGCTGTGTACCCCCTACACCACATGTGCTCACAAGTTGGGGTAAAACCCAGGGGTGGATTGCAATATATCCCGGGTCTAAGTCACATCATATGTTACAACTGAATTTAGGTGTCCCAAGAGATCTAAAGCCGCTTTTAGGTCGACCGGCGAGTCTCTTGTGCCGCGCCGAAACACTCCGCATGGAGCAAAAAAGTAAAGCTCAGGTCACAAAACTGAACAAATCGTGTAAGTATCGCTGAATAAGCGGCAACTCGACACAAAAGGATCGCAACCATATTCATGTCACGCACGATGGTGTGACCTTTTCGCACGCTGAAAATCTATCGGTCACACGTGCATCTTGTTTTTTTTCCACAGAACTTGCCTTGACAATCGGCATCATGTCGCAAAAGTTAAACATGTTCTATTCTTGCGATTGTAAATTTTTTGAGCGCCACCTGATGCTGGTTGTCGTAATGTCGTTGGAGCTACACACAGGTCTCAAAACAATAGCAGAATGATTTTGATGCCGACGGGCGAAGCCAGTCGTTGTCTGTTCTCAGTGTCGTCCCAAGGTCGACCTGACAGCGACTTTAAGATTTAAGACGTCTTAACTTTTCTTATTTGCAATCCACCCCTGGTGTGTTTCAGTTTACTCCCCAAGTTATGAAAAAAACAAAAGCACAGAGCTTTGTCGCAAAGTCATCAAAATTTGCGTTCCTAAAAGTAACAGCAGCTTGCCCCCTGATCAATCCCAGGATTCCAATGTCCTCTTTCCATATCACGTCGTCTTTAAAACATCATCCTTGCAATGCTTTGCGATAGAATCGCACAAAAGCTGGCTGTTCGATCGGACCCACAAGTCAACCGACTTGTTCGTTGGAAGTTTAACATGCACCAGGCAGATTGGACCGTTTAGAAGCGAAGCACACGCAATAGCCTCAGTACCTGTTACAAAAAAAGACAAAATAATTTTACTTTTTAACTGAAAAAGAACAGTTTTTACAAGAAAAACCAGACTAAAAGTGTTGATGGCAATGGTAACAAACACCACATGATTTTTTCCCTGTATAAATTGGTACCTTTGTGGGAGAAATTGCCAAATAAAGGTGTTTTTTGTTTAAATTGTTTGCAGAAATTTGTTTACCATTTATTTAACGCAAATAAATGCATGGATTTTTCAGGTTTTCTGAAGTATTACTGCATCTATGTGGCCCAAATTTCTAGAAGGCAAAAAAAAAGAATCAAATCTGAATTGTTTGTACAATAAACGAATGCACACCGATATCGACTGCTCTGTCAGAAAAAGCCCTCTCCGACAGAAAAGCTTGGTAGCGCTATATATACTGAAACGCAAAAAAACTTACCACTTGTTTAAAATGTAATGAAATTGTAACAGTTCAAAATAAAACAAACCAACAATTGCTAATTGAAACATTGGCATTTTATTGATGACATGTCAAGTTTTTGACCAAGATACACCATCTCATCAGTTTGTTCTACAGTAAAGAACAGAAGAGGGTGCGATGTCAGTCCCCTTTCAATAGCGTGTGTGGCCACCATTGATTTGGATACAGGCAGTGCATCATCGGCGCATACTGCCTACCAGTCTTGGCATGTTGCTTGAAATGCACATTTTGCACTGGCCTAAGCTTTTTAAAGCCAACATCAAGACATCACGTGCAGCTCATTACAATCATCCCATACCCCTTGGCTAATCACTGACATTCAAAACAGCTGTTCAACAGCTGTGCCATGAAGTGACCATTGAAGGTTTAAGTGACCTTCAGACACCGTTTGGTCTGACAGTGAGGACACTATTGTCCACAAATAAGTTCACACATTACTACACGCAGTGTTATTGTTGCTATTTAAAGGTTTAAAAGGTGGTAATTTTCTTTTGCATTTCAGTATATTATGAAAAGCGCGAATTACTGACTGAAGTCTCAATTTGCTAAAAGAAGAAAATTTATAGGAGTTTTTATCAACTCCACCCTGGAAAAAAAATGTACAATTTCTGCTAATACATACCAATAATTTCAACAAGGTGAAGGTTCATTTCCTGGGTCAGCAAGGTCATGACCTTTGACATGGATGGGGCTGCGGCCACCTCGACGGTGACTCGACACTCATGGGTCTGTCGCGGCCATTTATCACCAAAGTCATTTGTCTTCAATTCCAATGGTCTGAAAGTCAAATCAAAACAAAAAAGAAGTTAATTGGTCAAAGACTTGAAATGTAGCATAAGAGAATCGAAAAATGTCTTGTGTCCACCCCTACCACATGGAATAGACCGATCCAGTAAGCTCCGCCCATTTTGGAATTGACCAATCACAGCCTCAGGTTCAGGTAACCAAAAAGTAAATCGCCATTTTGGTTACCCGAGTCCTCAAAATTGTGTGCACGGAGCTACGGCGAGATGCAGCACGAGTGACGCAAAAACACCATAAACATCATTTTTATCAGCGCAGAGGACCCTAGCCGGTTTAAAACGGATTGTATAAGACTATCCTAACCTACTTTTAATCACTTCATAAATGTGTTTTTGTGTAAATTGGAAAAACTCACAAAAATTAGCTTGTTGTTTTGCTATGTCGTGCGTTCTAGATGTGTGTCGAGGTGTTTTTGTTCGATCGCGAGCGTTACGCACGCACACGACCGGATACTTAAAGTGCACATTTCACTTTCGAGCGTGCAGTTTCTGTGTGCGTGTGCGTGTTTCAATACGCACTGACCAGGGCGCGGATGCTGACGCACGGCGCGGCCACGCGACTCTACTGCACACGTGCCTAACATGTGTGGCACAGGAGCTTACAGGATCGGTCTATTACGTCGGCAAACAATTTTCATAAATACCACAAAACTATGATACCAAGACATATCTATTTGTAGATTATTTCAAATACTGCACACTATTTTTAAGTTGCAGAGAAATTTCTTTTAAAAAAATGGTTAACTTGGAAAAGTCATTCTAACAAAACATCAAAATGTCACCCTTCGTCCCGTTTTCAATGGAAAGACCCAACTACGAACTTGTTTATTGGCGTCGTTAATAATGCTGTTAATTTAATGAATAGTGTTGTTCCACTTTATTTTTGTTGCAGCCCGCACCTTAACAAGTCACTGACGAGAACTGGTGAGCTGAAGAAGACCCTACAAATCGTCTTGGTGTGGTCCTTGTAAGTAACCTCCCCACCAAGGCTCATGTTGACTGCGGGGGTGACACAGCATAGCTCTGCGGTCAATACCCTGGTCGTGCTGGGATCAATGGTGTCTCGAGATAGGTGGGCGTGGTTGTCAAAAACCTGAAAAAGAATGTTTGGAGTCTGAAAAGTTACTAATAGACTGCTTTTGGCCACGTACAACATTCTAGTATGCAGGAGGTCGTGGGTTCGAGTCTTACCCACGCTACAAGTTTTTAGTGCGTTTTCGAGAAACGCACTTAGTATATAGTGCATATACCGTGTGGGGTATGGTAGGGCTACGTCAATTATTTGAATATTCGATCAATAACTAAATATTCGAATACAAATTTTAGTATTTGAATATTTGAAAAGGTCATAAATGATGAGTTGCTCAGTAAAACTGGAAAGAAAAGAAACGTATTTTTACAAGAGAGGTGTATTCTCGAAGTTACTACAATAATGGTTATATGCTCCAAATGTATGCAGCGGAATCGGTGCATTTCTAGAGTGACCTAATTTAGTTACTGCATTAAAATTTCCACTATGGTATTCTTGGGTTGCACTTGGCTTGACAACGGTTGCTATCCGCCATTACTGTGTCCATACTATGGCACGCCAAAGAAGATTACAATTCAACACTGATAATTTAATGTTGACGCATATTTTCACAAATGTTGCGCAAAAAAAAAAAGTTTGGCATGACTTTTAAATGTTGATACACTGGCATACCGTGCTTTTGTTAGCAAGTTTTAAAAAATGTTGAGACTTGTTTTTCAGGGTTGATGGCAAAATTATCAGTGTTGAATTATTTCCGCTTTGGCATGCATTACGCGCGATGTCAACAACTATCATATCCGCCATTACTCTGTCCATACTATGGCACGCCAAAGCGATAATTTTGCCATCAACCCTGAAAAACGAGTCTCAACATTTTTAAAAACTTGCTAACAAAAGCACGGTATGCCAGTGTATCAACATTTAAAAGTCACGCCAACCTTTTTTTTCTTGCGCAACATTTGCGAAAATATGGGTCAACATTAAATTATCAGTGTTGAATTATTTTTCGCTTTGGCGTGCCATAGTATGGACACAGTAATGGCGGATAGCAACCGTTGTCAAGCCAAATGAAACCCAAAAATAGGATAAATTTGAAAATTTATTCCTAATAAATCATGACTAAATCAGGCTAAAACGAATATTCAATATAACGCTTGGTTAGAATAATCGAACAGTAAATTATTCTATTTAACTCAGCCTTAGTGTATGGGCAAATTACATCATTTAAAATGCTAAAAACAATTTCAGCCATATGCATATGTCTCATATGCTTTGTACACAAGGTCCGAGACCCAGATCAAAATCCTTTTTACCCAAAATACTTTTACTTTTCTGGTGAAAAAATTCCCTTTTTACTAACCACTTCGCGACGGCTAGGCATTTTCCAATTTATTCCCCTGGAGCGGGAGACTGCACTAGCAGTTTTGGTTATGCAGTATACATGTATGTCTCTGGGGCTGGAGACTTGATGACTAGTTTTTATTTCAAGTCGTAAATCAATCTTATTTCCCAAGTCCAGCCACAAGTCATTTTTTTTCCCAGAGTCAAGTCACATGTCAAAAACTAAAAACTGACTTGACCCCAAGCCAACAAGATAATAGTAACCAACTCTGCCCTGGGGCCAATTTCATAGAGGTGTTTAAGCACAAAAAATTGCTTAAGTACAAACAACTCTTGCTCAGTAGAGAATGTTACCAGTGATATTTTCATGTGATAGAAATAGTGTATGATCAGTGACAGAGGACTGTTTCATTACCATGACAATCACATGAAAATTTCACTGGTAACATACTCTACTGAGCAAGAGTTTTTTGTACTTAAGCAATTTTTTGTGCTTAAACACCTCTATGAAATTGGCCCCAGGTCTAATTCATGGGCTAATTCTGTATAACCGCCCCCAAGACACTCGCACTCAGAACTGCATATGCAGTTCCCCGTCGCGAAGTGGTCATATGCTTTTCACAGCTACTAACGAAAAACGTACCTTTAAGTTTGAAGAAACCTCCAGTTTTATCCCGAGCTCAGTTATTGCATTTTTAGGGCTAATGTTTGTTACGTAAAATGCCAGTCCAAGCAAATCAGGCTTCCACACTTTGTACAAAGTGACGGCCAGCATGGAATCACTGCATAGCTCGACTCTCAAATGGCTTCTGGGAAAGTTATTCCAATCCTCGGGGAGTAAGTTCTGTGGCGGATCCGGGAGGCTCAAGTGCGCGACTTTGTCGCAGCCAGTTTGCGTAATTTCGTCGAGACTCGAGCCCAGGACATGCATTGTATTGCTTTGCGTTTCAGGGGTCGACTTGTTCGCAACCAGAACTTCGGATTGGGAGTTTGCGGGTGTCGCTACTTCGATGATTGGTTCCGAAATGTTCTCAGGCGTCGAGTTGTCCTTAGATTGGAAACCGTCCGTGTTTGCTTCCGGTTTTGACAACGAGTCGACAGAGAGATTGGTAGAGTTTTGATCGTCCAAAATATGGAGCACCTCTTCTTGTGTGGATGTATAATCGCTGTTAACTTCACCATGACCAAATTCGATAGCACCTAAATCAGCTGGATCTAAATTTGTTGGGTCCTCACGATTAGATTTAGAATCAAAGTCCGTCGCTTTTGTTTCCAAATTTTCAGAATCCTCGCTCATGTTCAATTCTTTAAACGCATCATAAATACTCTGTTTTGGAGTGCTGATGTCTGCGGAATGTCCATCAGAATTTGTAGATTGGGGCATTTTTACATCCTTTTCCGATTTTTCATCATATGTTGTCCTTTGTAGGACCTCAAAATTGGGCGTTCGTCCATCCTCGATTAACACCCCTTGACTTTCTGTTCCAATATTTCCACTGGAGTTCTTGAGTTCCGTTCTTGAGTTATACTCGGGTTCTTGGGGCGTTTGAATTTCACTGGCGGCAGTTTCGCGGTCTTTAGATCCTTGAAGAAAATTGCAATTTTCGTGTTGGATTTGAGGTGGATTTAATTTTAGAGAATCTGTGGTCAATTGGTCAGTGTTGAGATCTTCTAATATGAGTAAATCTGCTGTTTTGGATGTGGTGATGTCATTGTTTTGGGTTTTGCTCGTTGAACTTGGGATTACTGGAACTGTTTTAGGTGATTCGTCCGTGGTCTGAGGCAAGTGTGGTTTCCTGTCCAAAGGTCTCTGCAATGACAAGTAATGTAAACTAAATTTAAAGGCCCTATGTATCATTTGCAAGATAAAACTTTTTACAGATTCGTGGAATAAGAGTGTAACATATCAAAGGAAGAATGTTGGTAAACTAGCCTGAAGAAATGTTAGCTACTTTAGATGCATCAGAAAACCTTGAAAATCTATATATAGATTTTGTGTAATGCTAAAAAAAGTCCCGTGCACGGGACTTTTTTTAGAAAGCCACCTTCGGTTGTAAATTTCCAGCTTGAAATGCCATTTTGGACGGAAATAAATTCATGTGGTGTTTGTTACAATTGCTATCAACACTGAGTAAGGTTTTTCTTGTCAACTCATGAAAAACAAATTTGGATCATTGCAAATGATACAATGGGTCTTTAGGGGTAACCAAATTCATGGGGATTACATGGAAATTTCAATCCGATTTCATTGTAACTTCAGGAGCAAATAATTGTATTTGTTCATGGCATTTTTATCTCGTTACCATCAAACTTCAATGAAACTGCACTGAAACAAACATTTCACTGCATTCTGCATTTTCCCCGTGTTTTCACGGCAAAGTTGCTAATAGTGTACAGGCTTAATGAAATACGTTAGTGTAACCATCTTAGGCTGGAAGTAAAAGTTCTATCAGAATCTCGCAAAACAAATCAAGGTAGTGATATTGTTTCTTAGTTCTGGCTTTAAAGAAAACACGAACCTTGTTGTTACTCGTCATGGTCTTGTGAAGTCCTCCAAACAATGCCTTGGCTAATTCTTTCTTCTTAAGATCTTCTTCCGAAGGAGTGTCGGCAAAGGAAACATGAGAACTGGCTGTCCCACCCAGGGCAGTTGCTGAACTCAACTAGGGGATGTGCATGATAACAAAAACATGTGTAAAAATCAGCTCAGTACCTCATCTACGTTCCGAGAAAACAATAAAAAACTGTGTCCATGCTTTCCAGAAATTGTGCGAAGCCACCGTCCTATTTAGGCTGGTTCCCTGGCCATACTGCACGGAAAACAGATCTATAACAGCATGGTAGTCAGGATGCTAGTTTTGTTCACATGAGGGCGCCCTTGTAAAAAAACTGGTGTGCACACGCTTTTATATTGATACATTTTCAATTATGTTTTCTCATAGAAAGATATCTTGGGTGGAATCATTGCATTGGACAGTTGGAACCACTTCTATCTTCCATTTGAAAGGATTTTTCTCGGATAAATCATTGATTAAATTTTTTAAACATTGCAACCCCTGTATACAGGCTTTAAAGGAGCGTATCCAGTTCATATTTTTGACGCACGCACGCCCGCCCGCACGCCCGCCCGCCCGCCCGCCCGCCCGCCCGCCCGCCCGCCCCGCACGCCCCGCACGCCCCGCACGCCCCCCCCCCCCCTGTTTTTCCCATGGGTGTTAAGATTTTGATACCATATCATGTGTCACATTTTTTTCATTACCATTCTGAACTTTCACGCTCTCAATCCGTATATTTTCAAGGATATTGTCAAAAAACCACCGATGTTTTGTAAACTAATTTATCTGGTTCCATAAAGCAGTGCAGTGATTACACCAACCTTTTTGCTTCAACATCCAAATTGGAGATTGCAAATTTTCCGTTTTCTTCCCATGGATAGTATTTTGGGGAGGTATTTTATACAATTGTCAGGTTATTAAAAACGAAATTCATTTTGTGGGCAAATCTGAACACGCTCCTTTTAAAGCAAAATTTAGATTTCAAAGCAAACCTGTACACTTGGCTGGGCACTTTGATTGGGGCTGTTTAGTGTAGCAGCGGTAGGCAACGACACTACATGACTATCGGCCGAATGCACGCGAGTCCGATTTCTCGTAGTTGGAGTCGCTTTGCTATAACCCTGTTGTCCCCATACTCTTTTGACACCATCCAGTTTTAAGCCTGTCGAACTAAATGCGAAAAAAGGACCAATTTGAAAAGAAATATATTACCAGACTTACATGGTAATGGGGTACATGTAAAAATTAAATTTAAAAATCCCCTAAGCGAAATGACGTAACAATACTTCTCCGTGTGAAGCATGATGGGCTTAAATTCTGTTTGTGTTGAGTACATCAAACTCGCTGTAGTTTTTATCGTACTCTTTAACTGATTGGGATGCGGTTAGCCCCCGGCACTAGAGCCACCTCCAAAGAGTCTCTGGAGTATTTTTGGTAACAAAATTTTACAGTAGCGAAGTACCCACCACGTTGAATTCACGGACCAACGCTATAGACCTTTATCACGGTGCGTCCATCTTTGTCTTGTTCCCCACTGTATAGTACGTGTACGTGTCAGGCATGATCAGTGTGTGTCTGCGAGATAGCGCGTGCAGTCTTCCGTTGTTGTTTTGAGAGAATCACTGTCCGCGCTGCGCATTTTCTTAATCGCACAGCGCGCATGTCAATGTGATGCACACAATGAACATTTTCAACACAGGGCCAAACTATTTTATTTCGGCAAGCCTTGCTTTCGTTACGTTCATTTTAATAGGGGAAAAGATAAGATGGCTGCACCTTGATAAAGGTCTATATCCCATAGGCCATTTCATCAAGAGTACTCCAAACAATCCCATGAACAGTGTGCGACATGGTCTTGTTTGCATTGCCGACGTCATCTCTCATTCGGTCAATAGAGCACTAAAGTAAAAACATCTTTGTGTGTTACCAAGGTTACTGGGTCTACACTAAAACCAGTGAACTGTTTCCCTGCGCTTTAGCAATGGACGTTTCAGATTACCAGTGAATGTTTAGACCTAGTTACCCTGGGAACTTATGTCACTGATGTCTATAGTTCTGTTGAAATGTTTTTTGGTTTATCTAAAAAAAAGAATGTCTTTATACTCTACTCTGAAATAATTGTTGTCTCAAAGGATAACAATAATACTGCCACGACATTGTTGCATGGTAGTGCAACTGGGCAAAGTAACGAACGCAACATCTGGTATTGTGCCTAACCACCACAGTATACCAACTGTGCCTTACGTTTAGCTGGTAGAGCGTCTGCCCGGTGAGTCCGAGGTCTCGGGTTCGAATCCCGATAAGGCCCTAACGATTTTTCTCTCATCCCAAGTTTGGTTGTTTCATTTAAATGGTGATTAGGCACCATACCAGATGTTGTGATGTCGTACCTCTTTGAAACTTTTGGTTCTGCGCTGTTGCCCGAAGTTCCTGAGCTCAGCGAAGGGTCTGGGGAGACGGACATGGTTTGACCCTTGCCCCCTGGGGTTGAGGTAGATGCCGTGGCTCCGCTCGCTACCGAGGCCGTCGGGCTTTCATAGGGAACAAAGTTCAGCCCTGAGAAAAGCGGCTTCGCATCTGGCGAGAACCAAAAGTACACTACACTCAATTTAAGCCTAGCGTACATCGACATTGCAACTGGAAGCAACTAGCGTTTCCAGCAACTGGGAGCAACTGATCAGTTGCTTAAAAAGGTCGATGTATATATACGCACACTTGCAACTACTGGAAACTGGAAAAAATCACAGTTGTCGCGAATAACTAATGTTCTACTTTCTGGCAACTAGCTGTACCCAGTTGCGGTCAGTTGCGTCGATGTACGCGTACTTGCAACTAGTTGCCGTCAGTTGCACACGTGCATCTGATCACGTGCGCGCACATAGACAGGAACTGCAAGCAACAGTTGCTTCCAGTTGCAAGGTCAATGTACTCTAGGCTTTAAACCAACTTGTCGTGTCGATGTGCGCGCTCTGGAAATGTAGACATGGCTGGATGCTCCCAATTGCTGCTAGTTGCGCAACTAATCAGTTGCCGTTGATGTGCGCAACACACACATCAACAGCTACTGATCAGTTGAGTTGCTTCCAGTTGCAAGGTCGATGTACGCTAGGCTTTAGGGATATTGTCCGTTTCTGAATTTTGTTTCCCACCTATTCCTGTGACAAGGTGTGTCTGTCATGCGGATACAATTGTCTAATAATATACAAAATCATTCACGCTGAATCATACCCTCAATAAAATATCTACGCACATCCCACAATATCCCAACTTATTGTGAGAAATAGTCATCCGCTGAAGTGAAAACTAGCTATTTGCATGTTTGACATGAATAGCATCTAATGTAATGATGTACATGTACTAATGTACTTGGGTCTTTCCACAGTAAAGGGGGCATTTTGGCAACACAGACAATATTTTCCAGAAAATACTTTTGTCTGGTCTCAAAATAAAATAAATAAGTTTAAGTTGTTCTGAAGAGATAACCTAGGCCCAAAAAGGGTTACAAATAGTGTGACAACATGCCTTTCTAAAAACCCTGTGTACAAATTTCTAATATACGCTCGTAACCTGGACGGCCTAAAATGTAACACAAGTGTCAGTCCCTGTTAAAGCATATAGCCCAACATTTGTCTCTTTTGTTAATTTTAACTATTTCTAGTTAATGACGTTACATTTTGATAATTTTGTTAATGCTCAAAAACTGCCAAATTTGGTGGTTTCTTTTCAGGTTCTCTTCAGTCTATTTCGGAAAGACTTTCAGAATCATGTATGGGTCTATTTCGACCCCAAAATAGCCCAACAAAGCTGGTATGTCCCTGTAAATCACGATCATGCACATTTTTGCAACCGCCAATACTTTGCAAATTAGCCACCATGGAGCAGCGAAATTTCACACCATTGTTAGGTCTGTGTGTTATGTAAAGTTTACGTTAAATTTATATATGACTTTTTTTTCATCCTCACCTTGCGTCTTGTGTTGTCTCTCTGCGTGTCGTTGCTGCTTGGGTTTGTACGCAGCAGCGCCCTGGGCTAATGCTTCGGATACGTACTCGTCCAGAAAGGACAACGTCCAGTCAAACTGAAATGTACAAAGCAATAAGCTTAAACCTTTAACAGAATGTTACTTCACGAGTTAATAATAATAATGATAATGGTGGATTCTTATATAGCGCACATGTCCACCCAGCGGGGTGCTCCTGGCGCTGTTACCAATATTACCGCTGCCATCAGGAAATCACCAGAACCATTTCGCTTTAACTAGGTGGCTCCTGGCCAGGTGCTCAACCCTATCAGCAGTTAGATTGTGGCATTCCCCCTAACAGTTTCCCAAATATCGCTTGGGTTGACGAGGCAACTGGGATTAAGTGCCTTGCCCAGGGACACAGACACGTTGGTGGAAGTGGGGCTTGAACCCACAACCTCTGATTGGGAGTTCCGCTTCATACCCACTAGACCACACGCGCTCCCCAGTTGACAAGAAAAACCCGACTAAAAGTATTGATTGCAATGGTAACAACCACTTTTTTTTTTCCTTTTTCGTGTAAAATGGTACCTTTGTTGGAGAAATTGCCAACCGAAGGTACTTTAAAAAAAAAACAAATTTTCATTAAAAAAAACATGCATAGATTTTCCAGGTTTTCTGAATACTGCATCTATCTCACTATAAGCAACTAACAACGAAAATTGGGCATACACCATTGTTAATAACAACGGTTTGTGCCCAATTTCCATTGTTAGCTGCTCATAGTTTATCAACAATATTCTATATAATGCTGTTCCTGTTTTACAATTATGTAATCTGCTACAACTGAATATTAAAGTGAGATCACCTTGGGCCTACAATCTTAACCATGCCCCTCATTGCAGTCAATATTTGTATACTGGCTGTGGACTAGTAAAATATCTTTGGTCTTGCAAAACTTGAGTCACTAGCCTATGGTTTAATAGGTTTTTACCCAAAATCTACCTCAAATTCTCGGTCAGTATTCGATTTGGAATGTACTTCTTTCATCAAGTCCATATCATTGCACAGCTGCTCCAGTTCACAGGCTCTCTATCAAATGAGAAAATATGAAAACACTCATTGAAAAATATGGGGTCATCAGAGGGAATGTAAAGGGAAACAAATGAGGACTCAGTGGCGGATCCAGCCTCATTAAAATACAGGAATACAAAGGAAAAGCGGGGGCTACAGCCCACTGAAATCCATTGTATTCCTGTATTTTAATGAGGCTGGATCCGCCACTGGCACCATCTTGTAATGGAAATATAAACACCTCAACAAAAGTAAGTTTCCCCCTAAACAATTGATTATATCTCCCAAAGTAAATTTCGGAATTACACGAAACTTGGTGTGAATGATTAGTGCAATGCATGGAATGTGCTTTTAAATACAACTTATCAACATTTTACAGTGTATGAAAAGTCCTACCCTGCCTTCGGGGGTCAAAGGCCGCGTAGGACTTTTCATGCACTGTAAAATGTTGATAAGTTGTATTTAAAGGCAAGGCTTGTCAGCAATGCGCGCGCGCCAAATTCGTGCTACGAAATACGCAGCTCCATGCCTTCATATTTCGTGGCACGAATTTTGCACGCGCATTGCTGACGAGCCTGTGCATTTAAGGGCAAGGGAGGGAGGGGGTCTTGAAAAATACTCTCTGTAGAAGTGTGAAAATTTTGACAACTTCAGACGGCTTCTAAACATATTACACGATAAAACTGTTAATTCTTAAAGCAGTACTGTAATGGAGTGTCTCAAAAGTGTGCCAGAAGTGTGCCAGAAGTGTGCCAGAAGTGTGCCAGAAGTGTGCCAGAAGTGTGCCAGAAGTGTGCCAGAAGTGTGCCAGAAGTACACCTGCCCCAAATGCGCCTCAAGCCCGTCCCAAATCCACCAACTACCTTTAAACTTTACCTGTCTTAACTCCATTGAATCCCCTTTCTTGCACATTTTGATCACTACGAGGACGTCATTGCTGACTAAACCACTGCTACTAATGACTTTAAGCAGGGCGCTCATAGCCCATATCATCAGTTTTTCGTCTAATTTCCGGTCCAAAACAGAGCAAAGAGTTGAGATAATCTCGGTAACCGGAGGTGCCGATGAGAGATCAGCAAATTCGCCAAGGACCTGCATAAATGCATAAATCAATTTAAAAAAAATTTTTGATTTTGAAAGTCAACAAAGATGACCACGCAACGAGGGGCCAATTTCATGGCACTGCATCAATGCAAATTTATTTTTTGTAGATGAAACTTACGAATTCTTATCAATTCCAGGAAAAACAGCATTACATACATGTAACTAAACAATAATGTTGACAAACTGCCTTGTAGAAATTTCAGACACATAGATGCAGTAATACTTCAGAAAACCTGAAAAATCCATGCATGGTTTTTGTGTTGAGTGAATGGTACAAACCAACTTCCGTTGGCAATTTCTTCCACAAAAGGTACCATTTTACACAGGAAAAGAATCATGTGGTGTTTGATACCATTGCTATCAATACTTTTAGTCGGGTTTTTCTTGTCAACTCATGAAGTAAAATTTTGGGTAACTGCAAATGATGTTACACTCTTACACTCCTCAATCCTCCAAAAATCAATACAATTTTGCAAACACCCAAAGGGAGTTAGAGTTAAAGATAGTATACATGATTGGTAAACTGTTACAAATAGTTTTATCCCCCTGTGTGATTGAAGATATGCATGATTAAAACCAACCTGAGCAAAAACCAGCTCCGTACTTTGTCTAACTTTTGAGAAAACAGTCAAAAAAGGGTTTGCAGTCATTTCACCCCAAAACCACTTCGCCCTGAACCACGGCCTGTGCACGAAGTGGTTTGGGGGCGAAGTACCATTTGGGCGATGTAGTGTTTGGACGAAGTAATTTGGGTTGAAATGGCACTCGGGCGAAGTGGTTTGGGGCGAAATGGCACTTGGGCGAAATGGTTTTGGGGTGAATTGAATTTTCGTCTCATGAGACGAAAACTAATTGTTTTACTCATTTATCAAAGACTATAGCACTTCAGACAAAACCATTTCAGGGGAAGTTTTCTACGGTCATCATGTTTATATAAGTTAGGCGTAAATCTGTGAACATTTCTGATTTTCGAGATTACCAATGATAAACCTTTAAGAATTACTTGAAAACGCATGCTTATGTTCCGTTTGTTGGTTCCCTAGGGCGACTTTCTAAAAAAAAAATTAAATTAAAATTTAAAAAATGGCCGTCCTTTCTGTGTATCTCAAACATCAGTACAATTAAAACAGTTATCTTAAAAGTTATTTACCCAACATCCGATCTTTAAGACTTGACTGGCGACATTCGCTCTCTTCACAAGTGGCATGTAGAGTTGAAGAGCGTGTTTTCCAATATTGTCACCGCTTTTTGAGTCTAAAAACCAACACATGAAAAACAGGAATTAACAATTTTCTTGCTATAAAAAAAGGCGTTTTGAAGGAGAATTATAAAAATTTAAAAAATGAAAAAGACATTGTGCAAAACACGTGCTCTTATACATTACCGTTATATAAAAAACAACCAAAGTTGGGATGAGAGAAGGACCTTATCGGGATTCGAACCCGACACCTCTGACTCGCCAAGCAGATGCTCTACCAGCTAAGCTATAAGGCACAGTTGGTATACTCCCTCAGGTTTTCCCTGTGGACCCAATTTTTCTCTCGGTGTTGCATGGTAGCGCAACTGGGCAAAGTAACGAACACAACATTAAAAAACTGAGTGGCTAGCCCCTTAAAAAATGTTTATTAGAATAGCTTGTGACTTGATTTAACCAGCTAGGATTATTTATGGCCAAAAATTACAAATTTTTTAAAAGGCAAATGTGATTGGCCAAAAGTTAAGACCAAAAGTTATAGAGCTGCTTAAGCATGACAAATTGCTTAAGCATGAAAAACCTTGCTTGATAAAATTAGGTTACCAGCAAAAATATCATGTGATTGTCATGGTAATGAAACAGTCCTCTAACACTGGGGCCAATTTCATACATGTAGAGGTGTACAAAAAAACTCTTTCTTATTAGAGAATGTTACCAGTGAAATCCTCATGTGATAGAAATAGTGTATGACCAGTCTTAGAGGACTGTTTCATTACCATGACAATCTCATGAAATTTTTGCTGGTATAGGCATTTTATCAAGCAAAGTTTTTCATGCTTAAGCAATATTTCATGCTTAAGCAGCTCTATGAAATTGGCCCCAGGTCATACACTATTTCTATCACACGAGGATTTCACTGGTAACATTCTCTACTCAGCAAGAGTTTTTGTACTTAAGCACATTTTTGTGCTTAAACACGATACCTCTATGAAATTGGCCCCTGGTCAAGCACAACAAACACCGACTCTCGAGTCATTTCTACATTCATTGTGTGAATCTTCTCACCAAAAGATCATACTTTGCAACACTCCATGCTGGCCGCACTCCAAGATTTACCACACTGACAGACCGTCAACAGCCGTCAAGTTCAAAACATGGTGTGTACAAATAAGTGGTGGACAATGGAGGTGTTTACACGTAAACCGTGTAAGACAGCGGCAAAGCTGACATTTTAACTTCTCAACCGCCCCTGTGACTATACATTGCCAGAACGTGTTTACACGTACTTCAGCTTCAACTGGTTAAGACCCAGGGACATGAAATAGAATTATAAACTGACACATACCTTTAGTGATGGTGCTAATAACTCTGTTGACGACATCACTTGTAAGTTGACCATCTTCCCTAAGCAGGACTTTGGTCATGGTGTCTAGGTACCAAGTGACTGAATGTTGATATGTTAGGCAACAGTTAAGGACAGTTCAAAAAAAATAATAGGTGTTTAGCACTACATAATCGGAAAATAGAATTAAGTAACGACAAAGAAAAGCTAAAGCACTTTCCGACTTGCACTCATCAGAGCGAAATGCAAGAATGGCATTATATTCAGCCTTATACCGGTAATCCGGTACCTTTGTCTAAAAGCATCATGACGCCATTCTTGCATTTTGCTCTGACGAGTGCATGTCTGTGTGGTTACATAATTCTATTTACAATTCAATAAACTAAGGGCACGTTACCAAATGGATAGTCACAACTGGTCAGGAACGAGTCAGCTTTTAAAGGCAGAGGCTCGTCGGCAATGCGCGCGCATTGCCGACGAGCCTCTGCCTTTAAATTTGCGTTAACACAAACGGCACTAAAGCATGACTATCCATGCCAATCTTCCATGCTGGTCGACTTTGCTGTTAGTTGACCTAATGCAAAAAAGCCGCAGACGTGTGACAAACAGAAGCTTGAATGAGTATGGAAGAGTAAAACAAAAAACCAGATACAGCTGATGACCACACAATGGGCACAAATCAAGCCGAGTAGTTATAATAATAATAATAATAATAATAATAATATCTCTTAATGCTGCAAAGGGGCGACCCACCGGTAAAACTTTGCCAAACTACCACCGAAATTTCGGCTAAAAGACATCGATTGGACACCAAATTTCTGTAAACCGGAGGTTCCAAAGATGTTTCCACACCTAATAAAAATGCTTCTAGACCTAATAAAAATGGTTCTCGATTTCAAAAAGATGGATTTTGACCTAAAAAAATTGATTTTGACGTCCAAAATATTGGGGCTACACCAAATTGTAGCCCTAATAGAGTGGGTCACCCTAATAGGGCTCTCTACACACAAAGTGTCGCCCCATTGGATAAAATAGAGAAATAATAGCAGAGCATTTATATGGCGCACAGTATCTAACATGACTGTCATTCAAAGGCGCCGTAGCCACTATTATCACTGCCCTTATGGAATTACCAGAATCATTTCGCTTCAACTAGGTGGCAGCCTGGCTAGTTGTGCACAACCCTATCAGCACTTAGATTGCGGCATTCCCCTAACAGCTCCCCAATTGGGTCGGCGAGGCAATTGGGATTTAAGTGTCTTGCCCAGAGACACAAACACGTTGACTGCAGTGGGGCATGGACCCACGACCTCCTGATTGTGAGTCCCGCTCATACCCACATGTTATTTATCGTGTGGTCAGTTTTATATCCAGCAAAATCAAGCACAGTGTGGGTCAAGCTTAGCACTTCCGGGTCATGTAGGGTCGGCCACTTTCTGTGTGACATTTGCGTTCACACATAATAGACCAAGACACCCACATTAGGAGTGACTTTGTCAACTTCGTCATGACTCGGCAACTTTTGAAATGTGTTCACAAAGTTTGTGTTTAGTCACGACCAAGTCATGACAATAGACTCATGTGTGAACACGCCTAAAGTCTTATGTAAGTGGTAGAAATGTTGGCAAACTGGGCAGATGTTCTAACCTGCTCAGCTTTGAGACACAGTGGTATACTCACTGTGCCTCATAGCTCAGCTGGTAGAGCATCTGCCCGGTGTGTCAAAGGTCTTGGGGGAACCTGGGGGAATATACCACTGTATCTGATAGCTCAGCTGGTAGAGCATATGCCCGATGTGTCAGAGGTCTTGGGGAAACCCGAGGGAGTATACCACTGTGCCTCATAGGTCAGCTGGTAGAGCATCTGCCCGGTGTGTCAGAGGTCTTGGGGAAAACCTGAGGGAGTATACCACTGTGCCTCATAGGTCAGCTGGTAGAGCATCTACTCGGTGTGTCAGAGGTCTTGGGGGGGGAACCTGAGGGAGTATACCACTGTGCCTCATAGCTCAGCTGGTAGAGCATCTGCTCGGTGTGTCAGAGGTCTTGGGAAAAACCTGAGGGAGTATACCACTGTGCCTCATAGCTCAGCTGGTAGAGCATCTGCCCGGTGTGTCCGAGGTCTTGGGGGAAACCTGAGGGAGTATACCACTGTGCCTCATAGCTCAGCTGGTAGAGCATCTGCCCGGTGTGTCAGAGGTCTTGGAGAAACCTGAGGGAGTATACCACTGTGCCTCATAGGTCAGCTGGTAGAGCATCTGCCCGGTGTGTCAGAGGTCTTGGGGAAACCTGAGGGAGTATACCACTGTGCCTCATAGGTCAGCTGGTAGAGCATCTGCCCGGTGTGTCGGAGGTCTTGGGGGAAAACCTGATGGAGTATACCACTGTGCCTCATAGGTCAGCTGGTAGAGCATCTGCCCGGTGTGTCAGAGATCTTGGGGGAAAACCCGAGTGAGTATACCACTGTGCCTCTTAGCTCAGCTGGTAGAGCATCTGCCCGGTGTGTCAGAGGTCTTGGAGGAAACCTGAGGGAGTATACCACTGTGGCTTATAGCTTAGCTGGTAGAGCATCTGCCCGGAGTGTCAGAGAGGTCTTGGGGGAAACCCGAGGGAGTATACCACTGTGCCTCATAGCTCATCCCATGTTTGCTAATTTGTACCACTAACAAGAACTTTCAATCCAGAAACTAAAGTGTTACCCAGGGTAACTGGGTATAAACATTCGCTGGTAATCTGAAACGTCCATCACTAAAGCGCAGGGAAACAGTTCACTGGTTTTTGTGTAGACCCAGTAACCTTGGTAACACACAAAGGGTGACATTTTCACAGTGCTCCATTCCATAAAATGAAAGGATATTCCTGGGCTAGTTGCATGATTTTAGACTGCAGATCACTTCTGATAAATGCGTCCTTAGTCGCGTCTAAGACTGTCAGAAGCCGGTTACATATAACCTCTACGTTGGAAACAGTCGTCATGCGGAATAGTAGATCTAATGTCTGTGGAAAAGAAAATAGGCTACTTGCTTCATATGGTTTACAGTCAACTTGACCATTGTACCAACTCGACCGTTGTACCAGCTCGACCATTGAGTTGGTTCGAGTCGAGTTGGCAAACAGTCGAGTTGGCAAACGGTCGAGTTGGCAAACGGTCGAGTTGGCAAACAGTCGAGTTGGCAAACGGTCGAGTTGACCTGCACCCGCTTTATACATATGGGTCATTCCGTGAAGATGGCATATGGTGTCTTCAAACAAATCTAACCTTCAAGCGGATAGTATCGTCAGTGTCATCCAAACAGTCAATAACAGTCAATTGGTGTTCCGTAGCACAGCTAGGAAAGGACTTCAACAATGCACTCAGGGCACAGATTCCTAAAAAGACACGGAACAAGTTATGAGCAGGGTTGGCGTTGTGGTTCTTTCCAGGGTTGTAGTCAAATCCATCACAAGTCTATCATAAGTCTAGTGCCGATAAAATCACAAGTCTGCGACAATTCCTGCACAAGTCCATCACAAGTCCATCACAAGTCCAGTAACAAGAAGCAAAGGATGAACACGCACAAAAGAATGCCTTTGTTGGAGTTCATTTGAATAGCTTGAGACTTGAATTGAGACCCAGGGACTTGTGGGGGACTTGTGAATGTTTGAATGGTTTGTCTCACCCATGTATTTTAGGTTATGGTTGAATGATTTCAGGAATTTGCCGACACATTGAGCTGCCTTCGTCAGAAGTTGTTCTTGAGGGTAAATCGTTGCCGCAGTGACTAAGCACTCGTATTGGACGGCTGAAAACAGAAAGGCAAAAATGCTGTACGTTTAAAGGAGTTTATTTCGGGGAATTTAAGGCTGCGTTCGGGCGTACAGTTCTCGCTACTCCGGAGTAATGCGTGCGCATCTCACTCGGGTCATATTACGCAAACGGCAAGTCCGCAGTCCGCATGCGCGAATGGCCTTCAGTCAAGATGGCCGTCTCTTGCCATGACTGCACAAAAAACACTGTTTCACTGCTCACAAGAAACTGAAGAAAATACAGACCGTAAGTCGTGATAACCTTTGATGCCGTCTAAAACAAACCTTAGTGAGTTATTGTTTCAGTTATCGAGTCGACATGTTGAGCAAATTCACCAAAAATCCCACCCATATTCCACCATCTTCGTACAAATCACATGACACTTGTCAGGTGTAAGAGCACACTCCCCAATTGTTGGGGAGTAGCGAGAGCATACTCTCACTGACCCGAGTGTTGTTAATCTTGCCGTTTGCGTGCAGGAGTATACTCGTGTTAACGCGAGTACACGCCCGAACGCAGCCTAAGTGAAAAGCTATACAGAGGTTAAAGATGTACAATCCGTGCGTTTTTGGTGTGGCACCTCGAGAAAATGTTTTTTTTTAAATTGATATATTTCTAGAAACAATTACTGTCAATATTTCAAATTAATTGGCGGTCCACCAATAATTCATCTCACGGCTAGCTAGAGCTAGGCGCAAAAACGGCCGTAAAAAAAACAACATTTTTTTACAGGGTTACCGATGTCTAAAATACAAAGTATGATGTCTTTCGGTAAAAAAAAAAGTAAATGCTTTTAAAATTCACTTGGAGAAAACAAATATATAATTTACTGAAAACCATGGATTTTAAAATCGTATTGTGGCAAAATTACTGAATATTTCAGAAAAATCTGTGGAAAATCATACGAAATGAAACAAAAATACTGACCATAGGCAATATTGTGGCTGAGAGCAGAAGTTTGTTGAATTAAATCCTCCAGAAGATCGTACATCAAACTGCTGTAACTAGAATAGAGGAGAGAAAAAAATAAGGCATCGGTCACAGGGGAAACCAATGGCTAATCCACGTAGTCTTTTGGTGATCTAAACAATCTAATGATTCTGCACACTTTCACCCTGTTTACTCTGGGTCGATCACCGAGCTGAGATCAGCCCTGGATCACAAACCGAGTGTAAACGCGCTCAGGACCAAATTGGCCCCGGATCAGACCCAGAGATTTTGGTCTCGCATTGGCAGAGGATTCGATCCTGAGCTCGGGATCAGTTTGCAGTTAGATAAGCAATTAATCTTTACCGCATCCTGCTGCATCCGCTCCACAGCCGTAGCAGGGAAAAAGCCCGCAAAATTCAAGTGGCCTTGTACACTGTACATGCACAACCCATGCATTTATTGACTGCAACTTCTGGCACCGCGCTCGAGATCAACTACAGAATGTAAACGCGGCACTTTGTGATCATTGCGGTTAACATTGACGCATTCTTATCAGAAAACCAATCTTGATCCCGAGCCCCGGACCACTGTAAACACGCACTTTGATGTTGCTCTAGACGCATTTCTATTGGGATTTACAATCAAAAATATCTCAGCGATGAGAATTCTCGTCGTTGACATATTATGATTAAACCCTTCACCACAAAATGAGCTGAAAGATAGAATTTTCAAAAATTGGATATTGGAATTCTTTAATTCAGCAGAAAAAGAGCTTTCCAATGGTATATAACACATGGTAAAACTATTCCCCAAATGCAACACAGCTTGGAGAAGTGGTAGTGTTTAAACAAATCTTCAAAAAAGATTTCTTACGAGGCACGAAGAAAGCTATCGTCAAATTGGTCTGAAAATGATTTTGTTTAATTGTTGGATGATGTTAAAAAATTGCAATCAAATAGAATAAGAGTTACTCTTTCCAAATATTACAAAACCCTAAAATTGACCTCCCCTTAAATGTTTGACTTTGAACCGTTGTTATAGGAAATATCTGAGTGCGACTTTACGCTCATTTCATCATGACAGGTGACATATGATTACAATTAATTTGGGGTCACATGAACAAAATCTCAGGGTCAGCCACATTGTTCACAACATGGCAGTTTGCATTTTGCTCACTTACTGTTCATCCCCGGCCCCAAGTCGAGCTAGCATCCTTAAGATTCTAATCTGCGTCCAGGGAGCAGCCACGCCATGGTACTCAAAGTCGGACGACAGCTTGCGACCAGCAACCTGTCTCAGGAGAGCCACTAGAGGGCGCACTAGGTGTTTGTGCGCCGCTGGATTCTCCTACGAGGCAAAATTTACATTGATTATGATTTTACAGCGAGTTATCAGCAGTAGAGTTTGCACGTGAAACAAAAAGTGCATACAGAGTATTTTTTAACACAATTTCTTTTCACACAACAGTTTAAAGATAGTATACATGATTGGTAAACCATTACAAATAGTTTCATCCCCCTGTGTGATTGAAGGTATGTATGATTAAAACCAACCTGAGCAAAAATCAGCTCCGTACTTCGTCTAACTTTTGAGAAAACAGTCAAAGAAGGGTTTACAGTCACTTTGCCCCAAAACCACTTCGCCCTGAACCACGGCCTGTAAATTGTTTTGGGGCGAAGTGGCATTTGACGAGGTAGTGTTTGGACGAAGTGGTTTTGGGGCGAAATGGCCTTTGGAAGTGCTTTAGGGCGAAGTGGTCCAGGGTGAGGTGGTTTTGGGGCGAAATGAATTTACGTCTCGCGAGACGAAAAATAATTGTTTTGCTCATTTCCCAAAGACTATAGCACTTCAGACAAAACCATTTCAGGGAAAGTTTTCTACGGTCATCATGTTTATATTGTGTAAGTTAGGCGTGAATCTGTGAACATTTCTGATTTTCGAGATTACCAATGATGTATACTGCCTTTAAAAAAAAACAGCCATGAAGAAAATACCTGAACCAAGTCACTGTAAGTATAGAGGGCAGCACTTGTCACCCCAGCATCGCGATCGCACAGGGCTTGTTTGAACAGCACGTCAGGGGTCTGCAGCATGTGAGGGGCTTTGGTGTATAAAGCACGGAGGGCCATAACGGCTTTCTTCCGAACGATTGGTCTGTCAATGATAAACAAACGGGCATTGATGAGTTTAATCAAATGCAAATGGCTAATGCTGGGAGTGTTTTAGGGCAATTCTATAAAAACGGGACACAGTGTGCCTCTTATGGAGTTAGATTTTTCAAAAATACTAGGCTTCAGGGGACTCCAATCCCCTTATAAACAATATATGGCCTCGTGAATCGAACACCATTTTTACCTGCCGACATTATCCCTACATGACAAGAACGATTCAATAAACTTGTGGGATCTTTCAAATGCAAGTGTAACACTTAGAAACTTTTATTGATTTTTTGACATTTTGATCATAATGTAACTGAAATGGATACAGTTCAGGTTCCGTATATAGCTTCTGCACCAGCGGCCATGACAGGGGGCAGGTTTTCTTATTTAAATGATGTAACAATAGAACCACAAAGCACCTACTCATGCATGACACATGATAACAATGTGACTGCCCCCTGTCATGGCTGCTGTGCAAAGGCTCTATAGGGTGGGTAAAACCAGCAGTTACCTTTCGAGGAAGAACTACTCAAAAAGACTTGAAATGTAATCAAATGTCATGAAATTGCTAAGAACCCCTGAGATCTTACAGGCCGGTTAGGACACCTTAAATTCTTGGATGTGCTGGTAGATAATATATATTTTGTGAAATTGACCACTGGTGATGCAAAACGCAAAGGCGACTCACTTTGAGTGTTTAAGCTTCTCTTCGACCAATGGAAGGACAGCAGGTACCATCTCTGGTCCAATCAGGCAGCAGACGGCTGTCAGGGCCATGCAGTTGTGCATCATATTGGTGCTGATGAGATCTCGTTGAATGGTGTTCACTAGCAGTAGGATCAGTTCGTGGTTTTCATGTAGGGAAAGCGACACTGCGAGGTAGCCTAAAACCGCAAATGAGAACAAGGGCCGATTTCACTAACGCCTTGCGATCATCGCAAATTCCTAAACCATGCAAATCGCTCCTCAAAATAAAATAATGGTCAAAAGTATTTTTGTGAAAAATTTTGACCAAGTCAGGACATAGAAACAATTTTAGTAAGGGTAATGGGCTAAAGGTTGCTCTGCAACATTTTAAGCACTTTTCACATGGTTTGCATGTCTATTGGCTTAGAAACTGACAGATCATGTGACAAGACACAAAAATGCTGATAACAGGTTCATGATGTCGCAATCAAGTTTGGCACATCTGCTTTATTTTTCTTCAAGACTTAATGAGACTCCCCACACATAATTAATAGGATTCTGCACTTGATAGAGTAAAGTTAAACAGTGGGTTAACCAGCATGGAAGCTGTAGGGATGAGGGGACCTCTTGAGCCCCCTCCCTATTTTGAAGGCTTTCCCACCAGTTGATATTCTCTCCCCGTCATAAACTTTGGCAAATCAACATTATTTCTGTATGTTTTGAGACTTTACTCTATCAAGTGCAGAATCCTAATCCGATTAGGATTATAATTCCACCTCCGTTCACCAAGGTGTCATCTTTAGAGATAAACCGGCCAGTTTTTCCCACCTCTATGCTACAACTGTGCCGATTTGCAATTCAAGTTCAAGCAACACAATCTTTCAGCGATCTTCTTCATCCTTTGTGATTATTTTCAGTGCTAAATGTTCATCGCTATTGCGATGAATTAAGTGAAACAAGTTCCATTGCCATTGCAATAGCGATGGATTTTTTGTTAGCGGTCATTTTTGCGATGATCGCAAAAAATTAATGTTGATGAAACTGGGCTGCTTAGCACAAAATTTTGCTTAGCACAGTATCTAATTGCTTTATATTGCAAAAATGGGTCGCCAGCCAAAATCGTATGTGATGTGTATTTACTGATATTCTGCTACTATTTGTAAGAACACAATATGTTTACAATTTAAGATTTCCACTAACACAGGGTTAAACTTCTTACCGATTCTTTTCGCCGGTAATGATCCGTGTTGTGCCAGCTTGATTGCGTGAATGTAGCTGAAACTAGCTGTGTGACCGAGAACTTCACAATACATGACGCGGATTAAGTACTCCTTGATTTTGGACTGAAAAAGTACAAGAAATAAAAAAACTCATGAAAAGAATTTAGTTTTTCGGCTGTGTACAAAACCTATGAAACCTAAAAACATAAATTTTGGTTTATACATTAAATCTCCACTTTTTGTTGACCACCTCTTGTGGCAAGTCTGATGCAGCTTCCATAAGAGCCACTGAGGCAGGGTGCGCCACTCTGCCTGAAGTGCCTCCTTGAGCTCCTGCACTTCTAGGGGTCTTTGGGAGATGCACGGATGCAGTGGTCAGCTCATCCATCCCATACAGGTTCAATCAGGTCGATCAACCAAAATAAAATAATTTCTGAAAGCCCTTAATTAACTGCAGGATTCCCTCAGAAACAGAAAATGTCACATTTCATTGCCGTGGGAATCACTTTGTTCAAACGGTATTTTTTTCGTATACATTGAACAAAGATTTTAAGGAAATTACCTCCTGGAATCAACAGATAATGTAATTTTAAGATATACTTCCCATTTGCACTTTTGTCGCAAATGTTGCTTTTCTGTAGAAAAATCACGTTTTCTTCTTCAAAAATTGCTTTCAGTTAGTGCACAAGATAACCATTCACGCGTGTGTGCAGCGCCCTCTGTTGTCGCGCTTACGCACAGACCGCTCGCACGTCATTTTGTGCATTACTTTATGCAGTAATTTTATCATTTATTTATCTCAGAAATGCAACATTTGTGACGGAAGTGTCAGTGGGAAGTATATCTTAGAATTGAATAAGCTATCGATTCCAATATATAAATTCACCAAAATCCGTGTTCAATGTATATGAAAAAAAATCCGTTTAAACAGGTCCTCTTGGACCTGGACGAAATCACTGATATGGAACAGTCTTGAAAGCGATTCCAAAGTAATTGGTCGATCAGTGCCTTGTTATCCACAAGTTCACTGTATTCAACTGGGGCATGTCTGGGGAGATCGGAGAAAGAAATGAAATGAAGTATTCAACAGACTTCTGTACTGATCAAGAATTGGTAGTTAAAGAATATTGTGTCTTATTTTTATTATGAGTACCGGTATATCTGACGTGTGACTTGACTTGACTTTACAAAATTGACTTACATGTATGAAGTAGTTACACTCCTCACAATAAGTCAGGGATATTGTGGGGTGTACAGGGGTCAAAATTAGCACTGGTCCTGTGGTCCGAAACCAGTAAAAAATCAGGACCACTAGATCTGTCAAAGACGCTGGTCCGATGGACCAGTGAAAACATTTACTGACTCATGGAAACATTCCCTGATGCCAAATCCACAGTAAACATTTCTTACTCAATGCGAAGAATTCCTGGTTACCACAAAAAATCCCCGAGTGCTTTAGACATTTTCAGATAACTTCATTTCTTTCTCCGATCTCTTCAGACATACCCCAGTGTTGGATCAAAAAGCAATCCCATCCATCCTGCACTCAATGACCTTAAACCAGAAAGTGTTTCAGTATCTAGGTGCCATTTTGAAAAGCACCAGTGGACCAC
The DNA here is from genome assembly GCA_037783545.1 of Henricia sp. BOLD:AAB3569. NCBI lineage: Eukaryota > Metazoa > Echinodermata > Asteroidea > Spinulosida > Echinasteridae > Henricia > Henricia sp. BOLD:AAB3569. The sequence continues at coordinate 187,090 of JBBELK010000577.1, read as the reverse complement.
CAAATTTTCAGCAGGACCAGTAAAGTTCTCTTATCTACTGGTCCTTCTGACCAGCATGAAATTCAGGTTAATTCGACCCCTGGTGTACGAAGATATTTTATTGAGGGTGTGCATTCAGCGTGAATGATTTTGTATATGATTAGACAATCGTATCTGCATGACAGACACACCTTGTCACAGGAATAGGAGAAAACAGTCATTTAAAAAAATAATTTAAAACACAAAGACTGGCACAAACTTACCACATTTGTGTCTGGTTGCTGAAGCTTCAATTTTAATAACTCCAGTTCCTTTTGTACAATTTTTTCTTCTTCCTGATGAAATATAAAAATACATATAATTTCAATTTTAGCTAAATCAGGGCATATAATCAAAATTCCATGTTTTTTTCAAAAACCCTTATAAATTTCCGTGACGTAGAACATCCGGGAATGTTTAGTGGTCAACAGTCATGCGCGTACACGCGCGCGCCAATAGACGCACATGAACACGCGTAAAAAATACTCACCAGCGTATTTTCATTCGAAGATGCCGCACGCGCGCGCTGCGATACGTTTAAATTATTGAGCATGCACTCAGCTTGTAAAAACGAAAGTGCTTCTACTTGATCGCGATTTTTAGCCTGAAGAAATACGTTTTTATCTTTATCGATACAACAGCCATGGCGCAACAACATAAAGCAAGGTCAAGCAACAGAGGTAAGTGCAACCAATGCGCTTTTCTTGCTCTTTTTGCCGGTTATTACTCGGGCCACGTGGGTCATGAAAAATGACAACCAAAATGGTGGATGGAATCAACAGATCATCCAATTCTGAGATATACCTCCCACTTGCACTTCTGTCGGAAATGTTGCATTTATTAGATAAATAAATGATAAAATTGCTGCAGAAAGAAATGCACAAAATTACGGCGCGAGTGGTTCGTGTGTAAGCGCGACAACAGAGGGTGCGCACGTGAATGGTTAGCTTGTGCATTATAAACTAAATGCAATTTTTGGAGAAAAATGTGATTTTTCTGTAGAAAAGCAACATTTGCGAAAGAAGTGTAAGTGGGAAGTATATCTTAGAATTGGATTATCTGTTGATTTTATGAGGTAATTTCCTTCAAATTTTTGTTTAATGTATATACATGTAAGTCTGTTTTCAATACTGGAGAGACTTTTTTCACCAGGATCATAACTCTGTGCAATGCCAGTTATCTTCTCTCAAAACAAAAGAAAGATCTTAAGACAGATCTAAGAAGATAAATTAAGCAACAAATAATGCAACAACATACCTTTCTAAAAACTCTGTATACAAATTTCCTATTTAACGTATGTAACATAGGACACATACTTTGTGACATTTATTGGTGTCCTTGTTACATACGGTATATTGGATATTTGCACACAGGGCTTTCAGGAAGGTATGTTGTGACATTATTTGTTGCAGTTCTTATGCTGAAGTTATCTCCTTAGATCTATCTTAAGATATTTCTTTTGTTTTGAGAGAAGATGAATGACATTGTACAGAGATATAATCCTGGAGGAAAAGGTCTCTCCAGTATTGAAAACAGACACATATGGAAAAATTACAAATAAAGAAGAAATTTCAACTGTTTTTTTCACTCACAGTTTTGGAATGAGCTCGCCTGATACTGCGAACCAGATTGTGAAACCCCGGGGACACGTCCATATTCCGTGAGCCGAGGTTGGTCATAATGAAACCGGATACTGATGAAAACGTCTTCTCCATAACCTCGGACATTTCAGCTGATGGTCACAGAAGTCTGGTCATTCGAGAGGGAAAATTTTCTGCAACTCGACAAAATAAAAAAGCTTTGAATTAAGGTTATTTATGGGAAAATATTTTATACAACTAGGGTAAAAATGGGGGTATTCGACCGGATAAGGTTCATTTGAATATAAAAGTTACGTCCGAGGAGGAGCCAGGCAAAACTTTTCAACAATCACATGCCAAGGTAATTTTCTTTCATCCTGCATCAAGCCCCAAACTGGAGGACCGATGGATGAGGTGCAGCTTGGCCACTAAGAAATCAACTATAGTGTTGCATTATTCGTCCATGTGCGCTACGCTGCTCTCGCTTATATACGACGAAGGGGAAGTAAATATGTGGACAGGGGACCAGTCTAGGCTTTACACAGTGTAAACAAAATTCATCCGCGTTGGTGGGACTAATTTTCTTTTAGACGCGGTCTAGCGAGAAGTCCAGTGACCAATCTGTTTGTTAATTTTCGAATTCTTCCAAAATTTTGCTCCATTTTATCATTTTCTGATGTTTGAGGCATCATGGGAAAAGAACGACAAGGGTACAAAAGTCTTGAGATTACAAGGACCTCCATGGTGTTTTTAAATGTCTGATTTGGAATGTAAGGTAAGATTTTTGACAGAGGTTTTTGGACGAGTAAGGTCGTGTAGCATGATTCACCACGGCGAATGGGGTTAAATTGGTAAAGGGCTAAGCCTATATAAAATGATAACGTCCCAATGTAAATGTCAGAAAATCACTTTTAGCCTTCTAAAAGTAATGCCTGCTAAGGTGTTTTCCAACTTGTAAAGTTCTTTTTATTATGGCAGACCTGTTGCCAGCAACAGCCCCCCCCCCCCCCCCCCCCCCACCCCCCCCGTGGCCCCGCCCACTCCAGACCCATTTTTTTTTAACACCCAACTCATGCAAGCAACTCTCTTACAATACTTGGCCCTAGGGAATGTTGGTGGTCTTAATGCTAGTATACAGACGTATGTATGGAAAACAGTCTGAACAAAACGGAGAATTCATTTCTGGAGTTTTTCATGTGGATAGACTTTCTCATCATGCTGATGTTCTTTCAGTTTCACTTTTTCAGCTTTCTTGTTCTCTGCTCTTTTGCAAGAGCGCCACCACGTGTTTGTAAATAAATATATCGACTTCCTAAGCTCGAGAGGGCGCTCTGACATGTCAGTAGGCCTACTTTGTTTTTGTCGGCTGTCGTTTCGCTTTCGAGGGGGAAAAACCCACAAAATTCGACCGTCAGCTAATCTTTTCGGTCACAACTCACAGGTGGAAGAGAACAAGAATTAAAATTGATAGGCCTATAGGACTAATGTAAAATATTGAAGTAGGCCCTATTTGGAAAAGTTCTGGCGGCATTCTTGATGGGTTGAGGGGCCGGGTTGAGGACGAAACGCACGGTGGATTTTCCACCCGAACGCTAGGGCCAGGGTTGGCATGGTTGGTGTGAAGTGCGCTGAGCTAGTGGCCTACATCATGGGGTGTCGTTGAAACCCGGAGGTAACCCGGAGGTAGAATTTGTTGTGACCGTGTAGTACATGCTACAACCTACCTCCGGCTTGTTATTTTAATACTGCGTAGCTCCGGGCCACCGTCAACGCACCAACTACACGTTAGCAAAAACAATCTACCTCCGGGTACCTTTGGGCACCTCCGACCACCTCCGACCTCCGGGTTTTATAAATTTCCTACATCATGACATGTAGCATGTGTAGGCCAATTAGTAGGCCTACTAAGTCCAGCTAGCTGCTATTTAGTACTCGTTGGAAATATATTTGAATTTGATCATGGCTTCAGAAAAATTATGAGCCTGGCTGAAACAAGTTTCCTCACAAAATTTTAAAATTTTCATCAAATTTACCGATGCTTGATGAGTCATTTTAAAGAAAATAACTTCTGATCAACTTCTCAACTCTTAATACCCAATGATCAACTACTCAATTCTTAATTCTTTCCTTTCATTGATAATTTCAGACGAACCTTGCCATTTTTCAAAGCATACTGTCGACTGAAAAAGTAAAGAAGGTGGACATTTTTAGGACAAAATCCGACACCATCCTCCAAACTCGGACTTCCTATCGCCATGGATATTGCACTGCTGAAGGAGCGGGAAGCCTTCCGCAAGCGTGCCTTGGCCCAGCCGGTGGTTGAGAAGCGAAGTAGACCGTCCGGATCGTCGTCCCAAGCAGCAAAGAGACGAAGACCGGCTGCCCCCAAACCAAAAAGTAAATACATGTGTACGATTTGTACACACGTGTCAAATGGCATTTTAAAACATTGATTGATTATTCAGCCTTTTTGAAATACCAATGACCGATCACAGGCCAATTTCACAGCGCTGCTTCACACAAAATTTGCCTTATAGGTCAAATAAACCCTTTCACGGTTATCGACGCCAAGTTGTTCACGGGGAACTTCGAACACGCGTTGCCGTGTGCGTGCGCGGATCGTAGCTAATGCACAGTGACCTAACAATGCATTCGTATACGATCCGCGCACGCAGACAGCAACGCGTGTTCGAACTGCTCCGTGAACAACATGGCGTCGATAACCGTGAAAGGGTTTATTGTGTTATAAGAAAAATTAACAGAATACACACAAATACAGTTTTGGATGGCAACCTATTTTTTTCTCCAAAATAAAGCAAATAAATTCTGTGCTAAACAAATTTGTGCTTAGCAGCACCATGAAATTGGCCTCTTCTAAATTGATCAGAGGCCAATTTCATAAAGCTGTTTATTATTATTATTATTTCTTTCTGGTATTCATACCAAGGATTCCTTAATAGTGCTCAATGCACTGTCACTCGGAAGCGTGAGGAAACCCATGAAGAATTAGAATTATAATTGTTTGCTTTATATAATGGGTCAGTAGTCAAAATCTTATATGTGTATTACAATAAGCCAGTTGCGTGATAGATTTGCATAAATCCTAGAGTCCTGCCTCTGCGCTATGGCGCTCGCATAATAAGAGAGTACTGCACCAGACTACCAGGCCGTTGGCAACGGTTGCCAAGTGGCAAGGGGGTGCACGCTAGAACATGTTAGCCGGCGCGAAAGTCTGTACGGTACCTGGAATACCTCGCACAGTACTCTATGCATTTTGAAGCTGGACCATCCGAAATTACATGTTGAAATTGCATGTTAAAACATGTACTCGCCATGAAGTTTCGTCAAAATAACGAGTTAGAACGTCTTGTTTGACTCGAAATGAACGTTAACTTTGAAAGCTGGATTGTTCCCAATCTGTGCATGATCAATTCAAGAAAAGAGTAACGATTTCGGGTTATGAGACCGGTTCAAAGTTGCCGATTGAACGTCGAACCCGAACGAAGGGAGACGTATACACTTTACAGCAAACTTGACTTGAAATAGGGGAAATAAGATGACATGCAGCTAGTAAATCTTGCCACAATATGATAAAAAATTAATATCGCCGTTGATTGTTTAATATCCATTCGACGGAACTTCGTCAGAAATTGGCGAGTTTTGCTGTTTCAGATCGCCGTTCAACGCGACAGCGAGCGACTCTCGTTTTGCGTACATGACCGGCATATTCCGAAGCCCAAGTAAAATCGCGAGAAATACATCAACGTACGCGACTTAATTAAGTGGAGATATAAATACCGTACACCCTCGCCACTAATTCTTTCTAATATTACATGATATTATGCCCCCATAAAGTTTAAATTTGGTTAGGAAACGTGATTTGGTTTAATAGGAAACATGAATTTTGCGTGTGTGGACCGGGAAAAATGGAAATGCGAAAATTATGCGATGCCTACTAAATATACCAAAATAAAAAGGTCGATCGTATCCCGGTTCGTGTTTGCTAGACAGATTTGTGAAACTGAGGACTGTTAGGAGATATAATTGTTTGTCTTTGTTTAAAATTTTATTCTAATCGAAGTGTGTTACGGGTGCTGTTTGTCGCCCACAAATTAGAGCCTGCCCTTTTTTCCCATCTCAATTTTTAGTGGTGAATTCCGTATTCCGCACGGATATAGACAAACTCAACAACGTATAACACAACAACCGCTCGGTCAAGTTTTTGCAGCCAAAGTATTTCTAAAATCTGTTGTAACTTGTATGTAGCTAGATAATCATTTTAATTCATAATTGAATTACTTTTGATTTTACCCAAGTTGCTGCGAGACGTCGATCATTTGCGGAAACAAACAGGCATGACCTTTTCTTTTCAAAAAATTCGGAAGGTGTATTTGAAATCGTATGCCGGTCTTGTACGCAAAACGAGAGTCGCTCGCTGTTATGTTGAACGCGCGTTTTGGAACAGTAAAACTCGCCAATTTCTGACGATGTTCCGTCAAATGGATAAACAATCAACGGCGCTATTAATTTTATCATATTGGCAAGATTTACAACTGCATGTCATCTTATTTCCCCTATTTCAAGTCAAGTTTGGTGTCTAGTGTATACGTCTCCCTTCGTTCGGGTTCGTGACGTTAAATCGGCAGCTTCAAACCAGTCTTATAACCCGAAATCGTTACTCTTTTTTTTGAATTTATCATGCACAGATTGGGAACGATCCAGCTTTCAAAGTTAACGTCTATTTCGAGTCAAACAAGACGTTCTAACTCGTTATTTTGACGAAATTTCATGGCGAGTACATGTTTTAACATGCAATTTCAACATGTAATTTCGGATGGTCCAGCTTCAAAATGCATAGAGTACTGTGCGAGGTATTCCAGGTACCGTACAGACTTTCGCGCCGGCTAACATGTTCTAGCGTGCACCCCCTTGCCACTTGGCAACCGTTGCCAACGGCCTGGTAGTCTGGTGCAGTACTCTCTTATTATGCGAGCGCCATAGCGCAGAGGCAGGACTCTAGGATTTATGCAAATCTATCACGCAACTGGCTTATTGACTGGTGTTCTGCTATTCTTGCTAAAAACACAAGTTGACATACAAATTTAGATTAAGCAAATTTTTCTGATAAACAGCTTTAAGAAATTGGCCCCTGCTAACTCTCTAAAAGAAGTGATCTCTGTGATTTTCAAAATCAATTTATTTTGGCAAAGCGAAAAATCATTGGATCTTGATAGAGATAGTGAATGGAGCTCTGATTCATGAATATTCATGAGGTATGCTAATTTTGGTTCATTGTGTATCAGGTCATGGAAGTGCCTCAAGCGCTGGTGGTTTCAACTACAAAATGATGCAAGGAAGCTCGAAATACAAATTCGGAGTCCTGGCAAAGATAGTTGACCATATGAAGGTACAGTATGCTAGACTGGTTCCCGTCCACATATTCCACACAGGAGAATATAAGGACAGGTAAAGGGCGCTTCATCTTGATCTGTAATTGGTCGTCTTTGCGCGTGCGCATTGTGTTTTTTATATTTAAAAATTGGCCAAGCCCTTTGCTTTAGGCAATGTACTTTATTTACATAATTGGATATGTTCGACACGCACGGCCAAGTTACAAATGTCAATGCACAATCTGCGCACTTACTAAACAAATAAAAATAATATTAACCACGTGACGGGCAGAATTCTGCCCGTCATGGCTGCCCTTTACCGATCCATGGCTACCCTTTACCCGCACCCCTAAAAATCTGTCTTTGTCTAAAAGAATCAAAAAGAAATATGTAAAAAAGTGAAACTTGTACATAGTGGCTACCCAAGGGACCGACGAAATGTGGCCACAATACGCAGGTGGCCCTTATATAGAGGTTTAGCGTACACATGCAGGAATATCCAAACATCATAAAACATAGACTATTTGACTATTTAGACTATTTGACTAAACATTTTGACTATGTCAAAAACCATTTTTATTAGGTCACAAACCATTTTCGTGTAGGTCGCAAAACATTTTTTTCAGAGAATTAGGTCGAGAAAATGGGTGTCAATTCATGAGTTTCTTTCCGACAATTTTGTGGTTTTAGTGGTCTCTGTAAGCACTCTACCCAAAAAGGTCGTCCTAATACGGGAAAAGTAGTTATTTAACATACCACAGTGCATGTCTATAGATGAAAAACTGCTAAAAGTGAAGTGTATGAAAGGTTTGCTCATTATAAAGTTGAATATTTTTTTTAAGCTCCTCATAACATTTCCCAGAGTAGCTTGATTCATAGAGGCAATTTACTGTGTGTGGCCAGATTATCCAGGTTTAACTGCCATAGGGTTGTACACACAGGAATCCAAGTGTCCTGGCCACTGGCGCGTTAGAGAGGGGCCCTAATATCAAGGTTAAACCTCCATATGTTTGTGTACAAACTGGTTTAGGACCGAACAAATGTGGCCACTTTAGACAGGTGGCCTCTTTATAGAGGTGGCCCTAAGAGCAGGTTTCACTGTGTATAATCTTAATTTCACAAAACCTTTAACATGACTTTTGATTTTTTTTGTAAATTTACGAATCAAGTCATTTGACAGATTGGTTTGATTTTTTGTCCAATTTAGCAAAGGCATCAGCAAGGGGACACATTCCCCCTGAGTATTGAGGAAATGCTTGACGAGACAAACCAGCTAAACCTTGGTCCTCAGCAGAAACTCTGGCTTATTAATGAGGTAAGATATGGGGGTGTGTTTTGACGATCATATCCAGAAATAAGACTATATATTTTCACACATCGGGAATGTGTTTTGGCGACCAGAAACAGAACAATATTTCCACAAATCAGAGGTGTGTTTTGGCAACCATAATCAGGGTGTATTTTGGCGACCATAAGCAGAAGCAGCACTGTATATTTGTGCAAGTCAGGAGTGTGTTTTGGCAACCAGAAACAGAACAATGTTTCCACAAATCAAGAGTGTGTTTTGGCGACTAAAATGAAGGTTGTTTCAAATTCAGGCTCTGCCGAACAACCCCAAAATAGGCATGGAAGACGGAAGATATTTCTACAAAGCCACGTTCAGTCTGCGAAATCGCAAAGGTCTCCAAAGACTTCTAATGAAGCAAGACCAGCAAGGACTCGGCGGTATTTTGATGGACGATATTCAGGAGAGTTTGCCCAACTACGAAAAGTGTATCAAGGTACGATGAATGCCGGTAATTCACAGAGTTAATCTGACAAAGAGATTGATTGTGTTGGCGCACAATGACAAGTTAAAACCTACCTGAACTAGTGTTTCGACTTGACCACACCAGAAGACGTCTAAACGCGTTCTGGCAATGTATAGTCACAGGGGCGGTTGACGAGTTAAAATGTCAGCTTTGCTGCTGTCTTCCACGGTTGATGTGTAAACACGTCCATTGTCCACCATTCATTTGTACACACCGTGTTTTGAACTTGACGGCTGTGGACGGCCTGTCAGTGTAGCAAATCTCAATCCGTGTCGGCCGCCTCGAAGTGTTGCAAAGTATGATCTCTTGGTGAGAAGATTCATACAATGAATGTAGAAATGACTCTCAAAAGTCAGTATTTGTGGTGCTTGACCTGGACCCAATTTCATAGAGCTGCTTAAGCGCTAGCCGAAAAGTTGTGCTAACGTTAAGGCTATTTCACGGCCGCGGCGTGCTTGGAAATTGCCATTGTTGCGTCACTAATTTGGCTCTGCGGTGTCTATGAAATGGCCTAACGCTCGGTTAACGGAAAATGGGCTCTGGTCTTAACTTTTGGCCAATCACATTTGCCTTTTTACAAAATTGGTATTATTTTTCAACTGGTAAACACCGAAGAAGGTTTTAACCGATTTTGCCCAACAGATACTAGTGTTGTAACTTAAAACTGTATTTTCAAAAGCATTTAATGCCAAAGTTACTAGGTCTACACTAAAACCAGTGAACTGGTTCCCCTGTGCTTAAGCAATGGATGTTTCAGATTAGGCCAAACAAAATAAATGGTGTGTTTACGGTAACCCGACCTACCTGGAATTTTTAAGGCCAAATTGCCGATCTCAAACTTTTTATTGCCAATTTTCAAGTTGATAATTTTAAATGAGCACTATTTGCAATAATTTCCAACGAACATAACATTTTTTACACTTGTACATGAACATGTTTAATATTGTTAAACATTGCAAAACAACTTGCAAATGCATGAACTGAAGTGTAAAAAAAAAAAAGACAAAATAAAAATATTTTCCTACCTACCTACCTGGATTTTGTTTAGGTCGTTACCGTAAACGCACCATTAATTTTGTTTGGCCTTACCAGCAAATGTCAAGATCCAGTTACACTTTAAGATGCCTTCAGGTTGACCTTGCAAAGACACAAAACAGGTGGCGACTGGCTTTTTATGACCACGCTGTCGATATCAAAATCATTCAGCGATTGTTTTGCTACCCGAGTGTAGTTCCGACGGCATTACGACAGGCGGCGGTTAAAAAATAATTGACTTTTGTGACGCGATGCCGATCGTCACAGCCAAGTTCTATGGAATGATAATGGTGGATTCTTATATAGCGCACATGTCCACTCTGCGGGGTGCTCCTGGCGCTGTTGCCATTATTATTATCGCTGCCATCAGGGAATCACCAGAACCATTTCGCTTTAACTAGGTGGCTGCTGGTCAGGCTCTCAACCCTATCAGCAGTTAGATTGTGGCATTCCCCTTAACAGCTTCCCAAATATCGCTTGGGTTGACGAAGCAACTGGGATTAAGTGCCTTGCCCAGGGACACAGACACGTTGGTCGAAGTGGGGCTTGAACCCTACAACCTCTGATTGGGAGTTCCGCTTCATACCCACTTGAAGAAAACAAGATGCGCGTGCATCCAGTTTTTCTTCAGCCAATCAGCGTGCGAAAAAATCACGCCATAGTGCGTGACATGAGCATAGTTGCGATTTTTTGTTGGTGTCAAGTTGCCACTTGTTCAGCGATACTCACACGATTTGTTAAGTTTTGTGACCAGAGTGTTACTATTTTTTTTGCTTGATGCCAAGGGGTTTCGTTGCAGCGCAAGAGAATCGCAGGTCGAGCCGAGGGCAACTTTAGTGGCAATGATGCATGTTGTCATCAGAATACCAATAATTTTTGCTGTCTGTTTTTCTGAAAGGATCTTGGCGACCTCATAATTATCATCACGAGGCCGGACAAAAAGAGGGTCGTTTTCTTCAATGATAAGTCCACTCAACTGAAAATAGATGAGGGTAAGAAGTTTTCTGTTAACATGACTACATGACTATTAACATGACTATTAAAACCTGTGATTTTTAAATAGGATGGACGCGATAATTTTTATTATTTTTTTATTTATTTTTTTATATAAAGTAGCTTGTTTAGATTTTTCCAGAAAATGAATTTTGTTCTAACCTAAGAATGATATAAAATACCTCCCCAAAATACTATCCATGGGGAGAAAACAGGAAATTTGAAATCTCCAAATAAAGATGTGGAAGCGAAAAGGTTTGTGTAATTACAGCACAGCACAGCTTTTATGGAACCATAAATAAATGAAGCAGTTCTGTAGTGAGAACGGGGTCATAGATTTTTCCGGGGAAAACCTGGAACAAATTACTCGTTAATGAACTCAATTTTTTGGTCAGAATTGAAGGAAATGTGGAACACAACAACGGTGGATTCTATCGACGAGTCGAAAATTGAGGAACATTTAAAGAAACAGGGTATATCATCCATGGAAGACCTGAGCCAGAAAAATGTAAGTTTAATATCACAATCTAAACTCCTCAAAAAAAGTTCAGAAAGTCAAGTTTGACTGACGATTTCTCTTTTGTTACTAAATAATTTCCATTGAATTTGGTATCATTTTAAAGCCCTGTTATTACTTTTTACAGTGATGTGTCATTTGTTATGATTAATCAATTGGGGGATGTGCAGCACAGCTGAATACGGGGGCGGGTGTAAAGTGAAATGTCACAAAATGCATTGCTATTGTCAAAAAGTGCATTGACACATTCCCATCCTCCAAGCAAAAGGGAATGCACTGCATGACAATAGCAGTGAATTTGTGACATTTCACTTTCCATCCACCCCTGTATTCCGCTATACTGCACATCCCCCAATTGATTAATCATAACAAATGACACATCACTGTAAAGAGGAATAACAGGGCTTTTCAATGATACCAAATTCAAGGGAAATGATTTAGTAACGAGAGAGAAATCATCAGTCAAACTTGACTTTCCGAACTTTATTTTAGGAGTTTATTTGCGATGTCCCAAAATGTTAATCAGCCATCTGACTGAAAACAAAACCTTACTAAAATGGAAGATAGAAGTAGTTCTAACTGTCCAATGTAATGACATCCTTTTTTGAGAAAGCGATAATAGAAATTTATATAAATATTATTAATATTAATTCTTTCTGGTATTGAAACCAAGGATTCCTCAAAAGTGCCCGAGGCCACTGTAGCTCGTAAGCCTAAAGAAACCTGTGAAAAGATGGGAGAAAAGCCCCTGCTTAATTCTGTATAGGGGAAAACCCATAGAATCAAACAGGGACTGAGAAGTGACAACCCAATCCACATACTGACCCGGACGGGATACACAGGCGGAGATTCCCCAATGTGTGTGCATATGCAATTTTTTTAGTCGTTTTAAAAATTAGTGTAAAAAATTCATACTAATTTTTTGTTCATACCTTAATCCTTTTGAACCATAAAGTTTAGTCTCGTCTGAGATTAAACTTTTCGGCCAAGATAATTCTAACGTTTTTCACATTTTTCAGGTGGCTCAGCGGAAAAAGCGGGCAATGCGAAAGGGACCACGAAAGTTCAAAACGCACAACGATCACTTGTCTGGAATTCTACAAGATTATTCCCAGGATGCGCAAAAGCCGAGCTGAGGACCGCTTAAGAACACTCAAAGAATACTTGGTTTTTGACCATGTCGACCTGTATTGAAAAGAAATGACTGAGAATTTATCGACAGGTCTCGTGGTGATTTTACTTTTTTTCTAAAAAAAAAGGTGATAAAACCAGGTAATCCTCAAAATTCCTTTGGTACTGTAGCTCGTAAGTCTAAGGAAATCTGTGAAGAAAAACCCCTACATACATGTACATACAAACTTGGGATGAGAGAAAAATAGTGAGGGCCTTATCAGGATTCGAACCCGAGACCTCTGACCTATAAGGCAGTGGTTTAGTCCTTATAAACCCAACTTTTCTGTGTTGCATTTCAATGGTGATTAGGCACCATACCAGATGTTGCGTTCATTACAAATGTACATGTATAGGGAAAATTCTTAAACTCAATCCACGTACTTACCCGAATGGGATTCGAACCAGGGCCGCAGAGGTTGAAAGTGAGGAAAGCACCATATCAAATACTTTGCTTGAATGAACAACAGATTTCTGCAACAAATCTTTTTGTTCCAAAAAAAATTTAATTTGTTTTATTCTAAACCAACATATTCCCTACCTTTTTTTTTTGGTAGCCTTTAATATACTGGAAAATGCACCTGCACTACTCACAAAAAGTTAGGGATATTGGTATGTTATCAATTTTGGATTTTTTTTTCCAAATGACTGTTTTCACTTATTTCTGTCATGCAGATAAAATTGTCTAATCATAAGCGAAATGCATACCCTCAATAAAATATCTGCGTACACCCCAAATATCCTTAACTTATTGCGAGTAGTGTAATTCTTTTGCACGTCGAAGTAAAAGTCTGTCGTTTAGAAAAAATGTACTGTTCTTGTCCAGCATTAAGTAGGAATGCAGTCAAGGTCTTTCTAAAATTTGCATCTTGTTCATGAAACTGAAACAAAAAATCCTTATTGTGATACATAATTTACATATACATTGTATTATTAATTTTATAGTATGTGTCAAAACCTTTTCCTACAATAAAATTGGTTCAGAAGAAAACTTAAAACAATGGTATAGTACTAATGTGTCCATTCTAAGCTTTAGTAAAAGCATGAAATGCACATCTGACTTCATTTCTTCATCACACCTTAAAGGCCCAGTGTATCAAATGATTTACTTATTTTTGGTTCGCATCTACGCGGTCCAAAATGAATGGGCGATGCATTTTTATGGATTGTGTGCACACGCAGTACATGATGTGCGACACAGAGTGCATGACGCAAGCCACATAGTACCCGATCAACTGAGAACGAATATTTGATACGCCAAGGCCAGGAAAACGCATGTGGATTTTCATATATTTTTTAAATGCGGTACATTTGACAAAGCTGAAATTTCTTCGGATGAGTTTGTTGATGTCTTTCTTTTGATTTTATTTGCAGAATCGCTCAAAAACAGATCATCTACAGGGCCTTTAAAGACGCGGGCTCATCAATGCATGGCACAAAATTAACCACGCTCCATACCTTACAGTAGTAGGGCAATCGGCTGTTACGATCCCGGAGAATGCAGGTACGTACACGTGATTCGACTAGTACACAGTGCTGTCAAGTGGCCTGCACCCTCCGGGATCGTAACAGCTCAGGCAAGGTTTGGAGCGTGGCACGAATTTGTTCATCACGCACTGACGAGCCTGCGTCTTTAATTCTGATTTATTAGAAACGTATGAATAGATGATTTTTCTTTTAGGAATAATGACCTTGGGACAGCCGGGGTGAATTAATTTGATAGAAATTTCAACAAATGCCCATGAGTTTGGGAAATCTGGATGCAGTGAAAAACAACTTTAGTTAAACTCACGCGATAGCTACTCGGTGAGGAACAACTGCAATACCGTCAGTTGGCTTCATGGCTCAATGCATAGTTCCGACCTGTCAAGCCGAACCCGCCGACCAATCACAACAGAGCTAGCAGACGGCGCCCACATAGGTCAAAGTGATGCAATAATCACAAACAATCACGCAATTTTCTGCCCATACAGTTTGTATGTTGTATGCGCCAGTGACCGGGCGATTCGCTGTTCAAAGATAGGAAAGCGCATTTTTATGAATATATGTCATTCCTGCATTACTAGCCCTTCGCTCAGTGTGTGCTACGTTAACTGTCAACACTAAAACATAAATACCTTTGAGTTTTCTCCAATGAATCTGTGCTTTCCATGCCGAGTTGCTTTGTACGTTGTGTCGCCATTTTTTTGCGATAGCTTGAGAGCACATAGCCACAGTATCTAAGGGGCGGGGTTAACTGGGCAATCTCGGAACTATGCATTGGTAGGGCGTCTGCACGTTAAGCAGAAAGTCCGCAGTTCGAATGCCTAATGTCAAACTTATAAACTGGGTACAATTTACATAACTTGATAAATTGGTATAGCAAGATTTGTGTACATAAAGTTTTATTTTATATAACTATATTTTCCCTTACCACAGCTGTATATGACAACATAGGATGCGTTTTGAGGAAAATTAAAGGAGCGTCTCAAGATTACTTTTTAGGCCCCCCATTTTTGTCATGGGTGTTGAGATTTTGATACCATACCAATTTGTCATATTTTTCTCATTACCATTCTGAAATTTCACGCTCTCAATCCGTATATTTTGTAAACTGATTTATCCGTTCCATAAAGCAGTGCAGTAATTACACCAACCTTTTTTCCCACACCCAAATTGGAGATTGCAAATTTCCTGTTTTCTTCCCATGGATAGTATTTTGGGGAGGTATTTTAAAGGATTGTTGGGTTAGAATGAATCAATTTTCTGGAAAAAATCTGGACAAGCTCCTTTAAAATTGATATAAGCTCGGACACGGGGCCACGATTATCACCAACCTAATGAGACGAAACACCGCTTAATAGAGCTTGTTCAGATTATTCCAGAAAATAGATTTCGTTCTAACTCACAATCATAAAATGCCTCTCCAAAATACTATCCATGGTTAGAAAACAGGAAATTTGAAATCTCCAATTTGGGTGTGGAAGCAAAAATGTTGGTGTAATTACTGCACTGTTTTATGTAGTCGAAAAATTAGTTTACAAAACATCGGGATTTTTTTTACAATATCCTTGAAAATATGTGGATTGGGAGCGCGAAATTTCAGAATGGCAATGACAAAAATATGACAAATGATATATCAAAATCTCAATACCTATGCGAAAATGGGGGCGCTCAAAAAATCTATCTGGACATGCTCCTTTAAAGAGGTTATTTGGGCAGTGCGAACAGTCACAGAACTACATATCAATCAATATCAGTAGTTTAATCATTCTCAAAGTGCCTGATGTGTTTTGAAAAGGGACAGCCGAACAGGGGGATATTCACGTCGTTGCAGGTATTATTTGGACCAAAGTGGTCTGGTATCAGAGTAGCCAATGGAGAAACGCCTGCGTCATGCGATTTTCACGCGAGTCTCAAATAGTCGTGGCTGTGTGTCCCTAGCCTAATTCTACCCACTTCCCAAATCCAGTCATGAGCTGCACGTTGAGGCCCCGACGTCCAATGTGGAATATACATGTAGCTGCATAAATCTTCAGTGGCTTTCTCCCTTCTTTCCTGTGACCTGGGGTACATGAAAGTAAAAATAAAGGCTTTCATCCCACAATGAGTTGTTAAGGTGTTATACAAGTAATAAAAAAAAAAAATCTAAGTGTTGCTAAAGTGTTGGTATTCTTGTCCAAGGTTGTGCGCTTACTCTACGACCCCGCGCCGAATGGTGGCCAATCTAATGAATAGACTGTTCCCTGATTTTTTTGGGGGGGAGGTCTGGGAACTGGACTACCCAAATGAGTGCAATAGTACAAGTAATTTCACAAGGTGACAGATTTATTGTTCTATTCCACGAGGCCGAGTCGAATAGAACAATAAATCTGTTACCAAATAAAATTATTTATTCTACTGCACGAATTTTAAACATTCATTATTTGTTTTATAAAACACCGTCATCTGAACTTACAAATTAGCCTGGCTAGCTCGCGATGAACGTGACCGCTTTCACACGTAATATGTAGTTTGAGAGGATAACGCATGACAGCCTTCCATTCCAACTTTGCTGATTTAGTACGACTACCTAGTTCACATAACATACCTTTGCTCTGGTCTTCGATTTGTAATATATTCACTGCATAGGGCAATCCTAAACTTTGATGGCAATTAAGAGGAATGTATGAATAATTCTTACCCTTTTAAACTCCCCCATGTTAGTGGTATTTACAGGCAGACCAATGAAAGCCAAATTCTGGATCCGAGTCGTTTCTTCGTCGCCCTGGTTGTCCTTGATAAATAACTGAAAACCACAAAATTTCAAAATTATAACGTAAAGGAACATTTTTACAGGGTTGTGGATAGTGTGGGAACTTAAAACCAACATTTTGAACATTCGGTTTTGATTTTGCTACCTAGTTTCCCATTTGGGGACAGAATATCTCAAATCTATCTTTTTCTGGAAGCGAAATTTATAAAACTGGAAGCGAAATTGATAAAATTTTGTTTAAAGATGTCCGTGCATTTTGGGTGTGGCACGTCAAAAAATAAAAATTTTTTTAAACTGATATTTTTCTAGAAACATAAAAGTTATTCCCTTTCAAATGAGACATCAACAGGGGGAAAACAATAAATCCGCCAACATTTAATTATCGAACAATTACTGTCAATATTTTGAATTATTGGCAGTATAAAATGGCCGTATAAAATTGCCGATGTCTAAAATACGATACTGTATGATTTTTTTCCCTTAAAATAAAGTAAATGCTTTAAGAATTTGTTGAGAAAATAAGCTTAAGTTATGAATGCATATATTTCTAAAACAATAATTCCGGTCTAATGAAATTTGTGGGTGCACATGAGTTTAGTAATGCCCAACACACAAAACATTTTATAATACACGTGAAATAACAGAGTACATAGCCTGTTACAGGGCATGAATTTTGAAACACACAAAAACATTTCAAAACCCAATCAAGGTCCGAATTGGAAGGTGGGAAAAGTACGTACACCAGCCAGAAATGCCCCAATTCAGGCGTTTCACAATAAAAGCGCCACCAAGCGTTTCTGCACAAACACATCAGATTTGATTTGAAAACATGATTTAGAGGTTGAAGTTTATTTAGGAAGCATAGATTTTATAAATAATTAACAATGTTTGTATAGAAAAAAGTTCAATTAGTGCTCTTTCCTCGAGAATAGATGGCATAATAATATGCTTCTATCGCATGTTTAGCAATGCTCGTGTCAACTTTTTCCCTATGTATGACGCGCGCGCGCACACACACGAATGTAGCCTTTCCACGTTAAACTTCGGTGCCGTCTGCATTGTGAATTGCCTGAATTACGAACAGGGAAAATACCATTTTTTTTCAGGTCAAAGTTTCTACTGAGGCTGAATTTATGGGAAATACTACTTACTGTGACTGACGAAACACTCTGAAACTTGACAAACCGCAGCGGTATAACTACGTTCTCTTGTACGTCATCTTTAGTCAATCTGTAAGGAAATAACCAAACATGGGACGAGAGAAAAATCAGGATTTGAACACGAGACCTCTGACTCTCCGAGCAGATGCTCTACCAGCTGAGCTATGAGGCACAATGGTATACTCTATCACGTTTCCCCCAAGACCTCTGACACCGGGCAGATGCTCTACCAAATGAGCTATGAGGCACAGTGACATGCTCCTTCAGGTTTCCCCCAAGACCTCTGACACACCGGGCAAATTCTCTACCAGCTGAGATACGAGGCACAGTGATATGCTCCTTCAGGTTTTCCCCAAGACCTCTGACACACCATGCAGATGCTGTACCAGCTGAGCTATGAGGCACAGTGATATGCTCCTTCAGGTTTTCCCCAAGACCTCTGACACACTGGGCAGATGCTCTACCAGCTGAGCTATGGGGCACAATGGTGGACTGCCCCAGGTTTTCCCCAAGACTTCTGACTCACCAGGCAGATGCTCTACCAGCTGAGCTATGAGGCACAGTGGTATACTCCTCAGGTTTTCCCCCAAGACCTCTGACACACCAGGCAAATGCTGTACCAGCTGAGCTATGAGGCACTGCGGTATATTCCCCCCAAGACCTCCGACACACCAGGCAAATGCTCGACCAGCTGAGCTATGAGGCACAGTGGTATACTCCCTCAGGTTCCATTTAAATAAACCTTCAAGTATTGTTTTCTTCTACACAGATACCATCTGGGGAGAAATCACTGCATTGGATAAATGGAACCATTTCTATCTTCCATTTGAGTAAGGTTTTAAAATTTAGGAACATTGCAAATCCTGTGTACAAGCTTTAAAGGCCCAGTGGATCATTTGCAATGACCCTAAAAAGTAATCGACGAGTTTACAGGGGAAAAGTTCTGAAAGTAAAGAGTGAATTAATAGCAACTATCCATTGAAAGGATTTTGCTCAAAATGATATTATTTTACCAGAAAATAATCCGTAAAGAGTGAGTGAGTGAGTGAGTGAGTTTGGAGTTTAACGCCATGCCGGCATCAGTGGCCATATTCATGGCGGGATCATGTTAATATATAAAACGCTTGGTTTTAATTAAAGATAATTAAATCATGTAAGTTGTGGAAAATATATGATCTTGGAATCAGTTGTATAGATATCAAGTGATATATTTCAATAAGATTATAGAAACATTGTATATAAGTACTACATGAATTCTGGGCAGTTTTCCAAGGGAATCCCCAGGAGGCCGGTTATAGAGGATCCCCCAGACACACGGTACCGTGTCTAAATGGTCCCGCAAGGCCGGCCGTTTCCCTTGCAGTTTAAGGGCCCGGGCCCCGCCGGTATTTTTACAGGTCCGCTAACCTCCGGGTGATGAAGGGACAATGGTACCGAGTGTCTGGTCAATCCTCCACACCCCGTCCCCAGAACAAATAGGGGTCCCTGTTTCACCGTCCAGTGAAGATCAACCATGAAGTAAAAAATAAATGATATATTCAACAAAATTGAAGGAACATTAAAAAGTATAGTTTACATGAGTGGGTTTTATTTCAGGGAAATCAACCTTGGGGCAGAATAATATCTTGTCTCGCCTGGGCGAGCAAACCCCAGGATGAGTCCCTAATTAATGTTGTTTGAAAAAGTAAAGAATGAAGTAGAGTTTTACAAAATGTGGTAGAGTTGGGATGATTTGAGGAAGTCAATGATAATACTAGGGTTTATGTTGAAGAGATCTTTCAGTGTAGTGCAAGTAAAGTATTGTTGTCTAACTGGAGCTAAGTCGATGCAGTCGATAGGATTTTAGGGAAATAGTATCGGAGTCCTTCAGGTGAGTTTCTTGGAGAGCAAATACTACTGGTCGGTGTGACCGGACCAGGAGTTGAATTTCATTAAAATTACCCTTCAGTCCTCTGCAATTCCATTGAATAATTGTCAATTTACTCATGAGTAAGGAAGAGGCAAAAAGTCTGTATTAAAAATGTTACTTATGTTCTAATCGAGGAGATCTGCTTCGTGTTCTACCACCTTTAGTGATAGGTGCTTTGTTTAGTTCAGTGTAGTAGTCATCCATGTCCATATTATCAGCGTCATTATTTTCATCAGCCAAGTTGCTGTATTTGTTTTGGAGGGTTATAGGATTTGGGTTAGCTTTCTTGCCGTTTCCAGTTGATGTAGGATTTGTTTTTTGGTGTGTATGTTTTCGATGTGGTTTGTCCTTGGGTTTACTATATGAGGTAGATGCTTCAGCAGCACTACTCAAAGAGGGTCGGGAGACAGCGCTGGGAGGTACAGGCTTTTCAGAAACCTCGGTCTGACAACTGGTGGATGTGTATGTCTTTTGAGGCTGTTGACGTATCTTGGGGATTGGTACGTTGACTGGTTTTTCAGTTTTAACCCATGTCAGGGTAGTCTGGCAAGCCATATTTTGAGTTGTTTTGGGGAGTGAGACGACTGTTGCATAGGTACGGTTAGTGGGTTGATTGGCTTTGAGCATTTCTCTGGCGTCTGGGTAGCTGATGTTATGTGTGACCTTCAGACGCTGGAGGTCTTTTTCTGTTTTCCAGGTTGGGCAGTCTCTAGATGTCGCTGGGTGATTTCCTTGGCAGTTCCGACATTTAGGGTCTTTCTGGCAGTCCTGCCCAGCGTGGTCTAGTTCACCACATCGAAAGCAGCATTGTTTTCCTCGGCAAGACTGTGCACCATGTCCAAACTTTTGGCATTGAAAGCACCTTAAAGGATTTGGAATGTACTTCTCTAGTTTGATCCTAAGATAGCCAACATTGAGAAATTCTGGAAGTTTGGGTTGGTTAAGGGTGAGTATGTATGTACCAGTGGCAATTACATTGTCGTTTTTACGGATAGTGATGCGTTTGACGGAAGAGACATTTTGAGAGGATAGTTGGTCCTGAATAGTTTCTTCGTCCAGGCCATCCAAATCCCGAGTCTTCATAACTCCTTTGCAAGAGTTCAATGCTTTGTGTGGACGTACCACAACAGAAATGTCAGCAATTTTTTCAATTTTCTGTATGTTTTGACTTTGGACATTTGATGATGTTTCTATGAGGAGACTGCCTGATTTGAGTTTCTTGACTGTTTTAACAGTGCCTACCATACCTCTAATTGACTTGTCAATAGCAAAGGGAGAGAGTCTTGTAATAGGATATGAATCATTGCTGGAAGTAATTTCGAAAAATCGATACAAAGTAGTAGTTTCAGCGCTTTCAGAAGAATCAGAGTCGGTTTCGTGACGATTACGTTTTTTTGAAGTGGAGGAAGCCATATTATAGGAAATAAAATTCAACACTCCAGGTCCCCACCCACCATGGAGCCCAACAAGGGGATGTGCAGAGCTACATTAATATGTAGATACACACCAGGGATACGGGGGTGTTATACTCGGACATGTCCAAAGGACATGCACCGATTGACCCATGAGCCGTCGCTTACTGAGGTTGTGGTTAAGAAGGACCAATATTAACAAAAGTGTACATTGATTGAGACTAGAAAGAGAGTCAGAAGTTCAAGTACCAGTCACAAATAATATTATGTTGAACCACAACACACAGGGCTAGACACGACCAGCCGATTGATCTGACCGGGCCCATCAGACCGCTCGTCTAGATGAAATAAGGGCCAAAGAGGTGTGTTGGATATCATGGGAGCCGCAGCTCCCAGTATCCTCAACCTCCAGGATCCCGTCTTCCATCGACACGAGTCGCAACTCACGGCAAACGAGTTGCCTCCATTTTTCGCCTCTTACGAAATGCAAGGAGGATGCAGGGTACCTATTCTAAACCCGGGTACCCACGGGGGTAATCCGTAAAGATGAAATTATTTAGATCGTTTGCAAACGATTTACTTATTTTTGGTTCGCATCTACGCGGTCCAAAATGCATGGGCGCTGTGTACTCCGTGTGCGTGTTCCAACGCGATGCATTTTTATGGATCGCGCGCACACGCAGTATGTGCGCCACAGAGTGCATGACGCAAGCCATATAGTACCCGATCAACTGAGAACGAATATTTGAAACCCCCCGCCAAGACGAGGAAAATGCATATGGATTTTCATGTTTTTTTTAAACGTGGTACATTTGACAAAGCTGAAATTTCTTCGGATGAGTTTATTGATGTCTTTCTTTTGATTTATAATGGTTTTATTCGCAGAATCGCTCAAAAACAGATCATCTACAGGGCCTTTAAAGGCCCACTGTATCATTCGCAATGACCATAAATGTTAATCAAGGAGTTGACTAGGAAAACCTTCCTCAAAGTAAAGATTGAATTGATAGCAACTATGCAATGAAATGTTTCCACCCGAGATGATATAATTTTACCAGAAAATAATCCATGAAGATGAAATTTATTTGGATCATTTGCAAACAATTTACTGAGAAGCCCGCCCTAATAAGATTGAAATTGCTCAGTTGGCTAGCATTTGGGCGGCCCGAAATGGGCGCTGTGTACAGGCTGTGCATGTACATGACTAGTCGCGCATACAACCAGTATGACGCAAGCCACAGAGTGCATACGCATATACACAACTAAAAACGAAGAGAGCAAATTAGAATAAGCCACGAACGATCATTTTGAAACTCATCATCAAGCTCCAGCAAAATGCACATGGAATTTCATGTTTTTGGAAAACATGGTACATTTGACATTTTGCGATGTCCTTCTTTTAATTTATAATAGTTTTGTTCCTAGATTGGTTCCCGATCCCTATAGATTGGTTCGCTTATTGCGAAAAATATAGGGATTCTGCCCGTCACGTGGTTATTATTATTTTTATATTTTTAGTAAGTGCGCAGATTTTGCATTGACATTTGTAACTTGGCCGTGCGTGTCGAACATATCCAATTATGTAAATAAAGTACATTGCCTAAAGCAAAGGGCTTGGCCAATTTTTAAAAATGAAAAAACACAATGCGCAAGCGCCCTTTACCTGTCCTTATATTCTCCTGTGTGGAATATGTGGACGGGAACCAGTCTATTTTGTTCCCAGAATCGCTCAAAAACAGAACATCTATAGGGCCTTTAAACTTACACCAATTCCTGCTGAGGCTCGCTCCGTTCGGCCGTGTCAAAGTCCAGGGTGTTAATCTGATTGATGAAGATTTTGACTGTTTTGGGAACGAAGCCCTCAGGTCCTGTGATTTTCAGGGAATGCAGTCTGATTTTCTGATGAAAACCTACATGGATAATCAGCTGCAGAATAATGAAAAAACTGTTTATTAATTTGATGTGCACGGACTGGTCTCAAATTGGTTAATTTGGGAATTGTCTTCAACACGCTGGTAATTTTACCTTGTTCACCTGGTATAATGAATGTTCTAATTCTGTATTTGCTTGCCTAAAAGTAATATAGACTGTATCAAATAGCTGAGATCTTATAGGGAAACTTCTGTTATTCAAATTGGTCAACAATGTAAGCACTGAAGGGGCAACCATGCATATCCTCAGGGAACAAAGAAACTGCCCTACAAGATGGCAGCTGTTCAATACAGTCTATAAATGCCGGAACACACTCTGACATGTTCCTCTGTGAAATCTGTGAAAAAGGAATTTGCTGACGGATTTATGAATTACAGCGCTTCCTTTTTCAAATAAAGCAAATTGTATAATATGTAACTTATAAATGGGTCATTCCATGAAGTTGAGGAACAAAGTGTGACATTTCTTCATTTCCACAAAAATGGTCAATAAGAGTGCAATGAATCACCATTTATATAACGATGTTGCATGATGTGGTGGCTTACACTGTTTGGGGGTAATTTGGGAGTCTTCACTGTTGACAAAGTGCCGCCATTTTGAATTATTTAACAAAGTGGTGCTTGTGGATGTAACTTGGAAACACAGTTCAACTGCTTTCACTCCAACTACAAATGTTTTCATGTTGAATATGAAATTAACACACAGTTCTCAAACTAAACAATCCTTTTGAATTTGAATTTGAAGGATTCTAGATATGTCACACGTACATTTGAACAAAATTCTATTTAGTTGACATATACATTTAAATCCATGAGGATTTTGTTACAAGTAATAAATGTTTTAAATTTCTCTCATCCAACAGCTTGAATTTCTGAATAGTATTGATTCATGGGGTTATCAAGGGCAAAGAAAAACGTAAAAATGGTTGTGGATGTAACACGGAAACCGTGTTCCTCAACTTCATGGAATGACTCAAATCACTTTTGGTGGCACACTCAATTTCCCTGCAAAATACTAGCAGTATTAAATGTAATGGGAAAAGTTACCGGTAGAAATCGGCCGGGAAAACCTACATGAGGCAAAGCATTAACAAAATAAACGGCGTTTAATTAACCTGTTCATCGTCGTCGGACTCGAGGTAATTCTCACCATCCGTCAGACATGCCTCCAGATTGTGATCGTTTGATTGGTTGAGGCACTCCATGGATCGTTTGTCAATCATCGAGGAAAGGTCACTCTGCAGTCACATGATCAAATGCAAATCATGAATAGTCATTGGTAGGGTTGGGACTTAATGTCTAGCATACGTCGACATTGCAACTGAAAGCAACTTGCGGCAACTGATCATTTGCTTAAAGGCAGTACATGTATACATCATTGGTAATCTCGAAAATCAGAAATGTTCACAGATTTACGCCTAACTTACACAATATAAACATGATGGCCGTAGAAAACTTCCCCTGAAATGGTTGTCTGAAGTGCTATAGTCTTTGAGTAAAACAATTAGTTTTCGTCTCATGAGACGAAAATTCAATTTGCCCCAAAACCATTTCGCCCAAGTGCCATTTCGCCCCAAACCGCTTCGCCCGAGTGCCATTTCGTCCCAAATTACTTCGTACAAACACTACATCGCCCAAATGCCACTTCGCCCCAAAACCACTTCGTGCACAGGCCGTGGTTCAGGGCGAAATGAGTCAGGGCGAAGTGGTTTTGGGGCGAAGTGGTTTTGGGGCGAAATGACTACAAACCCTTTTTGACTGTTTTCTCAAAAATTAGACGAAGTACGGAGCTGGTTTTTTCCTCAGGTTGGTTTTCATCATGCATATCTTATATCACACAGGGGGATAAAACTATTTGTAACAGTTTACCAATCATGTATACTACATGTATCTTTAAAAAGGTTGATGTATGCGCACTTGCAACTACTAGCAACTGGAAAAATCCCATTTGCCACGAGTTGGTCATGTTCTCCTTTCTGGCAACTAGTTGTATCCAGTTGCGGTCAGTTCCGTCAATGTACGCGTACTTGCAACTGAACTCCTAAAAAAAGGTTCGGAAAGTCGAGTTTGACTGACGATTTCTCTTTTACTAAATCATTTCCCTTGAATTTGGTATCATTGGAAAGCCCTGTTATTCCTCTTTACAGTGATGTGTCATTTGTTATGATTAATCAATTGGGGGATGTGCAGTATAGCGGAATACAGGGGTGGGTGGAAAGTGAAATGTCACAAAATTCACTGCTATTGTCATGCAGTGCATTCCCCTTTTGCTTGGAGGATGGGAATGTGTCAATGCACTTTTTGACAATAGCAATGCATTTTGTGACATTTCACTTTACACCCACCCCCGTATTCAGCTGTGCTGCACATCCCTCAATTGCTTAATCATAACAAATGACACATCATTGTAAAGAGGAATAAAAGGGCTTTCCAATTATAGAAAATTATTTTGCAACAAGAGAGAAATCGTCAGTCAAACTTGACTTTCCAAACTTTTTTTGAGGAGTTTAGATTTGTTTGTCATTCCTAATGTTTCAAATACATGTACATGTACCGAAAAATGAAAAGAACCTATTACAGCTCTTACATAGGTTTGACTTTGCTTTCCGTCCGGCTGCGGTGCCCCTCCCACCTCCTCCTCTAACCACTTCTCCAATTTGGCGGTCATATTTCCAGCACCTCGAAACTCGTCGATTTTGGCCTTGGTGCGAAAGAGAACGAAGGTGGGCATGGCCGTAATGGCGTACTTTTGACTGGATTCCTTGAGAAAAAAAATACAAACATGGACAATTGGATAAAAATGTATCTTAAAGGAGCTTGTTCAGATTTTTCCAGAAAATGGATTTCGTTCTAACCTAATAATCATATAAAATTCCTCCCCAAAATACTATCCATGGGAAGAAAACAGGAAATTTGCAATCTCCAATTTAGATGTGGAAGCAAAATGGTTGGTGCAATCACTGCACACTGCTTTATGGAACCTGATAAATTAGTTTACAAAACATCAGTGTTTTTTGACGATATCCTTGAAAATATACGGATTGAGAGCATGAAATTTCAAAATTGTAATGAGACAAATATGACAAATACTACGTATCAAAATCTCAACACCCATGAGAAAATGGGGGTGCAAAAAAGTGATGTGGAGTTCTCGACACATAAAGGTACGCTATTCATTTATAGTACCAATTCTGTTTTAAAATTTCAAGCAAGTCTCAGAAATCAACGAAATTTTAAAGTGCTCTTGCATATCATTTCATGTTGAAAATCCAGTTTCAATAATGTCATAATTGTTTTGTTTTTTTTTAAATTTTAAGTAGTCTTTTTGAAATGAATTTCTCTAAACCAAACATTCCTTGATACTGCTTATGTCTACCAAAAAATGGCAGGTTTAAAAACTGGTCACAATTTGGAGGAACATTGCAGTTTGTGATGTGAATATCTGATTATCAAATATTGAAGTACAATGTAAATATTCCTGTCACTGATTTTGTTAAAAGTGCCGGAGAAAAAATATTTTGCATACTTTTGGTCAGACAAATACACAATATGCAGTATTCTCCTCTGGTCGACAATTTGTCCGGCCACGCTAAGCAACCCCCTGTTCAACGTGCGAGGGCGCTGTTCAAAACAGATGTAGCAACTGTCACGGCCGTTATCGACCGTGGATTGGGTCGACGATGCGATTGATGTGCATGGTATTAAGTAAACAATCATGATACCAGTGGCCAGCGAATCATGTTTGGCAACTTTACACCTAATTTTGGAATGACTCGGCCCAAGTGTTTATAGGGCGCTTGCACAGGAGGTCGTCACGGGTGACTAATGCTTGTCTTCCAGATCGGGAGAGGACAATAGAGCCACGTGCTTTTTGGCTGGCAGCCACGTGCGTTTCCCCACGTGGCTCTCACGATCTGGAAGACAAGCAATAGCGAACCGTGACCTTTTGACCCCCTGTAGAGAGTAAAATGGATTATTTTTGTCAGGGTGGCCCAGTTTGGGACCGTCCATAAAGTATGTACGCACGAAATGCCGACTTTTTAGATGCCCCTCGGCCTCCCCCCTGTACGCATATTTCGTGACGTCACCCATATGCTCCAACCCCCCCTCCCCCGTCCGTACTTTATGGATGGCCCTTTTTTGTCCGGGTGCACAGCTACATGTAGTGGAGAACCCTGAATATGTATTCTACAAATATACTTACTGGGTTCACATCAACATCGACTTTTAAGAACAAAACCTTTGGAAATCTGGCCGCCACTGCTTCATATTCTGGGGCAGCTCGCTGGCAAGGTCCACACCTGTATGACAAATGAACACAATGTGGAATTCACTCATTTGGAATTTACAGTTTTGATGCTTCTAAAACAACTTTTTGCAGACTCACGAATACGAGTGTTATACTTCTGGAAGGCAGAAGGGTCTTTCTATAAATTAGGGGTTCCTAAGTGTGACATTTCGTGTCCCCCGTTACACCTGACATGTGTTATTTTTCATACAAGAATCATTAAAATGGCTTTTAAATTTGTTTTATGAACTGTACTTTGTTTTCTTCGCAATCGTTGCGCAACGATGTGCATCAATATCAAAGTGCCATGTGCCAATAGTCAGGCACCACAGACATACCAATGAGTCCGCACTATAGACGATGTGCCCTCTGACGCCACAGCAAACCAAAACATGCCCGGCGTTATGCACGTTCATCACGTTTTGCATAAGAAATTAGGTCGCATGTCAAATCGTCTTTGAATTTTGTGATGACCTTTGCCATTATTTCCAAACCAAATTTATGCAAAAACAGGATGCGTGCGCATAACGACGACAAATTTTCAACAAATATAATCAAAGAGCACTTTAACTATACGATACCTCCACAAGACTGTGTCAGTTTTAATTTTGTTATGTAGACTGCTGCGATCGCATAATTTGTTCTCCAAGTTTGGGGGAAATTTGGAAAGTACATGTGAAGTACTTTTTGTGAAGTACCTGTGCAGGGTGATACTATATACCGGAAAACACCGGAAAACACCGGAAAATACCGGAAAACACCGGAAAACTCACCGGAAAACACCGGAAAACACCGGAAAACATACTAAATACCGGAAAACACTAAATACCGGAAAACACCGAAAAACACCGGAAAACATACTAAATACCGGAAAACACACTAAATACCGGAAAACACACTAAATACCGGAAAACACCGGAAAACATACTAAATACCGGAAAACACACTAAATACCGGAAAACACCCGAAAGCACTTAATAACACCACCCCCACTACCTGCAGAAAACACCATAAAATACTGTTTTCCGGTGTTTTCCGGTATTTAGTATGTTTTCCGGTATTTAGTATGTTTTCCGGTGTTTTCTGGTGTTTTCCGGTAAATAGTACTACCGCCTGTGCATGCAGAAATTTTTTCGGTGCAGGTTTCATGTCGTCCAAAATTGTACCGGTAGTTTCCATAGTCTCCCAAGATCATGAGTTTTTACAATCACTTTACCCAAACAAAAACCAATTCGCCCAAGCACTTTTATGCATACGTAATGCTGCCAGTTGGAGCATAGCGTAGTTTCAAACGCGTTCGTGTGCATGTGATGCCGCTTTTCCACTTGAGCGAAGTAGCGGAGAGAATTGGGAAGTTGATCATGGCTTCAGACCTTGTGTGCGAAACACATGAGACAGGCTGACAAATTTTTAGGAAGTGTTTCCTTACAAAATCTTAAATTTTTCCCACTCAAATCTGCACATTCCAATGCTAGATGAGTCATTTTAAAGAAAAAATGTTTCTGATCAACTTCTCAACTAGCTCTCACCGGCCTATTAATTATTTAATAAACAAACATGGATTTTTTCCTCATGTTTTTACCATTTTGCAGTAAAGTCGACAACAACCAGTTTGTTTCCTGCACTTTCAAGTTTAGCATCCAGCTGGTCATCTCTTATTTCCACCACATTTTGGGGATTAGTAATGCTCGCCATGATTTTACTCCTACAAAGATTTATTTCGTGCTATAAAATAATATCAAAATTTACGTCACTAAACTTGACACAAAATCGCACTTTGCAGTGATCGTGCACAATCTGCGGATGCCACATGCGCAATGTGTAAAGACGTCTAGGGACATGGGAACCAGACTGATAGCAGTGTCTAACGCCCTCTGTAGTTCATGCTGGGCAATGTTCACTAAAGACTGGTTCCCGCTCCACATAATTCCACATACAACGAATGAATATGAGGATAGCACCGTGCATTACGTCATGCATTTATTTTAGAAGCGCATAACCGTTAATTTTCAAAGCACGCTACGGCACGAATGTATAACCATTTGAAAGGGGTTATTCCACATCTGGCCAATAACAATTTAATACATTATCCATAAAATATTACACATGCCCATGATAGCATCAAAAATCAAAATCAAACCTTGTCTGCATCATCATAAATAAACACGCGGCGGCACGCGGCGTCAACTCAAATTCTCGCAACAATGACGAATCGTACCCGATGATTACCGATAACATCCGGACGTGCATTCGGGTAACTTCGGGAACCTTCGGAAAAAAAGGAGGAATTAAACGCCGAGGCAAAGTGTACTGGGGCCTTTTTCCAAATCTCGAATTGGGCTCAGGCTCAGGCTCCGGTTCCATGTAAACCCTATGGAGACGGAGACGGAGACGAAGCCAAGATTTGAAAAAGCCCCTAGATGTGTATCCCATCATGTATCGCGCGCAGTGAATTGTGGGGGAACCGTAAAGACACGTTTTTGCAATTACGCCAGAAACACTACTTTCTGGCCGCGAAAACAGGCCCCAGTAGCAACTCCCTCATATCTTGAATGAAGCAGCCGTCCGCCATCTTGCCGCAGAAGAGACAATACCCGTGCATAGACTGGTTATACTACTTTCACTTGACTACATGGAATGCAATCGATTGTATGCAAAGCATCGTCATCTGCTGTTGTACAGCCGTCCATTGCATAGAGAGGTCGGTGGATCTTCCAAACATGTACCACAAGGCTAAACCGTCTCCCGAGCAATTTTAATTAAGGGAATAACACCCCGCTGATATGAAGGACATGCAATCAACTATACGGTATTAGGTTTAAAGGCCTATGTAGGCCTATCATTTGCAAGATAAAACTTTTTACAGATTCGCGGAATAAGAGTGTAACATATCTAAGGAAGAATGTTGGTAACCTGAAGAAATTTTAGCTACTTAGATGCATCAATGCTTCAGAAAACCTGAAAAATCCATGCATTTATTTGTGTTAAATTAATGGATTTTTGAAAACCACTTTCGGTTGTCAATTTCCAGCATGAAATACCATTTTGGACGGAAATAAATTCGTTTGTTACCAATGCTATCAACAATTTGAGTAAGGTTATTCTTGTCAATTCATGAAAAACAAAATTGGGTCATTGCAAATGATACAATGGCCTTTAAGTGGGATGAAAACCCCCAGAGAAATCCCCGGGGAAAACCCACGCGGTCAAGTAGGGACTGCAAACCCAATAGACTGCCGAAGTGAATACATCATCTTTTGTTGGTTGCCTAGGCAATTGGCTCTAAACTAACAATCACTCAACCGTGTCCCTGTGCTTTTGCAATGGTACTATTTCCGACGGCCATGATATAGTTTAGAGCCAATTGCCATGGCGACGTCACACTTCGGCTGTCTCGAACCTGGGACGCCAGAGCCTGAGGTGAAATGAAAGGCGAGGAAAGAACCACTACGCCAACCCGACCGCCCTAAATCATGTCATTGTGTATTCATTGCATGCGGTTAAAGCCAACAGATTACATGATTAGAAAACTTTTAAAAACAGGAACAACAGCATTACATATAACAAAAATATTGTTGAGAAACAGCCTTGTAGAAATGTCAGTCACATAGATGCAGTAATACTTAAAAATCCAGGCATGATTTTTGTGTTGAATAAATGCCCGAATGAATCATGGTAGAATTTTTTTTAAAGCACCTTTAGTTGGCAATTCTCCCACAAAGGTACCATTTTCACGGGGGAAAAAATCATGTGGTGTTTGTTACCATTACTATCAATACTTTCAGTCGGGTTTTTCTTGTCAACTCGTGAAGTAAAATTTGGAGTCACTGCAAATGATGTAATGGGTCTTTAATTCCTGAGATTTGCACCATGTGACATGAAAATAATATCACGGAACAACATCCAGAAGTTGAGAAGTTGGAACACACACAACGAAAGCTGTAATCTAAACCATAAGAGCAAGAAAACAGATTGCTCCGTGCCTAAACCCGGTGCACCCCAATAAATAACATAACCCAGACTGTCCCCGTTTTGTTATAATAAGCAAGTTCTTGAGCACCAGCCGTCTTCTTGACAATGACAGCACAAATCAACTCCGTCCGCAGTGGAACTTGAAAATCATCCAGGGTCCAAAAGGGGTACCAGTGCCTTTGGGGAGAGTATTGTTTTTTTAAAGCAGATTTGTCACGGTGAAAACGCTTACGTAACAAGGGCTAGAACTGGTCATGGCGATGCCTGGGACACATACACAACAGTTCGTTTTTTCTTGCCAAATTGATTAGTCTGGTTAGTATTGTTCGTAGCGTTACCTTCGTGCTTGAAGACAATATGTTTTGGTAACTCGCCGAGCGGAAAGGGAGCGTTCAACACAAACGTTTGGCCAACAACGCTGATCAGTTTCTTTCCAGGTAAGAATATCTCATGTTTTTGATCGTCTTTTGAACCCAAGAATTAAGGCTCCGTAGATTGTTGTGAAAGACAAGTACTCTTTTGAACCACGGAGGACCGGGAATAACGATTCGTCCAGTGTTCTTTTGAGACATTGCCTCGAGATCGGGTCATTCAGGAAACTGACGATTTTGGGCTATTTACTAAATTCAAAGGTTTGGTTCAGTCTTTAAATCGAAATTTAAGTCAAGTAGGATAATTTCTCAATCACGCCAACAAAAGTTTAAATCACGAGGAGAGAAAACTTGGGCTGAACGACAGGATACAAATTATGCCGAAATACTAGGCCTAACAACACAAGGAGTTAGAATATAGAGAAATTCAGGGTTGCGCTAAATCGAGTCAAATGGCATGGATTTGAGTCTCACTCGAGTATTTTTGGCAAAGAGACTATAGACTAAAGTGTCAGGTCAGTCGCCATGGTAATTGGATCTAAACATTCGCTGGTAGTCTGAAACGTCCATTGATAAAGCGCAGGGAAACAGTTCACTGGTTTTAGTGCAGACCCATACTCTGGCAACACACAAAGGACATTAGTACTCTACTGTCAACATTGTATTTGCAATTTCTTTCAGACAAAATGCAGCTCATAATATGCAAGCCGATTGTAGCCCTCCTAGCGAGTGTTTACGTCGTGACTACGACAATGTTACTCGCAAAAATGCCCACTATCTCCGTGATAGAAACCAGTCTCCGAGGGCGAGATCAACAAAATTTGGCCACGAGTGGCGTCTTCCAACATCAACTGGCGAAGTCTGACTCGGAACATTCTGAGAATGGCTCGGCAGTGGTTATGGGAGCAAAGGATTATACCGACGATTGTTTGCCAAATTTGCGGTGGGCTTTTGGGACGGACAAAGACGATGACACGTCTTTCATAGTGCAACCTCCGACGCATGCGTGCTGCGTGTCTCGACCGGGCTCCGTCTTTTTGCTCATCCTGGTGACATCATCATTACGTCAGTTCAAAGTCAGACAAGCGATCCGCGAGTCCTGGGCCAGCGTTTTCGTGGCACCCGGGGGCAGGCGCGTGGTCACTCGTTTTGTTTTAGGCATCCGTACTGACCAATCGGGGGAGGCCGCGAACTGGCGTCACCAGTCGCGCGTCGAGGCCGAGGGCGCCCTCTACGGCGACATCGTGCAGGCCGACTTTGATGACGTGTACCGCAACCTGACGCTGAAGACCAGGGCGGGGCTACGGTGGGCGGGGCGTCACTGCCCGGCCGCCTCCTACGTTATGAAAACGGACTCGGACGTGTACGTAAATGTGGATGCCATCATACGGTACCTGACCAACTCGTCCCTCGCTAACTCGTCCCTAATTGCCCGTAATGTGGCCGTGGGCGCCATAGCCGTCAACGCGACACCGCAGCGGCACTGGGCCGGTAAATGGTACACCAGCGAAACCACATACCCCCACCCCACCTACCCGCCTTTCGCCAACGGCCCGGGCTACATTTTATCCCAATCCGTGGTCCAGCTACTCCTCCAAAGTTTCAAAACCACGCCATTTTTTGTTTGGGAGGACGTCTACATCGGCATGTGCCTTCAGAAACTGGGCATTGTCCTCAAGACTGACGAACGGTTTGAAACGTTCGGAATTCGCATACGAAACGGATGTGACGTCACACGAAGATTCATCGTGCACAGTGTTAGTTATTACAACCTAAGGAAACTGTGGAATTGGCACCGAAAAGCTTTACGTTCGAAAAAGTGTGTAAACAGTACAATTTGAACAGTTTTGGAAAATCTGATATTTTATAAACAAGCCCGAAGACGTCTCAGTGAAAACGTCACCCTTTGTGTGTTGCCAAGGTTAATTGGTCAAACTAAAACCAGTGAAAATATTTACCTGTGCTTTAGCAATGGACGTTTCAGGTTACCAGTGAATGTTTAGACCCAGTTACCATGCATGTTAACTGACGTCACACATAAAATGGGGTGTTCTTGCTGACGCAAAACTCGGACTATGTTCAACATTCCTAATAAACCTTCTTGAAAAAAAAAAGGTGCGCAATAGACGGCCGAAGTGTGACGTGCTGCCATGGTAATTGGCTCTAAACATCATGGCCGTCGGAAAAAGTACCATTGCAAAAGTACAGGGACATGGTTCAGTGATTTTTAGTGGAGAGTCAATTGCCCAGCCAACCAACAAAAGATGACGTATTTACTTCTCGGCAGTCTATTTCATGTGGTATGAATTTTTGTTTAAATAATACTTCTTTCCAAAAACCTGGTTTACATGTTGCACTTATGTTACATAGACTGAATTATAAATACATAATTTAAATTTACACCCAAATCAAAGTGTGCCCCCTATAGCCCCTTTGCGCGGGCGGCCATGACAGTGGCAGTCACATTGTCACCGTGCGTCATGCACGAGTAGGCAATGGATCTATTGTCACATCATTTAAATATGAAAACCTGCCCTGTCATGGCCGCCGATGCAAAGGATCTATTTGCCACACTTTAAAATGGCTGATGAATTTTGACTTGAAATGGTTGGTATAGACATTGTTTAAAATTTGCTCGAACATTACCATCTTTCGTTTGGGTAAAAAAGCAGTTCAAATGTACAACTTCAAAGACTGAACAACGCAACACAGTATATCAAGACACATAATACCCACAAAATAAACTAACCATTCCGTTTATCAATATCCTTGTTTTCGTCACTGTTACCAAAATCACGTTTCTGACATAATATGGATTCAATTTTCAAGCAATGATCGGGTTTGGCCGTCAGCAACCGGAGAAAATCAGAGGCCAATATATTCTTGGCAATGCCACGAAATATTTTTTAGATCTGGTCGCAGAAACACTGGCACTTGGGCAGACTGTGTGTCAACCGGCGCGGCGATAATTTATTATCACTTAAAAATATGACTTTTAAAAAAGAATGTTACCAGACGGGGCATGAAGTGCATGCTAATATAAACAATGAACCAGCAAAACAACAGTGTCACATTACCATATAGACAGACATTAAAGGAAAAAGTATGGTCTGCACTGGTTCAAAATATGTAGAGATACGATTATGTTCTTTGGAGTATTCTGTCTGACTCTCGGACTTTCTGGCACTTTTGTGACCCGGTGTCATATGCCTTTGTATACGGGCATAGCACCGTGACTGGAGTGAAAATACTTAGATACGTGTACGTGTTGCGTAGAGAACGGCTTTGTTCCTTCGCTTGTCACCATGGGCACACCGTTGTTTTCACTCGTGGCACCGACCGACAGAATAGTTTATGTTATTTTGAAACATATTTCATGTTATTTTCAAACACATTGTGACGTCATTTCACCAACAGTTGAATGTTCAAGTTGTGGACATTTTCAAGGGTTTGTTGATGTTTTCAAACTGCATTATGTTGTTTACTTACGCCTTTTACCAACCCAACAAAAATGGACTGGTGTACTACTGTTGTTCTTTCGGTTTTCTTTGTTTTTCGACTGTGGGTTCCTATGAACAGAGCCCTCACATATCAAGAAATTTCAATATATATATTTTTTTGTACTATAAACTATCATCTGAAAATGACTAGATGCATTATAAAGCTGACCTTACCGGACCCCAAATCACCTGCTTTTTGGTCGAGTTCCCAGCACTACAGCAGGATAACGGCGTGAGGCGTACGGGGGTGAAGTGCCTCAGTTCTCGGCCGCGCGTTACCGGCTCCACGCTTGGGGTTCTCGCACTTGCGACACGTCGGAAGTGAATCTAATTACAATCCGGAAAATAGCAGATTCTTTATCATTAGACCAACTACAATGCCCAGAATTATACTGTGTGGAATAAAATCAGGGGTGCTGTCATGTTGCAACTTACAGAAAGCCTTGATAAATTACAGCACAAAATTCTAACTTAATTCTAAGCATTTTTGGTAATATTTGCACCAACGTACTTCCTTTCGCACGCACACTATCAACTTGACCATACTAATTTTTGTTGCCAAGTGGTGCACGCGAAGTACAGAATCAATACCGTGTTCACCGTACGACAGAATGGCATAAAGCAACCAAACTGTTGTTAGGCAATGGTGTGCACCACGTAGCAATAATAACATAGCAGGCCTATGTGATTTTTTTAAAACTGCACCTCCATATGAACGTGAAGAATTCGAGGCGCCAGCCGTTATGAAAATGTTACACGCAAAAGGGCCTTGTAAAAATACGTGTGCACACTATATAAATTCATCTTTAACTATCGTTTTCTTATATAAAAAAATATCATCTCGGGCAGAATCATTGTATTTGTCACTCTTCTAAAAAGTATTTGAATTTTAGATTTTCCGGTCAAATTTTGGGACACTGCAAAAATATACGAGCTATAAAGTGCTGCCTTAGTAATAATGTAGGCTTGGGTCATGAACGACAAGCCATTTCATCCCAAGAAACCGCTCAAAAATGTTCCATAAATCAGGTAAAAGTGAAAAGAAATGCGAGATTTTCTATTAATGGCGCGCGGTTGTGTCTCCGTATGAGTTATTTCGGTTGTATCTCCACAACGCTAATTTACTGCCTCGAGCGCCCGGAGTCAACGCTCTTAACCCGCACAGTTCAGCCATATAATGGAGGGAAGAAAGCGAAGATTTAAGAAAAATCGATGGGCTTAATTTTATTGGTCTGTAATGAAATTACCTCTCGTTTCCGCCTCTCGGCTGATGGACGGGGAATTTCAGGCGCGAACGACGAAAAAACACCTGGCCCGGACCCGCTTTCGCTAGCGTACTTTATATAAAGATCGCGAGGCCGGTGCTCGTGCCTGATCAAACTACTGCGGGCATTTTTCGCGCGCGCGCCAGCCTCCACGAAGCGCGCGCGGGAAAAACAGACCCGGGCCTTCTTCCTGTAATAGACTATCGTCGATTGACTACAAAATTCTTTTATTGAAACGCATTCAGTTAGAAAACACATTGAGTTGTCTGTTGCCTTGTCCCCAGGCTTTTTTTCTTCTTCAAATGGTCAATAGATGTATCGGACAAAATTGCTAGCTTGAAACTTACTTGCAGAGAAACGCCATGTTTTATTTGTTGTGAATTTAAGATGCTCTATTTGGAGAGTCATATTTTTTGACACAAAGAAAATCAATTTATAAATTCTTAGTAGAAAGATAAATTATTTATCCATCATTTGATATATCTTCACAGAATTTTATATTAAAAGAGCGTGACCATCAAATCACATTTTTGAAGTCCCCATTTATCCCATTTTTGAAGTCCCCATTTGAGATCTTGATACCATGTCACGTGTCATATTTTTCTCATTACCATTCTGAAATTTCGCGCCTTCAATTCGTATATTTTCAAGGATATCGTCAAAAATCCACCAAAGTTTAGTAAACTAATTTATCCGGTTACATAAAGCAGTGCAGTGATTACACCAACCTTTTTGCTCCGTCCATATCCAAATTGGGGATTGCAAATTTCGTGTTTTCTTCCCATGGATAGTATTTTGGGGAGATATTTTATATGATTGTTAGGTTAGAACGAAATTCATTTTTTTGGTGAAAAATCTGGTCCATGATTGGTAAACTGTTACAAATAGTTTTATCCCCCTGTGTGATTGAAGATATGCATGATTAAAACCAACCTGAGCAAAAACCAGCTCCGTACTTCGTCTAACTTTTGAGAAAACAGTAAAAAAAGGGTTTGCACAAAACCACTTCGTTCGCCCTGAACCACTTCGCCCTGAACCACAGCCTGTGCACGAAGTGGTTTTGGGGCGAAGTGGCATTTGGGCGATGTAGTGTTTGGACGAAGTAATTTGGGGCGAAATGGCACTCGGGCGAAGTGGTTTGGGGCGAAATGGCACTTGGGCGAAATGGTTTTGGGGCGAATTGAATTTTCGTCTCATGAGACGAAAACTAATTGTTCTACTCATTTCTCAAAGACTATATAGCACTTCAGACAAAACCATTTCAGGGGAAGTTTACTACGGTCATCATGTTTATATTGTTTAAGTTTAAGGCGTAAATCTGTGAACATTTCTGATTTTCGAGATTACCAATGATATATACTGCCTTTAAATAACATTAACATTTCAAATTCATGCCGTGTAACAGGCTAGCTGCTCAGCAATAACTCAGTTCTTTCACATGTTTCATGAAACGTCTTGTGTGTTGGGCATTACCAAGCTTATGCACCCACACATTTCATTCTGGAATGGTTGTTTTGGGATTAATGTAATATTGTGTGTCTCATACTTAATGCTTTTTTTTCTTCAGTTTTTGCGTCAACTGAAGAGTGTCCCATGCATTACACCAATTTTACTGATTTGTCACTTTGCTATCTATTAACTGAAACATTAATGACCCTGCTGAAAGGTACTTTATAACATTGCCACAGTCGAAAGGTATGGTGTATACACTGGTTTCAAATCTAGAGATATGGTTATTTGGGGTCATTTGAAATTCTGACCCTCTGATTGACAGATATTTCAACAATTCCTAAAACATTGAGCATTTTTTTAAATTGTACATACTTTGGTCAGAACCATAAATAGACATAGCAAGTTCTATATTGACAAGTAAAATTTTTTATTTGTCGATAAAATGTATATAACATTAGGACATGTATTTTATACAATATAGGATATCTTTCATCATTTGGTTGTCATATTTAACATTATTTTGATACAAATTTTAATGAATATTTTTCTTCACGAGTGCATTCGGACAAGCCTAAGCAGTTTCCGTTTACTGCTGAGCGAAGCACAGGCGAAATAACTCATTATGGATTTCGCCCCGTGTATACACAGGGTTATTGACTGAAAACAATCCCCTAAAACACCCTCTTAGTACATAATAATTCAAGCCATTAGGCGCGCGCCGAGAAAAAACACCTGCCATTTTTTTGTTTTGCATTTGGTATGCAAATTAGCTGCGCGCACCGGATGCACTTTGCACCAATGGGAGATCGAGCTGGCAGGCGCACATCCGTCAATCGTTATTGGCTATTACGGTGACGTAAATATCGCAATAACGATTTTGATGCAGATTTGGAAAAACATACAAGGGGTCTAGGTGATTTTGCCATTAGAACGCCCCCTGTGAAAACAGGGGGCGGGGCGGAGGGGGCGAGAGAACAAATTACACGGAGTTATTACACAGATTTGTCAAACAGATTTGCACTCATGTGGTCATTGGCGAGTGCGCGCGAATTCCACAGCCGTTCGCGCGAATTCCACAGCCAGGCGCACGCGTCACCAACTCCGTTCACTCGGGAAGAATTCTGCGGTCGGTTTTCGCCCATTCTGCTTTCGACGAAGTAATTCCGGAATGGATAGCCCGCCAGATTTTGAGGGAAAGACGAGTGAGGTCCCCGGTAGCCCAGGCTCGCCGACACCGCTTGTTGTTGCTGGAAATCTTTCGCTGGGCGGCGAGACCCGTTTCTCGGCGTTCAAATCTCTCGGTCCTGCTGCTACGAGCTGCGAAAGTCCGGTGAAACGGGAGTCGCCACCAGTACCGGCAGAACTTAGTCTCAATTCGGACAATACTACTATGTCTTTGCCGTCCATACACAGCCATAACAACAGCAGTTTTCACGTGTACTCTAAGCTCATCGACTCGGCAGCGGCTGCCGCGGCCGCCGCGGCGGCCTCTACGGCTGCTGTGGCCGGCCTGCGCTACGGTGACATTCCCGGTATCTCGGGTTTGAACTACACTAGATCTCCGACCGTAACACTGGGGACATCCAACAGCATATGTGAGTATCGTGTTCTTGTTCTTGAAGATTTGGGGATACTTGTTTGGCATAAACAAAAACCGAGGAGGGTAAAATGTTATACCCCTCCCCCGCCAGCAGCATTGAGTGCCGCTTGGCAAATATTTTTCATGATACATGCAAGTGAGCGATATCTGCTATGCTGTTGTCAAACACGATGGCCTGATTCAAACATATTATGTCAAATTAAGTGAAGAAAAATTTCGAGGAGTGGGGCTGGAAGAGGGCATAAATAAATTCATGTGGTGTTTGTTCATATGGTTTTCTTGCCAACTCAAGTAAAATGTTGGGTCATTGCAAATGGTATAACAAAATTTTAAAAATGAAATTGAAAATATTGAGCTTGAAATCATTAAATGCCACATGAAATGCTATTCTCATTACTAGAAAATGTCCTAAAATTTTCTTTTAAAGATCCCTAAATGACTTTGATTGAAACTATGAGCGTACGCCCAATCCAGCAAGCGATGGTGTTTTGCTAATTTTATCAGAGCTACATGTACGTTTAAAATCCCGATGAAATTCTCATCCCACCTTTGACACCAACTTTTTGGAGAGGATCTTCTCCCGGGCTTACTCTTTCACCGCGTCGCCCCCTCGTACTCCACGGGCCGATCAGCTCTCACCACCCCGTATACATTCTCTCGTTTTCCAGTCGGTCGTCGTAGGCGGAAGGAAACACGGCAACGCAGACAACGTACCACGTTCACCAGCGAACAAACCCTTAAGCTGGAGATGGAGTACCACCGCACCGAGTACATCACCAGGATGCGCCGGGTGGAGCTGGCCGAGCTGCTCAGCCTGACCGAGACGCAGATCAAGATTTGGTTTCAGAATCGACGGGCTAAAGACAAGAGGATAGAGAAAGCGCAGCTGGATCAGCAATACAGGTCAGTTAAAGTCCTTCGTTTTTATCTGGAGCCAAATAAACCATTAAAGGAGCGTGTCCACATTTTTGGGCCCCCCGCCCCCCATTTTCCCATAAGATTGTGATACCATAAACATTCTGAAATTCTGAAATTTCGCGCTCTCAATCTGTATATTTTCAAGGATATCGTTTTGTAAACTAATTTATACGTTCCATAAAGCAGTGCAACCTTTTTGCTTCCGATTTGGTGTAACCAAAAATCTAAACACGCTCCTTTAACACGTTTGTGAAATTTTCTTGATTTAGCCAAACAATTTAGCCTAAAACATATCAATTGTTGAACCATTAATTGCGCCAAAACACCTTTCTACAATTACTTAAACTTTTATCGTGGCGGTCGGGTTGGCGTAGAGGTTCTTTCCCCGCCTTTCACCTCTGGCGTCTCGGTTCGATTCCCGGACGTGTATGTGGATCGGTTTTGCAGTCCCTTCTTGACCACTTACCACTTACCACTTGCCCGCCCCGCCCGTCCCCCCCCCCCCCCCCCCCCCCTCTTCGTCCGGGAAATTTGCCTGGGTTTTCTTCGCAGTTCTAAATCTACATCTCCTTCGGCATCCCAAGTTGATAGTAGTAAACATCGTAGAGTTGATAGCATAAGGGCCTCAGTTGCCGAAGATGCCGTAAAACTATTAACAACTTTCATTTCCGTATAACGCCCCTCAAAAGTTTGGGGGAAAATATTTTTAAAATGAGGTTTTTTTATGGAATTAAT
Source organism: Henricia sp. BOLD:AAB3569 (assembly GCA_037783545.1). Taxonomy (NCBI): domain Eukaryota; kingdom Metazoa; phylum Echinodermata; class Asteroidea; order Spinulosida; family Echinasteridae; genus Henricia; species Henricia sp. BOLD:AAB3569. Next base: position 145,829 of record JBBELK010000577.1, on the reverse strand, counting down.
CAAATGAACGGGGAAAGAGAACAGAGGAAACCTCTAACAGCAGACAAAATGTCGAAGAAGCAAAATTGGTGATGGACATCTGAGAACTGAATATACCTTTAATTTTATTTCAAAATTAAATCTTTATTCTTAAATTCTTGCCCCAAAATCAGTCCACATCTCTCCAGAAGACGCGATGATTTATGGACGGATTTATGGACGATCTTTCTTATTTGACAGGAGTATGGGTCTTCCAGCGCCAGGATGCACGTACGCAGCCACCTACCCCGCATTCTGTGGCGCCTGCTACTACAACCCTGCAGCTCATCCCACCGTCGCCACCATCGGAAGGCCCTTCAACCAACTTAGCATCTGACAATACGGCACGACCAAGAAGACCAAACATGTGGTAGAATGACTAGAACCACACTTAGCCACAGACATCCCACCCCCGCCATCATCGGAAAGCCTTTAAACTCGCAGCTTAGGCATCTAACAATACGGCACGACGAATGAGATCAAAATGTGGTAGAATAACATTATAGTCACGAACATCCCACCGCCGCCACCATCGGAAGGCTCTCCAACCAGCTTAGCATCTGACAATACAGCACGGATGTGGTATGGAATCGCATTTAGCCACAAACATTAGGATTGTTGCCATTGCTGTGCGGGCACACATCTGCACATATGGGTAGTTATGGGGTACTTCCGGGTTGTCTCTTTTGTTCCCTCGCACACTTCCCTTTGTCTCCCCTTTGTTCCCTTTGTCAAAATTCATCCCATAGGTAAAGCACTAGTTTTACCTTGTGAGGTACCAAGTGGACAAAGACCGACTTGTGGGGCACCATTGTTCCCTTTGTTCTTTTTTCCTTGTGGGGTACCTGGGTACCCCACAAGTGTAGGTATGTAGGATCACAGTGGTCAAATCATCCCACGCAGATTCAATCGGGTTGAAAACCAAACAAAATTGGTTTTCTGGAAGCCCTTAATGTTGTTTAAACAGGTACTCTTTGACCTGGAAGAAGTCACGGAAACAGAACAGTCTTGAAAGAAAGTGCTTCCAAAGTGATTGGTCGATCAGTGTCTTGTTATCCACAAGTGTTATCACGGTATTCAACAAACTTCTGTTTTGAACTAAACTCCTAAAAAAAGGTTCGGAAAGTCAAGTTTGACTGACGATTTATCTCTTGTTGCAAAATGTTATATCATTGGAAAGCCCTGTTATTCCTCTTTACGATGATGTGTCATTTGTTATGATTAAGCAATTGGGGATGTGCAGCACAGCTGAATACGGGGGCGGGTGTAAAGTGAAATGTCACAAAATGCATTGCTATTGTCAAAAAGAGCATTGACACATTGCCATCCTCCAAGCAAAAGGGGAATGCACTGCATGACAATAGCAGTGAATTTTGTGACATTTCACTTTCCACCCACCCCTGTATTCCGCTATACTGCACATCCCCCAATTGATTAATCATAACAAATGACACATCACTGTAAAGAGGAATAACAGGGCTTTCAAATGATACCAAATTCAAGGGAAATGATTTAGTAACAGGAGAGAAATCGTCAGTCAAACTTGACTTTCCGAACTTTTTTGAGGAGTTTATATTTACTCTTGAAACATTTGACTAAACTTATATAAACCTACAGCTCCATGCTTACTTGTAAAAAATATCCAACACTACCATTATTTAATATAGGTATGACAAGGCTATTCTTCGGATATTCGAAAAAATAAAATCCAAATAAATAAAAAAGATAAACATGTTCATTCTGTATGGATAAAACAAACTAAAATAAAACGATTTTTTTTCTCTCGCGAACTGTGACCGCATCTCGACAAAACTAGTGTTAAACGTCGGGTGACACGTGCAATACAAATAACTAATATTTTAAATATATCATGTGTATATGTTGTTTTCACACAAAAAATAGTACTCAGTAAAAAATGAGGCAATAAATGATTGAAATTGTACACTCATATTTTACATGTATTTTATATATTTTTGTTCATTAATACAGAGTTGCATGTGAGTAATTCTGAATGTTAGTGGATTTAGATATATTACACAATTCCACAATTTTGGCAGAGGATTGTATTATTGTTTGCGAGACATGTTTATCAGTTTAGTGCCAATATTTTTGTTTTGAAAATGGAATCGAGAGTCCGAATTTTATTCGAATCCTTACAGCATTCGCGAAATGTCAGGTTTTTTTTAGTCTGACAGCACTATTTGTAACCCCCAACTACGCACCCCCCCCCCCCCCCCCCCCACCAAGTCCATATATTTATCAATGTGATTTAAAGCCCCAATACATCATTTGCAGTTACCCAAAATTTTACTTCACGAGTTGACAAGAAAAACCTGACTAAAAGCAATTGTAACAAACACCACATGATTTTCCCGTGTAAAATTGTACCTTTGTGGGAGCCGTTTGCAAACATTTTTACCATTCATTCAACACAATTACACAAACATATGCATTGGATTTTTCAGGTTTTCTGAAGTATTACTGCGTCTATGTGGCACACATTTTTACAAGGCAGTTTATCTTCAGTTATGTGCTGTTATTGTCCCTGTTTTTAAAAGTTTTCCAATCATGTAATCTGTCTTGAAATTTAATCAAGAAGTGGACATGATTTCAGATTTTCAAAACATCATTGGCTATACGAAAAACCGTTGTGTGATAAACAGGTATATAATATTACACATTCTCTCCGCCTACACCATTTTGTTGTAATCGTAAATTATTTTAACTTCAAATAATATTATATTTTGACCGTATAGTACAGGCACTACGCAGTGAGTCAGCATGATACAACAGCGTAATGATTGATATCTGTACAGGATAAAAGTGACAAAACATACGTGTAATAGCCTCAACTATATGGTTATAGATTTTCATCACGCACGGAAAGAAAAACAGAAAAAAAATCTGCTATAACGATGACTTTTATTACTGTCAACCCTCTCCTCCTTTTTTTAATAATCGGTCCGTATATTGCGAGTAAACAATTTAGCTTCGGATGTCTTGTCTAATAATGTGCGCGGACGGCCCGAGACCGGGAACTGAGCGCGTTTTCACCTGTCCCGGAAACCAGGCGCTGATGAGAAATCTCCCCATCAGCTCAGGGCGCTATTCCCGCTAACCGGGGCCTTAATTCCAACTCATTATGATGGAATAATTGCCAGCGGCTCAAGAGAATGGATATTTTGGTTTTGATAAAAATCTATTAAACTCGGGAGAAAGGGAAGGGAAAAGTAGATCTTGTGCACTTGGGGTCCCCTGGCAGTTAAAAAGTGAAAATCTTTTAGCGATACACAGTCAAATGTTCTGCCAATGTTTGCTGTGAATACTTCGCGTTTCGCTACTAATAAAGTCAATAATTTATGTACAACCGGAGTATGCCGCGAGTTAAAAATCTAGTCGAATCTGGCTGAATGTGCCTTCGGCGTGTCGAAACACTTCTTCATGTACATTTTCTGCGATTATATTGTTTTAAAGCCCCAATACATCCTTTGCAGTTATACCCAACATTTTACTTCACGAGTTGACAAGAAAACCCGGACTAAAGGTGTTGATAGCAATGGTACAAACACAACGTGATTTTTTCCCGTGTGAAATGGTACCTTTGTGAAAAAAATTGCCCCATAAGGTGCCTTCAAATTGTCTGTAGACATCTTATTTTACGTCATTCATGCACAAAAACCATGCATGGATTTTTCAGGTTTTCTGCAGTATTGTGTGGCTGAAATTTCTACAAGGCAGTTTTATCAACAAACGCTTTTAGTAACGGGTGGGAACAACGCCAGTTTACCAATCATGTACTTAGTCTGGTACCCGGACCAAAAATTCTTTGACTAGACTGAATTTAAGGTCCGGCAGCCGTCAATTCCGCCATTTTGAAACAGGAGGAATTCCTCCTTTTCCGAAGGTTCCCGAAGTTACCCGAATGCACGTCCGGACGTTACCGTTAATCGTCGGGTACAATTCGTCATTGTTTCGAGAATTTGAATTGACGTCGCGTGCACGTACGGGTGCCGCTGCGTGTGTATTTATGGTGATGCTATACGGATTTAAAACTACGCAGTGGCTATAGTTACGGTACGGTAGGAGCTCACTGGGTGATGCAGACAAGGTTTGAATTTTATTTTTGATGCTAGCCTACATGTATAATAAAATGGGCATATTTAATATTTTAAGGTTAATATATTAAATTTGTATTGGTCAAATAAGGAATAACCCCTTTCAAATTGTTGTACACTCATGCCATATAGCGCGCAGCGCGCTTTGAAAATTAACGGTTATATGTGCTCCTAAAAATAAATGCATGGCGTAATGCTTAAAGTGCTATTTTAAACACGACAGTAGCCGGTCCTCATATTCAGTCGTTGTATGTGGAATATGTGGAGCGGGAACCAGTCTATCATGTACTGTACAGGATTTGCAATGTCACAAAATTCCAATCAATCATTTTGACCAAACACAAATCTAAGCCTACTCAAATTGAAGATATAGTGGTACCGTTCTAACTGTCTAACGCAATTATTCCGCTTGAGATTTTTTTTTTTACAAGAAAATTATATTTAAAAAGTAATTTATACAAATGCGTGTACACAAGCATTTGTTTTTTACAAGATTGTCCTCGTGTGAACGATACTAGGCCCCTGACTATCATGGTGTATAATAGAAAGGGAACCATCAGTATAGCCATGGAACCAGCCTAAATAGGACAGTGGCTTCCCACAATTTCTTGAAAGCATGGACACAGTTTTTCATTGTTTTCTCGGAACGTAGATGAGGTATTGAGCTGACATAAAAAATATATACACCGGTCGGTTCATTCGTTGTATGTGGTATATGTTGAGCGGGAACCAGTCTATAGTCACTTTTACACATTAGACTGGTTCCCGCTCTACATATTCCACATTTCGAAGACTGGTCTCTAATCCATACGATTGCTTGTATTCCACTTAACGCATGTATTCTAGTGAAAGTAGTATAACCAGTCTAGGCAAGGCATTGTTTATGAAGCAATATGGCGAACGGCTGCATCATTCAGGAATAATCCGCAGTATAGAGCTCAGTGATTTCTGTTCGCTCATTCCCAGCGCGCCTACCGTGCGCTGGGACAGGCTAATGTGCCTGCACCATAGATAGGTATACACTGGATGAAGTATGCAATAGCAGTTGGCTATACGGGAATTGAAGCCATGCGCCAGCCACCATTGTACCCCACGAACAATGCTTGGCCTAGACTGCTCCCCGGTCCATGCGATCGCTTATTGCATTCCACTTATGACTTAACACATGTAGACCATGATGTAGACTAGTGAAGACAGTATGACCAGTCTAGGCAAGGCATTGTATTTGGTGGGGTACAATGGCGGACAGTGGCTTCAATTTTAGACTTCGTTGTGCATCCAGTGTATATATATCGATGGTCCCAGCGCCCTGTATATGTAAGGCGCGCTGGGAATGAGCGAATGAATTCTGCACGTAAGAGCCCTCTCGACTCTTGGTGGCAGCAAACACTTATCGCGGACACAGTAGCTTTGTGTGGTCGTGTCGTCTTGAAATTACACACTACATAATGCAGCACGAGGGCACAACCATTCTATTGTTCCCCCATTGTGTCTCAAACATCTAAGGAATTTTAAGTAAATTCCTTTCAGTTTTTAGGGGGGTTGTTGGGGGGTTGGTACGTTAACAAAAGAGAATAATGTGAAGCAATATGCAACATGAAAATCATGTTTTTGGAAAGAAATACAATTGTTGACAAAATTCATACCCAAATAAAATTGCGCCCTCTCCTTTTGTTCCGCCAGTACTAAAAGGCAAATTGGCAGCAGGGCTCTTCGTTTCGCTCGTACCCACCGCCTTACATGGCGCTGGGACCATCGATATATAATCACTGGTTACAGCAACGACGTCTAAATTTGAAGCCACCGTCCGACATTGTACTCCCTAAACAATGCCTTGCCTAGACTGGTCATACTGTCTTCACTAGTCTACATGTATTAAGTATAATGCAAGCGATCGCATTGACCGGGGATCGGGAGCAGTCTAGGCAAAGCATTGTTTGGGGAGTACAATGGCGGCCGGCGCATGGCTTTAATTCTCGTATTGCCAACTGCTATTGAATATTCATCCGTGATTATATATCGATGGCTGGGACGGACTGATGTAGAAACCGGAAGTGCACTTAAATAGACCTATTTTTTTTTTTTAAAGTGGTACAACATGCAGAGATCGGGCTTGTAGTGTTAGTGTCCAAGGTGAATGGGCGTTCTGAAAATGTAAATGATGACGTCATCACTTGGAAGGGCGCCCTCTAGCGACGAAGTTAAAAAGTCCCAAAATCAGTTTCTGAGGCAAAGTTTATGCAAAATAGCTCATCATATGTGATTATAGAGCATGTTGACCACCAAACATGTTTGTGTAGTCAAAACATACATGACGTCATCTTTCCTTCAAAGGTGAAGCATTAAAACAACAATTATATAAATATATTTTAAAATCAAGAAATTGGTGCCCTTTTTGACCTAGTTGTGATCCCGTGTTTTTCAAGATTTGCAAAAATTAAGATCATGACCTTTGACCTTAAATTATAATATCGGTAATTGTTATGCGGAAAAGCTCCGTGTTTATGCATAAACACAGGACCTCTAGTTTCATATTTTTTGCGTTGTCAGGTATTTACATGTATCTTGTTCAAATCCTGACAATAACAATCTCGATTAATTCCTTGTGCCCAAATTACCCTGGAAAATGGGTTTAATTGTCTTTCTGTGATGCCTACTTGAAAAGTTCTGTCGAAAATCGCTTTGTATCCAAGATGGCCGCCAAGATGGCCACCAAAATGGCCGCCAAGATGGCCACCAAGATGGCCGCCAAAAGAACCCCATGGGACAATATTTAAATTTAGGAACATAAACATTCACGTACAAGACACCCAGCAGAACACAAAAAAAGTAAGTTAGAAAAATATATCATGGGGTGCATGGGAACCCTATCTTTCTATACCCTACTAGTAGTTTGTGTGGTATCATTTGTTAGCATAATGCCTGTAAAAGTTCAAGACGAAAAAATAATAGGTTCATAAACAATTGCAAGATTTAATAGCTGGCTTTGACATTTGATGTAGTAATCCGATATGTAAAACTCTTTATTCAAGCCACTTCAACATTTATACCAAAGAGTGTGGCCATGGGCTTTATAAAAAATATAAAATGGATTTCCATTAAGCCCATTAAAGGTAAATTCTGCCAGAAATTGTGCGTATTTTTAACTATGGAGACAGCAATATTTAGCTTGGCATAACCTTGACTCAATTCTTTATAATAAAGCAAATCTCTTTAACTGTGGCATGCCTTTATTATAAAGAACATTGATTTTTGTCCTTTTTTACAACTATAAACTGCTGTCTTACGCTCCTGATATTAAATTCCGGACGACTGTAGTTCCCTGTTGATTATAATCCTCTTTAAAGGATTCACTAAAGCCCACTTTATCAAGTGCCAAGCAGACGGGATTGCCTCCACCAATCAAATATCAGAATGAAATTGACTCCAATTTCATAAGCAGTAAACAAATCACTCTCTTTTATTATTTTTAAAAGTAAAAAGATGAGACACGTACAGCTTTACCGAGGTAGCCTTGGCACAATGCCATTATCTACCAGGAACAAAGCAAAACGCAAGGCGTTTAGGGCTTTCGACTCGCAAATAACTTGGCCCGCAATCAAAGTATTGATTTTTGCTTTTTTCTCCATTTTATCTCCTACCCTATAATTATTATCTTCTAATAGTCAACACGAGCATTCCTAGTCAGGCCAGGGATTTTCGTTTTCTATAACTATCAATTAAAAATGGATTGATAAAAACCAGTATCCATTCGAGAGTCTTGCTAACCAATCAGAGCTAAACACAAATGCACAGAGTTGGGAGAATTAATTATATAATGGCTTGCTTGAAGAGAACAACATCACTTGCATCTTCAGTTAAGCAGAGAGCAGCACGGGATGAATTTTTAGTTGATTACTGGAAATCCAACGGAGTACAATAGCAGTTGGAACTTAATGTAGGCCTAGATGAAGAGTTGACACATATACGAGGACAAAGAGCTAACTAGTGAATTATCTATACGTCATGCTTTAACTGATCAAAATAAGTGAACTGACGACATCCGTTCACAAAGATGCAGATGGACTTATCAACTGTCTTATAAAGTGTAAGAATTAGACATTTTATTGTCAGTTGGACATTTCATCCACCAACTGTCTGTGGACTTCAACGTGCTGCTATATCATCACTTTCGTCTGAGCTCAAGAAATTTCCTCGTAGGAACAACTTTGTCTTAGTATCCTCACACTTTCTCGAAGTCTTGGAGTGGACCAAACTGCAAAATCTTCATCTGAAGCAACTCGACCGAGCACGATATCACAAATATTCAGTTACTATCCTTTACCAGCTTTCAAGATGATCGCTGTTTTGTGGATAAGTTTCTTGGCGCAATTTTGTCACAGCGAGTGTCCTAACAAGTTTACTTCTACATTTTACATGGCTGGCAATTACATCCTACAGAATCATGCCTTTAAAACAATAACTGATTCTACTCATGTAATCTGCGGCCGTGAATGCTCCATGGACCAAAACTGTGTATCCTTCAACTATCATGCAAATGGGAATGTTTGCAACTTGAACAATGTGACACGAAAACAGCACCCATGTGACTTCAAACGACTGCCAGAAAGCTTTTACTATGACAGAGACAGGGCCACATCTTGTTTATCGTCAGCAGACTCCCCTAGGTACAGGTACACCAGCTGTCAGGAGCTGTTAACAGCTGGTCACTGTGACAATGGCATCTACACCATCTATCCTGCTGGACTGACCAATGGCTTACAGGTCTACTGTGACATGGAAACTGATGGGGGAGGATGGATTGTCTTTCAGAGGCGTCAAGATGGCTCGGTTGACTTCTACCGTACCTGGAATAAATACAAGCATGGCTTTGGCAATCTGTCTGGTGAGTTCTGGCTTGGGAATGAAGCTCTACGCATCCTGACTCAGACAGGACAATGGCAGCTGCGAGTGGACTTGTGGGACTGGGAACGCAACACATCTTGGGCCAAGTACGGTAAGTTTGCCATCTCAGGTGACAAGTACACACTCAACATTAGTTCATACGATGCTGCCAGTACGGCTGGTTCGAAAGATTCAATGGCAAGACAAAATGCACAAGATTTCACAACAAAAGATCAAGATAATGACCCACTACATACAGATCAAACAAATTGTGCTGTAATGTACAAGGGCGCTTGGTGGTTTAAAAAATGCTTTGACTCCCATCTCAATGGTCAATACCCACATCAGGCTGAGGTGGGATTTGCTGTAGGTATACAATGGCGCTACTGGAAAAACGACTATTACTACTCCATGAAGCAATGCACTATGAAAATACGGCAACATTTTTGTCAGTTCTAGCCGACTTGCCGAGCTCCCTTGAATTTATAATTTTAACTGTTTTTAAATGTGGATATTGTTTGCTGTATATACACCAATCCGGTAACTAAGATCTCCTCCCTGCATATCCGCCATAGCTGGGGGGCGTCCAGTGCATGGGCTGTGCGTTTTGTGTTGCTGTTAGAACGGAAAGCGCTCATCCATTACATGCACGAACGAGCCTCCTTCGCGTATACGCGACGCGCCCGCCTTTGCGTACACGCGACGCGCCCGCCTTCGCGCGCACACAACCCTACAAAGACGCGCAACTTGTTCGAAGTAAACAAATGCAGCTTCAGCAACAACAAAAACATACAGTTCATTCTAATCAGTGGAAGCCCCCCAGCTATGGCGGATGTACAGGGAAGAAGTCCTTATTACCGGATTGGTGTATATGTTGCACAATGGCACAGTTTCGGCATAAGTACATAGTATATTGGCAGTGCATATACATTGAATTATGAGTGTCAAAGATTATATCCTAGAATATTATGTACTATATGTTTTACCGGCCAATTTCAGCAAACAATCGGCCTATTTCATTTATATGCCTCCATACTGAAGCAGTTTTAAGTCCCCTGCAGTTAGTCCATTTCAAATTTCCAAACGAAGCATTCAATTTCGATTTTGTCATGATATTTAATTTAGCGCATTGTCAGTCAGTTTAGTGCTGCAAAATCGTCGTCCAATTTAGCAAACCATCCTCTGCTGACGATTTTAACCAACGAATGTTTAGATCTAGATACTCCAGCAGCTGTTGTCCATCGCATTAGGCGGTTTTACTCTGATTTTACGCAATGTGTAGCCTGCCTACACACACCGATGCACCTAGCCTTTGTTAATGTTAAGGCCTCGCATCTATAGGCGGGTGTGTCGCGCGCCAGAACGAGAGCGCCACCATGCGACGAGGACGGGGGAGCAGCGCAGCTGCGACGCCTTTGGAATAATTATTTATTAAAGCTCCTGTTGCATTATTCATCACGGGTCTCTGCTGCTTGTCCTCCAGATCGGGAGAGAACAATAGAGCAACATGCTTTTCTGCTAGCAGCCACGTGCGTTTCCCCACGTTGCTCTATTGTTCTCTGACGTTCTGGAAGACAAGCAATAGTGACCCGTGACCTTTCGAACCCCTGTGAAAGCGCCCTATCGACACGACGCTCCCGTTGTTTTAGCCGGGAGTATGTCATAAAGTCAAGACCTTTAGGCTAGTGTACCTTAAAACACAAAACTATCTCGCGAGTACTTCTAAAACGAATTTCGATGCTGATTTCGTGCCAAATAGAATGACGCCATGTTCAAATTGCCCGCTGCTTTGCTGAAATTGGCCGGGAAAACATATATTTGTAGGTGGTTTAAAAACCCGAGTGTACACGCTCACCTTTTTTTAATATTATCAATCATCTAACACCCACGTAGTTTATTTTGAGACAAGTTAAAGGCATTTTTAAAAAGATGATTTTGGTCATAAAAATTCGTTGCCATGGAAATATTCAAATTTTACACCTACATCTCTGCACCATTATGAAGAAGCCAAGGGCATTTTATCATGCAATATATTCACAACCATATTCCATACAAGCAATAACAGAAATCCCATTGAGTTCTCAAGGGAGAAAGGTATATAGAATTTAATTTTGGTTGCACCAGCCGGCGGCGTCAGTAATAACACCTCAAGAGGTAGATTTCACAACCCACTTGATACCAATAAATATATTGGTTAAAATAACCAATCATAGTGGTTATTTTAACCAATATATTGGTTGGACACATATCTACCAACCAATTGGTTGAATTCAACCAATCTGTTTTTAGAGTGCAGCTTTCAAGATGATCACTGCCTTGTTGATAAATTTCTGGCACATTTTTGTCAAAGCGAGTGTACCAACAAGTTTAATTACCATTTTACATGGCTGACAACTACATCTATACAGAATCACGCCTTTAAAACAATAACTGGTTCTACCCATGTAATCACTATACTCCATGAAGCAATGCACCATGAAAATAAGGCAAAATTTTGACAGAATTATAGCACGCTTAAAGGTAGTATACTTGTTTGGTAAAGTGTTAAAAACGGCATGATTTCCACTGGTAATTGAAAGCATAGGTCGAGAAACTACCTTGTAGAAATTTCAGCTACATAGATGCAGTAATAATACAGAAAACCTGAAAAATCCAAAATACGGTTTTTGTGCATGAATGAATGGCTCCAAAGATCGCCTACGGGCGATCTTTGGAGATTCAAATAGTTTTGTAATATTTCTCATGGATGGGGGCAATTCACACGAAATAATTTCACAGGATGATTACTATACCATTACCATCTTGATAACAAGTAAGCTTAAAGGGCCCCTGAAATGCTCAATAACTTTATGCACAGTTTTTGCTGCATATGAAGGATTACTTGTGTATAGAAACTGCTTATTTTGATGCCCATGAATAAAAAGTGGCATTTTTCAACTTTGAAAATTTCTTCACATAAACTCACAGAAAGAGGGCGCTGTTTGGGGCATGTCACTTTAGGAACACACAGCAGAAAAGCAAAGAAAAAAACATAAGACTTCAAACTGGAATGGTGGAAAAATGCTGCAGGTTCCAGCCTTAGTTTTTTCATGGTTTGCAACAGGCAACATGTAAAACAAATCTAAACCGTCATGGGTTACAAAAGTTTCAGCAAGTTGGAGAAAATTGTGGAAACTTTTGTGCACAGTTGAATTAGATTTTCCTGTGTTTTCCTAATGTGACATCACCACTTTGCTCATGCATATGTAAATTTTCATTAGCATAAAAAACAAAAACCTTGATTTTAACCCCCAAACAACTTCCAAGTAGGGTTTTTATAATTGTAAATTAATGGACTAGTTCCATAGCACAGATTTCATTGATAAAGACACCATTTCAGGGGCCCTAAACAATTCAAACATTTTTTGGAGGGTAATTACCAAACAAGTAGACTACCTTTAATATGAAACTGCACTGAATGTGTAATTTTAACTGTTCTGAATTGTGTCCACTTATGAATTTGCTATTTTCACTGTTTTGCGTAGTTTTGCGTATTTTTGCTGCATCTCTGTGGCACAGTTTCGGCATAAGTAATACAAAACTTGCAAAAGAACAGCACATGCTATTGGCAGTGTAGATATAATTAATTGTAAGTGCTAAACTAAGTTTATATCCTAGAATTTTATTATATACATAGTGCTTTGTGTATCATTTTGGTCCATATTGAAATTTTAAAGTTCACAGCGGGAACCACAGTTAAACAAAAATTCCAAAATTAAGATTTAGTGTAAACAATAATTGTTTGACCAAAGACGACTTCACATGAGTGCAGTTCACACTTTTCAGTTGACAACTAACATGCAAAGCTACAATCGCCAACAAATTTAGGGACGACACACAAATCCAACCGACAGTATACGCCGTTCTTTTTAGCGGTATATACCGTCATTATTTTTAGCAGTACGCCTGTTATTTTTAGCGATACCACTGTCATTACTGGCGGTTAGATTTGTGTCTTCCTTTACTCATTTTAAAGGAGTGTGACCAGATCACTTTTTTTTACCCATAACTCCCCGGGACTTACCTTATGGGTCATGAGATTTTTATATCATAACATCCGTTATATTTTTCTGATTACGAAACTGAAACTCCCGCGCTTCTAGGCCGCATATTTCCGAGGATATCGTCGAAAATCCACCGATTATTTGTAAACTAATTTTCCAGTATCAACGTTTATCCGCTGAAAGCATACTCGATAGTTTTGTTCAATTTTTTTTTACTGGAAATTGCGAATGTTTTCGGGTTTTTGGGACATGGGAGGTGTGTATGGGAGTTACTCGATAATATTGGTAAGTTACATCGAAAACTATTTTCCAGAAACTCTGGTCACGCTCCTTTAACACGTGTCTTCGTGTTTACCTTGACTGAGAAAAAAAATGAGTAAATAAATTCCGATTCCTGCTTAAATTTGTTAAATTATTGATGTGTTTTAAGATTAGCAAATTATTTGCGCATCAAATAGAAAATACATGTATGAATATTACAGTATTATTATTATTACGAATGTGGCCAAAGTGTTGTACTATATGGAGTATACAATTTGCTCTGTAAATTTTAAAATTTGTTCAGTCGTATGATAGTTAGGCCTATTAGAATACTGCCTATGTCTCTCCCAACATCATGTTTCATTTTGTTTTGCATGTCCTAGTCATTTTGCCTTTAAACAAGACTACATCTATTATAGGATCGGAACATGAGGCAATCACATGTAACTTGTTTGAACCAAAAACTTGGTAATGCTTTGGTTTTAAAATTGACAATCCATAACGCTTTTTTGATATCGAGAGTTGGGAGACATTTCCTGAAATATTTCACAAAATTTAGTAGAGTTAATTTACTGTTCTGCAAAAAGTTGTACATGTATGTACTTTTGAAGTGACTTTGAAACTTTTAGTTTAAGTGTTTGCTTGCATAATTGAATATGTAATAATTGTAATAAAATGGTGATGCTTTGTGAAATAAATAGCCGCTGTGAACAAGTTAAATTGGTTCAATAATTAACAAAAACAAAGTCAGCAAACATGTGCTTACTGATATGAAAATGAGCCCTCGGGTCCGAGTCGATTTCACAAAGATTTTCGACGCGTCGTAAGTACCAAATCCATCGCAACTCGCAGAACCCGTGGCAAACTTACAAAGGGTTCGGCGAGTTGAGTTGGATTTGGTACTTACGACGCGTCGCACGTCTTTGTGAAATCGACCCCTGGTATCAATTTCATAAAGCTATATATTTAGCACAAACTTTTGCTTAGCACAAAATGTTGCTTAGCACAACATTTATTTGCAAAAATAGGTTACCAGTCAACATTTTATGTCAATTTGTGTTCTTAACAACAGTAGCGGAATACCAATTGTAACACACATTACGTACAATGTTTGGCTGGTAAACCATTTTTGCAATTTTAAAGCTGAACAGTTTCGTGAAATTGGCCTCTTATCACAAACCTTGTCAGGCGTTTCCAAGGTAACAGGATCGATCTTCCGAAATTCCTTGAGCTCCAACATAGCGTAACACTCGTCGCCAAGTTTCATCAAGTTCACGGCGCAGTTGTCGGTGAACTCGCGAGATTTAAATCGCGACATGAAACGACCGTAGATGCTGAGACAAGGATCCGGGTGAGCAATGGTGCCAAACTCGGAGAAAACAATGCGACTCTGCTTCACGACTTTTAAATATACGCCGCTACGCTGAAAGCATCCTGAGATCTCAGGGAATTTTCACTCTGCTAAGCGACGTTACAATGCGCCGAGGACATTCACCCAAATCTGTGAAGAGGCGGCTGTTGCGTTCAGCAAACACACGCCTGAGTCATTCTGATGTAATTTAATCCATTTGGTCATGTTATGCCGAAATGAAACGATTACTATACTTTCCAGAAATTGTATTGGGTTCTGTTCCTTATTATGACTGTCCCATTCATACCAACATTTCCGGCGACGATCTTATTTACTCCGCAGGGACTATAACCACAGACATAAAGAACCTATAGACTGCCAGTCCCTATTCAAATAACGTTGCCGCGACATTAATTGGGACGGCTATCGTGGCGTACAAGGGACATCGCAAATCGCAAATATCTTTGCAAATATTTGCGATGTCGCACAATTTTTCACAAATATCTTTGCAAATATTTGCGATGTTGCACATTTTCTTCGCAAATATCTTCGCATATATTTGCAATGTCGCACCTTTTTCGCATACTTTGTCGGATACTTTGCATGCTTGACATGCCTGAGAGTGATGTATTTTGGTGTGAAGAGAGGGCTTCGAAGACAGTATGGGCGGACGGACGTATACTACTACTGTGATCATGCTCGTACGGTTGCAGGTCAACTCGACCGTGGATTGCCAACTGGACTAGGACCAACTCGACAGTTTTGCGTATTTCTGAACTTGTGCCAAGCGAAAAAAATAACGCTGCGTTGTATAAGACAGGAAAGAAAACAAAAAGAAAAATTCGCGTAAAGTGTGAAGATGAGCAAAAGCGTATCTTCACACGAATCATGAAAAACGGACCAAAGGAAAGGCTCCTTTACTCGGGAGTAATGCGTGCGCACTGCACTCCGACGTCAGGGCTGCGTTCCAAACACGCGAACGGTTTGTTTGTTTGCCAAAATACATTGTCAAGATGGCGGCGCCCACAGTCACAGCAGTCGTACCGACGTTGTAATGTGGCTCTCGCTGCTCACCAATTTTTTGAGGAAATGTGACACGTTGCTATTGATTGTGTATCGCCAGCGATAAGGGAAAAAACCACGAAAGGTGCAATTTATTTGTTATTTTCCAAACTACAAACCATCGTCTGTCGTCTTTCATGTCGTGGGCGCCATTTTGAAATGACTCGCGAACATCGCGAACAATCAAAAAGTATGTTGGCCAACGTTGGGAACGTTGGTGGCGCACAATTCGTTCCCACTCGAATTGTTGGCCAACGTTGCCAACGTTTGCAAACGTTCGCGTGTTTGGAACGCAGCCCTGGTCACATTACGCGAACGGCAAGTCTGCAGACCGCATGCGCGAATTACCATCAGTCAAGATGGCTGTCTCTCGCCATGACTGCACAAAAAACGCTATTTCACTGCTCACGAGAAACTGAAGAAAATACAGACGTACAGTCATGAGAACCTTTGCGGAATCATTGATGCCGTCTAGAACAAACCTTATTGAGTTGTTGCTTCAGTTATCGAGTTGACACGTAAAGCAAATTCACCAAAAATCCCACCCATATTCCGCCATCTTCGTACAAATCACATGACACTCGTCAGAAGTAAGAGCACACTCCCGATTTGTCGGGGAGTAGCGAGAGCATACTCTCAATGACCCGAGCGTTGTTCTTGCCGTTCGCACGCGCAGAAGTATACTCGTGTTAACACGAGTACACACTCGAACGCAGCCTTTAAGTCTGTGCCTCTAACCGTTGGATATCAATACCGCCCTCATACGGTGGAGTGAAACCAGCTGGCTTCGGACGATGAAAAAACGCAGTCAGAAAGCGTCGTGCGGTGTTGTGGTCACTGTAAACATCCTAAAATTGATGAGTTTATACAACTAGCCCTTTGCGTGTAAAGCCCGGCGCAAACGGGAGGCAAAAAAACACGAAACGCGAAACAAATTCATTTACTCCCCGTTTCGCGTTTCAGTGTATCCACCCCACAAACGGAAAACAGAAATGCCACACAACAAAACAAAAATGCCACCGAAACGGATATAGCGCCGCCAGCGTCGACAATAAAGCAGTACGGTCACATGATATCTTGATACCACGTGATCCGGAATACGATCGATGATTGGTCATCGGTTTCTCCAGTATCGAAACAAGTACCGCAGACGGTAGACCATCCTGAGATCTCAGGGAATTTCCACTCTGCAAAGCGACGTAACAATACCCTGAGGAAATACACGCACACTTGTGATGTGAGCCGGCTGTTGTCTTGAGCCAACTCACGCCCCAGTCATTTTGATGTAATTAAATGAAATTAGTCATGTTTTGGTCAAAATTCCAAATATCTATATTTTCTACAAATTTGTTTGAGTTTGTTCTTTGTCACGTTAATCATATCGATAATTCCTGCAACATTTGTGTCTACTACGCATTTTTTTAACAAAATTAATCGGAGGGATGCGGAACGAGTAACGTAATGTCCTGTTCAATAGAAATAGCGACTAATCGGCGAGCGCGTTAGATCGGACATGGACCGTGTTTACAAACTGCGCGCACGTGTGGCACTGGTAACAAGGTCGATCGTGGAAACACCGAACGCCACATATAACAAGCCTCATGATTGGTCTAGAGAGGCGACAAGATTTCTGTCGCTAGTCCCACCGCCAAATGGGGCCTTTTTCAACAGGGCCACTGTACGGAGTGAGGGAGTGCGTTAAAGGGGCACTGTTGCAAGAGGATGACGGTAGACCGAAACGTATGTTTGTTTCGCGAAACGGTGTTTTCTGTTTTTGGGTAACGCAGACGAACGTCAGAGTCACGAGAAAACGTTTTTGTTTCGCGTTTCGTGCTTTTTGCCTCCCATTTGAGCCGGGCTTAACAATTGCATAATGGCCGGTGCCCCAAATTACTAATTTTCAAATGAAGATGCAGTTTAGAAAGTCACACACTATGCTATTACTGCTACGTGGTGCACGTAGTGCACGTACGCCAATCGATTATACGATGAACACGGTATTGATTTTTAATTAGGGTTTGTTTTGCCCTTACCCGACGTGTATTAGCACTGTATACTCAGTGCTTTCCCGAGACACTATGAAAAACTTCATAGCGTGCTCGGGTATTGATTCTGTATTGATTCTGTACTTCCTACATGCCGCGTGCACCACGTAGCAACAAAAAATAGTCTGGTCAGGTAGATACTAAGTGTGCATTTGAAAGGAAGTACGTCAGTACACCAGACGTAAATTTTACTCGAAACACACAAAAGGCCAATAGAGCTTCTGCACCAGTCGCCATGACAGGGGGCAGGTTTTCTTATTTAAATGATGTAACCATAGAACCATAAAGCACCTACTCATGCATGACACATGGTAACAATGTGACTGCCCCCTGTCATGGCCGCCGTGCAAAGGCTCCATTGGTACTTTATATCATCCAATTCTTTGGAGCTCTCCCCCAAATCGTCATCCTTTGTGTGTTACCAAGGTATGGGTCTATACTAAAACCAGTGAACTGTTTCCCAGCGCTTTAGCAATGGACGTTTCAGATTACCAGCGAATGTGTAGAGCCAGTTACCCTGGCAACTGACGTCACACTTTAGCATATAGTCTATTGGCGCACTGAAGGGGCCCCGGTCTTGTTCAAACATTGTGCCCACTGCTGACACGGCAATTAAGCAGTCAAGTGACCGGCTCGGCTCGGGGTTTCGCGTCCGAGCTAGCTTCAGTATCAAAATATTGAGTCAATCTTTATCGGTAATTTCCTGTAATCATTTAAAGTCTTGACGGCAAAGTCTCGTTGCTAAGGAATTGGATAGGGTGTAAATATTACAGTCCGGCCACAAATGTAACGATAATATTGAATTTTAAAGCAACTTAGAAGGATAAAACATTTTTGTTTTTTGAGATGCGGAGGTGCTCAGCCACCAAACTCAAACCGGTTATTGGCTATTCCGAAAATATCGTGAGATTGATAATGATGCAACAGTATAATTTTGAAAGAGTTTACACAGATCATTATATTATATGCATCTCTTACAGAACAAATCGCATTTCTAACCAGCGTGTTTGAGTGGGACTCGAACCCACGACCTCATGCATAAAAGAGAGGTGTCTTAACCACTCGACCACCGAGTATTAAAGCCGGTGCCGAATAGCTGATACGAAAATTCTACAGCTTAATTATTATTACCTCAACGATTCTCAATACTAGACTACTAACGTGTGACGTTAGGTCTAAAAATTCGCTGGTAACCTGAAACGTCCATTGCTAAAGCGCAGGGGGATCAGTTCACTGGTTTTAGTGTAGACACAGTAACCTTGGCAACAAACAAAGGGTGGTGAGGACAACAATCAAAACAAGAGAACAAAATTGCAATAGGCCCTCTGCATGGGCGGCCATGACAGTGGATAGTCACATTGTCACCATGCGTCAAGCATGAGTAGGCATTTTGTGGATCTATTGTCACACATTTAAATATAAAAACCTGCCCACTGTACAAAAGGAAAGAAACGAGGAATTTCCCCTGAATAAAAATAAAAATCAGCAAACAAAGAACATTCGAGACAGATTTCACAATTTTATCATCCCCGATGGACCAACTCCAAAATCACCGCCCACAGGCATGAACCCCACGGTTTTTAGGACCAGCCAGAACCCCCTAACTTGTCCCACATAATCACCCAAAGGCTATCGCTCTAAATCCATCCAAAATTATAAATCTGAAGTGATTGTCCCAATTGATCAAGCTTCGCGCTTCAAAAGCACCGACACTAACTGGTCTTAGTGTAATCACTTAATTGCCGGTAATGCCCACGGATTTTCGGCGGGAAAATCCCCTTACGGTTCATATAATTTGTGTATATATACACACCGAGCTCTGATTATTTTTTCCCGCCATTTTAATCAGAACACGATTTTCAGGGTTGTGGAATTAACACGTCGTGGTTGCGCAGTTTGTGACAGTTCGAATTAACGGTATATAAATGGGGTCTCTTAATATTTCTTTGTTTAAATTAAACGGGGAACAAGTAAACGCACTCCGAAATTGAAAATGAATATATATAGATTTTTGATAAGGCGGCATTGTTTGCAAAAGTGAAAGTGATGGAGACACCACGTTTTAGTGATAATTTAGTCATGATATTGTGGTAAAATATATTACTTTTTTTTTTAAAAATTAAAGCGATGATTCAGGGGCCGTCCAAAGTTGTCAACATTTTCACGGTTCTATATTTTACTAGCGCTGTAAAATGCTGAAATTTCATGTTGGAAGATTGTATGAACCTAAAGTTCAAACAGGTATCTACTACGTACCGGTACCTCTCGATACGTGAGACGATCGGACGATCCCCGTGGCAGATGAAGGATTTCAACCGTTCGGGAGAGTGCCTGACGATGGGTGCTGACGACCATTGCCAGTCCCGGCACGAGGAGATAGCAGTATGGTAGTGGGGCACAAGAATAACACAAGGACAAAGTGGGGATGTGTTTTACGCGAGATATTTTTAATTTCATTGAGAGAGAACCTTACAAAATTTGGATAAATTTGAATTAAAACATTTGAAGTACTGACAAAAAAATGATGATAAGTAGTACTTTAGGGGGAGGGAGGGGGTCTTGAAAAATACTACTTTAAAATGTTAACAACTTTGGGTGGTTAAAAATTCCACTGTAATCATGTTGAGTGATCACAATCCTTTATCAGAGTATCTATCAGAGGTCTTTCATCTTGAACAATGATGGTGAAAGCCCCTGGAATGAACGACATAATGTTGCCTGTTTTTTCTGTACACAAATATATGGGGCTTGCCGGACTTTCTGGGTTTGCCCTGGAAAATCTGGATGAAACTTTTCCCGGGCGTAAAGGTATACACTTCTCTAGGGTTTTTGCTCTGTCTGTCTGAAATGGGGGACTTGTGGAGTTTTAAAAAGAGGTGACCGACAAACTTGAAACTTTAGAGTAATTTTTAAAAATAAAGGATTGTTCAAAACCTCACGTGAAAGCAGCGCAGGGTTAACACTAAAATGTCATCTCAGATAAAGAATTATTCGAGTTAAGAAAACACAGAAATAAATCTCTCCTTCGCAAAAATAACGAACTTGAGTGTTTTGAGAACTAAGCGACTACACTACGACAGTGATATGCCGAGGAGAGACCCGAACACGGGGGATTTTAATTAAACCCTACTCCAGCCCTGGGTTGCCCGAGACGCGGGAATTTTGTTTGCAGACGATCAAAAGAACATTAAAGCCCGATCTGAGCCAGAACTCCCGCCAAGAAAAAGCCAAACTGCGCGGGAAAGGAAAGAACGAAAGAGTATGTTATTGCCTGTTGCCAGGGAAAAGTCACTGAGTAAAATCATCCTACACGACGGCTGTTTCATGACTTCACTTTCACTAAACTCTTACCAATTGTTTTCTTCTCCAGAATATGTATTTCGTTCTATAACCTCCCAAAATACTATCCATGGGATGAAAACAGAAAATTTACAATCCCCAATTTGATGTGGAAGCAAAAAGGGTTGGTGTAATCACTTGGTGTAATCACTGCAATAGACCGTATCGAATAGCCGCCATTTCGTGGGGCACCTTTTGTTACTTAAACCGTTCAACAATGGAAGCACAATATGTGCAACCATGCATGTCCTCAAGGAACAAAGAAACTGCCCCACGAAATGGCGGCTATTCGATACGGCCTATACTGGATAAATTAGTTTACAAAACATTGGTGTTTCTTTGACGATATCCTTAAAAATAACCGATCGAGAGCGCGAAATTTTAGAATGGTAATGAAAAAAATATGACACATGATAATTATGATATTAAAATCTCAACACTCACTTATGAGGTACCGGGGGTGTCAAAAGTGATATAATTAAACACCTTTAAACAAAATTTGAAAATCCCTGAATTCTTTACTTTCAAATGGAAGCGTGGTTAAGAAAGTCTACGTACTGCGCTATTGTTGCTACGTGGTGCACGTCATTGCCTAGCAACCAACAGTCTAGTTGCTTTATGCCATTCTCCCCTACAGTGAACACGGTATTGATTCTGTACTTCACACCTGGTCACATAGCAGCAAAAATAGCAGCAAAAATTTAGTCTGGCCATTTAGATACTGAGTGTGCGTGTGAAAGGAAGCACGTCAGTACATCAGACGCTATAGACCGTATAAAATAGCTGCCACCTTGTAGGGCAGTTTCTTTGTTCCTTGGAGGCATACACGGTTGCACGTTTTGTGCTTACAGTGTTAACCAATTTGAATAACAAAGATTGCCCCACAAGATGGCAGCTATTCGAAACGATCTATTCCTGATGTTTAACTAACTAATGCTTAAGTGTTTTGTCGACTCGTCAAACAGCCGTCGTGATAATTTGCTGAAGATAAACATGGCGACAGCGAAGTAATCATCCCTTTGTCGTGCTTCGCGATTCCCGCCCGCGCGCGGACTGCGGATACCGCCGCGTCGCGCAGATTAAAAAAGATTGAAAAATGCTCAGAAGTATGAGCAGCAATCACGGGATAATGATGCTCGTGCCACATGGTGGAGAGGGTAATTTCAGCACTTTAACGTGGAGATGCTTTTATAAAACGAGACACGGGGACCTCCATTTTGGATGAAATATATGGCCGGGGCATATCTCCGTGCGTAGCTACGGCTGGCGGTGATTTCATTAATTTATCTCGGGACGAGTGGCGGCGAGGAGCGAACAGGGACAACCAATTAGTGGGGGTGGCGAACCGGTAATGCCGGGATGACTTCATCGGACTTGTGTTGTCAAGTTTGTGTTTTCATTTAAAGACTCTCTTTAGGTCGCCCGCAATTTATAGATAATTGTGGCTGACGTCTCTGGAATTTTAAACTCGGTTCTTGATCTTTAAGATGGTTCATCGTTAAATTTTGAGCCACCATTTTGAGCCAACATTTCTTTCCAGGATGTAGAGACTCTGATACCACATCATTTGTCATATTTTTCTCATTGACATTCTAAAATATTGCGTTCTCAAACCGTATATTTTCAAGGACATCGTCAAAAGAAAAACACCGATGTTTTGTAAACTATATCCGGTTTCATAAAGCAGTGCAGTCATTACACCAACCTTTTTGCTTCCACATCCAAATTGGAAATTGGAAAGCTTTCTTAATTTCCATGGATAGTATGATTGTTAGGTTAAAACGAAATTTATTTTCAGGAAGATTCAGAACACGCTCCTTTAAATGTAACTGGACATAATTAAAAGATTCTGTTGTACGGTGGCTACGTGATTTAAGATGCAAAAACATTTGCTGAGATCGGGAAAACGCGTCTGGAAAGACAGACTACACGATTAGAAAACTGGTTAAGACGGTGTTATCTCCATGAGTGAAGGACGTGTGTGATAAAAACCGACTTGTGCATAAGTCAGCTCAGTAGGCCTACCTCATCTACGTCTTGAGAAAACAATGAAAAAATGTGTTTATACTTTCAAGAAATTGTGCCACGCCACCGTCCTACTTAGGCTGGTTCCTTGGCTATCCTGAACGGACAACGGAGCCATATAGTCAGGGGCTTAATAGTTTCGGTCACATGAGGGCGCCCTTGTAAATAAATGTGTGTGCAGACACATTTATACAAATTCATCTTCGATTATCATTTTTTTTATCAAAAGATGACATCTCGAGCGGAACCATTGCATTGGACCGTTGGAACCACTTCTATCTTCCATTTGAGTATAAGGTTTTCGCTGTTTTATCCGAGTTGTTATCGATGCTGTTGTCGCTGTAGTTGACCAATTTAAACAACAAAAGCTGTCCTACAAGATGGCAGCTATTCGATACAGTCTATACTCAGGATTTCAGTTAACAAAACAACAAAATTATCTCTTTTTATAGAGCGATTCACGAGAGTTTTCAAACCCGGTCACGAACCCACACAAAATGGGACCTTTGAAGCGCATAAAGCACCATTTACCGATTTTATGGCTTAAACATAAGTGGTGCAGGTGTGGAATTGGTTTCGAATTGGTTCAATTTGCCAATAAAAATCACTCATAAGTGTCAGTAAAGCGGACCTAGTTTTTAATCAGTTGGATAGTTTATGGCAGTCAAAAAGTCCCCCTGTCTATAATTTCTCGTTTTTCTTTGCTCACACACCGCGCTTTTGTCCATCAGAATCATCAAGATACTATCAATGGTTATTAAACACAGATAAAAAACGCATAGCGCGTCATTTTACAGATAGTTCCTTGTCTGTTAGAACATATATAATTTCTTTGTTTAAAGGTACACTGGGTGAGGTCACAATTCTGTGTGTGTTACGTGTTAGTGTTAGTTTAACAGATCTGTTAACACGGCATTAACCTTGACCTCTAACTGAACTTCCGGGTTAACACCGTGTTAACATATCTGTTAACACCGTGTTAATTCTCTGCACTGTACATTGGGCGAAGTCACAACTCTGTCTTGCGTGTTAGTGTCAGTGTTAATGCGTGTTAATGTTCATTTAATACTTTGGCAGTATGGGTGCATGAAAACACGCATGGATTTTTACAAATTTCTTGGGTTTATAATGTGCTATCAGCACTTTGAGTAAGGTTTTTCTTTTCAACACATGAAAAACAAAATTGGGTCATCGCAAATGATACAATTGCCTTTAAGGCAGTCGTATCTTTAATTTAAGTCACAGAAAATATCTTTAAACTAAATTTAGTTTATGGCTGGCTAAATACAACTTAAGCGTTCCGCCCCTCGCCAAGGTTGTATACACTCGTTATTTTATCGTGTTTGATATGGCACACTTGTGTTACATTTTAGGCAGTCCTGGTTACGAGTGTATATTGGAAATCTGTACACAGGGTTTTTAGAAAGGCATGTTGTCACACTATTTGTAACCTTTTTTCGGCCCAAGTTATCTCTTCAGAATAACAACTGAAACCTTTTCCTTTAATTTGAGATCAGACAAAGGTATTTCCTGGAAAATATGGTCTGTGTTGCCAAAATGCCTCATTTGCGAAAATGTGGCGAAAATTTGACGTTATGAAATCCGAACACAGATGTCCAAGGGACAATATATTGTCTATTTTTGGTCTTTAGCCGTTTTAACGACTTTAAAACGAGCACAATTTTTCGAGTACCGCAAATTGATCGAGCATTTCAAAAGTGTCAAGTGGATTCTAAACGCCGAGTTTACAACTTATACGAGTGCTTCCCTGCGTTTTGCGAGTTGTAAAATTCCACATCAAACCATGGAGGAAGAAACCTTCCTCCATGATCAAACAAACCCTAAATTCGGATCAGGAACAAAAGACATTATTAGTCTCGCACCTGTGATAACTACACAGCCAAAAATACTCGGGAATTGGCTCCAGAATTGTGTGTTAAGGTTAGGGGCATGTACTCGACGTGCACATGCTGTGTCGGTATACAGGGTGTCCCAGAAAAAAACGGAACAGTTAGAAAAATCGTGATTGTGGGGAAAACAAATACCATAGCCATAACAATTTGGTTTTGCCAGATGCACCAGAGCATAAGCTATAACTTCATATACCAATTGCAAGTTAATCCAGTTCCGGATGGCTGCACAATCATTGTTTAACTGAGGTGCGGTGAAATGACAATTGCCGCATGTTTTCTGATTGTGAATTTCATTGCATAATCCTCTGCAGAATGGGCTTTTTGACTGATTACATAAGCACAGGCATACAACATTTGCCATGGGCTCTCTGCTGGTCATTTCACAACATGGTGCAGTTAACTCATCAGCAAAGGTCATTTGTGGTGACTGAATATGCACGACTTGGAAGCCTTGCAGCAGTCGGAAGTGCTTTTGCTCTTCGTTACCCTGGTCGCCGTGTCCCTTCAAAAAGTACCATTCTCAGGAATTATCAAAAGTATCATTGAAACATGCGGCAATTGTCTTTTTACCTCACCTCAGTCAAACTAAAGATTGCTAACCAGGCTGGTAAAATATTTGGGGGCAAAATTGATCTTGCAGATGATATACTGCAAAATAAGGATCATCCACTGTATCAACATTATCAGTTCATGAGGTCAGGAAAGAGATTTAGGAGCCTCAGATGTCGTACGAGCCGATATTTGAATTCTTTTGTGCCATACTCTGTAAGAGTATTCAACCTTGCCAAATACTAAATGTTTAATCACATGTGTATTTTAAATGGCTGAAGTACAAAAGCAGCATTGGGTACAAAGAAATATGTGGGTAATGTCTGAATGTTTGTTTTTAAATTTGTGTATTTTTTTGTGTACATGAACTTTTAATAAGAAGTTTAATGTTTATTACTTTTTACAGCAGACAGGTAAATTTTCCATTTTTAAATGAAGATGGACAATAAAAAAATAAATATGAAATAATGGATTACAAAAATTGGAGAAAATAGTGGAATCTTTTGTGCACAGTTAGGTGTTATTTTCCTGTTTCCCTATTGTGACATCACAACTCTGCTCATAAATATGCATATTCGCATTAGCATAAAAACAAATACCCTTGATTTTAACTCCCAAAACAAAAATCTAAATGGGATTTTTATGATTGTAACCGAATTGAATATTTGCATAGCATAGACTCCATTAATAAAACAAATACCATTTCATGAGCCCTTTAATACGTTTCGTCTAGAAATTGAACTCTTTTGAAAGGTTTATTGGCGACAACCACTAAGGTGTAATCTCAATTAATAAAACACCTTCTTACGGAGATAGAACTTAAAAATAGCCCGAGATGCCAATATCAACTAAAGCACATCCTCTTTAATCTAATATCGCAATGGATAAGGCCTAGAAGCAACCATTTACTGTCCTCAATATTTCTCCATTTTTCAGCGTTCAATACTCTCAAACAAGGTCGTTCCTAATGACAATTATTTTGGCCCACATCGAGTAAATAATCCCATTTTCTTGGCGGGTTTTCGCACCGGCCCAAGGCTGCGAGCTTCGGGGGAGCTTCTTGAGCTGTGAAGTGGCCGATTCGAGACCACTTCGCCGAGACCCGTAATCTGTTGGGGGTCGCTGGTGGGGGTGCAAGGGTGGCAAAACCCCGGTTCGATAATCCAGTTTACCTGTCGGCACGGAACTTTGATCACAAATGGACAACAATTTACGGGACACTCTTGATTAGAGGAACCCGGCTCCAAATTGGGCAAAATGTGCCACACCTGGGTACAATTTTACCGGTGTACGTCTTGAAAAAATGTAGGTGATTTCTAAGAATTTGCAAACCGAATTTGGAAATAATACGGCCTTGACCGTTCTACTGGTGAATACCTTTTTACAACCGTCAAAAAATAGGTCAACCAGAAAAATAATGGTGTCTTCGAAGACATTTAGAAAAAGCCTGCGATTTCGAAATTTGGAGGTGGGAAATTTTCACCCCGGAATTTCCACTTTGGATAAAAAGGAGTACACTATATGGAGTAGAGCGGTTTGGTGTGTTAAATTGAAAACATTGTTTCATTTTAACAATTGTAGGTTCGATTTCCGGCCGCGTGATTGGTGCGTGTGCCCTTGCGCAAGACACTTACAAAATAATTAAATAAATTGTATATATAATAAGGATCATAACTCTGTGCAATGCCAGTTATCTTCTCTCAAAACAAAAGAAATATCTTAAGACAGATCTAAGAAGATAACATAAGTAACAAATAGTGCAACAACATACCTTTCTGAAAACACTGTGTACAAATTTCCCATATAACGTATGTAACATAGGACACATACTTTGTGACATTATTTGGTGTCCTTGTTACATACGGTATATTGGAAATTTGCACACGGGGTTTTCTGAAAGGTAGGTTGTGGCACTATTTGTTGCAGTTCTTATGCTGAAGTTATCTACTTAGATCTATCTTAAGATATTTATTTTGTTTAAAGAGAAGATGAATGACATTGTACAGAGATATAATCCTAGAGGAAAAGGTCTCTCCAGTATTGAAAACAGACACATATACCTTCAATATAATAATAATGACCTCTATAGTTAGTGAATGGGTTGGCATGGATTCCCCCTCCCCTCCCCCCTATGGAGGTAAGACCTCTCTTCACGATAGGCCATCAGTATAGCGAAATTGGTTAGCATTTGCCTCAATGCATTGTTGGAAAAAGAGTGGCAAGCACGAGATTGTTGTGGTGCTCCGACGGGATGCCCAGATAGCTCAGTTGGTATAGAGCAGTTGGCCGTGTATGCCAAGGACCTGGGTTCGAATCCCAGTCGGGGCACTGCAATTTTCTCGTGTTTCTAAATTCATCTCCAATTGTCAATCCTATCATATATATACCTTCAATTAAATAAAAACTGGTTCAAAACTTTTCTGCTGGGATATCTGATTTTACAGAATTCTTCTAGAAATCTGCTAGATTTTTTATTCTGCTAGATTTCATGCTAGACTCAATTTTTTTCAAACAACTCTGCTAGGTCTGGCAGAATTCTGCTAGGGTTGGTCACGCTGTCTTTGTTACTTGTACTCTTGACCGGTGCCCTGCGATATATAGCAATGGACGTTTCAGATTACCAGCGATTGCTTAAAGCCAGTTGCCCTGGCAAGTATATTGCTAACCAGGTTTGCCGTTCAATCCCGCAATGCCATGGGAATATTGACAAAGTTTATGTTGTAGTTGTGATTATTTTTGTATGGTATCGTCCGAAACTAAAGCCCTTCATTCCATCGACTATATACGGTATTGGCTTTAACTATACTTTATTATCAACTTGAGATGACAAAGAAGGAGATGCAGTTTTAGAAGTGGGAGGAAAACCCCCAGAGAAATCCCAGGGGAAAACCCACGCGGTCAAGTAGGGGCTGCAAACCCAATCCACATACACGCCCCGGATTCGAACCCGAGACGCCAGAGGTGAAGGGTGCCCGACCACGAGGTTTATGGACCGTCCTGACATGGGGCATATTTTCATATTTAAAGGAGTGTGTCCAGGTCACATTTTTGAGCCCCCATTTTTCCCACGGGTGTTGAGATTTTGATACCATATCATGTATCATATTGCTCTCGTTACCATTCTGAAATTTCGCGTTCTCAATCCGTATATCTTCAAGGATATCATAAAAAAAACACCGATGTTTTGTAAACTAATTTATCTGGTTCCATCAATAAAACAGTGGAGTAATTACGCACCAACCTTTTTTGCTTCCACATCCAAATTGCAAATTTCCTGTTTACTTTCCATGGATAGTATTTTGGGGAGGTATTTTTAAGATTGTTAGGTTAAAAAAAAATATATTTTCTGGACAATTCTGAACAAGTTATTTTAAATGAATAACAGATCCACAATGTGGTGACAATGTGACTGTCCCCGTCATGGCCGCCTGTGCAAAGGGTCTACTGCCTTGAACTCAAAGCACCCCTCCCACGTACACCCTAAAAATGACAGGTGTTGTTCCACACCCCTCCCCCCTGACCAACTCACAACTCTAACGCGATAGATAGATACCAAAAGCTGATTAGCGGGGCCCAGGCCAAGCACTTATCCCCGGTCTTGCCCGTAATAGCTTTAATGATGCGAGCATAGCAGTCCCGTAACTCAGTTAGTCAATATTACTAATGGAAAGACGAGTCAAATTATTCATTTGGCGAAGTGATGTTTCCACAAAACCCCGTAAGGGCGAAGAGGGTGTGTTTTACGGTAGAACCCCCTCCCCCCACCCCCACTTCTTAATACCTCACGCCCCGGTGAATTTCGATACTGTAAACGCGCATTTTCTTCCGAGCAATTGCACATAATCTCGGCGAACGATTAATGATATTTTTACGCCTTCCGCGCGCGGCACGAACACGCTTAATTTCGGACAGTTTGTCACATGTACACGAGGCTTCATCGCTTAAGTTTCTTTAAGCGAATTAATTTCTTTAAGCCACGCTTAGTCGGAAATTGCGCACTTGGATAGCTTTTTATAATCTTGCCGTGTGTTCGTTTTGAACACTAATTGGCTATAAAAACTAATTTTATTTTAAGATGTCCATCTGCTTTGTATTTTACGACCGACAATGATTTTGTCATGTTGACAAAAGCAACGAAAGGAAATGACTAGTTCTAAGACAATATAGACTATTTTCGCGGGCGGCCATATTGGAGCAAGTTTTCTTATTTATATGGTGTGACAATGGAAGCACATAAAGTGCCTACTCGTACTCGATCGTGCATGCAAGCAATGAGAGACTTTTGAAACGCTTGGTGGCAGCAAACAAACCGGTCCTTTTCCATTGTCTACGTCATATTGAGCATGCGCACTTTGACTCAAACCTGCCGAAACAGTGGAAAAAGAACCGGCTTGTTTGCTGCCACCACGCGTTTCAAAAGTCTCCCATTGGGTGGACCAAGCAGTCCCTACCTCCATTATACAGAGATCAGTGAAACATCTCTTCAACTGACCGATGGGGCGCTTCACAATCACAACCCTGGGTCGCGTTTTCGCGATCGTCAGTTGTCAACAATTGAAGTTGATCATTGATCGAACCCGTGTTTACGTCAGAAACATGTTTCTGTTTGTGATCGCGAAAACATGTTTTGGAATTAGGATAAAAGGGCAAATACAACTTTTTAATCTCAAAATTACTCAATCTTAACAAGTTTGAATTTATGCAAAGCATGATGTGCGCGCATAATGGCAGGCATTATTTCAATAGAGGGCGCTCTATATGTAAACAAAATGGTATACAGCAGAGAAACAAGTAATGTTGCACAGTAAAATATACAACGTATAGGTTTATATTTGTGTTTTCTGTATAAGTTTGAACAAGTTAGTTTCGTACACTCCTCCAAAATTGGCTCAACCATTTTTGAACTTTAAATATCTTCGACCGACCGGCAACATTTTATTGACGTTGATGCTAACTTTGTTTTTACGTTACCGGTGGATGGTGCCAGCACCGTAACTCGCCAGATCCTCGCCGTGGGCCAATCTGCGCCCCGGGCCCCACGGCTCTGGCCTCTCTAATCCCGCTGATGGTGATCCGGCCCGGCAAATAGCATCACGACTTTCCCCCTCCTAATAGGATGCCGGTCCGAAGACCTCTGAAGTGATGGAATTATCTCGGTTTATAATCAACGTTGATCGCTGCCAACTGTAATTTGTGTTTCTCATTACGGGGATTAAATTTTTTCCCGGGCTCAGCCCGAACACGAAGGTACGGAGCGAAAGCTCGCCATGTCCCCTCAATTTGCGCATCTTTTTCCGGTCCAGTGAGCCGAAATATTTTGAAGTTTTCATTGGGCCGTTTATAATGAAAATGCCGCCGCGTGTATCACGTTTAGACGCGGAAATCACGAGTTTAATTTATGAATACACATAAAACGCTTCGTGCATTATGCCTAATAATTTTCTTCAACACAAATTGTCAGCGATCGTGAAAGAGCAAATGAGTTTGTGATGCTGTCCGCAAAGAAAATGGTAATAATTTGGGAAAAGTATTAAATAAAGGTGTATTATTAAAAACCCAATATACCATTTGTTGGTGAAACTTTTTACGGATTCCTGCAATAAGGGCATAACATATCTAAAGAAGAATGTTGGTAAACTAGCCTGCAGAAATTTCACCTACACGGATGCATGCTTCGGAAAACTTTCAAAATCCATGCATGTTTTTTTGTGTTAACTAAATGCTGGAAAATTAGCGTGCGACGCCCATAAAAATGAGACTTACATTTTTTGCATACAAAAAATACCATTTTGGACAGAAAAATCCTCACTTTAAAGCAATATCTTTCTTTAAAATTAAATAAAATAATAGTAAATAAAATGTTGGATTATTGCAAATTCCTCTCTTATGTATGCGTTCCACGCCTCGATCTGAAAACGAGGCTAAATTGGAACGCATAAGTAATCTGGCACCTTTTCAATCAGAAGTATGCCTTCTATAGAACTGATTCAGGGGACACGATTAAACCGTTCAATTTTTATTTCCTTATCCGAAAATGCACTTTTTGACTCAATTTGCAGTTAAGTCGATTAAGTCGATTTTATAATGACGTAGTCAGATTTCCAATGAACGTCAGTGACCATCTCTAACGCGCCAAGATGACGGCAGAGCTACAGCGCGAGGTGTGACACGAACACGGTCTTAGGAAAAACATCTTTTAGGCTTCGTTGAGTTCACGGTATCAACTTGCCACGCCCGATTTCCTCCATTAGTCTTAGAATGTTGAACGGATAATCCCATTTGCTGATCAATTTGTGCCTTCCAAATGAAAATAATGTCACTCTGCACGGGTCAAATTGGGGACGAGTTGGTCGTGTGGTGCCATTTTTTTGTGGACATTGGTGAGGTCACAATTCTGTGCGTGTTAAGTGCTAGTGTCTGTTTAACAGATATGTTAACAGATCTGTTAATACGGAATTAATCTGGACCCTATAACTGAATGTTCAGGTTAACACTAGGTTAAC
Source organism: Henricia sp. BOLD:AAB3569 (assembly GCA_037783545.1). NCBI lineage: Eukaryota > Metazoa > Echinodermata > Asteroidea > Spinulosida > Echinasteridae > Henricia > Henricia sp. BOLD:AAB3569. Next base: position 113,721 of record JBBELK010000577.1, on the reverse strand, counting down.
ACCATGTTAAGAGATCCGCTTACACGGTGTTAACACCCTGCTAAATCTCCACCTTGTACATATACAGGGTGAGGTCACAATTCTGTGCTACATTTTAGTGTTAGTGTAACAGATATGTTAACTGAATCAGATTTGTGACCTCATAACAAACACCGTGTTAACTCAATGTTAACACCGTGACGATGTTTAGGACACGTTAGTGTTATATCTCATGTTAGTTCTACATATCTCGTTACAGATCATGTTAGTGTAACAGACTTGTTAACAGATCTGTTAACATAATCAGAATAACGGTGTTAACGCTATGTTAACGTGATGTTTAGGACACGTTAGTGCTACCATCTCATTTTATTTCAACAACTCTGATCACAGATCATGTTAGTGTAACAGGTTTGTTAACAGAATTGGAATTGTGACATCGGAACAAACACCATGTTAACTCGACTTAACGTGATGTTTAGGACATAGGCCTACATGTATTATTGGGTTTCACTTGGCTTGACAACCGGTTGCTTTCCACCATCACTGTGTTCATACTGTGGCACGCCAAAGCGGAAATAATTAAACACTGATAATTTAATGTTGACGAATATTTTCGCAAATGATTCAAACCCTCGACAGTTGCAACTTTTATTGGAAACAAACTTTACCGTCTAAAATTCCTTTTCATGTCCTGTCTATTAGGTTACCGCTCTTAATATTATGAAACAAATAAGCTTGATTTTCTTTTCAAACGGAAAGTTCTCAGATATCTCGAATTAGTCTATTTCGAAGGCTCTGCTGCACAAACATTTTGTCAAGTTGATGTACGAATCGTCCGAGCAAAATTGCCAACACCAACGACCGTCGCTTTTGGCAAATCAACCCATTTTAAACACAACATCACCGGCGGTTGTTTAAAAAAAAGTAGGTCTACTGCGCGGCGATTTAGTGTCGTTTCCTAACACGACAAATCTCTCTCGTCTCTGTGCGAAATCTCACCTGCATGTCTGTAACAACTTAATTTGTAGACCCTCGTCACTTCCAATCCATTTTAGTTAATTGAAATTAAAGTCAGAGAGACATTTTACCAGACAAAAACAAAAATATATCGCCCTTCCCTCCACAGTGTTATTAATCAGGCACATTGGACTGGAAAGATAAGATCATTTATGCGATACGGCAAAACATAAATTAAACGGACGCTCGGCTATTCACGCCCGGCTTACGGCGCGGAAATTCGGCCGGGAAAATGACGAATCGCATCTCGTTTTTACGACAATTGAAACTGAGCAAAGTTAACCAAGTATACACCGATCTAATTTGCCATCACTTCCTTTCTGATAACATCTTTTTGACTGGAGGTCATTTGTGCAATATCTCCCAGAAAAGGGTCTTCGTTTTTTTCTCTGAAGTCGACTCCCTGTGAAGTATACGCTGTGGGTGAATTACGCCAAATAACTTGCATAATTTGCGCCGAGCTCATTTGTTTTGCACGCACTCAAATAATCTGAAAATGAAACGTTTTATAGGGGCCAGAGATTTCAAAGAAATATTATGCTGTCGTAAGGCCTGATCTGTAAGCTTGAAACTCTGATAATTGCGGGTAAAAATAAGGCTGAAACGTGCTCTATTTTTGCCCTGTAGTGGAGCGAGATTTTCAGACACCGTTGTCTTTTGGTTGAGCGGAAAAGTGCTCTTTACACGGGTGGCCATGACACGGGGCAGTCACATTGTCACCGTGCGTCATGCACGAGTAGGTACTTTTACATTTAAAAACCTGCTCCCTGTCATGGCCGCCGGGTCTATCTATAGGGTTGTCTTCTTGAGATCCATTTTTCATAAAATTATTGGTCGCCTATAAGTAAACAAAAATTTCTTACGAGGAAAACAATTGCCAGTTTCAGAGGTGGGAGGGAAACCCCACACACAAACATGTGGGGAAAACCTACGGAACCAAACAGGGACTGAGAACCCAACCCACATACTGACATGGACGGGATTCGAACCAGGGCCACAGACGTGGGAGGCAAGGGAAGAACCGCTGCACCACTTGAACATGATTCCCCACTGCACCCCTGTTTCTACAGTGTATTTCCAAACTGTCCTCCCGCGGCCGCTTGATGGCCTCCTACACTCTTTGTCGGGTCACTGCGAAGGCATAATCGATCAATATTCCCTGACAGGCAGTTTTGGTTAATTCCCAGAATAAAATTTTACAAATGAACGGAATATAAATAACATTGAAAATTAGCGTCTCTTTGATCTGGTGTAAACAAGCCGAATGAAAGTGATTAGCAGCGAAGTAGAGCCGTAAACAGAAATTCCCTTTTTAATTCCCGCTCAAAAACCGCCTGCAGGAGTATTTTGGCGGAAATTGATCAAATGAATTTTCCCGCCAAATCACGCCATATGGGGTGAATCAAATATTGTCAAATGCTTAAATATGCCCAGGGTGCGATTTGAAATATTCATGAGAATTTTTAGATTGGGAAAGATTTTTATATTTGATATATTTTCACCCCATTTCTCGCTAAGGTATTTTAATTTAAAACAAGGGGAATCTATATGATACCGAAACCCCCAATAACCCCCGCCCCCGTCATGGCCGCCCGTGCGTGCAAAGGGTTTATATATCATGTATGAGATTCTGGCCTACAATAATGGTCCTGGAGCATTATTCGTTGTTATTACAGACCATATGAGAACGTCTTGAGAGGAGACTAGTTTAGGGGTAAGAGGTTAGGTTTGGGGTTAGAGCTGAATTCATTAAAAAGTGATGAGCTTGCAGCGAGTTCGTTTGGTGTAGTGGTTAGAGTGATAGACTTCTGTTATGAATGTCCCTGGTTCGATTCCCATTTGTGACAGATTTTGTGCAATATTCGTTACTTTGTTTTAAAAGATAAAGTAGTTGAAAGCTTGAAAGAGCCATAAAAAGTGGTAGTCTCTGTTCTGAGTGTTAAATGTGTTAAAGAAAAATGAGAACATTTGGCTTATGGTCCAGGACCAGTATTGATAGGCCAGATTCTCACGCGTGCGTTTATATATAGATAAAGTTATGAAAGACAAAATGGATGAATAAATGGACAGAATATGGTACTAAAGCATCATTAGTTTTTGGCAATCGACATGTAAAAAAAAATCTACGATTTGGTGTTTGATTATAGTAAGATTGCAGGACAATAATTTTGAGTTTAAATTACCTATTTCTACCAATCAATTCTTAATTGGACTCGTTTTTGTTTATTAAAAAAAATAAACATAAGCAGGTAACAAAAGAATTGCACACACCACGTTCTAGGGCGATCGCCATTTGCACAAGCAGGTCCTTACAAAAATTGCCCACAGCCAAATATAGATTTCACTTAAATCCCGGATCCAAAACACTGGTCCCTGACTTACGGAAGAATTATAAATCTGAGAAAACAACCCGAGGCACGTAGCGCGCATGCCCAACACGTGACTTTACAAAGAGCGCGCATGCGTGCGGGAGTGATTAGTATTCATACGGCGTAATGCATACTCGGTCGTGATCGTGGCAGTGAAGTGGCTAATGAGGCTTTATATGGTCTGTGTGGTTGGTCATTTTTATTAGTTGAGGGTATATTTGGTATGGTTGGGTCTATTTCATATTCATATTGGGGTATTAAGCCAGTCACCGCCCCACGATTTGCCAAACCACGAACGGCCAAGCACGTCCCCCGTGTTTACAGAGAAACGGCCGGCACAATGCGACCGCCGCGTGCCCAATGACTTCATTTGTGTAATTAATTTGTCCGGGGAGATTTTATTCCTCAAAGGGTGGTCCTTTGGGTGATTTTTAAGGAGCTCAAGGGTTGTATGGACCAGTAAGTCGCTGGGTATAACGTGGCTGGTAGCAATATAGGTCTTTTGACCGCGGTGTAGATTTTGACTCGCCAAGAATATATCGCGTTGAGAACACGCTTCAGCTACCGCGCGTGGTAGTTTACAGTTTAACTTTTGGGCGGGCTTTTCAGTAACTGTCGCCAACCTCAGCCTTTTTCCTGTTCCAGACTCGTTCAGATTTTCCACCTTGCCGTAGAAAACTCCTCCGATCGCAGCGGCGGAAAAAAAAATCGATTTAAGACCGCCAATTCGACTTCTTGTCAACACGTAATTAAGATCCATAATATTGCCGGCTCGCCCTATCAACAGCGGATTATACGACATCGATCTAATCATTATATGCAAATGAGCTGACGGGCTTTCGGCCAATCAGAACCTGTGACGTAGACTGGCTGATGCGTATTGTAATCAAAAGAAAAATGGCTTGGCCGACGGAGTTTATGTCTGTTTAGTGACCGGGGAACTACGGGCGTGTACTCAGGTTCGATTAGAGAGGTGTTCGGTCATTTATGATACACCATAAACGCGTGCCGCATCTTCATTTTGGGTTCAGCGAGAACCTATTTGAGTTGTTTGTCGAGGAGGCTTTAGGTTGGTGCAAAGTTGAACTCCCATTTCGTGTTGCGGGACTTTTCGGAAACGACAATTGGACATTTGTTATTGAGGACTCTACCGGACGCATACCTCGGAAACAAATTGGGAGTTTGACGATGGAGGGCTACAAATCGTTCTCCATTGACGCACTTTTGAGCAAGGATACTCCCGGCTCGGCGAGGGTGGTGAAGCCGCGGAGCCCCACGGCAGCAGCAAGCGCGATGACCGCCGTCCAGTACGCCGGCTTGCAGGGGCAACTTCAGGCGGCACTCAGCGAACGGCTGGCCTACTTCCACGCGGCTCACGTCCCAGTGCCGACGAGTCAAATTCCCGCTAACCCAGCTAGGATGCTCGGAAGCATCGTCCCTAAGCCAGGACTGCTAAATCTTCAGCCGCCGAGTGGCTTACATGGCCCGGCCGTGGTTTCATCGAAGCACGGTATCAGCGGTGTTCCAGTACCGGCGATTTATGCGCATCCCTTGTATGCAGGGTACCTGAGCGGACAGCACCACAGCGTGGCGCATTTGAGTGCGTTCCACGCAGCGGCATCCGAGCACATGCTCATGAAGGCTGCCGCTCACGGCGCGGGATTGCCCGGTGGGATACCGATGGACCTGTTCCGTGGGAGCATGATGATGCCACGATTTGGAGATTACCCGGGTAAGAAAACTCTTTCATCTTCCACAGCCTTAAAAACCCAAGTAAATATTGTAATAAAACTGCTTCAAAATCGTCCAAGCTAAGTCAACCACGGCCTTAGCCCATTATGTCATATGCAAGATGAAACGTTTAGGCCTATACGGATTGCTGAAATAAGAGCATCTAAAGAAGAATGTTGGTAAACTAGCATGAAGAAATTTCAGCTGCACAGATACAGCCATGTTTAAAAAAAACTTTAAAACCTTTGTGTTAAAGGCCCATTATATCATTTTGCGCTGACAAAAAATTTTACTTCATGAGTTGTCAAGAAAAACCTTCCTCGAAGTTTTGATAGCAATGGTAACAAACACAACATGAATTTATTTCTTTCAAAGATGGTGCGTTTGTAAGAAATTAACAAATGAACTTGTGGTTTTTTAAAAAGTGGGCGTGAACATACCTTTTTGTTATTCGCTTGACCATACATGGATTTTGAGCGTAGACAAAACAGAATGGCAGGAACAACAGCAAGCATAATGCATTACATAACTAAAAAATAATGTTGATCAACTGCCTTGTAGAATTTCAGCCACATAGATGCAGTAATACTTCAAAAAAAGCTGAAAATAGAAGTAGACGCACTCCCAATCAAAGAACAAAATAATTTTCACGAAAACTGCAAATCATATTGCAAACGCTGCAAATTAAGAAATTAAGCATAGGCATTGAAAAGGCGTTAACTTCAATAAAATATGTTATGTTTAGTCGCAAATAGGTTAAATTTTTGTCCCATTGTGTGAAAAAGGGCAAATGTATAAATTGTAACACTAGCAAACAATAAGAACGCGCGGTACCTCTTGAGGGAAAAACACAAAACAGAGACGAGTTTGCTTGGTTTACAAACAGTGCAGCTTCTGTTGTGAACTCAAGCCATATCATCTGCAGTTCACCAAAAAAACCTACTAAAGTGTTAGTAGCATTGGTAACAAACACGAGATGAATTTATTTCCAGGGGCGAATCCAGGGAGGGAGGGAGAGGGGGGCGGTGGGTCAAAATCCCTCCCTACTCCGACAAAAAAATATATATATTTAATGCATTTTCTGTGTGCCCGCCTGTCCGCAACAATTGGTGACATAATAAATCTGACGTGCAAAATCCCTCCCTGGTGGAAGAACCCCCTCCTTGATTTCTGTCCAAGATCCGCACCTGATTTCTGTCCAAGATTATGGTACATTTTTAAAAGAAATTAATAACTGAAGGTGTTTTTGTGTGCGTACACACATGTTTACCATTCACTTTGATGTATCTATGTACACTCGACCAAAAAAGTTCCGTCACCAGTAAGACATTTATAGATATTTATTACTAAATTAGATTTAATGTAGGAAAATAATATATCAAATTTTAGCTGAACATATCCCTCAAAGGAATAGAGCTCAAGAGAGATCATGATGGCAAGCTTCACTGAACAGGAATGCAACAAAGAAGTGTGGGGTCAGAATGATAAACACCAAAAAACAATGCAACTTGTGATTTGGGCAATTTGTGTGTAGACAATTAGGACATTTTTAAGTGAGTTTGGATTTATCAATGTCTTGTCAAAAACATCCAAATCAAAATGGTTAAATTGTCCAATCTGAATCGTATCCATTGCATTAGGTATGGTGGAAGAAAAATACTAAACTGTAACCCCCCTAGCTTGAGTGCAATAAAGTTGACATCATTGTTTGTTGGTGTTTTTCATTCTGACCCCACACTCCTTTGTTGCATTCCTGTTCCGTGAAGCTTGCCATCATAGACTCCGTTGAGCTCTATTCCTTTGAGTGATATGTTCAGCTAAAATTTGATATATTATTTTCCTACATTAAATCCAATTTAATAATAAATATCTATAAATGTCTTACTGGTGACAGAACGTTTTTGGTCGAGTGTAGCTAAAATTTCTGCAGGCTAGTTTACCAACATTCCTCTTTAGATATGTTATGCCCTCATTCCTGGAATCCGTAAAAAAAAATCAGATATTGTAATATTAAGCCTTTAACAGCCAGGAATGTTTTGATAATGTGGGTGGGTGGTTTGAGGAAGCGGCAGTGGGTGGAAAACATGATTTCTAATTGTCCAGTTCTGGATATATTTTTGTTTTCTATTTTGAACCAAGTTGCTAAACCCGGCGCTCAATCTTTTGATAAGTCATTGCGTGGGCAATTGCGACTGAAAAGGCACAATCAAATCGAGAGAGTTTGTTTGAATAAGCCATCTTCTGATTACGGTAATTGATACGGTATTTCCTACAAAATGAAAGTAGATGTTTTCATTATGGTATATATTTCGTGACAAAGTGAAACTGCATTACGCTAGAAGAAAAATTCATCTTATTACTATCACTAAAAAAATTACACAACGAAAACACACGTTTTGTTGAATTATGAGGTGTTACAAATTAAAGGAGCGTGTCTAGATTTTTCCAGAAAATGGATTTCGCTCTAACCTATACAATCATATAAAATACCTCCCCAAAATACCATCTATATGGGGGGAAAAAACAGGAAATTAGCAATCTCCAATTTGGATATTGGAAGCAAAAAGGTTGGTATAATCACTGCACTGCTTTATGGAACTGGATATAGTTTACAAAACATCGGCGTGTTTTTTTGTTGTGGTTTTTTTACACGATATCCTTGGAAATATTGAGAGCACGAAATTTAATAATTTTTTGATTATAAATACGACACATGATATGGTATCAAAATCTCAACCCCCTAGGAAAATGGAGGATCAAAAATGTGATCGACACACTCATTAACGTGAAAAATCTTTCATATTTCAAAAACTCTTTCCGTCCGAGTCGATTCTGTGGTTTTTAGCGTCGTTTCACTCCAAATTCTCCCCATGCACTATAATTTCAAGTGACTTGAAATAACCATATCTCTACAGATTTTGAACCAGTGTACACCATACCTTTTGAGAAGTGGCAATGTTATAAAGTACTTTTCAGCAGGGTCATTAATTGTTTCATTCAATTACATTTCATTTAGTGACAAGTCAGCAAAATACGCATGGGTTGACGCAAAAAGCATTCGGCGTGGGATATTTACATGTATTTCTAAAACAACCATTCCAGAATGAAATTTGTGGGTGCACATACCGCGCACCTATCCGGGGAAACGCCGATCAATCCACCAACACTATCATTACCCCTGATCACAGGGCTCCATTAAATCACTCCATATACAGTGAAACTTGTGGCCATAATACGCAGGTGGCCATTATATAGAGGTTTAGCGTACACGTGCAGGAATATCCAACCATCATAAAACATACCAAGGTGCATGTCTGTACATGTAGATGAAAAACAGTGCATGAAAGGTTTCCTCATTAAAAAGTTGAAAATTGTTTAGTTTTTAATAATTTTAAGCTCCTCATAACATTTCCTAGAGTAGCTAGATTCATTAAGGTAATTTACTGTGTGTGGCCAGATTATCCAGGTCCAACTGCCATAGAATTGTACACACAAAAATCCTAGTGCCCTGGCCACTGGCCGCGTTAGAGAGGGGCCCTATTATCAAGGTTCCACCTCCATATGTTTGTGTACAAACTGATTTTGGACAGAACAAATGTGGCCACTTTAGACAGGTGGCCTCTTTATAGAGCTGGCCCTACGAGCAGGTTTCACTGTACCATTTCATCTCCCTGGGGAGTATACATCCCCGGCTGCCTATTAGGCGCTCAATGGCTAATCAGACACATCAACATTCGCTACTCTTTCAGGTATACATTTTACTCCTAGGTGGAGAGAAGCAATGCGTGGCAATGTACCTTGCTCAAGGGTACGTACACGTATCATGGATGGACACACAAGACATGAAACATGTAAAATATTACTGATGTAGTGGGGCCTATTGCTGAGCAGCCTGTTACGTGACATAAATTTGAGTTTTCATGTTATTTTAAAACATCGCTGATCTAAATATTGACCTCACGTTCATCACAAATTATCAGAGAAACGGTGAGTGCTTTACAGACTAATTTCCGTAGATTTTACGACGCGTTTCCAAGCAAACTAAAACATTCCCGAGAGTCCTTATTTTTTGGCGCCAACATCGACTGCAACCAAATTTGTGGAAGTTTTCGCGGTCAACTTATGGCGGGAAATTATAAGTGCGGTATTGACACTAGAAATCAATACGGTTACTATAGAAAGGCAGCAATCACTGGACAATTTCGGCTAATTAACTCGGTCTATGTTTGTGTGTGTACATTCCCGTGGCGTGTGTACGTGTCCGTATTTCGACACACGGCTCGCTTGTGTAATTTTCGTCTAAGAAAAGAAAATTGCCGGCTGAGCTAATGTTCGTGCGACGGTGGTTTATTTTATACCACTACGTGCAGACACAAAGTTGAGTCATTTAGCATGTTTTGTATGTTCATTAGACATTTTAACATACGTTGTTCATTTTTTAGGGGGAAAAATAATCGCGGCGTTTTAAAGATATTGCAGCATTTGTATGTGTCTAATAATTTTGAAAATAGAGAGATCTGGAGCCAATTAATTACAGAGATGCTTAAGCACAACAATTTGGTTAAGCACAAACAATCTGGCTTAACACCAAAAAATGGGTCCGACCAGTCGAAGTTTTATGTCAACTTGTGTTCTCTGCAACAGTAGCAGAATACCGGTCAATCATGATACATAAATTACGCATACGTTATTGACTGGTAACCCATTTTTGCAAAGCAAATAGCCTAATTGTTGTGCTAAGCAATTTTTATTGATAAATACACTCATATCCAAAACGAAGTCAGAGCGACTCTTTAAGTAGTCCAGCAGCTTTGTCGAAAATAACTCAATTTTAAGGGTCATTATTTTGACTCTTTCAAAGAATAAAGGGAAAACGGAGTCAGATCAACTCTTCAGGAAGAGTCCAGCAACTAATGTCGAAAATGACCCAATTTTGTAGGGTCATCTGACTCTTTCAAAGAATCAAAAAGGGAACGATCCCTTGCAAGAGTCACGACGACTCCTTTAAGAGTCAAGATGGATATATTGCTAATCTGTCCATTGGTCAAATAATGTATTTTGAAAGAGCCATATTGATCATGTGGAAATATGTATTCATCACCCTTTACAGTCACTTGACTCGTTCAGAGTCGTTGTGACTTATATTTGAAGTCATACGATTCCAATACATCGACGACATTTTACATGTACATGTAATGCACCTATCAATTGTTCCTCCACCCCCGCGCTGCCCCACCCCCTAGATGGGGTTTTGGTCACGTTTTTAATGCCCCAGGGTGGGGGATTTGACCCGTGTATTTGTATACAAGACGCGCATGTTTTGCACCCGAGGGTGGGGATTTTTGTCACCTAAATGTTGCCCCAGGGGTGGGGATTTTGTCACACAAAAAAAGTGACAATCCCACCTCTTAGGTGGGGTAGCCCGGGGGGCGGGGGGAGGGGGAACAATTTATAGGTGCATAATTTACACGTTCACATTTCCAATCAAGAGAAGGCTATATACTTGCAAGCGCCATGCCTTACCAGCCATGGTTACAGCCTCTTTGTTAGCCAAATTATGGCGATTCTGTGCAAAAAAGCAATACGACCAAATTTGGTCCACATATACAAGCAAAATGTTGTGATATTTTGTGTCCGTTGAAGATGAAGACCGTGGACTTTGAGATAAGAATCTTAAATATTTCACGAGATTTACGGGACTTTTCGAAATATTTCATTTTGCAGTGACTCCTTAGAAGAGTCAAATGACTTTGGGTCAGGAGTCAAACTACTCTGTCTTGGGAGTAGCTTGTAAGAAAGAGAGTCATTTGACCCCGATATGGCTATGTGAGTAGCTTTATGAAATTGACCACAGGTTAAAGTCCAATACATCATTTGCAGTAACCCAAAATTTTACTTCATGAGTTGACAAGAAAAACCCGACTGAAAGTGTTGATAGCAATGGTAAACACCACATGATTGTCCCCGTGTAAAATGGTATACCTTAGTGGGAGAAATTGGCAACTGAAAGGTGCTCTTTTAAAAGAAATCGTCTGCAAACGATTTTGTTTTACTATTTATTCAACACAAAACAATGTGTGGATCTTTAAGGCTTTCTTCTATTAAAGGGCCTGTGACGTGCTAAACAACTTTGTGCCTAAGCTTTGCTTCATAATGACGGATTACTTGTTCAGCAAGACATGCTATTGTTCGTTTGGATGTAAAATCAATAAAATGTGGCCTTTTTTCAACTTTGAAGATTTCAGAGGGCGCTGTTTTGAGTGCATCACATAAGGAAGACAGAAGGGAAAAGTTAAGAAAAAACATAAGACTTCAAGTTGGACTTGTGGCAAATTGCTGCAGTTTCTACCCCCAGTTTTGTCATGGCTTACAGCAGGCAACATGTAAAACAAACTCAAACAGCCATGGATTACAAAAGTTTCAGGAAAATTGAGAAAAAAGTGGAATCTTTTGTGCACAGTTCAATGTGATTTGTCTGTGTTTGCCTCTTGTGACATCGTGACCTTGGTCATGAATATGCATATTCGCATTAACATAAAAACTAAAAACCTTTGTTTTAACCCTCAAAGCAAGCTCCAAATAGAATTTTTATGACTTTAACTGAGTAGAGTGGTTTTAAAGCATAGATTTAATTAATAAAAATCCTAAATAAGGGGCCCTTGTATTACTGCATGCATATTTAATCTGGTGCAAAGCTGTTTCTGACAGACTCGCTTTGAACCAGTGGTGCTCAGTCACCCATGGAGGTATTCTGTATTTCTCGGTGTCGTAAGAAAGAGGACACGGTGATGAAACGGATAGTAGTTGCCGTTTTCCAAAATGTTCAGTCATTACCGAGTAATTAGCAATTTAATCTCGGTTTCCTTTTGTTTTCTGGGACATTTATTGGTCGCAGTCAATATCCGTGCATATGGCACAAGCGTGATTCTGGAGGGTCTATATTCGTGTAATAAAGCGTTAATGCGACATCGTGATTTGCTAATGACTCGATCGTGACCAATTATACGTAATTACAGCATCCAATTCTCTCATTCAAGGACACAAATCCACTGCCGGCTGCCGATAAATTTTCCCAAGTTCATTTCTAAAGTGTAATTAAAACGAACAGTGGTTCTGGAGATCATTTGAGTGGAATGAAATTAATGAGCGATTCCTCAATAACACACATTAAAGCCCGTATGCAGGATTTGCAAAATGTCCCACATTTTAATTAACCATCTGACCAGAAACAAACCATACTCAAATGGAAGATAGAAGTGGTTCCAACTGTCCAATGCAGTAATTCTGCCCGAAGATTATATCTTTTTACAAGAAAACGACAATTAAAGATGAATTTATATAAATTAGTGTGCACACATTTTTTTACAAGGGCGCCCTCATGTGACTGAAACTAGGCCCCTGACTACCTTGGTATTATTCGTGCAGTATATCCAGGAAACCAGCCTAAATAGGACGGCGGCTTTGCATAATTTCTTGAAAGAATGGACAGTTTTTATTGTTTTCTCAGAACAGTTTCTCGGACTCTAGGGGCCAATTCGCCACTTGCACGGTTCCGACATATTGGCAAAACAGCGAGGCTTTCCTTGCATGAACAATGACTCCCTCGCGTTGTAACCATGTTGGTTGCTGTGACGTTGACTTTCGTCCATTGTAAAATATTACGCATGCCAGGAAAGCCTCGTTTTGAGCGCAACCGTGCACATGCAAGTGGCGAATTTCATGGCGCTGTTTAGCATAAACAATTGCTTAGCACAGAATTTATTTGTTTTATTTTGCATAAATGGTTGCCGCAAAATTCGTATGTGACGTGTATTTTATACTTATATTCTGCTACTGTTTCTAAAAACCCAATTTGACATACAATTTAGGTCGGTAACTCATTTTACAAAGCAAATAAATTCTATGCTAAGCAAATTTCTGTGCTATAAACGGCGCCAAGAAATTGGTCTGTTTGTGAAGCTAAGGTCGATAATCGAGCAGGGTTGTAGTCTAGTCCATCATAAGTCTATCACAAGTCCAGAGCCGATAAAATCACAAATCCAGAAGCAAAAGATGAACACGCGGGGACTTGTGGTGGACTTGTGAGGACTTGTGGTGGACTTGTGGTGTACTCCACTACAATGAGCTATGTGATTGGTCCACCAAAGTGCATTTAAGTGAGCCAATTAAATCTTTGACCAATCAGGACAAAGATACCAAACATTATAAATTAGTCAACTGAAGTATTGGGAGTAGTTTTGATATGTTTCGTTCAGCTGAAAATGCATTAAGACCGTTCGAAGGGACAAGAGTGCGGGGAAACAATCTCAATATTGCGGCATTTAATCCGCGGCTTTGCGGTGTTTGTTTCGGCTTTAACAAGAAAAATTGGCATAAAGTGCCCCTTTCTGGCTAAAAATTACTCCTAACAGCTCCTCAAGTGTTCGGGAAATTGCCTCAATGAATGCTAGTTTACGCTGCTGATTTGGGCAGAGCCGAGGCCACTCGAAAATGCCTTTTAGTTTCTGTCAGCGCAAAAACAGAGCGATTTATTTTTCTTTGTGCGGCTTTTCAGCTCCATAACATCAACACCGCAGCGCGGCCCGAGACCGGGCGGTTTAAACCGATATAAACCACCCAACTCTCCCGTCGGTCGTGTTCGTTTCCAATCAGAATTTCGTCAACTTCAATTAAGAAGATTAACCACTGAACGGCTGAAATTGACCAAATTCGCTCCCCCTTTTTTTGTATACTTTTATAGTCCCGATTTTAACTTCTCTTTTATCGTGGATTGCCCGGCCGGTTATTACTTAATGACACCGTTATAAATTCTCCCTTGTCGGTTTTCGATGGCGCTCGGAGGCTAAATAAAACGCAATAAATTGTACTTGTGATTGTCATGTCTGTTTACTTCGTCGCTACTTAAGCTTTTTTTTCACCGTTATCCGTGGGGTGTGATCAAAGCTTTATCATTGACTTTATAGGTCCCAATTTAGAACAACGCAGATATATGCGAATGCCCTATGTCGCTTGGGTAGAGGGTTTGGGTGCAGTAGTGTCCATAGGCAAGGTTTTTTACTCCAAATTGTCCTCTTTCATTCTACCCGGGTGTGTAAATGGGTACCAGAAACATGTTGGGAAAATGCCCGGTGTGTCAGATGCTCTACCAGCTGAGCTATGAGGCACAGTGGTATACTCCCTCAAGTTTTCCCCAAGACCTCTGACACACCGGGCAGATGCTCTACCAGCTGAGCTATGAGGCACAGTGGTATATTTCTCAGGGTTTCCCCAAGACCTCTGACACACTGGGAAGATGCTCTATACAAGCTGAGCTATGAGGCACAGTGGTATACTTCTCAGGGTTTCCCCAAAACCTCTGACACACCGGGCAGATGCTCTACCAGTTGAGCTATGAGGCACAGTGGTATACTCCTCGGGTTTTCCCCAAGACCTCTAACACACGAGGTAGATGATCTACCATACTAGCCGAGTTATAAGGCACAGTGGTATACTCCCTCAGTTTTCCCCAAAACTTCAGATTCACCGGGCAGATGCTCTACCAGCTGAGCTATGAGGCACAGTGGTATACTCCTCGGGTTTTCCCCAAGACCTCTAACACACGAGGTAGATGATCTACCATACTAGCTGAGTTATAAGGCACAGTGGTATACTCCCTCAGTTTTCCCCAAAACTTCAGATTCACCGGGCAGATGCTCTACCATGCAGCTGAGCTATTAGGTACAGTGGTATACTCCCTCAGGTTTTCACTACGAACCCAATTTTCTCTCGGTGTTGCATGGGTGCAAAACTGAGCAAACGAACAGACTCGGGTTAGGAATTAGACGAAGATGGGTAAAAATCCGTGCCGGTCCGGCACGCGGAAGAATTACCAAACTGGGGCAGGGTTCCTATAGATTAGTTTGCCAAAAAGCTGGTGTCTAACCTCATGAATACTAATAAATTGGAGTAATACAAGGCCGTGGGGTACCACCCGTGGACCACCCCGTCGCACCAACCCCAAAAAGCCCTCCCGTAATTCGCTTTTTGAAATTAGTACCGCAATTTGCCGCCAATTTGTAACCGGATGAAAATCTCTATAATGATATCAAGAGGATGAAATCTCGGGACCAGACTTTGGTACAAATAAAAGGATTCTCAATCGGGCGAGAACAAAAAAAAGGCTCGGAATTTGGGGGACATTAAAGATGGTGTGTCATTTTGATTTTGCTGATGGGGTGCCGGACGGGTGGTGTTGAAAGACGGGGCACGCGACCCCCTTGAAAAAACGCCGGGCGCGCGGTGGGTGTGTGAGGGGGTTTATATAACCCCGGAACTGGCACACTTTTTACCAAATTAATATGATTATCGTGTTTACGCGAACCAAGTGAATGTAGGCCACGGACAATCGGAGGCGATTTCGAAGGTTTCACGGCTTTGGGTGGTTATATAGAAGACTTTTGGCCACAAAGCTCACCAAATCTTTGAAGTAATTTGATAAACATCCATTAGGCCATAGACAGTTGAACCTCGTTGGGACTTTGCAGATTACCTTGTTATAACAGGAACCTTGTATTATCAGGAATGAAAACAATGAAGAACAAAGGATTGTCCTTGTTATAAGCAGAATGTTGTATTAACAGTGCTCTTATTATCAAGGTTAGACTGTATAAGGAAAGGGGCCTTCTAAAACTACATGATTTCGTCATGTGCCTGGCAGAAGGGCGTACAAGCAGTCTGGTGCCCAAAAGTACATCTTTCTGGCAGGCACTGATTTTTGGCACCTGCAGAGCGCTTATATCTTTCTGCCAGGCACACGACGATTTGCAATAGACTGCCGAAGTGAGTACGTCATCTTTTGTTGGTTGCCTATAGGCAAGTGGCTCTACACTAAAAATCACTGAACCCTGTCCCTGTGCTTTTGCAATGGTACTTTTTCCGACGGCCATAATGTTTAGAGCCAATTGCAATGGCAACCCACGTCACCTGTCTATATCCCAAAATTGACCTGAAAAAAACCTTACTCATGACAAATGGAAGATAGAAGTGGTTCCAATCGTCCAATGCAATGATTCCGCCGAAGATTATTTTATAAGAAAAATGTATAATTAATTTACAGAAATGCGTACGTGCACGCATTTTGTAAAGGCCGTCCTCGTGTGAATGCATCTAGGTCCCTGACTACCGCGGTATTATGGCTACGTTTCCCGTGAAGTACAACCAGGGAACCCGCCTATGTAGGACGGCGGTTTCGCACAATTTCTTGAAAACCTGGACACAGTTTTCTCATTGTTTTCTCTGAACGTACATGAGGTACTGAGCTGACTTATACACAGGTTGGTTTTTATCATACACATCCTCAATCACACTTGGAGATAACGCCGTTTGTAACAATTTTCCAATCTTTAATCTATTATAAAATCTATAATCCTGACTATCTATTATCGATTTAAAAAATAACAAGATAAGGAGCTGTTCAAAGTTGTCAACATTTTTCACGGCTTTACAAAGCGTAGGAAGGGGTGAGGGGGTCGAAGGCCGCGTAAAATGCACTGTAAAATGTTGACATTTCATGGTACTGACAGAAAAATGTTGATAAGTAGTATTTCGGGGGGAGGGAGGACTGTCAAAGATGTTCACGACTTTGGACAGCCCCTAAACTAATGTATAGACGTACCTGATATTGTGCATGCATGTAGCCACCTTTCTGCAAAAAGGATACGAAATTGTCTGCAAAAGTGTAGCCTGTAATTTACTGGTTCACTCCGTGAACTGTGCAAAACAAAAAGAAACAGAAACAGAAAGAAATGTTAAAATGAAATGAAATATTACTTTTCTTTATTCTCTGTAATAATTTGGAGGAAATTTGTGCTCAAAATTAAACAATTTAGACGTGATAAATGAGAAATAATCTGGCAAATGACCGTCTAAACGAGCCACAGTTGTCACTGATTAATATGACTAAATCGCTAAAAGATACGGTCGACTTCCTCAATAACTGGCCCGACCGCGCGGCCATTATGGCTCATAACGACGTCAATTACCCGCTCGACACCAAACCCTCACGTGTATAATGACCAGGCCTGGCCCCCGTTTCCTGGCCGTGTTTGCTGCGCATTTCACGGGGGAGTTTTATTTTGCCCAATCGCGCTCTTGAGTACAACCCAAACATAGGTGTTTTCATTGCTCAAAATCCCTCCACGGTATAAAAGTCCCACGCGGTCACGTCTATTCATTCCCCCTCCCCCCACATTGATGGAGAGAGCAGAGTTAATAAAGGGAGAAATGGGTTTGAAAAGGGATTGAAAATTGTCTATTTTGTGGAAGGCTTGGTGATAATTCTATAGCAGGGTCTTTTGCCGTGGTTGTGCGGATAGTGCAAAGTGGAAGGCGATACGGGTGCGAAGGCGAGCCGGACCGGTTTCCGCTTAACACGACGCTCGGTCTGAAGTCTTCAAGCCTCCGGATGGTGGCTTTAAACTCGGTGCCTATAGGCCCAAACAGGGTCTGGCTTTTTCCCTTTCTTTTTTCAGTCCCCAGTTCCCTTTCACATGGACTAAAGCCAGCGTTTACCCCCGTCTGTAATGAGCAACTAACGCTCCCATGCGCCTCCCAATTCCAGACATCAGTCGCTATTTATTGAATATACACTCTCCTCAAATTTCGCGTCTAGATTTCAGGCAAATTCTCCGTGGTCTCCGGTTAAGAACGGACGGTTTAAAATTGAAGGGGGAGAGAGAGAGACGAGGTTTACCCCCCACCCCCCTCCCCCCTCCCCGTCTTTCCCTTAGAGGTCCGTCCACCCATCTCGTGTTTATTAATTTGATGTGATGGGGGATAGTAATACCCGCCTCCCCGTCAAAACTGATTCCGAATTAGGTCGTGTTCGTCCCGGCCCGTTTAAATTACCGTAAATTGGCGAAATTGGTTTTTGGGGCGCGGAGTCGAGTTTAGCGAGCAGACAGTCCACATATTCTACTCCCGATGGAGCGTGTTAACGTGTCTTATAACTAAACTGTCTTGATGAGTAAAAGAGGAAAGTGTTTTATAAGACGCGTTCAGCTCCTTCTAAATCCCAACATCACTTTGGCTGGTCTAATTTGGTTTAGGCTAAGATGAGGAGCGCGATTAAAGGAGCGAGTTCAGAATATTCCAAAAAATGGATTTCGTTTTAACCCAACAATCAAATGAAATACATCTCCCAAAGTACTATCCATAGAGCGAAAACAGGAAATTTGGATGTGGAACCAAAAAGGTTATAGTGTAATCACTGCAGCACTGCTTTATGTAACCAAATAAATTAGTTGACAAAACATCGGTGGTTTTTTGACGATATCCTTGAAAATTGAGAAAGTTTCAGAATGGTAGGCCTAATGAGAAAAATATGACAAATTATATTATTGATATGGTATCAAAATCTCAACACACATGGGAAAAATGGGGGACTGAAAATGTGATCTAGACACACTCCTTTAAACTCGCTCCTTTTTTAATTTCTTGTTGGTCAATTCACTTTATCCTGACAACATTTCTGCGCCGTGGAACATCCCTTAACTCCCAGCTCCTATTAAATTACAAGTCCCCTGTGTTACAGCATCCGTGGGTTTATTAATTCGTGTTCGCTGACGTAAACCGATTGCGTTTCAGCTCCGAATTACACATTTCAAGATTTACGGTTGTAGTCTGTCAAAATGTGGAACTAACTGGTGACTTTTGAGACAACCAATAGTGTCTCAGTGTTTTCTTTTTGTGATAAAATTTGCAAGTGAAAAGACGCGCGACGTTATACAATGGCTCAGCATCTAAAACGAGGCCGTCAGTTCTAATTTGAAGGGGGAAATGTTAATAGCTTAAAAAGGACAAAGAATTCTTACGTTTGCGGCCACCATGCGTTCCAATAATGTCCCATTATTTGTCGTCGTATAGTAAAGTGCTTTGCACGATATTCTTGGGTTTAACTTTCTTGACAACCGGTTGCTATCCGCCATTACTGTGTCCATACTATGGCACGCCAAAGCCGGTACGGTATGCCGGTTTCAAACAGACTGTCAACATTTAAAAGTCATGCCAACCTCGTTACCTTTTTCTTTTTTCTTGCAAAACATTTCCGAAAATATGCGTTATTTTCGCTTTGGCGTGCCATAGTATGGACACAGTAATGGCGGATAGCAACCGGTTGTCAAGAAAGTGAAACCCGAGAATAGGACGTAGGCCTATTAAAGTTTGCTGAAATATTACAATTTTTGCTGCATTAAATGAAAGGACATAGACTTCGCGAAAGTCTGGTCAAAAAAGTAAGAATCGATACTAACATCGAAACAATCGCAAAGCAGAATCGATTATACTCTACACAACTAACGGCGCGCTACGAGAACAAACAAACGACGAAGGTCTTGTAGCAAAGACTAGAAAGGACATTGACATTACAGACAAAAATAATATACAATTCCATGACATGTGAGGGCGCTATTCACAACCAATCAGTCCTTCACGTGTTTCACGTGAATAGCGTCTGGTGTACTGACGTATTTCCTTTTACATGCACACTTAAGATCTATTTAACCAGACTAATTTTTATTGCTATGTGGTGCACGCGGCAGGTGTGAAGTACAGAATCAATACCGTGTTCACCGCAGGAGACAATGGTTCGAGGAAACCGGACTGTTGGTTGCTAGGCAATGGCGTGCACCACCTAGCAACAACAGCATTGTATGTGACCTTCTAAACTGCACCTCCATTTGATAGTGAAGAATTCGGGGCACGAGCCATCATGCAAAATGTTACAAAAACTATATTTGCAGAAACAACCACTGACCTATTACAATGGACTGTAAGCGACTTCCCGAGTTAAGCAACCGGCCGCCATCTTGCTCCAGAAAAAAAACAATGCCTCGCATAGACTGGTTATGCATGTACTACTTTCACTAGAATAGGCGATCTCGTAGATCTTGTGGACCGGGGACCAGTCCGGGAAAAGCACTGTCTTGCTGGAAGTTGGCAGAAGATGGCAGACACGGAATGAAATAATTGAGCGCGGTGACCAGGAGTAATAATGTTAGCTGCTTAGTGAGTTCGTGCGCGATGTAAGAACTTATCATTTTTTATTTTCGGACAGAAATGTGTATTTGGTTAGTCCACTAACAAATTAAATTTTGTTATGTACTTCAGTACGTCGTAACATAAAATACAAGTTGGCTTTCAAATAATTTGGATCATTAATTAAATATGAATTATTTGTGTGTGCATGATTCACACACAAAATGACTCAAACATTATGCACAGAAGTCGTCACCCTCCCGTGTGAAATTGAGCAAGATAACATTTGTAAGGTCGGCCGTTTCGCGCCAATAATTTTGTTTGCCGCGCGCGCGCCTTATACTTTGGCCCCCGTCCTCCCGCGGCCATAATTGGAAAGGATGCGTCACTCCTCAAGAACGACTGGGCCCTAAACTTGTGCGAGGTGTCCCCCCCCCCCCCCCCCCCCCCCCACCCCCACAATCGATCCCCGTCACTTTGGGTGAGCATTAAAGAAAATTTCCTGCCTACGATTACTACAAATTACCATGAAATTCGACACAGGAGAAGCCCATTTGCTTAATTTGATTTAGGGCGGTTGGCGAGAATTACCACGCGCCCTCCCCAGCAGAACGGGCCCAAATTTGTTTCCGCGTCGGTCGGCCGATTTGGTAAGCGATACCCCCACGCTGAAGATTATTGGAAGTTTTAATCAATTCATGCGAGCCCGAATGGTATGATTGCTCCATATTTCACGAGGAGGAGACGGAGGTTCACTGGCAATACATATACGCTTGCGCCGCCGTCTGTATTTATACTCTGCGTGGCTAGCTCTCCGAGCGTTAAAATGGCGTAATAACATTAGGGTCCATTCCGATACTGTTGGAAAGTGATGAACCCCCTTCGAGCAATCTTTAATTTTACAAATTGAGACTGCTAGGGTTTCAATCGAGCTTTGGGTCTGGGAATGCACGGTGGCGCCATCATCAGCCTCCAAGACATAAAGATACCCGGAGGGAAGAAAAAAGAGAGATAAAACAGGAAAAAGAAAGAGACAGAAAATCAGTCACGAGTGTGTCGACTGGTTTGGGTCGAAATGTGAGTGGGGCCATCAGCCCGCGCGCGCTGATTACACGCCTAACGATTTCTAAATGCCGCCAAAATTTTCCCGCGCTCTGACAGACACGAATCAGACGACAGACATTTTTTCCTATTAATAACACCTCGGTCAAAGGCATGATACGGGCTGCAGTGGTCATGTTTTGATGATAGGTTTTGTTATTCGAGTTGAGAGATGGACAAATCTGGTCGTCTACTCGCAATTGGGGTAGGTGATTTGCCGCAGACGGTTCGCACAAGTTGGCATGCACTCGCTTCTGGGAGGTGTTAGAAAAATACCAATATCGTTACTCTGAGACAAATTTGTTAGAATAAATTAGCGCTATAGCGTCAACCGTTTTGTAGCGACAGCAATTCAAAATTTTCAAAGAATCTTTACACGGGTCAGGATTTTAGGAATTAAATTTTCAAATATGCAACCTTTTCAAACATTTACATCTAAAGCAACGCCATGACTTTTTAAAATCTTTTGGAACTAATCTTTTATTTTTAAAAGAAAATTTAAAGCTTTTCTTCTTAACTCATTAAATTAAAATTTTGGATCCCTGCAAATTCCTCTGTTACGTTCGGTAGTTCTTCAATATTTACAAGATTTTCAGCAATATTTGTGGGTACACATGTACAAAACTTGCATAAGCAGCAGGGCGTATAACAGTCTTTTCAAAATCCAATATACGTTTGTGGACATTTTTTACGGATTATGCAAATCACATGCACGACTATTACTTTTTGTACATGTAAGTAAAAACCTTTCATCGTTACGAAAGTAAAATTTTCGGACAGAACATTTTGACTACCGTACTCTGGGGCATGTTTTTGCGACAACAACCAGAAACATGGTTCTGACGTAAGCACTGTTTCAACCAATGAGCAGCTTTGAACGTCAGCAACCAAGGCCATTCATTGGTCAAATCATTGATGACGTCAGAAACATGTTTCTGCTGATGCTCGCGAAAACATGCCTCTTCAGAACCAGTCGGGTACCTCCATAACAAATCTAAAATTATTAGTGTAATTAGTTCAGTGGTTCTACGTGGCCTAACAAAACCTCCCATGTCCAATATTCTGCTGAAGACCTTAAAATTGATGAGTTTTCGAGTGTGTATTTTGGGGGCTAAATGTGGGGCCCGCATCACGCGGAGCACGGGAGTAAAATGTTGTATGCGGACGTACTCATAATTAGATTTCGTGTGTATATGGTGGCCCTGTGTGTGTGCACACGGGCACTAGTAATATTGCTGCGCGTTCGATAAATCAGAACAAAATGCCCTGCTCTGTAAACTTCATTGGCTGTTCATGAACGCACACTCTTGCTTCCGCGCAATTTCCCTGCCGAACCATCGGGACTCATTTTCTTCCCAATTCGGTAGATTAAAACGTTTTCAGCAAATATTATTACGGGTTTGTCCAGTCGCAATTGCGGAGTCCGCTATGCAAAGATATACCGCAGAAGCCGCGTGCTTACACGCCACCGATTGCCCGGGCCCTCGGTGAAATTTTTTCCGGGTTTTCATTATAGCTTTTGACTCGCTATTATATACATCGACGGTGGCTCCCGGGGAAAGTAAGCTTGGTAAAACTGTTGACGGCACGTAGATAAATTTTAGCTGCCGTTCTTGGACAAAAAAGAGGAAAGCCTGGGCAAGGTAAATTAGGAAACCTTATGAACATTTTGCATTGTGGCTCGAATAAAATGAAATTTTACGCATTTCTAAAATGCACGTTGCCTATTGCAGGACCTACAGTGGCCAGGGCCCAATATGCCTTTTGCGCGTTTCTTTTCGCATGAATATCGTCTGGTGTAGCGGTGACGTGCTTCCTTTCACATGCATGCTTGGTATCCACTTGACCAGACTAATCTTTTGGTGCTATGTGGTACACGTGGCAGGTTTGAAGTACAGAATCAAAACCGTGTTCACCGTATGAGAGAATGGCATAAAGCAACCAGACTGTTGGTTGTTAGGCAATGGATTGCACCACGTAGCAACAACAGCATAGTATGTGACTTTCTAAACTGCACCTCCATTTGAATTGAAAGTGTGAAATTCGGAGCGCCAGCCATTATTCGAATATTACACGCAAAAGGCTCATTAATATAAAACGCATTAGCGCTCAAATCCCGTCCCAAAATGTTAATCAATATTTCAACTGGAAAAAAAACTTACTAATTAAAAATGGAAAAATAAAAGCGGTTCCAACTGTCCAATGCAATGATTCCGCCCGAGATAATATCTCTTTACAAGAAAACAAATGGCGTAAACGAAACTCCGCCCTGACTACATTAGTATTGTGACTCTGTTTTCCGTACAGTATATAACGAAGGAACCAGACTATAAATAGAATCGTCGTTTGGCACAATTTCTTTTGAAAGCATGGACATAGTTTTTCATTTTATATGAATCATTTGGCGAGTCGTGAAATTATACTGCACAATGACTCGTGTGCAATTTCGAAGCGTATAGGCTAGCACAGCCGGTTTCATACTGTGACAAATTTGTGCGATATATAAGCATGGAGGAAAAAGCCCTAGCGCGCCCTCAATAGTTTTTGGTGCGCTAACCTGGATCTGACCTTATGGTAGACTGGTTTCCTGTCCTCATATTTAATTCCCCTTCGTCGTATTGATCACGTTCACAGACGCCATCTTCGTAGGAAAAAAGGCTACTGCGTATTAAACGCCATAAAGTACGCGCACGCACACGCTGCAACATGTTCCAAACACGCGCGTGTGTTGTTCGAAATACGGCGCAATCGATGCGCGTCACCAAAAAATACGCTCAAAATCATGATGCACGTGGCAATTTGTACACGTGTTGTAGGAAGTGACGTCATTTGAACGTGATCAATAGCGAGAGCAGCGTAGCGTACATGGACAGGGGACCAGTCTAACTTATGGTTGCGACTAAGTAAATCGGGCTACCATAGGAACCAATGCTAAATGCCCAATTTTCGAAAAAATCATTTAAAAATACTCACAACTCTCTCAGCGTCTTGAGACAACAACCAAAATACTCATTGAAATCTCATCTTTTCAATTCTGTTCAATTTTTTTGGGGTAATCCGTCACTTTTATTCCCTAATTTCCACATGAATCAAAACTACCCCGCAAGAGTGAAAATTGCCAAACAGACCAGCGTCCATTTTGGGAAAAAAAGTCGCATTCGCTACTGGGGAAAATAGGGTAACTTTCATGCGCTAGATTCTTTAAAATGTTTATAGTTGGAAGAAAAAATACCTCACATCACGATGATGGCCAATTTTCCCACTAGACCACACTCGTTCAGCTCGTAACTCTCTCTAATACAGAAGAATTTTAGGGCATATTATTAATGAGCTTTAATTAATTAAATAGGCAGAGATCCGTTCTCTGCCTATTTAGTGGTGTGCACCCATAGAGCTATATGTACGTGCACCCATCAGCATGGAGGAAAGCCCTGCATAAACATAGGCTAGGCCTCAATAGTTTTTGGTGCGCTAACCTGGATCTGACCTTATACAGTCGGGAACGCAGTACCTTTCTCCTTTTGTTAAAGTTTTACAAATGATCTGATAAAAAGACTAAAATTTAATAGAAATGAATGATAACAAACCTAAAGTATTTATTAGGGAAAAAATCGATATAGCCTAGGCCTAATGGCCTTGAAGAACCATTATAGGGCCTATCTTTTGCAATTACCCAAAATGTTACTACATGAATTGACGAGACAAAAAAAACTTACCTAAAGTGTAGATAGCAATAAACAAAAACCACATGAATTTATTTCTGTCAAACATGGTACTTTTTTGTGGAAATTTAACAATTGAAGGTGGTTTTAAAAACTGTGTCTGCACAATTTTACCATTCACTTAAAGGAGTGTGACCAGATCACTTTTTTTTACCCATAACTCCCCGGGACTTACCTTATGGGTCATGAGATTTTTATATCATAACATCCGTTATATTTTTCTGATTACGAAACTGAAACTCCCGCGCTTCTAGGCCGCATATTTCTGAGGATATCGTCGAAAATCCACCGATTATTTGTAAACTAATTTTCCAGTATCAACGTTTATCCGCTGAAAGCATACTCGATAGTTTTGTTCAATTTTTTACTGGAAATTGCGAATGTTTTCGGGTTTTTGGGACATGGGAGGTGTGTATGGGAGTTACTTGATAATATTGGTAAGTTACATCGAAAACTATTTTCCAGAAACTCTGGTCACGCTCCTTTAACACAAAACAGATATAGATTTCAAAGGTTTTCTGAAGCATTGATGCATCTATGTAGCTGAAATTTCTGCAGGCTAGTTTACCAACACTCTTCTTTAGATATGTTATGCCCTTTTTCCAGGAATCCGCAAAAAAAATAATCTTGCAAATGATATTGTGGGCCTTTAAATTCATATCAAAGTAACCATTTTGCCAATTTCAAAAAGTGGTTTCACATAACAAAAACATTGACGTGACAGCAAGTAGATAAGACTCCTTAATTGATTCGCCGATGATTTTTAATCACTCTACTTTTGAGGCTAAATCAAACAAAACGAGAGTAGGTCTACGGACCGGCATCCGGCACCGGAAACGCGCTCGTCTGTTTCCCGGGGCCTGCGGGCCTGCTGTGCGGTATACCGGCTGCCGCGAAATCCCGCAACCGCACCGAGCGTTGTGTATATGCACTTCGGCTATCGCCATGTAACCGAGCTCGCTTATTTCTATACCGGTGCTGTTTGTCTTGTTGGCTTGTGTATCGTTTTGAATTGGGGGCTTTTTATGCCAGATACGGGGCTATAAGATTTGATGGAGCGAGGAAAAAGGTACACACGCAAGACATTAATCGATGGGTGTCTAATAGTAAATCTCCTGACAATTAGCCGTGCGGAGTGTATGCGATTTGCCATGCACGGGATAATAATGGTAGGTCCACTCATTTTGTTTAGAGCTCCATGAAACTTTAGAAAAACAGACGACTGTTGACTTAGGTTTCCAGGCCTATACCTAAATTTACAATAAACAGTCGTTGTCGGAGACAAATTAATTTGAAACAAAAACTGACCATTGTGCAATTTTAAAATGATGACTTACGAAAATGGTAATTTTTAACTGCAAATCTTTATTTTGAACTTTGTTGCTTTCTTTCTTCAAAACTTCCAAAATTCAGGTAAAGAATTACTTTTAAAGACAGATTACATGATTGGAAAACTTTTAAAAACAGGAACAACAGCATGACATAACTAAAGAATAATGTTGATAAACTGCCTTGTAGAAATTTTCAGCCACATAGATGCAGTAATACTTCAGAAAACTTTAAAAATTTGTGTTAAAGGAATGTGTACAGAATAATCACATTTTTGACCCATCACCCATTTTTCCCATGGGTGTTGAGATTTTGATACCATATCAATAATGTCGCATTTTTCTCATTACCATTCTGAATTTTTTAATCCGTATATTTTTAAGGATATCGTCAAAAAACCACCGATGTTTTGTAAACTAATGTATTTAGTTCAATAAAGCAGTGCAGTAATTACACATCCAAAATCGAGATTGTGAAATTCTTGTTTTCTTTCCATGGATATTTTGGGGAGGTATTTTATGTGATTGAAATCCATTTTCTAAACACGCTCCTTTAAATGGTAAAAAATCGTTTGCAAGCGATTTCTTTTTTTTAAAAAACACCTTCGGTTCACTTGACAATCTCTCCCACAAAGGTACATTTTGTGGTGTTTGTTGTATACCATTGCTATCAACACTTTTAGTCGGGTTTTTCTTGTCAACTCGTGAAGTAAAATTTTGGGTCACTGCAAATGATATACTGGGGCTTTAAGTGGGGGTGGGGTTGATCTGTTCAGCAAGTTGTAGGTTAATAGGAAAATGAATTACGTACAAGCAACTGTGGGGAAATAGGGTAACGATTGTGCTGCTGTGACATGAAATGAAATGAAATGACACGAGCGAAGAGGCACTGTGGCGTTGCACTTGGAGGAAACATCTTTCAAGTTTCTTCGCTTACCTAATCTTCTACTGATTGCGTTTCGATGCATAAAAGAGAAAATTCCAATCGAAAAAGCCCCTCATTTCATGCATTCACGATGCATGCACACAGACACTAATCGAATCAAAACTCACAATGTGGCTTTGACAAATTTACACTGGACGCCTGATGGTTCTATCTTGGCGCTATTTTCAGCCATTATCGGGCCGTAATTTTGTTTGGCTTACCCGCCACTATTTTTGTCCTTTTTGTGAAAGTACCGTGGCCCGACGAAAAGAAAACATTAGCGGGCCTGGGCACGAACGCCGGCGTGCTCGACGTCAAAGATCGGCGAGTTTGGAGCGCACCGAGGCCCGGTGATGTCCGCCTAATGCACGCTCATCAGAGAACCCGTGCTCGTGCTGCCGCGCCGGATCTGTCAAATAAACCGCCCGCAAATGAAATTTAATTGAGGATAGATTGGACTTGTTCAATTGTTTCTGGGGAGAACCGTGACGGTGAAATTGGACAAACAATCCCATTCCCACGTCGGCGTTTTCTACTCTCTTCCACCGTCGAAAAGGACGGACAGTTTTATCCGTGGAGTGTTTAGACGCGACACGCACGTAACGTGACGCACCCAAAGGATGGGGAAAAGTACAGAGCAGGTTAACTAGCGATAATGGCGCAATTTCATTGTTACCGAGGGTTTATATAAAAACCCATTAAAAAGGCTCTCGGGTAAACAAAAGCCTCGTCGGGGGAACAGCCATTGACGAGCACGGTCCAGAGTCATTATTTACCGTCGTCAAAATTAAAAAAGTGCATCACATTCGCTTTTTCAATTATCAGAAGTTAGGAGTCAATGCTTCGGGCTCCACACCGTGTACTTTGAGCGTAGCAGCCTGTGAGTGCACTTGAACGAGCGCAAACCGAGTGTGTATTTAATTAATCTGTATTAAACATAGCGTAAATTGCCATTAAAGTCCCTAAGCGGTCACTAAGTGGTGCCATTAGACGTAATGTGAAGTGCCACGATTGTTTCAAATATTACTACAATTTTTTTCCTCCGCCACCATTTATTACGCGGCTACTTGATAAAGTACGCGGCGAGGCAATTTTTGGAGTGATCTCTGACAATGGACTCTGATCATGCATGATTATTTATTTAAAAAACACAGCGAAACACTGATTATATGTTAGTTTTGCTGGATGATTCCGCTTGTTATGTGAAAAGGATAACTAAAAATGAATGCATATAAATGCGCGTGGACACACATTTTATAAGGGCGCCATCATGTGTACCAAAATTATAGACAATGTGCCCTCTGGCGTCATAGCAAACCAAAACATGTCCGGGCGTTATGCGCACGCATCACGTTTTACATAAATTTGGTTTAGGAGTGAGGTCGCATGCCAAATCGTCTCTGAATTTTGTGATCTTTGGCATCATTATACCAAACCAAATTTATGCAGAATGATGCGCGCGCATATTAACGACGGCAAATTTTCAACAGAGGGCGCTTTAAATATAAACAAAGAGCACGTTGTCTATATATAGCCAATGAAACAGCCAATAGGACGGTGAATTTGCATCACTGTAGGAGTTTTCCGCCCCCAAACATCTTTCCAGTAGTTGTTGAATCTTTGTCCGCCAACTGAAAGTAAAAGTTCCCGCTTTTGGTTTGCAAGTTTTAAGCCCTGCAAAGTTGTTCAGGAGGAACGAAACAAAAGATAATCTTTAAGTCCGCAAAATAATTTCGATTCATTTCAGTCATGCTGGATAAACGGAAAGCCGTCTTTTTGCGGCACCGCGTGGGTGGCAACCGTGGGTTTTCCCCCCAGTTGGCAAAATTTTGTAATCGAATAGATTTTGTGAATTTTACTGGAGGCTTATAAGATTGATGCATCAAGTGACTTAATAAAAAAAAGTACCACGCTGTGATATGTGCAAAACACGAGTTAAGTGTCATCCTGGCAATATAAATCGGCACGAGGCAGTCACAAGCTAGAGCTTAAAGCGACAAAGATCCCGCTAAAAGTCTAAAAATAAGGAGTGTCCGTGTCATCAAGTGCTAGAAGAGGGTACGATGACTTATCCACCCCGTGTCATGATTTCGCTCGATGTAAGGACTTCTCGACCTGATAAATATCATTCTCGATTTCCCCATCTCTTAGAGTTCAATTAAGTGGAAAAATGACCGTGGATCGTGAGAGCTTCAGTCCCGTTATTTGGCCCGCTCGCACGGCCGCGTAATCCTTTTTCGCTCCCTAAAAAAAGAAGAAAACAAACTAGAGAAAGGAATGGCGTAAAGCCGGCGCGCTCCATCGGGCCGCTAACGCAATTATAGGCCCTCACAGACGTCAGTTTTCGGTACCGCACACCATCCAAGATGCCAAAAACCTCTCCTTCGGCCAGAGTGCCCTGTCAAGTTTGGAAACCGAAAATTAATTTCACGTTGCCCTAGATTTTCACCGCGGTATGATGGCTAGTTTTCGCTCGCTCGCTCTCTCGTCCTGCCAGAAACATCCGCGCTTGTCGATTACAATAATCCATAATTTGGTTAGTACTCATGCTCGGGTTTTATACGATCCGAGATGCTCTCCTGGCTATCTCAATAAAGAGCTCATCTTTTACAAAACTTCGCGCCCGAGTTATTGACCTCGTGTAAGTTACTGACCTTTGTTAAACTCTCTCAAAAAGAGTGAAAACCACTCTTTTTAGAGCCATATAAGGGACAGCTCGTTTTTGGAGTCGCACTTTTAGAATTCTTTTTCACTTTTAATAGGGGTTAAAACCCCTCTTCAAAAAGTGATTTCCACCAAAAGGAGTGTAATCTCCTTTTCAATGAGTGAAAGCTTCATTCTAAAACGAGTTTTCCCTTAAATGGCTTTTGAAAGAGTGGCTTTTATTTCTTTTTATTAAAGGAGCGTCACCAGATCACATTTTTGAGCACCCAGTTTTCCCATGGGTGTTGAGATTTTGATACCATATCATTTATCATACTTTTCTCATTACCATTCTGAAATTTCGCGCTCTCGATCCGTATAATTTTTACGGATATCGCAAAATAAAAACACCCATGTTTTGTAAACTAATTTATCCGTTTCATAACACATAGTGATTACACCAACCTTTTTGCTTCCACATCCAAATTGGAGATTGCAAATTTCTTGTTTTCTCAACATGGATAGTATTTTTGGGGAGGTATTTTATGTGATTGTTAGGTTAAAGCGAAATCCATATTCTGGAAAAATCTGGACAAGCTCCTTTTAAACTTCTTCACAACTCATAATGCTTTCTTATAGATTATAGTTACCGGTCATTCTTCTAACCATTTGATTACAGATTATATCATTGGAAAACTGCTATATACAAACGGCGTTATCTCCATGTGTGATTGAGGATGTGTATGATCAAAACCAACCTGTGTATAAGTCAGCTCAGTACCTCATCTATACGTTCCGAGAAAACAATGAAAAACAGTGTCCGTGCTTTCAAGAAATTGTGCAAAGCCACCGTCCTATTTATGCTGGTTCCCTTGCTTTAATGCACGGAATACGAAGCCATGGTTGTCAGGGGTCTATATAGTTTCGTTATCAAGGGGGTACCTTTATAAAAAAAATTAAAAAATCCGTCAGCACACACAATTATTATGAATGCATCAGATGCATTCATATATCGACTTATGAAAAGATATCATCTCGTGCGGGATCATTGTATTCGACAGTTGGAACCACTTCTATCTTCCTTTTGACTAAGATTTTTTTCCCGGTAAAGTGGTCGATTAAAATGTGTTTAGCAGAAAAATTGCTTAATGCAAATTTGTTTGCTTTATAAAAATGGGTTAGCAGTCAAAATCTTACGTCACGTGTATTACAATTGACCGGTGTTCTGGTATTATTGCTGAGAACACAAGTTGACAAACAATTTTGATTATTAACCCATTTTTGTAAAGAAAACAATTTTTTTATGGTGCAAATTTTCTGCTAAAGGGCTTTATGAAATTGGCCCCATGTTCAACGCAACATAACCAATCTTAATGGATAGGTCTTGGGGGATTTCGACCAATCCAGCCCGTTACTCGAGATGACAGTTTTCGTATGCACGATGGTGACCAGGGAATGCTAAGCCTAGCTGGCTTGGTATATACACTGACATGGGAAAATCCTCAATTATGACATTCTACGGGTAGTCAGCCTAATTTCCGCCGGTGTCCCGCCGGAGTTGTGAAGGTGTGCGATCGGGGGAGATTCTTGGGGAGGGAAGAACATACAAATCACTCGGTGGAAATTATAAGCCTTTTGTGTGTTTCACATGCTGGATAGCGTCTGGTGTACTGACGTACTTCCTTCCATATGCACACTAGTATATCCACCTCATCAGACTAAATTTTTGTTGCTACGTGGTGCACGCGGCAAGTGTAAATTACAGAATCAACGCAATGTTCATCTTAGGAATTGCTATAAGGTTCCTGGGTCTATACACTAAAACCCTTGAACTGTTTTCCAGCGCTTCAGCAATGGTCTCTGCAGGTTACCAGCGAATGTTTAGATCCAGTTATTCTGGTAACTGACGTCACACTTTAGTAGTCTATTGACAGAGGTGCGTTTCTATGTGTGAGTAGGGTTTACTGGATTGGTGTATTCGGCAGGTCGTGGGTTAGAAACCGGGATGGTGCATGTGCCCTTGGGCAAGGCACTTTGCCATAAATTGCCTCTCTCCACCCAGGAGCAAATGGGTACCTGTGAGGGTAGTGAAGGTGTTGTGTGTTTGACTAGCTCATAAATGCCTAAAAGGCAGCTGGGGCTGTATGCTCCCCAGGGAGCTGAGAATTAAGGTTAAATCAAGGAATGCTATTCAGAGCCCAATGACCAGGGGTAATAATGTTTTGAAAATGCTCGACAACAAAACCATTTTAAAATTACAAAATATAGACAATAATACACTAATGTCTAATTTGAAGAGAATTAAAGAAGAAAAAAATGGAAAAACGACGTCTTAAAACCCATAAAACCGGTAAATTTTATGCGGGAAAAAAACAAAACGATATGTTTTTCTTCCGAGTAAATATCGTTTAAGCCGCGAGGCTGAGGCAACCATCCCGCGCTCGACGAAGTCAATGGACACTTATAACGTGTTGAACCAATTTATTATGGCCATTGGACGCCCGGCAACCCATCATTTCGCTAGATTAAAATCCCCCAAAATTCGCTGCTATTTCCTCCCACGGCGCAGAGCAGCGCAGCGCGCGGGTTTTGAGTTGGCACGGCGGCTATCAAATGACATTAGACGGCGACTGCTTATTAGATTGTCCGCTGTTGGTTTTAGGTGACCCGTTGCGCGGAGCGCTGGAACACGCCATGCGGAGTCTTTAATTATTGGAAAGAAATCTTTGGATATATGATGATGGGGCGGGGTGGGGGAGAGGTGGGAGAGAGGGGAGGGGGTGGTGAGCGGGCTCAAACAATACGCTAGCGAGAAAAAACTGGCAGATCATTGAAGAAAGAAACGCACAATTTTGGCCGCTCTTCTGAGGGCGTACGGTGTACCCCACTAAATCGGGTCCCATAGAGACATACAACGCTAAATGCCCAAAATATTCAAAAATCATTTTAAAATACTTATAACTCTCATAGCGTCCCGGGATAAAAAGTATAACATTCCTTACAATTTAATCTTTTCTATTCTGTCCATGCAGGGGGTGTCCGTCACTTTTATTCAATACTTTCCACTTGAAATAAAAACACCCCTGTATAAGAGTGAAAACTGCCAACAGACCAGCGTCCATTTTGGAAAACAAAGTCCAACACGATACTGGGCAAAATAGGGCCACCTTTACGAGCTAGACTGTCAAAATACTCACAGTAATGTTGAAGAAAAAGGTTCCCCACATAAGGATAACTGGCATTTTCTACACTAGATCACACTCGTTCAGCTCTCAAACTCTCTCTTTTGAAAAGAAACATTTGAGGGCACACAAAATATTAAAGGAGCTTCTTCAGATTGTTTTCTTCAGAAAGTGGGTTTCGCTTCAACCTAACAATCATAATACTGAAATACCTCCCCAAAATACTATCTATGGGAAGAAAACAGGAAATTTGCAATCTCCAATTTGGATGTGGAAGCAAAAAGGTTGGTGTTATTACTGAACTGATTTATGGAACCGGATAAATTAGTTTACAAAACATCGTTGGTTTTGTTACGATATCCTTGAAAATATATGGATTGAGAGCGCGAAATTTCAGAGTGGCAATGAGAAAAATATGACAAATGGTGCGGTATCAAAATCTCAACAACTATGGGGAAAATGGGGGCGCTCAACAAAAATGCGATGTGGACACGCTCCTTTAATGAGCTCCGCGTAGTGATCTTTGCCTATTTATAGTGGAGTGACATTATACCAAATAGAGCCGGATTGTATCATTCTCAATACTAATTACAAGCGCTTGTCAGTGCCCATTTACCCGGGTTAATAATATCAACTGTGATTCATTATAGCCGCGCTGTAATCGATGGGACCGGGTGTGCGTTCTGACTGATTACATACCGGCAGAAATAAATCAGTGCAGAAAATGTCATCTACATTAAAATCGGTCTTGATTATGTTACTAAACACCAAAAAGCGCAGACTTTGATATCGAAATTCATCTATCTTTAAAGCTTGCATACTAGATTTGCAATGTCCCAAAATTAGTCAAGTATTCGACCCCCTCACCCCCTCCCCCTAAAAAAATTACTGAAATGGAAGGTTTGTGGGGTACCGTGGCCGAGCGGTTTAGGTCACTGACTCACAATACTCGGGTGAAAACTTGGGGTTGTGGGTTCGATACCCGGCTGGGGTACATGTGCCCTTGAGCAAGGCACTTAAACACACTTGCTCCATCCTTCGGAAAGGATGTAAAGCCGTTGGTCCAGTGTGTTGTGTAACGCACTTAAAAGATCGCAGAGCATTCTTTTGTGAAGAGTTAGGGGGTTCCTTGGTGTGTCTGGCCGTGTCCATAGCTAAACCACTATAGGACACTCAAGACCCCAACAAATGAAGGCTTACACCAACGTATCAGCGCAACGACATGAGTCCAGCGAACGTTCTCGAAGCATCAAGTAATGGGGGCGATATCAACAACAACGTTGTCGACCCTGATGGAGATACTTGAGGGGGGAAGGGCCGGTGGTTTCACCCAGTGCCATTACTTCCCTGTGTTTAATAGAGGAACAATGGATGGTGGTTCCAACTATCCAATGCAATAATTCTGTACGAGATGACATTACATCTTTATAAGAAAACGATAATTAAAGGTGAATTTGTATGAATGTGTGTGGCACACACATCTTTTACGAGGGCGCCCTCATGTGAATTTGAAAGAAACTAAACCCCGACTTCCCTCAGGCTGGAATGACTCCGTTGACCGTGCAGTATAACCACGGGACCAGCCTAAATAGGACGACGGTTCGCAGAACACATTTTGCATTGTTTTCTCGGAATGAGGTAGGCCTAAACTGAGCTTATACACAGGTTGGTTTTATCAGTAGGCCTACACATCTTAAATCACACATGGATAACGCCATTTGTAACAGTTTTCCCAACCATGTAATGTCTTCAAAGTTTTGACTATTTTTAAACATGTTTCTCTCGTTGGGTGTCCAACTATCTTACTGATAAATAAAATCCTCTTAGTTGTCAGTATTTAGATTGCTTTTTTAATAAAATAGCATTTAAACCAACCGTCTTAAGTAATTGCTTTCCCATGTTTACCAAGTTCATCCTAAAACTGTCCGCGGGGAATATTTTAATATCTCCCGCCGCCCACTTTTGATATTTTCGGTGACCGAAACTTTCCTCACTTGTTCTGACGATAATAAAACTTGATCACAAAGAAAGTGACACCAGTATGGAAGACTTTGACAAAATTTCATTATATAATTTTTTTTAGTAGGAAGATCCCAATCATGCGAGGTCATTGCGTCGCCCTGGGCCGGGCGTTTCATTAAATTGACGGGGACGTGCTCGCCTAGACACGGCGCGTCACGAATTCTCCGGAGTACCCCTTTTCGCCCGGCTAATACCCGAATTACAGAGTGACAAATCTATTAAGCCGAGACACTAATACCTGCCTGTCTCATAGTTCCCCCTTTGCCGTCCATCCTGTAAAATGACATCTATTTCGGTAACCGAAGAACCGCTTGCCAATCCCCCGAGGTAGGCGGTACACAAATTTAATATCGCCCGGCCCGGTCGGCCGCAAGAGGGGGCAGAAAACTTCACTTACAGATAGCGCTTAATGCATTTTATTGCAAACTTGATTCAAGGAAATTGGGATGATGATTTGGCAGCGGTGTTTTGTTTGCCCATTTTTTTATTTCTTTCAAACTTGGGTTGAAGGATTTTATCGGAGCAGCATCTCGCGAAATGATCAGCGGGGGCAAAGACACTAAGATACCGCCGGGGGCGCGCCGTGCGTACGCCAAGATTTCGGTTCTCAGCGGAATAACAAAACTTAGGGAACGGATCTTCACCGAGCTTTCAGTCAATAAAACAAATTTACATTCGGATTTGATGGCGTGCTACACCGCCGGTGTTATATTATTACACCAGAGAGTATACATGTTTCGGAGAATTGAAAAAGCAATTTAAGTAATTGTTTACAGTTCATTAAATTCTTTGATGGTGCGGTTGCCATGTTCGTTATAAGGATAGCTCAATGATCATGTCTCTTTGTAAAATACAGTAGTTATCCTTATCCTATGGTCTTGAAAAGGGTTTTTGAATCATGTCTTCTAACGGATTTCGAACCTCCAATAGTTAAAGATAGTATACATGATTGGTAAACTGTTACAAATAGTGTTATCCCCCTGTGTGATTGAAGATATGCATGATTAAAACCAACCTGAACAACAACCAGCTCCGTACTTCGTCTAACTTTTGAGAAAACAGTCAAAAAAGGGTTTGCAGTCATTTCGCCCCAAAACCACTTCGCCCAAGTGCCATTTCGCCCCAAACCACTTCGCCCGAGTGTCATTTCGCCCCAAATTACTTCGTCCAAACACTACATCGCCCAAATGCCACTTCGCCCCAGAACCACTTTGTGCACAGGCCGTGGTTCGGGGCGAAATGGTTCGTCCCTTGAGACGAAAAATAATTGTTTTACTCATTTCTCAAAGACTATAGCACTTCAGACAAAACCATTTCAGGGGAGGTTTTCTACCGTCGTCGTGTTTATATTGTGTAAGTTATGTGTAAATCTGCGAACATTTCTGATTCCTCGAGATACCAATCATGTGTACTGCCTTTAGATATTGACTGAATTCCGTGTAACTGATATGAGATATTTGAACTATTATACGAGTATACGTTGGCTGCAATTCTACATGGACTGGAGTTTCGTTCATTTTGCAAAAAAATCAAAATCGCACTATATTATAAAGAGCATTTTTAAGTTTTTCATTAGCAAATTTCATCGCATATTTAGTGCATTAACTGCGATTATACAGTGACTAATGAAAGCACATATTATAAAAGGGAATTCAGCTCTCAATGAAAGAGGTTAGGGGGCGAAATTTATCATCGAGAATGAATAGACGTATTATGTTATTAGGCTCCATTCGCAATTCTGCCGGGACGCGCGTATAACAGTGCAAATAAACCCGTATCGTATATTCCAATAGAAAAACACACAGAGAACCCCTAACTGTCTTCTAATTCAGTCCGCTGCTTTTCACCCAAAATCGATTCATTATTTGAGAAAGGGAAAAGAGGGTTGAGTGCGGTGAAAAAGCAGAGAAATTGAGGTAATTCTAAGCAGGCGAGGGTAGGGATGTTTTAATAAGGTTCTGGCCATTGTTAGGCTTTTATGGTGGGTTGTATTAGGGCGGTTTTGCGTTACGTATTGGGGGAGAAAATCGAGCCCATGCAAGGGAGCGATTCAGACCTATGTGTGCAGTTACTGACAAAGGTATAGGGCCTACGGAGTTTGCAAATGACGTGGTTGTTATGGGGGTTGGGGTTTATTTTTTACTCTTTAACATTCCACGGATATAAGGAGCTTGTTCAGATTTTTCAAAAAAATTGATTTCGCTCTAACCTAACAATCATATAAAACACATCCCCAAAATCCATGGGAAGAAAACAGGAAATGTGCAATCTCCAATTTGGATATGGAAGCAAAACGTCTGGTGTGAATCACTGCACTGCTTTATGCAGACACGGATAAATTGGTTTATACAAAAAATCGGTGGTTTTTGTACGATATCCTTGAAAATATGTAATGGTAATTAGAAAAATATGACAAATGATATGGCATCAAAAACTCAACGCCCATGGGAAAAAAATTGAGGTGCTCAAAAATGTGATCTGCAGCCGATTGTTTGCGCAACTTTTGCAAAATGGCGCAAGCCCCATAGCTTGCGTGTAATTTTCACAGGAATGTTGCGCAGCCTACGCAATCAAAATGTTGCGCAAAACCTTACTCAAATGGAAGATATAGGCATACGCATTTAAACGGTTCAATCGTGTCCCCTGAATCAGTTCTATGGAGTTAAAACTGTCGTTTGGAAAGGTGCCATGCAGTTACGCGTTCCTAGGGGCTTTTCCAAATCTCGGCTTCGTCTCCGTCTCCGTCTCCGTCTCCGTCTCCATAGGGTTTACATGGAGCCGGAGCCTGAGCCTGAGCCCAAGTCGAGATTTGGAAAAAGGCCCAAACCTCGGTTTTGAGAAACGCATAAGTAGTCTGGCACCTTTCCAATCAGCAGTTTACATTCTTCAGAACGGATTCAGGGAACACGATTGAACCGTTCAAACACGTGAGTATAGGGTCTATGGAAGTGGTTCCAACTGTCAAATGCAGTGATTCTTTCCAAAACTATATCTTTTTTATTAGAAAACGATGATTGAGGCAGATTTTATATAAATACGTGTAGGCCTACACACGCATTTTTTTTTACAAGGGCGACCTCATGTGAACGGAACTAGCTGCCTGATTACTATGGTATCATCGCTCCGTTTTTTCGTGCAGTATAGCCAGGGAACCAGCCTAAATACGGTGGTTTGCCACAATTTCTTGAAAGCATGGACACAGTTTTTCATTGTTTTCTCGGACCTTTTACACAGGTTGGTTTTTATCATACACATCCTCAATCACACATGGAGATAATGCCATTTTCCAACTCTGAATATTTAATGTTCGCAATGAATTTTTCGTTCCAGACATTTTATATTTAGCTATACATAAATAATTTACACTTGTTCAAAATTCGGCCAAGCATTCCGACAATGGAAATATGTAAACATGTATTCTGAAATTGGGTTGTATGCTAAACCAAACACCGTAGTCAAATTTGACTAGAAAACAGTCAAAACATTGCACCCAGCTGACCCTAAAGGCCAGTTACTGTGATAAATGACTAGAAATATAGTTACAACAGTGAATCGGACTCCGCCTGCATGGTAGTTGTTTTAACTAGATATCTATTTGACATTACGAGGATTCTAGTCATCCTGATTATAAAATCTAGTCATACTGACTGATTTTCAGTTGCGGGTACCCAGCTGACCCTTTTTGTCTAGTTATTCTTGACTAAAGTGTTTTTTTAGCGTCACAGAAAGGTAAAATGGGTCCAGACAGTTTGGTATAAACAATTTTTTTTTAGAGTATTGCTAAGTCTGCCTGCTATAATATTGCCGTTTGGGAGCACCATGCAGCTTTAAGAAAACAATTACACAAAACACATCAAGAAATTAGTCGGCGTAGCATCTCTATATCTTCAAGGCCCGGGGTCTCGAACCAAGTTCATCTGCTCAGTGATGGAGAGATATACAACAGCAGCTTCATAAAACCATATTTCATCACCCGCGCGCGGGCGCGCTGGAACCGGGCCAATTTGCCTAATGAAGGGTCCGAATTAGACGCTGGTCGCCTTGCTCAAACCCGGAGAAGAAAAAAAAGACCAGGGAAAAAAATCACATCTATCGCTGGGATGAGCAGTTATGTTATCATTGCCGTAAGTTGACAACAAGCACCCCTGATTTAATCAAGTAATTAGGTGTCGATGTCGGGGTGATAACAGGGAGTGAGCTATCAGGTTCGATATCAACAGAATAGGGCCTGGGTTTGAGTGTGTATACGTGCGTCTAGAAATTTCTGGAACAAGACGGGTTTAATTTGCTGAATGCACCGCGTAGTCTTCACGTCAAACAAACTATAATATTTCCTCTGACAAAGTGTAGAATCGTAGCAGAATGAAAAATGCCACCTGTGATACACGGAACAGCACATTCAACATTCAAACATTTTAAAAACAGATTACATGATTGGAAAACTTTTAAAAACAGGAACACCAGCATACATAACTAAAGAATAATGTTGATAAACTGCCTTGTAGACATTTCAGCCACATGCAGTAATTATTATTTTTTTAAACAAAAAAACACATTAACAATCCATGCACGGTTTTTGTGTTTTTTAAAAGCACTTTCAGTTGGCAATTTCTCAAATAAAAGTACCGTTTTATACGGGACAAAAATATGTGGTGTTTGTTACTATTGCTATTTTTTCTTGTCAACTCATAAAGTAAAATTTAGGGTCAATGAAAATGATGTATTGAGGCTTTAACTAGTGACCAAAAACCTTCGTAATTCATCGTAAAATACTTTAGACATGATATGGGCAACAAAAATATTCTATTTTGAAGCGATTCGAATAGCTGATTTCTTTTCTTTAATCATGCTTTGTAATTTCTGTATGCATTAACATTCAGAATCGCCGAGTACTTTCTAGAATAGCCAAGATACTGGGATCGATTCTTCGCAATTCCGATTCCCAAATCGGAATCGATTCTAAATGACTCCACAAAGCATTCGCCCAAGCCTTCTTTCTAACCGTGACAAAAAACGGGTTCGAACAATCATGATTTATTTTTTTCGCTACCTCTGCAGGTCACCAACATCCTACAATCCTCGGCAAGACCAGACGGCCACGCACCGCCTTCACCAGCCAACAACTTCTCGAGCTGGAACAACAATTCAAGAAGAACAAGTATCTGTCCAGACCCAAACGTTTTGAAGTTGCCACGTCTCTGATGCTGACCGAAACTCAGGTATACTTTTTGTAACACGAAACTCACGCTGACGTGCGTCTGACGTCAGAGTAGAAGTCTCCACGCGCGCGGCTCATTGTGACATCTCTAGTTTTTTTGTAGTCTAGTTTTCTTTTTTCTTCTTCCCCGGCCCCCAACTTCTCAGTACGGCGTCCCGCGGGTGGGATCGATTCCTCGGGGAATGCGATACTTTTTGTCGTAATTGCTTTGTTCAATTGGTCATTTATGATATGTTCTCGGCTATCAGTGTAGAAGAGAGGTGCTGGACAGACGATTACTTTAGTGATAATCAATATGTTTGTACTCTCTGAACGGATGATTTTCGTGTCACCTCAGTTATGACGTACAAGAAAACTAAAAAGTGTGCGCAGTTCTTTTATCTCAAAAAGTGTTCATCTTTTGTGTCTTGAGTCGGTTAGCCAACACTACCGCAGACTTTCTATTGTGGCCGGATGTGCAAATGCCTACCCTTCAATGCTCTAATTGTTTCTATAGAGTGATTTTGTCGTGCTTATCCGCAAATTGACAATACTTGTGACATTATGCAAGTAATGCAATCCACACGATTGCCTTCGTGCATGGTTATGTCCTTTTAGTCTTGCACGTTCACACTAAATGTCACCGTGACTATTTACTGCGACCACATTGAGTTGACATACTAAATCGGTTGTTATATTTTGTTAACATTGTGGGTTTCCACAATGGCTTACAGGGGCGGATCCAGGGGGGCGTGGGGGCGCACGCCCCCCGCCCCCCATTCAAAAAAAAAAAACCACATTTTGTGCACACTTTTACTGCTTAAAGTGGTTAAATATTGCCCCAGATCGCACCACAGAGCATCTAGAATCCATCTGGAAGCCGTT
This sequence comes from Henricia sp. BOLD:AAB3569, assembly GCA_037783545.1. NCBI lineage: Eukaryota > Metazoa > Echinodermata > Asteroidea > Spinulosida > Echinasteridae > Henricia > Henricia sp. BOLD:AAB3569. The sequence continues at coordinate 72,605 of JBBELK010000577.1, read as the reverse complement.
ATACGCGTTAGCTATTTCATTGTCATCAGCATTTCATGCTTAAAAATTTCACGCCCCCCCCCCCCCCCCCCCCCCCCCCCCCCCCCCCCCCCCCCCCCCCCTTTTCAAAATCCTGGATCCGCCCCTGGCTTATGGAGATCAAAAGGGAAACTGGCTCCCTGCACACGTCCACCTAAGAAATTGTTTTTCTGCTGCCTCCGCAAATTAAAATTCACGCCAGGTTTTCTCTTGCTTTTAGTGTAAATTACAACATGGCAATAGTTAATCTTTAGGCGTTTCTGCTTTGAAAGTACAATTACAAGTATTTCTATTACTGAATGTTGCAAGATTTCGAAGAAGAAAAAAACTGTTACGAAGTTCAAAATAAAGATTTATAGCATTTCTGTAATTTCATTTTTGTTTTAATTTACATTACTGTGTTATTGGGCAGTTGATATGTATCACAAACAGTGAGTTGAAATTTCCAGCTTAATTAATTTTAAAACGTAATTTTTCATCGCCATTGGCCGCTGGTCGGGTGGGCGTGGTGGTTCTTTCCCTGCCTTTCACTTCTGGCGTCCTGGGTTCGACTCCGGCGGTGTATGTAGATTGGGTTTGCAGTCCCTACTTGACCGCGTGGGTTTCCCTCAGGAGATTTCTCTGGGGGTTTTCCTCCCACTTCTTAAGCTATATTTACCTTTTCGTCATCTTGAATTGATAAGAAAATAAAGTTAAGGCTAATACCGTTAGTTGATGGCATAAATGGCATTAGTTGCCATAAAATTAACAACAACATCTTTCATCGCCCAACAGGTCAAGATTTGGTTCCAGAACAGAAGGATGAAATGGAAACGCGGAAAGAAAGTCAAAGAGACGCAAAACTCGGAGACAGAGAAAGAGACGCCAAGTAACACAGAGGAGCCTCGGGCGGACCGTGGCCCTTCCCCGCTCGGGAGTGTAGACATCGGAGATCACGAAGTCGATCAATCCGGACAAATCCACGAGGTCCAAATCCACGAGGACGAGTTTTACGAAGACGACGCGGACGAAGAAGACGAGGACGATGAAATAGATGACGTCATAGTGACGGAGGGATACATCCACCGCGATTGCCCATCCGAAGAACGAGCTAACAACAATAATCTCGATGAGAACGTTGAAAACTGTAACAGCGGTCGGAATCGGTATTCATCTGCGGGCGAGCGAAACCTGGACTGCCACCCGGTGGAACCGGTGCATTAACCGAACAGCGGCAGCGGTAACTGACTATTCCTCGACCATTCGGTGTTATTCAAAAAAAGAAGTCGTGCGCATTACGTCATTTACGTGCCCTTTCATTGGTCAGACTGCTTGTCATTTTTTTTATAAGGAGATGGCTGGATTTGTGTTTCCATTTCCATGAAAATGTAAACTGGAGTAAATCTGATATGTTTCTTTGGACAAATATTTATTCTGTCGTATTGAACAAGCCGCTTTCCGCGAACCACATAATATTTCTTCTATCATCAGAAACCACCAGGAGGTGATACTTTACTAACATACAGTTGGGGGTTTTATCACGGGTGAGAAAAAGATGGAAAACGAACGATATCCATGTGTACGTTCAATTTAAAATATACAAAATTTCATTTTAAATATACTATAATCGGATCTTCACTATTATTTTGAACAATTATTTAATAACATACATCACCAATATTAAGGGCACTGAAGTATTTTTTTGTTTCGATGGGACCAAATGACATGTGTTTCAAATTGTATCTGTATAACCAACGACTGTTTTCTGTGTTGTTTTGTATGCTTTATAATGCACGCCCATTTTGAAGCTTTTCGATTCTTCTTGTATTACCATATAATGCAGTGTAAAATGCGTGTTTACAGGCACCGCTTCTTATATCGTGATCGTAATAGCAAATGGTTAAAGAGCAGAGACCAAAAACACTGAATGAATTTTTATTTTTAATGAAATCACGGGACCAAAATAATTATCGAAGAATACGGGATACGATGACAATGCATGCATGCAAGGCCGCTTGTTCATTAACCCACGCAGGATCGGGTTTTATGACTGTGGATGGGATATGCGCGGCTTTGGAATATATACACTGACGAAAATTTGTAACTCCTTGGGGAATTTTTCGATTCTTGTCAGGATAATATCGATTGTTGCAACTGATTTGGACTTATCGATAGGAATATCGCCAGAAAATGTAAGACACATTCACTCATTTTAAAGATAGAGTAGGCCTACATGATTGGTAAACTGTTAAAATGGCGTTATTTCCACTCGTAATTAAAAGCCTATGTCGAGAAAACTGCCTTGTAGAAATTTCAGCCACATAGATACAGTAATACTTTAAAAAACATGAAAAATCCATGTATTTTTGGTGTTTAAATGAATGGTAGAAAAAACATTGTCTGCAGACAACATTTTTTTAAAAGCACATTCAGTTGTTGTTGTGGGTGTACACACAATAATTCATGGTTTTTGTAATAATTAATTTCAACACAAAACCCATGCATGGATTTTGAAGCACTGATTCATCTATATAGCTGAAATTTCTGCAGACTATAGTTTACCAACATTTACCAATATAATGTAGTTTACCCACCAACATGTTTACCATGTTTACCAACAAGTTTACCATAGTTTACCAGTTTACCAACATTCCTTTACCAACATTCTTAAAAGTGCTTGATTAAAGTATACGATATCCAGTTTTCATTGCGCGCGTTGGATAAACAATGACAAACACTTTTTATGTTTTAACAATTTTAAAGTTCATGTGGTAACATTGGCGGATCGGGGGGAGGGGGGGGAGTGGGGGGGAGGGGGTGGCTATAACCCCACCTCCCTAAAATTAAAGAAGACGGAAGAAGAAGAAGTAGGGGTGGTGCGGGGAAGAGAGAGGATGAAGAACGCACTCTCCATAGTCAATAGGAGTAGTCAAGGTATTAAACTTTGACCCTAAATATCACGTTTTTAACATTGGGACGGAAGTTTTGAAAAACAAAATTGACTCTTAGCACCGCCCCCCCCCCCCCCCCCCAAAAAAAATAATAAATGTGGGTTTTTTTCTGGAACCGCCTATGGGTAACTCATCACAGATTCCATTTCTAATTCAACAACTATTTATTTTAAATTATTATTTTACAAAATTGGAATATATTACATATGAAGCTGACTCTGAACGTGTCAGTTTTTTTCTGAAAAAAAGAAGAAGATTATTTGAAGAAAATTGATTTTGTAAACAGCAGAGCACATTATATACACTATGTTTTTGTACCGTGTTAATTCAGTGATTTGTATTTAAATTTCGTTTATGGGCCAAAATAATCTGAAATTGCATGGAATTTCTCCGAAAACCTAAAATTGTAAATTGCATGATATTTTCTCCTTAAAAAACAACAACAACAAATGGAAGAACTGGGATTACTGATTCAAATTGTCAAAATGAAACCGCAATTTATTTAATCGATATTCGTATTAACGAATGTTACGTATGAGTTTCCAGAATTGTTTTTCTCACAAACTTGGGTATGTCCGAATACGGCTTATGGAAACGACCATATACAACGTTTATGTAAATAGAAAAAAAGGTTAAAATTAAGAATACTACAAATAATGTAAAATACCATGTACAAAATTGTGTGTTGTAAATAAAATCGTAATTATGAAGTTAATTTATTGAGTGGACCAATTAACTTAATTCTATACGCAAAGATAAAAATGTCAAAAACCTATCAAAAAGGAGTATTTGTTTCCATTTTGTTCGTTTTGGTCAAATGTAAAATGTTTTAAATTAAAGATGTATTGTCCGTGCGTTTTGGGTATGTCACCTCGAAAAATTAAAAGTTTTTTGAATGGATATTTTTCTAGAAACACGAAAGTTATTCGCTTTCAAATGAGACATCAACGAAAATAAATGACCAACGTTTAGTTATTGAACAATTTACTGTCCATATTTCGAATTATTGGTGGTCCGCCAATATTTCAAGTCATAAGGCGTAGGCTTGCCCAAATCTGGCCTGTCTAATCTGTTTTCCGAGACAGAAGAAAAGAGATTAGACAGGCCACTAGTCCAGAGGCATTACAGGCCAAACACGGGAAGTCAGACTAGGTAAGGCGAAAAAACGGCCGTATAAAACAATAATTATGTTTATGGTTTGAACACTTTCACATATACAGATATATTGAATTATATGAAGTCATTTTCCCAACAAAATTGGTCGTAAACATTACTTAAAAGTGGAGTACATGATTGGTAAACTGTTAAAAACGGTGGTATTTCCACTGCAAATTGAAAGCCCATGTCGAGAAAACTACTTACGAGAAAGCCACTTAGATGCAGTAATACTTCAAAAAACCCTAAAAATCCAAGCATGGTTTTTGTGCATGAATGAATGGCTTCAAAAATCGCCTGTTGGCGATCTTTGGACTTTAAGAGATTCAAAGAGTTTTGACATTTTTCTCATCAATGGTTGCACTTCAGACGAAATAATTTCACAGGATGATTACTACCATTACCATCTTGATAACAAGTAAGCTTTTATATAATAATTCAGTCATTTCTTTCGAGGACAATTACCAAACTTGATCCTTACCTTTACAGCAATGCTATAGTACTAATAATATTTCCATTTCAAGTCTTGTTCAAAGCATTAAATACACGATTACAAGTCTGACTTCATTTCAGTTCAGTTAATTATTATAATGCATAGTTCCGACCTGTCAATCAAGCCGAACCCTCCGACCAATCAGAACAGAGCTAGCAGACGGCGCCCACAAAGGTCAAAGTGATGCAATCATCACACACACAAAATTATCACGCGATTTTCTGCCCATACAGTTTATATGTTGCGCCAGTGACCGGGTGAATTTTGGTTTCAATGTCGGGCGATTCGCTGTTCAGAGGTAGGAAAGCGCATTTTTATGAATATATGTCATCCTTGCATTTAGCCCTTCGCTCAGTGTGTGATACGGTAACTGTCGACCCTAAAACATAAATACCCTTGAGTTTTGCGATGGCTTGTGAGCGCATAGCAACAATATCTAAGGGGCGGGGTTAACTGGGCAATCTCGGAACTATGCATTCTGATTTACTTTAAAGATCTCCAGAAAAGTTGGTTACATCCGTGATTAGGGAACTTTCTTTCGAGAAACATAGAAAGATATTTTCTTCCAAAAACGAAAATATCAAATCCAAGAAAAACATATAGGAAAAACGCAGACACTGGCATTCAGAAAATGACAACTATAAAAGTTAAACAGTCGCCTACTTTGTGAAACGAAACAGCCGTCTAACGACATTACACATAAACCACAATATACAAAAACAAAGAAAACAGAATAATCACAAAAATGCGCATATAATAAAGCTTTTAATTTTTGCCAAAGTGCTATATGTACATATCTATTTCCGATAACACTCGAAACATTTTCATGATTCTGGCTCTCATAACACGGTTTTAGTGCATAAGTCGACGCCCGGAAGAATTTGTTTTAAATTTGTTGAATTTATACTGAAATGGTTCGTGTCCCTGTGCCAACTCGGACGACTTAAGGGGTGTCATGTGACACTAGACCGGCCACTCTACTCCTGAAGGGTATATCTCAGAGATCAGAAAATCGCATTTGTGGGGAAAGCTTTTTGCGCCGGGCCTATAAAATCGAGGGAAATGCGGACAAATGCGATTTTGTCACGGCCGGCAAAAATCATTCTGCTAATGGATGTCGTTGAGTTTGGCGTGGGAGATTTTGGGGTGAAAATTGAGTTGGTGGACAGAAAAAGGTCTGGAGACTTTTGGCACGAAAATGAGCTCAGTTCATCCGATGTCTCTTTGAAGCCTATTATCATTTGCTGTGATCCAAAATTTTACTTCACGAGTTGACAAGAAAAACCCGACTAAAAGTGTTGATAGCTTAGGTAACAAACACCACATGATTTTTCCCGTGTGAAATTAATAGTGGGAGAAATTGCCAACTGAAGGTTCTTTTTGAAACATTTATTTTGGCAATCGAGGCTTACAATGTAAGCCTCAGCGATTTCCAAAATGAAACTTTTTACAGATTCTTGAAACACAGCAATATTATCTAAAGAATTTTGAAAACCAGCCTGCAGACATTTCAACAATCAGCCATGTTTCAGAAAACCTTTAAAATCTTATATGCATGCCTTTTCGCGTTGAGAGGATGCCAAAAAAATCAGCGTGCACACTCACTTTTTAAAACCTCCTTCAGTTGTTAATTTTTCACAGGAAGGTACCGACCCGTACCGTTTTAGACAGAAACAATTTCATGTTTGTCACCCCATTACTATCAACAATTTGCATAATTTGTTTTTCTTGTAACCCTGAAGTAAGATTTCGGGTCATTACATGCATGCGAACGATACATTGGGCCTTTAATGTTGTACCTTTGCAGTTATATGACCAATTTTCACCAGGAAAATATATTTTTAATAACAAAAGATAATGTTCTGAGTCTGACAAAGTTTTCTGAAATCTATCAAAGTAAATATCGATTAAAAATGGCCTCCAGCAAATTGCGGAATTGAAATGTGCAGTATATTTTCGTTTCATTTATTGCACATTTTGTAGGCCTATCTCACAGCTTTAAGCAATAACCTTACGATATTAAACCTAGAGCGATAATATGCAATGATGTCACATTTAAAAGGTGATATTTTATGCAAACTGCAACATCTTATTCAAATTTCTTTTGCCAGATGTTTAAGAATAACGTAAATGTCGGCATCGTCGACAGGTTCGCGAGGTCACCAACCTATTCAGCCATTGTTAATCAATAGGGTGGCGATGTCAAAGACCTGGCGACTATGCCGACATTTACGTTACTGCACCAAGTGTAGCAAAATATAATCCAATATAGCAATTTATACACTGTCAAACATATTAACTGGGACACCAAAACTGTGTCACAACACTTCGTATTTGGGATAAATAAAATGTTGTTAATAATGACAGGAATTAATTGAGACATGAGAACATAATTTTAAACTAACCACCTCCCAGAGTTCCTGTAAACTAATTCTGGCGATACTTTGAAGCACAAAGCTAACATGTCAGACGTAACTGCATGGGAAACTAAACATTTTGGACCCCTAATTTTACTTCATTTAGAGTCCCTCGAACGTGGGATAATATTCGTTGTTCGGCGGGTAACATTCGTTGTTCGGCGGATAACATCCGTTGTTCAATAGAATCTGATGGAAGTATAGTCATCTCTTAAAGCTGCTTCAGTCACACTGCAATTTAGTTCTTTATAACGAATTTCCGCCCTCGCACAATTCTTTTGTCCCCATGGAATATCTAACATTGTATTAACTGAAAGTAAAATCGCATTGACTGTTTCGTGTAGGCGTGTGCCGTTGTACAGTGGGCCCGCAACAAAAACATTGACGCGCCAAAAATGAACGTCCGAAATCGATGAAAATCACAACGAAAAGAATTCTTTGAAACACTGAAACGGAATCATCAGATACATTGACGTTCTTTCGTGTTTCCGTTTAAAAGAATTAAATCTTGGTCGTAAATTATTGATATCCCGTTTTAAGGGTGGAAAAATAGCATTCCTTTGCGTTTATGTTTGCTTAAGTGTGACGTAAAAGCCCTTATATTTTCATAAGGATTACGAAACTATTATTGTGAAACTATTCGCATATTACTAGAACGGAAAAAAAGGGATGCACAATTATACGTTTTTGTTAGTAACGAGATTTTCTGTCGTTCCCGCCAATTTTGCTGAATTATTTTGCTGTTAACATTCTAAAATCACGTGATATATTATGAACAATGTATTTTTGAGACATTCTCCATTTGACCAAAGTTGAATATTGTGATAATATTTCCTATATAAGTGACAACTGGTTGTTGTTTTGTTCAAATACGGGGAGATTTAAAAAGATGAAGAAATGTGTTTCACAGCAACGTACAAAAATCAATTTGATTTTAATTTAAGGGTTGGAAGTAAAAGTGAGGCTGCGTTCAGGAAAATAACTATTTATTCTTATAATTCCCCAAATAATTAAAAATTTTGGAGAGAAAAAATACCACTTAACTTCAGCACCGCTTCAGAAAGACAAATTAATTCACAATTGAAAAGGTTGTGTGCAAAAAAACAGTAAGGTGTGCGTACATTTTTGTCGTCGGGATCATTTTGGCGCCAATTTATTACACTTTTAATGCTGACAAATTTTCGGGCAAAAAATACGGGTAGGCCTATTGCGTAAATAAAATTGCAAAAATAGAAGCATGATTTTAGACAAGATGATAACAAATAGCAAAAAGAAACATGAAGGGGAAAATAAACTTCCAGTATCGCGCTACAAAAACACGCTTGATATCCAAAAACAGCGGATATAATTTTTTATTAGATTAAATTCTGTGTTAGTTTGGGGTTGACCGTTACTTTCAGTCGAGGGAAAATTTCCCTGCCCATGATCGCTGTAATCAAGACGCTCCGGTACTCGTCTGTTTTATTAGATTTCCCTTAATGGACGGGGGTTAAAGGAAGTCTGATGAGGCCTGAAACCCGTCCATGTAACACAATATTTGTGACAGAATCACCACAATTCAATAAAAACAGGCCATGGGGGGCGGGGCGTACTCTACGCAAGCGCGCCTATAAAGCGCGCGCGCTGCATAATTTGAATACCTAAAGCCCAACAGCGCGCTCGGATACTCTTGTTGATTTAGGGATAATTTTCCCGCTCTTTTTGTGTCACAATACCCGGCCTCAAACCCGAATACCCTCTCAATTTCGCCTGATCGATTGAATGACCCTCATTCACGGGGATTTTTGTAGGGCAAAACGATTCGGAGCACCCTACATTTACCAGCGCTGATCAATTTAAAGCTACTACCCTCGCCACTTCGCGCGCACGGGCCTCCATCAAGTCTATACATACGGCGTGCCAAATTGCAATTTGAAAATTGCGCAGAGGTAAATAATTTCTTGGGAAATGTGTTAATTTTGTGTTAAACACTGAGACGGCTGGGCCATCAATATAAACAGTTGCGATAATGAAGTTCAAACAAGGACTTTTTATCAAGGAAAATGTTTTAATATTCAATAAGTGTTAGCTATAGGTGAATACTGCTTGTGCATAGGCCCGACATCACTTTGGGGGGAAATGAAGAAAAATAATCAAATTATTTTCTATTTTGAGACAATATTTTGTGCGTTCAACAAATTCTACATTTCACTTTCATAAAAAAACGCATTAGTGGTATTAAAAATAATTGTAAAAGTTCGTGAAACATAAATATTTTGGTGAATATTGCGCCGTTAAACGCGCGCTTATTTTTAACACACAAAGGTACAGGTATGTAGTTATCATACAATGCGCGGTAAAAGGTATGTGCTGCCCTCAAGAGTTCAAGCACGGTAGAGGCAGGCCACCGTGCAAAAGTGCATCACTGATACAATAGACAGATTGCTGTGCAACAACGGTTTGATCTCGTTGAAGCAACGCGTCTACCACAATTGCTCCTATAGGCCTATGTACAATCGGATGCACATAGATCAGTGGGTTACTTCAGAGGGTCATTTTAGGATATCGATTGACATCGATTTCGAATAAAGTGAAAACGTCACCCTTTGTGTGTTGCTAAGGTTACTGAACTGTTTCCCTGCGCTTTTGCAAGTACAGTGACATTAGGGTAATGAGTGACAAAAGACACCCACACTGCAAGTGAGCTGGTCGATAAAAAAAAATTAAAAATAAAAAAAATCATTGCCGAGATAATATTTTTCTTAATTTAATATAAGTCGGCAACTTGTGTGCAATCACATTAAACATGCGATCACAAACGGCGCGTCCTAAATATTCATGGCGTTCCGCACCAATGGTGTAAGTGAGTAATTTCGCGCCCTTTAATTCGCGCCAAAATCTGGCGGGCCGCTAGCGAGCGCGCCCCGCAATCACGCGAGCGCGGAAAAATAATACAACCTGACATCTATTGTGGACGGGACAGTCTTTTAGAAAATTCCCAGGAGAGAAAGAAGGGGGAACCGTTTACCCTAATTGATTAGAGGAATGGGGAAGTGGGAACTATTCTGGTGCCGGGCTGGTATAATTTGGGCGTTTAATCAAAAAATGGCGGATAAACAGGGAGGTATAGTTGATGGGCCTGTCTCGTGGTAGAGTTAATGCTGTCTTTGTGCATTGTACCTTAAAGGGATTGTACCTTAAAGGAGCGTGTTCAGAAAAAAATGGATTTTGTTTTAACATAATCATATAAAATACCTCCCCAAAATACATGGGAAGAAAACAGGAAATTTGCAATCTCCAATTTGGATATGGAAGCAAAAAGGTTGGTGTAATTACTGCACTGCTTTGTGAAACGGATAAATTAGTTTACAAAACATCGGTGGTTTTTCGACGATATCCTTGAAAATATACGGATTGAGAATGCGAAATTTCAGAATAGTAATGACAAAAATATGACTATGATATGTTATCAAAATTTCAACACCTATGGGAAAATAGGTGGGTCAAAATGTGATATGGACACGCGAGATCATTATCATTGCACGGACACCCAGGATTTGCCCTTTTATGATCTATATAAACCGTGTAAAAATGTTAGCTTGATGATAAAAACACAAAATATAAGAGGGAAAATGATTTTACTTAATTATAAGGAAAACTATAGAAATTTTAATGGAGTTGTCTCATAGGTTTAGTGCGTGGGTCTTTAAAAGGAAAGCATAAGTAAATGCAAATTTGAGAAAAACCCAAATTTAGGAGTGAAAAAATTAAAGATTTTCTTACAAAACACTTTCAGCCAGTCTCGTATGTTTTGTACACTAGGTATGAAGCCATAACCAACTTCGGAAAAACATTCCTGGGCAAAATCCTGGCTTTTTTCCCTCATAATGTTGTTTTTTTATCATCAAACTAACATTTTCACATGGTTTACAGGTCATAACAAGACAAATCCTCAGTGTCCGCGTATTGTATTCTTACTTTTTATGGTTGAATTCTATGCACGTTTTACTCAAAACTGAGCGGGAGAAATGTCAAGATTTCGCTTATGAAAATGTGAAGAAAAAAATCAAACTTGTCCCATAGGTTTTGTGCATGGAGTCCCAGGCAGTGAACGTGTATAATAAACAAATCTTAGTTCCCAGCAGTTTTAAGCATCCTGATTTAACGCAAACACGGTATACCTGAATTGTTCCCCTCGAGCTAGCTTCGGGTCCGTCGTACAAACCGGCTCTGTTCACGAAATTCTCCTGTTCTTGTTGTTGTCAATGTTGAATTTGCAGGGCTTCGTTACACAAAACCACACAAAATATTTCCTCTGTACAATTATTTGCTTTCTTCACGACATTTCAAAAATCCACCAGAGAAATATTGGCACTCGAAATTCATGTTCTTCTCTCGCATGGCTCTGTTTTTGCGATCGAAACCAGAACAATGTTTCTGACGTCATCACTGATTCAACCAATGGCCAGCTTTGGTCGTCACCAGGCAAGGCTGTTCATTGGCTAATTTCATTACAACCTGGCAAACATGTTTACGGTCATGGTCGCGAAAACGCCGAAAGATTGGTGTTAGCCTCGTCCAAGAATTATTGATTTGGGCGATTAAGCCTCGTCCAGGAATTATTGATTTGGGCAATTCTAAATGTTGGAATCGATTCGACTCACTTAGTAATCACGATTCCATTTGGATTCGATTTCATTTACAAAACAAAAGTTTCCACAAAATTTGAAAAATATCTTGCAAACCTGATTCAAAACACTGTCAAATTCCTGGAACTTTGTAATTTCTGCATCTATTAACATTCAGAATCGCCGGGTACTTCCTGGAATCGCCAAAATAATGGGAATCGATTCCTCTAAAAGGCGGAATCGCGATTCCGATTCATAACTTGGAATCGATTCTACAATCGACTCCAGAGAGAATTTGCCAAAGTCTTTCCTCAAACAAAATTGTCAGAATGATTTTGGGAAATCTGGATGCAGTGAAAAGCAACTTGGCTCCACAGGGATTCGAACCGCGGACCTATTCTGCTTGACGTGCAGACGCCCTACCAATTGAGCTATGAAGCCAACTGGTGGTCAAGCAATAATTGCGAGTTCAATTCTGTTTAATATTGCGAGTTCTAAATTCAGTTTATTGTCAGATTTATGACAGAAAGCAGAATTGAACTCAGTACAATTATTGTTTGATAATCGTATACGCATTTTCAGGAGATTTAATGCAAAAGAAATTCAGTATAAATTACCTTTAATTCCTTCAACTTTTTAAAATTTAATTTAACAATTCAATGGGCGATACTGAAATCTCTAAGTGGCTTTTATAACGTGGGAAAACTTTAAATTACACCGCCCGGTTTTCAATCCAAGATGGCGGACTCGAGAATGAAGTCCGTACATGGTTTTAAGACGGCGTATAAAGGACGCTGACTTTGGGCACAATTGATTGTAACAACACGATAAATTGCCGTGTATCTCGCCGTGCATTTTAGCGCGATGCATCTCCGGTTTAATTACAGAAAGCGGCAATTTATTATTTCATATTCGGGTCGCCAAGAGGCGAAACTCCGCCGCTCGATCGCGTCTTTATGCCCCATCGCTCTGCCCATTTGAGAGAAATGTCAGCGAGCAGGTTACACGTGTACGCTGCTAATTCGATTTGGCGCAAAGCTGATGACCGTATCTATGGACAAAATGACTCGGAGCTAAACGGCTAGCCGGCATATTTGTAATGATTATATACCCTGTTGTGTTTTCATTAACAATCAGCGAGACGCGGGCCCTGTCGCGCCGGCCCGGGCTCGCCGTAAATTTGCCTCCTTTTCCCCCTTCTGTTTCACTCCGTCGTCGCTGTCGAGGTTGCGGATAGACGCGGCCCGTTAGTTTTTATTAATAATGATGGCATCTGAAACGACAAATTAGGAGTAGAGTGAGTGGGTTTTAGAACGAAACCATGTCCCCTCGCACACGGCTTGTTTAAAGACCTGGGCAGCTGTACAAGCGTATATGCCCTTAATACTAGCTTTCTTTTGCTTGTAGAAAAAGCCGCGCGAAACAGTAAAAAAAAGTCGAGTATATATTTGTTAAGACCGAGAAACAGAAACAGTAAATTCGCTCCAATAAAAAAATATGTGCAGATTTACAAATCACAATGATTTTTTTCCTTGTCAAAGTTTAGTTGCACAAAATGAAGCCCCAATAATTATATCATTTGCAGTTACCCAAAATTTTACTTCATGAGTTGACAGGGAAAACCCGACTAAATGTGTTGATATAGCCATGGTAACAAACACCACATGATTTGTTTTCCGTGTAAAATGGTACCTTTGTGGGAAAATTTGCCAGCTGAAGGTGCTTTTTGAAGAAAGAAATCATCTTCATTCAACACAAAACCATGCATGTATTTTTCAGGTTTTCTGAAGTATTACTGCGTCTATGTGGCTGAAAATAATTTCTACAAGGCATGCAGTTTATCAACATTAATCTTTATAGTATGATGCTGTTCCTGTTTTTAAACGTTTTCCAATCATGTAATCTCCCTTTAACGACCACAAAGCTTGTCCGGGGCTGGTCCTACCTAGCAACAACTAATGTATGCAAAATTAATTCCAACCATAGAAATTTAAAGTAACAGGTGAATGAAATAGCTCTCATCACTAGGCAATGTCACAAGAACCATCCATGAATTTGGATGCATTACATAAACAAATTTGCCGAATTTAAACAAAGTCTGTGTCTAAACTCACGCGCATACTGCTTTGCAACGTTTGCCGACAACTTGTACCCGGCTTGTCATAGACTAGTTCACAAAACAACGGAACCAGTGGCGAACGCTGGCAACATTCGCGTAAACATAAACGCAGCTCTTATTGGCCGAAAGTTTACAAATGCGCGTTCAAGCTTTTCGCGCGTAAATGATCAGGAACTGACAATAGCTGATCACATGACTGAACGCTGCGGTCAAGGATGACGTCAGTCCACAACCCTGGATTCCGAAAACATGAAATCGAATCGCTTGTGACATTTCGTCAGCTTATATTTTAGGTGAAAAGCCGCAATGTTTTCAAGTTGAAGGGCGGTGTAATGGCACACTAGTTTTTTGTGTGTGGTTTTTTAACAACCACATCACCCCATAATGGAAAGACGCAAGTAGTTTCATACTCCGACGACTGTTTACGTTTGACTGGGCGTCACGGAACTAAAGAGTCGTCGGGATGTGGACAGGCCATCGAACCACTTCTTAAACGCGGCGCGTGAAGCAGTTTTTTGGCGGATTTCGCGAAGGGGGAGGGGCCCCAATCCTTTCAGCCGAAAATGGAAGCGGCACCGGGGACAAAATGCTATTAGTCCGGGCACTTAGGCGGGATGAGCGAACTCGCGAAAGGTATTTGACCGTTCTCTGTTACCCTCTCCCCCTGAAAATGAATTCGCTCGCTCAAATCCCGAGAAGTTCTTAATGCGAGGGCCAGGTCTCAAACAGCTTGCCGACTCGGCCTTAAATCGAATTACCCTCGATTTTAAGTTCTGGGTCGCTGTCAGTGAGCACGATGGCCTATTAAATCCTCGTTGGTCATGTAGGGTCGAGTTGGCATATAGGACGATGACTGTGGGTCTCTAAAACCGAATTGGGCCTGGACAAACCGCAAAAACACGGTGGGACTTGAGCTTCAAAACTCCGCTCGACTCCGAGAGATTTAGCGATCCTCTCGTAAACCCTATACCGGGCAGATCTGCCGAAGTCCCCGGGCATTTTGGGGGGAAGAGAGCGGTGGCCTGTGTTGCTCGATTATTGGATTATCTCCTGGGTCTTTTCAAACGACACCGATGAGTAAGGGAGCCGGCGTTAATTAACCAAATTGATTAATCCGGGCGTATCTGTAACACAGTGATTACGGAGTTTTATCGCTGCCGGAGTGGCTCGTAACATCTCGAGCGCGGTGGTGGTGCACCAGCCGCCGAGTACACACCCACCATTTTTTTTGCCTAGACGCGGTGCCTTCAAGCCGCGGTCTTCTTAGCTCGGAGCAAAATGCGCAATTGACTTAGATGGGTAATTCGGCAGCCGCTTATCCCCCACTATGGCCCGTGGCTGCCCGGTGCTCGCCTTTTCTCGTACTCGCTGGCAAATCACACTTGTGCCGTCCAAATAAAAATGGCGTCATGAATATTTTACCATCTTGCCCAAAGACTTATTACACTGACTCAAGCAAGCATATTGCACGCCTCAATCGAGCAGATGCACTTAATTTCATCTGTAAACGCAATAAGTATTATGGGTACCCTAGGCCTATTGAAATCAATCGAATTAGGCGGGAAAACGGGGTAAACCACTGGTAGTGCGCGACACCCGTTAAAGGCCCATGCACACTCATATCCAAAACGGAGTCAGAGCGACTCTTTAAGTGGAGTCCAGCAACTATGTCGAAAATAACTCCATTTTAAGGGTAATTTGATTCCTTTAAACGGAGTCAGAGCGACTCTTCAGAAAGAATCCAGCAACTATGTCGAAAATGATCCCATTTTTAGGGTCATTTTGATTCTTTCAAAGAGTCAAGGGAACGATAAAACTGAATGTTAAGTAAGGTTGTTTTGCCCTTACCCGACGTAATTATTAACACTGTATACTCAGTGCTTTCCCGAGACACTATGAAAAACGTCATAGCGTGCTCGGATGGGACTCGAACCCACGACCTCCTGCTCTTTTGGAAGAGCCGTTATCGACAATGAACATGTGAAAATATTTTATTCATTGCCCTTTAAATTTACTTGACTCGTTTAGAGTCGTGGTGACTTATGTTTGAAGTCATACGATTTCAATAAATCGACAACAATTTACATATATACACTTACATGTAACTTACATGTTCGCATTTCCAATCAAAGGCTATACTTACAAGCGCCATGCTTTACCAGCCATGGTTAAATCCTCTTTGTTAGCCAAATTATGGCGATACTGTGCAGCAAAAATGCCATACGACCAAGTTTGGTCCACCTATGTAAGCAAAATGTTGTGTCAGATGAAACCTTTCTTACCGTAATTCCATGAATAACAGCATTACATAACTAAAGAATAATGTTGATATGATAAACTACCTTGTATGGAAATTGCAGCCACAAAGATGCAGTAATACTTCAGAAAACCTGAAAAATACATGCATGGTTTTTGTGGTGAATGAATGGTAAAAAAACAGAATCGTCTGCAAATGAATTTTTTTTTAAAGCACCTTCAGTTGGCAATTTCTTCCAAAGAGGTATAATTTTTCGCGGGAAAACATCATGTGTTTGTTACCATTGCTATATCAACACTTTGAATAGGTGTTTTCTTGTCAACTCATGAAGTAAAATTTTGCAATCATTGCAAATGATAAATGGCCTTCACTTCAACTCAAAAGCAAAACATTAACTTTCTCGAATAATGTGTACGACTCTTCGTAGCTGACATTTTTTAAACTCAGAATTTAGGCAGATTATCTTTCATAGTATAGTTTAGAAAAAAAAGCTGCCTAGCACAGAAAATTAAAAAAACCGTTTCTCAAACTATATATGGGAGTATAAATAATATCATTTTGCATGAAACACGCTGAGTACTAAGCCAACTATGGAGGGAAATATATCAAATTCCATAGTGTGTGGGCATCAGTATTTACCAAGTGCAGTTTCAATTTAGCGAAACAGGAAAACAAGAAAACACAAAAAAAAAGTCAAAACACAAAAAAGAAAAGAAATATCCAAAAATGAAGACTGTTTTCACTCACTCCCATAGGGCACTTTCCACAAACCTCCGGCCGGGGATCCGCGGACCACAACTTTAAAAACCAGTTGTTTGTTTATTGTGCAAATGAACCAAAACGCTTTCGAGATTAATTTTGATAAATTTGCTGCAAAAACGAAAGATGTATTCCTCGAAAACCGTCATAACTGTGCGTTGAAAGTTAACAATACTGCGCAACCCACAGCCACCCACCCCCGTTTCCCGATCCACGGCCCACTCGTGTTGAGTAAAATGGCCACAAACCGTTCAAAATGTGGATTTTATGGGATAGCTTCCAGGAATTAGTCAGGTCTTTTGTTCGCTGAGAATAAATTTATAGACGCCTACGCCGTATACAGTAGCGCGATCAAAATTTCTCTGAGCGGAAACAGCAGAATATCCCTGATTATCGTTAATACAATATTCAGTGCATTTTCATAATTAATTGTATGCACCGTTTTGCACAAAAAGGGTGCACAGGATTTTTTTTGTGCTTCTTAGAAATAAGCGTTGAATATTTTCATTATGGCTGGCGTTCGAATTCTTCACATTCAAAATTGAGGTGCAGTTTAAAAGTCGCATACATGTACTATGCTGTTGTTGCTACGTGGTGCATGCATTGCCTACCACCTAAGAGTCTGGTTGCTTTATGCCATTCTCTCCTACTTTCAAATTGAGGTGCAGTTTAAAAGTCGCATACATGTACTATGCTGTTGTTGCTACGTGGTGCATGCATTGCCTACCACCTAAGAGTCTGGTTGCTTTATGCCATTCTCTCCTACTTTCAAATTGAGGTGCAGTTTAAAAGTCGCATACATGTGCTATGCTGTTGTTGCTACGTGGTGCATGCATTGCCTACCACCTAAGAGTCTGGTTGCTTTATGCCATTCTCTCCTACTTTCAAATTGAGGTGCAGTTTAAAAGTCACATACTACAATGTTGTTGCTACGTGGTGCACGCCGATGCCTATAGCAAACAACAGTCTGCATGGCTGCTTTATGCAATTCTCAGTGAACACGGTATTGGTTCTGTTAGAGTTTACACCAGCCGTGTGCACCACATAGCAACAAAAATTTAGCCTGGTCAAGTGGACTTCGAGTGTGCATGTGAAGGGAAGTATACGTCAGTACACCAAACGGTATATTCATGTGAAACACTGAAAAGACTAATTTCTTAAAAGTAGCTGGAGACAGTTTTCATTGTTTTCTTAGAACGTAGATGAGCTGACTTATACACAGGATGGTTTTTATCATACACATCCTCAATCACACATGGAGATAATGCCGTTTGTAAGTTTTCAATCTTGTAATTTTTTAAAGGGCCCTGAAACATTTTTGTTATATCACTATAATGCTCTCAGTATCATGACCTGTTTTAGAGGTGTACCCTTTTGGTTATTTGTTTTAATGGACATTTACGTTAACCTGAAGAAAATGTCCATATTCACGAGCAAAGTTGTGATACCACATCAGGCATGCTGCACGGAAATGTTCCATTGGTTTGTGCACAAACATCATTCTGTTTTCTTCATTTTCTTAAAAGTTTGATAAAAAAAAAATTTAAGTGAAACAAAAAGCAAAAAGTTCCAAAAAGTAGAAGCCACAATCCCTTCGGATGAAAATATAATCCACTTTTGTTTGGATGGACACACAAGAGGCTCCTAAGTGCACCCTTCCCGGGCCTTAATTCGGTGGAAATTGACCGAGCACCGACTGTTTACCGTTCCAATTTTCCTTTCATTTAATCCCCATCCAACCGTCATGCCGAAGCGGAAAGTCCACTCATGGCTGATGGGGGCCAGCGCTGCATTTCTCGGTATCCCCAAAAGCCACTGGCCGGCAGACGGGGTCGTAGTACCGCGGAGCAGATAAAAAACGACTCGGACCACGCCGGTATCGAGTGCTTAAAGCCCGACTCGAGGGCCTAAATTGGCTTTTTATCAAAGTAAGAGTGTGTACTGTCACAGACACTGTATCTAACAACTCGATGTTGGCTAAAAATCAACTACATGTATACAAAAAGCTTTAAGCTTAGTAGGCCTATAGATGGAACAGCCCCTATTTTAGGCTCTAAACTTGCCGCCGTGCAAGCTGGTATGTACGCCCATATTTACGCCGCTTGTTGGGCCAATTAGCGGCTGTAATTCGTGGTTTTTGCAGCCCATTTGCCCGCGCACTTGAAGCGGGAAAGTCGTCTGATTGAGCACGCTCGATTCAGATGGACTTGGTACCCTTCGCCGGTCGCCAGCTGTCTGCAAGCCCCTCCACGCGAGGAGATCACACGAGAGATTACTGTATATGTACTGGGTGGGTGTCCTTATGAAAATAAAACCGAGATTATAATGCTTTAATTCCTCGGTAATTACTCAGAAATTTTGGAAAATGGCAACCGCTATACATCACATCACTTCCTCTTTCTTACGACACCAAGAAATCCAGAATACCTTTATTGATGACTGAGCACCGATGGTTGGAAAAGACCCTGGAAATAGCTTTGTATAGGCGTAGACCGTATCGAATAGCCGCCATTTTTTTTCGTGGGGCAGTTTCTTTGTTCCTTGAGGTCATGCATAGTTGTACATATTGTGCTTCCATTGTTGAACGGTTTAAGCAACAAAAGGTGCCCCACGAAATGGCGGCTATTCAATACGGTCTATACCAGATTATGAACATTTATCGGCTATACACAAAATGATAAACGGCATGGGTCAATCAGCATTTTAATCTCAGTTTCCTTTTTTTCTGGGACACCCTGTTTTCATTTTCCACAAACAAAAACACAATCGGCGGTAGGCACTAAGTATTGGTAATAACAAACCTAAATTAACACATAACCAGTGAGGACATTAAATTTAATATCTTTATTAATTCATACTGAAACCAATGCTATAAACCAGGTAGAAACAATTAACAAATATACAATTATTTTACATCACAAATATTTATAGACCTAAGTAGGGACGTCACAAGATGTACTTAATTTTATGGGAGTCTCAGGGTACCAGACAGGTTGTGCATGGGCAGTAGAAAAACGCACAAGTAAATAAACTGTGACGTCATGGTGACGACAATTAGAAACTTCTACATTTGAAAACATTTCAAAGTATGTCGGTCATGAGACGAGGTTGATACATGTACCATGTACAATGCCCAAGTCTCTTTAAAGCCCCAAAACATCATTTGCAGTTACATGTATTCCCAAAATTTTACTTCACGAGTTGACAAGAAAACCCGACTAAAAATTTTGATAACAATGGTAACAAACATCACCAGAATATTTTTTTTCCGTGTAAAATGGTATCTTTGTGGGAGAAATTACCAACAGAATGTGCTTTTTATTTTATTTATCATGTTATTAAAAAGTTGCTGCAGACGACTTTGTTACCATCCATTCAACACAAACAAAACATGCATGGATTTTTTAGGTTTTCTGAAGTATTACTGCATCTACAGTTGAAGTCAGAAGTATAAATACATGTACACCACTACCATCATCACCCAAAATGGTAAACAGGACTACCCGAACCATTGCAAGGTGTACAAGCTGTATATGTTTTTAAGTACTGAATGCACGTGAGGAATTCCACAAAATCAAGACTTTAGTCAAGACTGTGGTGTAAGCACACACATCTGTTTTAACACTTGGTTGCATACAGTTGCATTTATACTTCTGACTTCATGTATGTGGCTGAAATTTCTACAAGGCAGTTTATCAACATTATTCTTTAGTTATGTAAATGCTGTTGTTCCTGATTTTAAACGTTTTCCCAATCATGTAATCTGTCTTTAAGAGGGATTAAAAAATTATTAAATGTACTGATCAAAAAGGTAGCCAGAAAAGTTACCGCGGCTCGGCATGCACTTCGGCCGTGACAACCTCGGTGGACGAAGGTGATTCTGCACGTTGTTGGTCCGCGGTGTTCGGCTCCGGCGTTCGGGTGCAACCACCATAACCGTTGTTCGTTATTTTCAACACGGCCGGTAATTTGGGAACCTTTTTTTTTTCTTTTTCGAAAGTCTCGTTCGGGTTTTCCGATGTTTGGCGATGTTTCTTTTGGGACTTCTTCTTGTGTTTTTTTGGCAGGCTTTCCTCCTTCTTGGGATAAAGTTCATTTGACGCTTCGAAGAAATCGTCGACTACGTCTAAGTCGATCAGACGATCCTTTTTTGTTGGAGATGAAAGTAAAATTGAATTGTTTTAATTTCACTTGAATAACAATTGAATATTTATTAATTAATATTTAAATGAAAATAATTAAACACATCAGTAAAAGGTTGATATCAAATTTGACAAGAGCATAATTTGGCGATCATAATCAAAAACATGTTTTTAAATACGTGATTACGTCCAAAACATGTTTACGGTTTTGACCGCCAAAATAGACCCATGAGTTTACATGTGACTGGCTTGGGCCATTGTTATGACTGACTTATGATTGGCTTGCAACAAGCTTGCAACTGGCTTGTAATCAGCTTATGACATGCTTACGACATGCTTGCGACATGCTTGCGACTGGCTTGCGACCCAGTTTGTGACTGGATTGCAATCAGCTTATGACTGAGTTGCGATACTTACAACTGTTTTGTGAATGATCTCCAACTGACTTATGTTAATCTTGCGACTGGCTTGCAACTGACTTGACTTGTGACTGATTTACGATTAACATGCAACTTATTCACAAAATCTAAAGCCTATCTAAAGCCAATCTTGCCCCTGACTTGCGACTCACTTTTCACCGACTTGCGAATGTCTTGTGAGTGACTTGTGAGGCTACCTTGTGACTTATCTGTGATTGAAATGCGACTGCCTTGTGACTGCTTGTGATTTTTCCCCTGCCCCAAACAAGGCCAAGGGCCACTCACAGTAGGGGGCTACTCAGGAAAGGCAGTAAAGGTAGAGGAAAAGGAGACTTGCGAATGTCCTGTGAATACATGTACAGTGTGCCTATCTTATGCTTTATTTGCGGTAGTCTTGTGGCTAACGTCTGCCCATCTTGTGATTGCTTTATGACTATCTTACAACTGCCTTGCTACTGCCTTACGACCAATCTGCAATGACTCTACTTACGAGTATAACAGCGTAGCGATGTCTTTGTGTCGGCGCATCGCCAAAAATTGACGTTTCTTTGACCAGTCTGTCGTGTAGGTTGTACGCCCTCACCGACGTGTTTGGGGTAGCTGTTTTCGTCACTGAACTCACAGCAACTAACTTGTCCTGTTCGTCCATAAAACCTTTGTTTCCACGGAAACCAAAAAGTTAATAAAACACAAAATAAATAAAACGTTTTTAAAAAAATATCAAGTTTTGGTTCTTTCGTAGATAAACGATTTTATTGCATAAAATTTAGCGATATAAGTATCATATTCGATTTTTAACCCGAATCCCCCCAAACAATATTACAAACACAGCTTGTTTAGTTTTTGTTCCAGAAAATGGACTTCATTCTAACCTGACATTCATATAAAATACCTCCCCAAAACACTATCCATGTGAAGAAAACAGGAAATTTGCAATATCCAATTTGGCTGTCGAAGTAAAAATGTTGGTGTAATCACTGCACTGCTTTATGGAACGGATTAATTAGTTTACGAAACATGATCGGTGTTTTTTGACGATATCCTTGAAAATATACGAATTGAGAGCGAGGAATTATAGAATGGTAATAGGGCGCTTGCACAGGGGATCAAAAGGTCACGGGTCACTATTGCTTGTCGTCCAGAACGGGACAATAGAGCAAAGTACTTTTCTGCTAGCAGCCACGTGCGTTTCCCCACGAGGCTCTATTGTCCTCTCACGATCTGGAAGACAGCAATAGCGAACCGTGACCTGTGAGAAAAACATGACAAATGATATGGTATCCAAATCTCAACACCCATGAGAAAAATGGGAGGCTCAAAAATATGATCTGGACACGCTTCTTTGACAAAATTATATTTCTTTGATTTCTGTGGCCTACGTCTTTAAGAATGCCCTAAAATCTTTTAGTGACTTACCTAATTCACCAAGAACTCTTTTCCACCGGTCTTGCACCTTTTTACGAATTTTCCTGATTTCTTCAATTTCATTATGGCATAGCTGTTCCTCCTGGTACAAACAATAAGCCATAAAACAAAATTTAAATCTTGGATATACGAGTAAATAAGAAAATGTATCCAGAATTGAAGGTGGACAACGAAAACAGAGGGACAACAAAATCAAAGCCAGGTTGTGAAACTGCATGAAGATCGGATATCCAACGCTATTCTTGGGTTTCACTTTCTTGACAACCATTACTGTGTCCATACTATGGCACGCCAAAGCGAAAATAATTAAACACTGATAATTTAATGTTGACGCATAATTTCGCAAATGTTGCGCAAGAAAACAAAAGGTTGGCATGACTTTTAAATGTTGATAGACTGTTTCAAACTGGCATACCGTGCTTGTGTTGGCAAGTTTTTAAAAATGGTCAGGGTTGATGGCAGAATTATCAGTGTTGAATTATTTCCGCTTTGGCGTGACATAGTATGGACACAGTAATGGCGGATAGCAACCGGTTGTCAAGAAAGTGAAACCCAAGAATTATCAGGATTCGAACCTGCGACCACTGTCACATAAGGCAGATGCTCTATTAACCGAAATACAAGGCTCAGTATTATTTCTTCACGGTTTTCTAAGATTTTAAGCGATAAACGATGTGCCCTGTGGCGTCACAGCAAACCAAAACATGCCCGGCGTTATGTGCACGCATCGTGTTTTGCATAAATTTGACTTATAGGAATGAGGTTGCATGTTATGTCAAATCGCCTTTAAATGTTGTGACCTTTGGCACAATTTCCAAACCAAATTTATGCAAAAGGTGCGTGCGCATAACGACCAATTTTCAACAGAGGGCGCTTTAGACATAAACAAAGAGCACAACGTTATCTATAAACTATTAGACAAGAAACATGTCTCATTTCAGTGAGCCCGTGAAAAGAATAGCGACTGCACACTCTAGTTTACAACGGGTTCACCTTTCTTGTTCGTATGCCCCGGAGGCAAATAATTAAGTAGCCTTTTGCGTGGAAACTATGCACTGTGGTTGATGCCCCGAGATTTCCAGCTTCAAATGGAGGTGATTTGGAAATTCCACTTACTATGCTGTTGATGCTACGTGGTGCACGCCAATGCCTAGCAACAAACAATCTGGTTGTTTTATGCCATTCTCCCATACAGTAAACACGGTATTGATTCTGTACTCCACGCGTGTCGCGTGCACCACATACGACAAAAAATAGTCTAGACATCTGGATACTAAGTGCGCATGTGAAAGGAGGTACGTCAGTAGACTAGACGCTCTTCATGTGAAACACGTAAAGGGTTAATTATGGTCACTATTCAATGGGAGACTTTTGAGACACGGTCCCACATTATCAGACCACTTTTCTTTGGGCGTGTTTGTTTCATGACAGATCCGAATCCAGATCCCGGGTTGTTTTACCGCGCAGAAACAAACGAAACTGCTCTCAACTCGTGTGTATGGGTTTACGGTAGCACCATGTGAATCTCATTTGTATATGTGTTGTTCTGAAAAGAACCGGTGAGTGTTAACTCAACGTTTCGAACAGCGTGCTCTGTTCGTCTTCAGGAGTAATGCCGGACTCGTGATGATGCAGGGCTTTAAGTACTGGTTGAGGGGTTTCAGTGTACAATGTGTGCACTGAAGCGGCTTGGCTTGGGTGGAGGAGGCGTGGTTGTGCTAGGATCCTAATACTGTGGTTGTGGTTGCTCTCAACTCGGATCTCAAATCACATGAATTACAATTTATTTACCAAATTTGTCAAATTTCTGTTCCAAATTTCTCCAACGACATTCATCTTAAATAAACAAGCAGCCTAAATTTGTTTGTATTGCGTATATCGTGTGTTGAAAAATGAAATGACACGGTTTTACTCACACAGAAATCTTCGCGATGTTTACGTCGCCATTTTGGATCTAGCGCTGAACCATCTCTCGAGAAGGATTCCACAGATCACAGATCTCGATTAGGATATGCGCTAAGTGAACGAGTTCACCTTGGATCTGCGCAGATCTGAATCTGGATCCGTCTGAAACAAACACGCCCTTTGAGTCATTTTTCAGTGTGCGCCATAGAGTTAGATATTGAAAAATAGAGTGAACACTGGCTATTCAAATCTCGTGTGTGGACTGTGCCGATGTGGGCGGCGCCATGTTTGCTTAACGCTATGAGTGCAAAATGGGCAACACCAACACTCTTCCTCTTTGCCCACCGTGCACACATGCTAAAAAATGGTGGCGTCCATATCGGCACATCATGGGAGTGCGCACTCTAGTTTTCTATATCTAGCTCTATGGTGTGCGCACTGTAGCGCATGTCTGCTGCCACCAAGCGTCTCGAAGTCTCCCATTCTAATGACATCACCTCTCTCGTTATGGACTTGCGCCGTTTATCGAGCAACTCGGCCAGATGCCTGTCGTCCTCTGAGATCACGTGACTGACGTCATCAGGATTGGTCCAAAGGTTGAGGTCATCTGTGGCTGACCTCCGGGACGCGATAACGCCGTCCATCAAGCCGTCGCCATTTCTGTCAGACCAAAAACACGGGACCACGATTTCGCGACCACAACCAGAATCATGTTTGCAATCGTTGAAACACTATAAACATGTTGCCGGTCGTGGCTGCAAAAACCTCTCTTAATGGACGGATAGCGTAGTGCAATACCGTATAGGGTAAAAAGAAATATATAAATTCTACGAAAAAGTTTGGTGCACCGGAAATTGACAAAACACGAGTGGACTATACATGGTTGCAAAGTAACCCAAATATGTTTTTATCTCATTCAGAAATGACACTTTAACCCCTGAACATTTCTTGACGTATGAGGGCGCTGTTCACAGCTAGTGTAAGAGGGAAATCGCAGTTGAAATTTAAAGGGCCCCTTATTTAGGATTTTTATCAATGAAATCTATGCTTTAAAACCACTCTACTCAGTTAAAGTCACAAAAATCCTATTTGGAGCTTGCTTTGGGGGTTAAAACAAAGGTTTTTAGTTTTTATGCTAATGAAAATATGCATATTCATGACCAAGGTCACGATGTCACAAGAGGCAAACACAGGAAAATCACATTCAACTGTGCACAAAATATTCCACTTTTTTCTCAATTTTCCTGAAACTTTTGTAATCCATGGCTGTTTGAGTTTGTTTTACATGTTGCCTGCTGTAAGCCATGACAAAACTGGGGGTAGAAACTGCAGCAATTTGCCACAAGTCCAACTTGAAGTCTTATGTTTTTTCTTAAATTTTCTCTTCTGTCTTCCTTATGTGATGCACTCAAAACAGCGCCCTCTGTCTGTGATTTATTGCAATGAAATCTTCAAAGTTGAAGAAGGCCACCTTTTATTGATTTTACATCTAAACGAACAATAGCACGTCTTGCTGAACAAGTAATCCATCATTATGAAGCAAAGCTTAGGCACAAAGTTGTTTAGCATGTCACAGGCCCTTTAAAGGAAACAATTTACATCAAGGAGCAACAGTAGTCCACTGTTTAATTTTTGACTAATTAAGGTGCCGTCCAAAGTTGTCAACATTTTCACGGTTCTACAGAGCGTAGTATTTTTCAAGGTACCCTCCTTTCTCCCCCGAAATACTACTTATCAACATTTTTGTCAGTACCATGAAATGTCAACATTTTAGTCCATGTAAAACATTTTAAAAAACGAGAATGTCACAAACGTTTGCATACAATAGACCCTTTGCACGAGCGGCCATGACAGGGGGCAGTCACATGTCACCGTGCGTCTTACACGAGTAGGCACTTTGTGGATCTATTGTCACATCATTTAAATATGAAAACTTTCCCCCTGTCATGGCCAACGGTGCAGGGGTTTATAGAGATTCCACTGTTGTTTAAATGCGCTCAGAACAGCCATACATTTCACTGAAATAAATTATCGAAAAGAACAGGCTAAACTAGTATTCTTGCATAGTGTTAATTCGTGCAGCTTATCTCTGTGAGGTACATGTAAAAACACCATTCAAATGTGTAGGCCTACTGTGGGGGTACTGGCGCAGAGCATTTTTTTCAAATGACTGTTTTCACCTATTCCTGTGATAAGGTGCGTCTGTCATGCAAATATAATTGTCTAATCATATGTAAAATCATTCAAGCGGAATGCATACCCTCAATAAAATATCTGCATACACCCCACAATATCCCTAACATATATTCTTACCTCATCAAAGGGGAATTCTCGGAATTTGGCTCGTCTATGCCATCATAACTATTGTCTCTTCTACAACAGAACGACATTGTTGAAAACTGCAGGAAATCCTCGTTTTTCGAACCAGGCCGGAAGTTCAGAGACGTATGACCTTTATGCAGCTATAGATATCGCACGTGCACGCGTCCATACCAACGTTTTTACATGGCAAGCAGAAACTTCCTTTTTGGGCCTAAAGCATTTTGATCCATATATGAAAACCAAAGCACCGATATTTGTGTGTTAAATTTCTCTACACAAATCGCCACACGTTAGTTGTAAACTAACTTCGAAGGGATAACTTCCACGTGCATGGCTCGAAAATGCCCCGTGAAAATATGGATCTATTCCCGTGAAAGACGTTGTTAGAATCACATCACTGTTCACCGTTTAACGTAATCTCGTGATTGAAAGAAAACGACTAGTAAAAACAGATTACCGGAGATCTAAGTCCGGGTTAAAGTTATCTTTGTAGAATTGTTAAGGCAACTTTGTACAGACTTAACGCTTATCAGCTAAAATTGGACTATTGCTCTGTTGATGCGGTCGTGCCTGCTGAATTTAAAACTATATCTGTGAATTTGTGGAGAACGAACATTGATATACCCAGCACGATATGTGGCAGAGGGGCTCCCCCCTAACGCTCCTATACCTCAACACACTCTTTCCTTTTGTTAACGCACCAATCCCCCCTAAAAACTGAAAGGAATTCCTTGGAAATTCCTTGGATGTTTGAGACACAATAGGGGAACAATGGTAGGGGGGAGTCCGTTTGCCACATATCGTGCTGCATATGAACATTGACCTATAGGTCACACAAAAGATCCGTTCAGGATAAATAAAAACCTTTATAAAAGAGGCCACCTGTTTACGGTGGCCAGTTTTTACAGTCCCGGGGGTGGGCACTATATGAGTCTTTCCACGGTAAAGGGGGAATTTTGGCAACACAGAACATATTTTCCAGAAGAAAAAAAACTTTTGTCTGGTCTCAAAATAAAATAAATAAGTTTCAGTTGTTCTGAAGAGATAACTTAGGCCCAAAAAGGGTTACAAATAGTGTGACAACATGCCTTTCTAAAAACCCTGCGTGTGTACAAATTTCCAATATACATGTACGCTCGTAACCGGGACGGCCTAAAATGTAACACAAGTGTTGTCACACCATTTTTTTAACCCTTTGTGGGCCTAAGTTATCTCTTTAGAACAACTTAACTTATTTCTTTTATTTTGAGACCAGACAAAGGTATTTCCTCGAAAATATGGTCTGTGTTGCCAAAATGCCCCCTTTAGTGTGGAAAGACCAATATATACAAGTTTCACTGTAGCATCAAACTCTACTTCTACAAGTACATTAACTGCGGCTTTAGTGAAGTCTAC
This sequence comes from Henricia sp. BOLD:AAB3569, assembly GCA_037783545.1. NCBI lineage: Eukaryota > Metazoa > Echinodermata > Asteroidea > Spinulosida > Echinasteridae > Henricia > Henricia sp. BOLD:AAB3569. Next base: position 44,242 of record JBBELK010000577.1, on the reverse strand, counting down.
ATAGTAGTTTAAAAACGGATTACATGATTGGAAAACTTTTAAAAACAGAAACAACAGCATTATATAACTAAAGACTAATGTTGATAAACTGCCTTGTAGAAATCTCAGCCACATAAATGCAGTAATACTTCAGAAAACCTGAAAAATCCATGCATGTTTTTTTTGTTGAATTAATGGTAAAAAATTGTCTGCAGACGATTTTTTGTTTTAAAAAACAAAAGGGCCTTCAGTTGGCAATTTCTACCTCAAAGATACTATTTCACACGGACAAAATTATGTGGTGTTTGTTATCATTGCTATCAACACTTTTAGTCGGGTTTTTCTTGAAGTAAAATTTTGGGTCACTCCCTATGATGTTTTAAGGCTTTAAAGGGGAATTATGTGGAGAAAAAAAGCGCAACTCGTACATTTTTGTTTATACGAAGAACAAAAATGCCCACTGAAAAGCGAGTACGAACTTCTAAAAGACTGGTATATGGGCGGCGCCATTTTGTCCGGAAATCGGGCAAAGGATGACGTTTTTGCGCAGGATTTTTCTCTGCATTGCCAAATGAATGTACGAAGGGGTTGGACGCAAAAAAGTCATTCGTTGCCAAGTTTTGGAGAAAATGGCGGCCCCCATGGTACAACAAGGCATCGCTGCAATTGCCATCCTTTGCGCTTTTCAGTTGGTCATATTTCTGCTGACCACTCTTCGCCAAAGTTACCACAATGTGTTAGGTGTGGCGAATCGCATATCGTGTCCCAATTTCCTTTGTATTTCGTGCTAAAATAAATAATCGAAGTGGTACATATTGAAAATGACGTCACGTAACCAAGGTGCGTGATTGAGAAAAAAGTAAACTTGGAACAAAGTCCAACTTCATCAACCGAAGCTTTTGCCAAACTTGTGCCGTGGTTGCACTCGTACCGCACCCACCATGGAGGGGAAAAAGAGACAAGAGTAAGTTGTTTTTCCTATTCAAAATTAATATGTATACTGTTTTAAGATAGCTATATGTACTGTTTTAGATAAATATGTGGAATTCCTCACGTGCATGCAGTACTTAAAACATAGCCTGTACACGTCCTTGCAATGGTTCGGGTAGTCCTGTTTACCATTTTGGGTGATGATGGTTGTGGTGTACATGTATTATACTTCTGACTTCAACTGTACGTGAAAAACAGTCTATATTTTCAAAATCAAGTAAGATGATCAAGATAATCAACCACGTTATGTCATTATTTGTGCGGCGAAGTCACACCCTAGTTCATGAACCAGATCTGATTATTTGACAAAAAGAAACGGCCGCCCAGTTTAGGATGATAGGCAGATGTGCAGGAGCTCGGGGAGGCACATCAGGCAGAGTGGTGCACTCTGCCTCAGCGGCTCTTACGGGGTGCAGTCAGCCTCGCCACGAGAGGTGTTCATACACTTTACTGACTGATAAGATATGTTACATCTCTCAGCCTCCTTGATCTTTCGATCAGAGTATATTTGCGTTTCCGTTTTTTAAGTATACATTTCTAGTTTTGCCCGTCGTGACGTCATTAATTCTTTCTTTTTGGTTTTTTGGCAGCACGCGCTTCAAAGCCACTGGATTTTTAGTTCTCATGATCATTTTGGTGTCAGTGTATCTTTTCATAGCACGTAAGTTTTTCAAGTTTATACACAATTAGCGAGTAACCTTTACACAGTGGTCAGCGCCCCGAATTAATATTCACATTCAAATGGAGGTTCACTTTAGAAAGTCACATATACATTGTTGTTGCTACGTGGTGCACGCCACTAGCCACTACATAGTGACCAACAGTCTGGTTGCTTGATGCCATTCCCTCCCACGGTGAACACGGTGCTGATTCTGTACTTCACACCGGCCGCGTGCGTCACATAGCAACAAATATTTAGTCAGGTCAAGTGGATACTAAGTGTGCGTGCGAAAGGAAGTACGTCAGTACACCAGACGATATGTGAAACACTCAAAATGTTAATACAGTTCTGTATGACATCGTAGTACCATCACAAGACCCTACAAGCTTTTACAAGCCCGTGGGTCGTTTATATGCTACAAGTTATTTTCAAAAACCACAACAATGACGTAGGTAAATATCGTGCTTGTAATTACAAGCCGGAGTGTCCATCTCTATTTCATTAGCGAGGGGCAAGACTCCTCTTTCGAGTTTGCCGTAGGGGGTTCGCCACTCCTCCCACACAGCGAGTCTGTTTACCCTCCCAGCATGATGCTATTACCCATTTATATACCTGTGTTGAGAGAGGCAATTCATGGTAAAGTGCCTTGCCCAAGAGCACACGCACCATGGACGGGATTTGAACCCACGACCTGTGGGAGTCTTGGATTTAGCACGCTACACCATTCGGCCATGGTGCCCCATATAACAATGACGTTCTTTCATGTCCAACATTTGTTACATGTATTTGTAAATGGACTCGTAGTGGACACATCTAAAAGGAATGTTGGTGAACTATCCTGCATAACTTTTAGCTCCATAGAATATGCAACAATGCTTTAGAAAACCTTCAAAACTCATGCGTGTTTTTGTGCATAGGTGAATGTTAAACATGAGTGTGCCCGGTTACATTTTTAAAAAACTACCTTCAGTTGTTAATTTCCTGTTTAAAGGTACATCTTGGACAGAGAAATATGTGGTATCTGTTACCATTGCTATTTCTTGTCAACTCATGAATTAAAAGTTTGGTCACTTCAAATGACACAACGGGCCTTTAAAGACAAATTACATGATTCGAAAACTTTTAAAAACAAGTTAAGAACAGCATGTATTACACAACTAAAAAATAATGTTGATAAACTTCCTTGTAGAATTTAAGCCAATTGATGCAGTAATACTGTACTTCAAAAAACCTTAAAAATCCATGCATAGTTTTTGTGTTGAATGTATGGTAAAAAAATCGTTTGCAAATTCTTTTTTTTAAGCACCTTGAGTTGGCAATTTCTCCCACAAAGGTACCATTTTACACGGGAAAAAACCAAGTGGTGTTTGTTAGCATTGCTATCAACTTTCTAAGTCGGATTTTTCTTGTCAACTCGTAAAATGTTGTACTGGGGTTTTAATGTTTATTCCACAGTTTCAACAATGGAAAACCACACCACGTGTATGCCCCGCATGCTGCAAACCGACGCGTACCAGCTAGAACAAAAGTTGAAAGTTGATGTCACGTACAACAGCAACGGAGGGAAGAAAGGGCTGGGATCGAGTGCAACTAACGGCCAAAAACACTGGGAACAAGCGGGACAAGGTGTTAAAGTGGGTCGACCAAAGGGGTCAGAAAAATGCACACCTACAGAAATTAGGCGAAGCGCCGGGGCAGTTGTGCTGACCACAACAAACGCCGCATACTTGGATTTTACCGAAAATTGGTTGGCAAGTATCCAGCGAACGCGCGCGTGCCCAAATATCACCGTAGTAGCGGAGGACAGCCAATCGTTTCGTGACCTGTCCCAGAAGCACGGTACCGGCCTGCACGTCCTACAGACCCATTCGGGAATGGCCTCTTCAAACAAACTCGTTTTTAACACAAAGGAATTTAGGAGATTCGTGAACAAGCGGCAGGGTTATATTTTAGGCTTGCTTGAGCAAGGTTGGGAAGTGCTTTTCAGCGACGTGGACACATTTTGGTTTCAAGACCCATTCCCTTATCTCCAAGGAAACCACGACATGGCTTTCGAGGAAGACACCCCAGGACCGAGGCGTCTACTTTGTGCCGGGTTCGTCCACTTCAGGCCGACCGAAAGAACCCTTCGATTCGTCCGGGAGTGGATTCGGTTCATGAAAAACGACAAAACTCTCAAACCGGACCAGATCGTCATGAACATCATGATTCGGAACAGAAAGATACCGGGGCTGAAAATTCGGGTTCTCAATTCGGACCAGTTCCCAAATGGGCGGCTGTTTTTTAATGAGACTTGGAGACGGGACAAGGGCGAGATTGTGGTAGTGCATAATAACTTTATAGTTGGGCACGACGTTAAGGTTGAACGGTTTAAAAACCATAACATGTGGTTGGTGGACGAATGACCGTATTTTCCTCATTCGAAATTTTCAAGCCTCAGTCCCTCAAGTATAAACCCTTTGCACCAGTGTTCATGTCAGGGCCAGATCTTTCTAATTTAAATAATGTAACAATAGATCCACAACGCGCGTACTGCTGTATGACGCACGGTGACAATGAAATTGCACCCTAGACTGGCCGCCTTGCATTTAGGCAGCGTTGTAAAGACCATCGGAACTCGAGACTCGAGTCGACTCGAGTCCCGATTTTCACTGACTTGAGACTCGAAGGCAGTTTGACTTGACTTGGGACTCGCGAGCAGAGGGAGACTCGTTACAACTCTGACAGACTCGGTGGCTAGTTGACACTTTTGGACTAACTCGCGAAACCTGTTTGACCAGGTCTCAGTGGTTAGTTGACACTTTTGGACAAACTCGCGAAACCTGCTCGACCACTGCGCTCTCAGTGGTTAGTTGACACTTTTGGACTAACTCGCGAAACCTGTTTGACCAGTTCTGAGTGGCTAGTTGACACTTTTGGACTAACTCGCGAAACCTGTTTGACCAGGTCTCAGTGGCTAGTTGACACGTTGGACTAACTCGCGAAACCTGTTTGACCTGGGGCCAATTTCACAAAGCTGTTAAGCAAAACATTTTGCATAATCCAAAAAAAAATTCCTTTATAAAAATGGGTTAATGGTCGAAATTGCATGTCAACTTGTGTTTTTCACAAGAATATCTGCTATTCTTGCTAATTAGAATACAAGTTGACATGCAATTTCGACTATTAACCCATTTTTATAAAGCACACAAATGTTTGATTAAGCAAATTGTTTTGCTAATCAGCTTTATGAAATTGGCACCTGGTCGTTTAGGGTCTGTTAATTGGTGCAAGTAGTTCTCCGTGCATGTACCGGTACTTCTGGGTCGACACCACAGATATATAAACGCCACTTGAACGGTCTGCGTGAAGTGCGCCCCCAATAGTCCAGCACGCTGCCAGGCAATCAATGAAGTTCTTATTTCTGAGAAAAATATCGCCAGTCCAAAAAACCCAAACTCACGAGTAGCTTAACTGAAAATCAGTGTAGAATTCGTAAAATATAACAATGATCAATATTGCACTTTGCACTGGGCACACTGGTTTTGTGCGATTTTTTGTGCATTCCAGATCTTGCGCGTTTTCACGAGTGTTCGCGTGAAGAAGCCTGTTGCGAGTGCATGTTCGGGGATAGTGTTCCCGCCGTTCGGGGCCGAAAACGACTGATTTACTCATGCCAAGAACTGACGGTTTGAGCGGCATGAGTGACTTTCAAAACAAAGTTTTTGTAAACCGTATAATTACAGTAGAATTTTAAAACTGATTTTTATTTTTAATTTTGTTTAATTTTATTTTTTTTTGGCATTTAAAATTAACTTTGTGGGGGAAAAAAACAAATTCTTACAATCTATAGTTTTCGTACTTTAAGCTGATAATTCTTAAAGAAAAGTTACATGTTCTATTGTTCGTTACCTGTTCTGTTAGCTTCATTGCTGGTCTTGCTGAAATTATTTTTGCCTGCTGCTGTTTCCTGCTGTAAAACACCTATTGACCAATCAGAGACAAGGACATTAAAGTGAAACTTTCCTCAGCCAATCAGGTGTTTTTGCAATACTGAGCGCACAACACAATATCGATTGGGAGACTTTTGAGACGCTTGGTGGCAGCAAACAAACCGGTCTTTTCCATTATTACGTCATATTGAGCATGCGCACTTTAGCTCAAACGTGACGTAATCAATGGAAAAGGACTGGGTTGTTTGCTGCTACCTCCCATTGGTTAAACTTTACCAGTTGTTGCTGTTCTTACCCCAACAATTTCCCTTAAAAATCAAAGCCCTGTCCTTTTTCTACAAAATTAACCTCGAAGTTATGAAGAAGGAATTAACGAGTCCCTCGGACAATGAATATTATCCGTTGTTCGAGGGACTCTTATCAAACTGATAACATGTAGGGGTTTGGGGTTTGTCATGCCTGTTTTATAGGGGCGCACTTTCAGTTTAACGTGACTTGTCTAAAAGCTCAGTTTCATTTCGATTGCAATAATACATGTAATCGCTTTTTGACAAACATTTCTCGTTTAAAGTTCTATATTGGTACCAATAACAATTGTCCGATATTATCTCTTCCTTTGTGAATATATATATCTTTTCACAAGTTCTGCATATTCATACATGACGTCCATGGGCTTTTGATGATTACGAAAAACACATATGTACTGGACCATTGTGTCCGTTTGAACCATTTTGTCCGCAGATGGTTTTTCGGACACAATGGTGCGGAGTTAATGGTACAAACGGACACAATGGTGCGGGCAAAATGGTTTTTCGGACACAACGGTGGGGAAACAATAGGCCCAAAGTTGTCTGCAGACAAAATGGTACAAACGAACACATATGCAGAGATTATGGTACAAACGGACACAATGGTGCAGAGGACACAATGGTTTTTGAGGACACAATGATGCGGGCAAAATGTTTTTTCGGACACAAAGGTGCAAGGAAACAATAGGCCCAAAGTTGTCTGCGGACACAATGGTACAAACGGACACAATGGTCCCGCGCAGGATATCATGTTCCCTCCACATTGCTACAAAAGGCTCAATGACTTGTTGTATTGCGTCGGACTGCAGTGTTCAGACGAAATTATAGAATATAATGCAAAACCGGGAATACAGTTATTACAACTAAGAAAACAATCCAAGAGATATTCTAAATTTAGTAAGTAACTCGCCAAGATTGCAATACATTTAGCAAGAAACTAGAAATAGAATGAAGTTCAGAACTAACTATAGCTCAGAATGACTTTATAGAATCGGCCCCGCACATGGGATATCCTTATGACGTTCTTGGCAAGAATTCAAGACGGCAAATTGTAGCAAATTTAAGATATCCGCTTGTCGGGCCATTTCGGGACCTATAATACCTACAACCTCCATGCATTTACCCGCCAGACCAGGTAGGATTCACGGACTGCAAATTGCCCCAAGTGTCTGTGACTCATTTTCAAGAAAAAAAAACCCCCAACTTAAATTTAGAGACTGTCTGAAGAATAAATTTCTTCTGTTTGGCGGATGCTAGCTCGCGCGGTACAACTGGCTGGGAAGAACTGAAGTGTTGGGCCGGCGTATAATTCTTGTGAGAGGGGATTTATACTGAGGGGAGCTTTGTACGAGTTCAGCATGATGGAGTCGACAGACGACAAAATCGATTTGGTAAGGAAACTTTGTTTTGGTGTTTGATCGGTCTAGTTACAATTCAAATATTGTAAAATATTTTAATTGTAAAACTGACATTTATCTTGCAACACTAACCAACATTTCTTCATTCGTACAACCAGTAGTTCGCCGTCTTAGGAACAATAAATCTTAAAGGATAATGCAGTCGTTGCTATCTGTTCTGTCGGCTTCTGCGCCGCTCAGCTCATGCACTTGAATTTGGCATTTTCTATACTTCTGCTGTTCGATACTGTAAACATACATACTCTGTGACCAACCAAAGCCAAGGACATTAACTTTCAACTTTTCTGAGCCAATCAGGAATGATCTTAAGTCACAGTGAATTTTTCAAACGTTTCCCAGTTTGTTGCTGTTCTCAACAGACTTACCCCATAATTTCCCTCAAAAATCAAAGCCCTGTCACTTCTTTCATAACATTTTCCTAATTATCGTAATAATTAAGGAGGTCATTAGTACAGTAGCAACATTATACGGAAGTGAATCGAAGTGATGGAGCCAAAAAAGTTAAATCTCTGAAATTATTTCTTTGTTCGTTCCATATGAAATTCCGTTACCAAGTTTATAAATGAACAAAAGACGTGGGTTTTCAAGGAAATTATTAGTCTTAAAGTCTTACTTTATCGACAAACAAAAAATGAGATGAAGTTTGTTATTTTATTCTTTTCCTACCATGCTGGCAAATTTCATTTAGATTATAGACGACCTTCGATTGCCTTAAGAGGCTGTGGATTATCTGCCAAAAATGCCCAAAAAGTCATGAAAAACACCATAATTTATCTGTTATTTACAGTATATAAGGTACATTTTGTAGTGTTTTCAAATATGGGCACATCCAGTTTACAATGAATACGGAATTTAAAATATATATATATATATAATTTTGTTTGCCAATTATGTCTCCATAACTACTGAATATATCTTAACATTTATTTTTCAATCTTCATCATTTGCAGGGGACCACTTTTGTTTGATTTCGACATTACACTATGAGCAACTAACAATGGAAATTGGGCACAAACCATTGTCATTAACAATGGTGTGTGCCAAATTTCCATTGTTAGTTGTTCATAGTGTTAGTTGGTTTGGTGATGAAATTACATCGCTCAACAAATTCAACGCATACCCAAACACTTATAAACACATGCACCATACACTATATCGCCCGCCCGGCCGTTTGCGAACGTAACAAATTGCGTAAAATAATGTCACAGGATGTTTCTCATTTTAATCAAATTAGGGTATTGAATAATTAGGGATTTTCGAATGTTTGAAAATTGATAACATGGACTTTAATGTCAGTGAACAAGAAGTGAGTAATGATACCGTATACGTCAGACGGGGACATTACAACATACACAGCGGAAGGCCCGTAATAGGCTGGGGGAAGTATCGGCTCTCAAAGCCCCAATACATCATTTGCAGTGACCCAACATTTTACTTCACGAGTTGACAAGAAAAATCCGACTAAACGTGTTGGTAACAATGGTAAAAAAACACTACATGATGTTTTTTCCGTGTAAAATGGTACCTTTGTGGAAGAAATTGCCAACTGGGGTGTATTTAATCGTTTGCTAACCATTTATGCAACACAAAAACCATGCATGGATTTTTCAGGTTTTCTGAAGTATTACTGCATCTATGTGGCTGAAATTTCTACAAGGCAGTTTATCAACATTATTATTTAGTTATGTAATGCTGTTGTTTCTGGAATTCGTAAAAGGTTTCATCTGCAAATGATATAATGAGCCTTTAACGGGGACCGTACGCGGTTTCCTTCTACATGGGGAAGGGGTGAGGGGGTCGTGGGGGAGAATGGCCGTGGGGGGAGGAGGGCCGTGGGGGAGGGAGTAATTTAGAGTCGAGAAGATCCCAAGGAAGTCTAGAGGAAGGAATTGAATTTGGTGACTCATGTGGATTGCTAATTTTAACCCCGATAGAAGCTGTATCAGCTGGGCCCAGGCTATAGACCTTTGTCACGGTGCTTCCATCTTTGTCTTGTTTCCGCATAGTACGTGTCGGGTACGTACGATCAGTGCGTCTGCGCTATCACGCGAGCACGATAGCGCGTGCAATCGTCCGTTGATAATCACTGTCCACGGTACGCGTACGGTGCGCGCTCTTTTGATCGCGCAGCGCCTGTGCCGTTGTGATGCATACAATGAACAATTTCATAAAAAAGTAGGATTCTTATGTTAGCAAAACTAATTTTGAAGCCCAACTATATGTTTTCTGTGACCCTTGGTTGTTATTTCTGTATAAAAATGTTCCCTGTATTCAGTCAAGAGAAAACAATCTTTTAAATTTTTCACTCACACAAACACCGCCCTCTATTGGCAAAAACAGTTTCAGAAGTTAAAAGGCTGCTTGCTTTTTTATTACATTGACTTTTGATTTCATTTGATTTTGCCGATTGTGTTGCTCATTTTGGGAAAATATTCCCAAAATTATTTGTGCCCATGAGCAAAGATTGCATAATATAGAGCCGTGAGAAAAGCCAGGGAGGTGAAGAACCGCTAATTTTAAATAGCGCCCTCTGTGTGTTGCACTTTGTAGACTGGCTCCATGTCTCTACGTTGTTTCATATTTAGACATCTAAATTTTGTGGTTTTCATAAAGATTTCCCACTTCGCCGTTAATATCGTCATTTTATACCGCGTCTTCCTTATTTCAATACATCAAATTCATTAAAAAAGACAAATAACATTACCAAAAAAAAAACTAGAAAACTAGAAAAGTTAAAAAGGGATACGCTCTGACGTCATCAGGCACCTGTTTTCGCGATCATAATCAGAAAAATGTTTTGACGTAATCACCAAGAAGCAAGAACCACTGCCGTTCGTCGGTAAAACTAATTACATCGTAATAAACATGGTTCTTCTCATGATCGCCAAAACACGGCCATGAACTCCTCATAAAACCACGTCTAATAAAAGCTTTACTGCTCATTGGGACAAGTAATTCAACGGCTAATGCCTGTTTTTACCTTTCTTGGTTCAAAAAACTCTCGTCGTAAAAGCCTATTTTATCAATCATTCATAACATTAACTACTTATCTCTGCATTTATGCATGTATTTTGTATGACCGTTGCAGATTTATTTATGAAACAAAATCTTGAAAATTATAAATAGTTTAGTTTAGAAAATATCCGTTTCGCCTTTTAGTTTCCCCCTCTCTGTATAGGCCTATGCTATTAATGGAAAATAATCATGTATTTCCGTTATGAAATCGTGTACTGAAAACAAACAAACATATACTAGGGGCCTATATACATGCAGAAATGATAAATCAAAAATACCCACATGTTTGTAACAAATATCCCCCGTTTTAAAGATAGATTACATAGATTGAGGATATGTATGATAAAAACCAACCTGTGTATAAAGCGGCCATTTCACCAAGGATTGTTTTTTTCCAATCGGCCCGATCTGGACCAGATTGTCCCCGATGAATCAATTTTTTTGATCGGCTCGATTGTCGTCATGAATCGCCTCCAATCGTCCCCTTTTTTGACCCGATTGAGTCCCGACCATTGGACCATGGCGGGGGGACGAATCACGGACGTTCCTCGCGCGATCGATACGTTTCCGGGGCGCAAGTATGCGAAAGTACGCGCAAGTCGGACGACCAAGACGACCACAGGCCGACGGTTTTTGATCGGCTACTGTTTTTCAACATGTTTAAAAACAGTAGCCGATCACTTTTTCGGTACCCGACCCTCGGAGGACTGAGGCGATCGCGCCAGATCTTCCCCCGAAGGTATAGGGTAGTGCTCGACAGTGCTCGCAGGTTCCCGACTATTTTCGCAAAAATTCGTCCGATCGACCAAAAAAAGGATCGGGTACTATCGGGACCAAAACAATCCTTGGTGAAATGGCCGCTTTAGTCAGCTCAATTCAATTTTGGTTGATCCGGTACATGGGCTCTAAAGGAGCGTGACCAGATTTATTCCAAAAGATGGATTTCGTTCTAACCTGCCAATCACATAAAATACATCCCCAAAATACTAGCCCTATCCATGGAAAGAAAGCAAATTTGGATGTGGAAGCAAAAAGGTTGGTGTAATCACTGCACTGCTTTATGGAACAGTATAAATTAGTTTACTAAACTTCAGTGGGTTTTTGACGATACCCCTGGAAATAAACGGATTCGAGGCGCAAAATTTCAGAACGTTAATGAGAAAAATATGACACATGATATGGTATTAAAATCTCAACACCCATGGAAAAATACGGGGAGCCAAAAATGTGATCTGGTCTTTGGTCTAGTGAACCTTCTGTATTTGGTGCTAATTAGCCTTTTGCGTGTAATTTGTGCCCTGAATTCTTTACCCATTGGAGGTGCAGTTCAGAAAGTCCATTTGTTACGTGGCTTTTGGTTTAATGTGTACAGTATAGAGAATACAACATTAGGTACAAGGTGAAGCGTTAGCTTTTGTGCCCTAACCTGGGACAGACAAACATGAAAGACAAGACAAAAACACACAAACATATCTCATGAATAGATGTCAAGGCAAGGCAGAGCACCATCACAAATGTAAACATATTCTACATAAATTACATTATGAATACGTATGCAACAGTTCCCTTTTAAGATTGTTTGCAAAAACTCTAAAGGAAGGGGTTAATTTCAAGGCTTGGGTAAGATTATTCCAAAATACAACACCACGCTGTACAAGGCTGCTTTTATGTAAAGAAGTCCTATACTAAAGTGCATGTCAAGATTATCCATGTGGAGGCTCCACAAGTATTGTGGGAATGTACTTCGGATGCTAAAATAAAACAAGAATTAAAACAAGGGGGTAATTTATTGTTCTTATAATTGTACATAAACTTCCCTAAGTTAAAGTCATACAACTCACTACATTTGAGTATTTTTAAATTTGCAAACATCTGTGCCGTATGATCCTTATAACCTGCTTTAGAGATATTGCGAACAGCTCTCTTTTGAATCTTAAGTAGTTTATCACAGCTGGAAGCTGAACCACCCCATGTAAGAATGGAGTAATTTAAATAAGGGAGTACCAACGAATTATACAATGATAATAATACACTAGTTGGTAGATAAAACTTCAATCGATTCATAATGCCAACATTTTTTGCCAACTTTACTTAATACCTGTTGGATGTGTTTTTTTCCAAGATAAATGTTCATCAATAATAATACCCCCAAAATGTAGTACTGTGGACTCGCTTTAGTTCAACTCCGTAAAACACAACTGGAAAGGATTGTGTAAATCGTCTTTGTTTCATCGAAAAGATAATGTAATTTGTTTTTTGCACATTAATGCAAAGTTTGTTCGCTAAGAGCCAGGAATCTATTCGTGTTAATTCATAATTAATATTTTGAACTACAATGTCAATATTATTATGTGTATACAATAAACTTGTGTCGTCTGCAAATAAGCAGAATGATATAATGGTAGATACATTGCAAATGTCATTAATACAACAAAAACAACAAGGGGTCTAATACAGAGCCTTGTGGAACCCCACACTATAATGTAAAACAGTTAGCCTTGTCCAAGGCCGTCTGCAGGTTTTTTTGCTGTACGATGGAATATTTAGTCTAGCGCATGCAAACTGCACACGGCATGAAAACGAGCATCCTCTTGCAACAGTGCCCCTTTAACGCACTCCCTCACTCCTAGCGTACATGGCCCTGTTGAAAAAGGCCCCATTTGGCGGTGGGACTAGCGACAGAAATCCTGTCGCCTCGGCTGGACCAATCAGGACGCTTGCAGTGCATTGTGCAGCACGATTGCAGGCATTCAAATGTCCGCGTCGGCGATTGGCTGCTATTTAAAGCATACTGGGGAATCCGTTCCATTACATTCATCAGCATGCATCCCTGTTATTAATTTGGAAAACTGCGGAGTAAATAAGGTTCGTCGTTTGAAAGTTTGGTAGGAATGGGACAGTCATAAGGAACAGAACCCAATAGAATTTCTGGAAAGTATAGAAATTGTTTCTTTTCGGCATAACATGACCGAATTGATTAAATTACATCAAAATTACTCGGGCGTGAGTTGGCTCAAGACAACAGCCGGCTCGCTCCACAGATTTGCGTGTATTTCCTCAGGGTATTGTCACGTCGCTTTGCAGAGTAGAAATTCCCTGAAATCTCAGGATGGAAAACGAGCCACTTTGAGATAACGACTTCTGTAGTAAACCCGTACGGCAATACATACTGCGTACTAGCTGCGTACGGCCTGGTCTAGCTCGGTTTTGGACCGTACAGATACATGTACGTGCATGTGTGCATAGTCGTAGCGCGGCGCGTTGTGAGCCAATATACGTGCAACAGATTCCGTATAGCTCGTAAGCGCTTTGTTCAGTTTTATCTTCAGCGGGCCGTCTAGAAGTAGAAGACAATTAAGCCCAAAGCCTTGGTCAAGGCTATACAACAGTCAGAGATTTTCGCGTTATATGTGACAAATTGTTGTCTGCTAGCTAAATAGCTTTAAAATAAAGCTAAGGCAATGCCACAAATTCCATAATGCTCTAATTTCCGTATCAAAATGTCATGGTTGACAGTGTCAAATGCTTTTGACAAATCGAGAAATACACCAATTGTAAAGTACCTATTATCCAATGCATTCAATAATTTATTTGTCACAAATGACGTGGCTTGGTCGGTTGACCGATTATTTCTGAAACCGAACTGTGAATCTGTTAGGATCTTATGTTTGTCAATAAAAGTAATTAATCTACTATATATTATTTTTTCAAACACCTTAGAAAATGTAGATAGTACAGTAATGGGCCTATAATGCTTTTGGCTGTATATTCTCTATTTAACTAGTTTAATCATTACCAACTCGTTTGTCACACTATCGTGCGTACGTGGCAGTGGGTGTGTGGTTTCCATGCGTATTATATTGGTTTTTTTTGCCAACGATTATTCATACATAACCAGATGTATTTCTATTTATAGCAGCGCTAAGCCGACCTTATCGTCGCATTCTTCGCATATTGACGTTTATGTCAATACACGTATTACACTTTTGAGTAAGATACCTTTTTTTTATTTTTTACATTTTTGTTCTAAATAAAATTTCGATGTTTGTCCTACAGTAGTGTGCGCCACTCGCCACGATATGGCCTTTCAAAATTCGTCATTGTGCGACAAATGCAACGTTTTTACGGATACCTGCAATAAGGGCATAACATATCTAAAGAAGAATGTTGGTAAACTAGCCTGCAGAAAGTTTAGCTACATATAGATGTAGCAATGCTTTAGAAAACCTTTAAAATCCATGCATGGTGTTTGTGTTATAGCGTGCACGTGAATTTATTAAACCATAAAATTACATACAAATAGTACCACTATGGACAGAAAAATACATTGCTGATTGTGCTATTGCCTACGAAATGACGTCACGATGACATCACAGTGACGTCACGTCCTGATTTTGTTTTACAGGAAACTTACATGTAGTATGAAGACGCCGGTCGAATCGTCTTTAAATTGTGACCTTTCCGTTAAAGGAGCGTGACCAGGTTTTTTTCCCCAAAAAATTGACCCAACCCAACAATCATAAAATACCTCTCAAAAATATACTACCCTTGGGAAGAAAACAAGAAATTTGCAATCTCCAATTTGGACGTGGAAGCAAAAAGGTTGGTGTAATCACTGCACTGCTTTATGGAACCGGATAAATTAGTTTACAAAGCATCGGTGCTTTTTTGAAGATATCCTTAAAAATATATGGATTGAGAGCGCGAAATGAGAAAAATATGACAAATGATATGTTGGAAGGGGTGTTCACTCGATCTCATATCGTGCACCATATTGGACAAGCTCGTGTGACGACTAGTTCGACTGGAGTCCCTCGAACGACGATTAACGTCCTTTGTTCAAGGGACTCCAGTCGAACTATGGTCAACAGTATAGTTGACTAGAGTCCCTCGAACGACGAATAACATTTGTTGTTTCAGAGACTCTAGTCCACTCGAACTTGTCCAGTGTTATTTTGTTCGAGGTCAAAGTCGAGACAGGTTAAATTACTTATTATATACCTCATGCGTAGATTCCTGTCATCTGATTGGTTAAAAGTGAGGGCATTGAATCGGCTAGACCCGGCGCGTATGCCAACTGGTCAATAGTCTTTGCCATGCCCCGGGCATAGTCATTTAGCGGGTTCCGGACGCGCGCATTACATGTGTTAGCATATAGCTAGTTGTGCACCAACTATGCAGCTGGGCATAGTCATTTAGCGTGTTCCGGACGCGCGCATTACATGTGTTAGCATAGCTATAGCTGTGCACCAACTATGCAGCTGTGCGATTCACGTAAACATTCATCAGGACGGTAATGGCGGAATCTCGACGTCATTTTGTCGTCTGTCGTAGATGATAGTCCTTAAGAAAGTAAGAGAAGTGGCCTACAGTGAAAACTGTGTCAGGTGAAATGTGCTACTAAAGTGCCAGGTGATTATGCTACAAATGTTTGCTGTAAATATATACAACTTTTCCGCCGTAGATCAGCTTCCGAAATCGAAACGCGAAGGACCACTGTCATGACTGTATGATGTATCGTTACTTTTAACCAACCAGATGAAAAAAAATCTACACATTCCGCCTCGGGGCATAGTCATGGCTTCGAGATCACCTTGGGCCTATAATCTTAACCATGCCCCTCATTGCAGTCAATATTTGTATAATATGATATCCAAGTTCACCGCATACAAGTTAACCGTGTCGCAGAAATATGTTATCGTCGCTGTTTATTTGTTCACATGGTCCTTATCACAATATTGACACGAGGACATCACGCCGACCGCACCTGTACCTGTACACTCGTACTTGGTACGTAATCAAGCAGGGACTGAGAACACAATCCACATACTGACCTGGATAGGCTTCTAACCAGGGCCACAGAGGTGAAAGGCGAGGAAAGTACCATTACGCCAACCTGGTTCTTCTAATTAATAATACAGCATAATTAATAATAATATTATGTATGGACACTCATACATAGCATATCACGCGCACAACACCACTTTATATTATTACCGCTGGTCATTAGGCTCTTGATAACATTCGTTAAATTCGGCTTCTCAAATCCCTGGGGAATATACAGCCGGCTCCGGCTGCCTGTTGGGCACTCACGAGCTAATCAAAACACAACTTCACTACCCTCACAGGTACCCATTTACTCCAGTGTGGAGAGGCAATTTATTGCAAAGTGGCTTGCCTAGGAACACATGTACCGTGTCATGGCCTGAATTTGCCAACCGAAAAGGTATACCCATTTACTCCTGGGTGGAGAGGGGCAATTTATATCAAAGTGGCATGCCTAGGTACACAATGTACCATAGACGCGGTTTGGATTTGAAACCATAACCTTCAGAACTAAACTAATCTATGTATTGGGCTTGATACACCAGTCAACTCGGCTAATTCAAATTTCCGAATCGGCCAGGACGCCGATTCGCGTAAATTCACCTCGCTAAAGAAAACCATGTACCCTCAGAATGTCTGAATTAATATTTTGGGGCAATATGATGAAAGAAAAATCATGTGATTCGAACCTGAGACCTCTGGTGCACATGGCAGACACTCGACCAGCTCAGCTATATAAAGCAGGCCTCCCACTGTGCGATTTCCGCCACGAATTTCCAACGATTAGGTACGATTTAATACGATTGTGTATAGAATCTATGGACAGTCTCTGGTTATCGTACCAAATCGTACCTAATCGTTGGAAATTTGCACAGTGGGAGGCCCGCTTGAGGCATAGTCCCTGGTAAACTGGTATACTCCCTCGCGGTTTTCTATACACTATTTGGTTATTTCGTTTCTGTGGCACAACAATAAGTTTTTTTTTAAATTCAGGTTGAGCCTTCAGCAGAAAAAGAACCAGCAGGCTCGAGAACTAGAAGTCTCCGGCGGTCCCGAGCGACCAGTCTGAGCAGGGCTGCGGGGCACGCGCGTCGCTACTCGGCCAGCGTCAAGAAGCGCGTCCGCAAGACGGTCGATTCCATCATCTCGGGAGGAGAGTTGGACGAAAATGTCGACCCGTGGGCGCTGACTGAGATTGAACATACGAGCGAGCCGTGGTCTGGTGAGTCACGGTAGTCGTAAAAATGTAACATGTCACACTTACTAGTCACACCACCAGTAACACACGTCACACATCACAAGGACATAATACATGTACATGTAATACAGACTTATTATACCACACAGTCTTATCCGGGGAAACCCCGATCAATGCGTCTACATTATAATTATCATTACCCCCTGGTCATAAGGCTCCGTTAAATCACTTCATTATACCCTCTCAGCTCCCTGGGGAGTATACAGCCCTGGCTGCCTATTAGGCGCTCAATGGCTAATCAAACACATTCAGCATTCACTACCCTCTCCGGTACCCATTTACTCCTGGGTGGAGAGAAGTAATGTGTGGCAAAGTGCCTTGCTTGAGGAGGTTTTGACTGATACGATCCACTGAATCTTACTGGCCAAGAAAGACAATGCTTTTGCCGGACTGGTCCACGTGATCGATTGCATTCCACTTAAACACATGAAGACTAGTGAAGATCGTATAACCAGTCCATGCCTTAAGTATACTGAAACGCAAAAGAAACTTACCACTTTTGTAACAGTTCAAAATAAAACAAAACAACAGTTGCTAATTGAAACATTGGCATTTTATTGATGACATGTCAATTTTTTGACCAAGATACACCATCTCATCAGTTTGTTATACAGTAAAGAACAGAAGAGGGTGCAATGTCAGTCCTCTTTCAAAAGCGTGTGTGGCCACCATTGATTTGGATACAGGCAGTGCATTGTCGGCGCATACTGCCTACTGGAGTCTTTGGATGGATTGCTGCTGGCATGTTGCTTGAAATGCCCATTTTGCACTGGCCTTTTTAAATCTAACATCAAGACATCACGTGCAGCTCATTACAATCATCCCATACCCCTTGGCTAATCACCGACAGTCAAAACAGCTGTTCAACAGCTGTGCCATGAAGTGACCATTGAAGGTTCAAGTGACCTTCAGACACCGTTTGGTCTGACAGTGAGGACACTATTGTCCACAAATAAGTTCACACATTACTACACGCAGTGTTATTGTTGCTATTTAATGGTTTAAAAGGTGGTATAAGTTTCTTTTGCGTTTCAGTATATGATGACGGGCGGTTGATTCATTCATGAGGTTGCTTACCGTGACCAGGTCCATTAGATATACCGACCTGGACGGGAATCGAACCAGGACCACAGAGGTGGAAGGCGAGGAAAGTATGCCTACACCAATCTGATTCCGTCAACCCGATTTGTTAATGCTTTCATGGAATGCTCCATAGCAAAAAGGACATTATCAGGAATATCAAAATTGATGCCTACGGTATGACAGTAATGACACCCAACTAAAGAGGTTTCACATGACTATAATTAATTCAGAATACACACAAATTGTTTGATGTACATCTGTCTACTTTTTCTTGATTGCTGTTCTATCCAGAACTGAGCACCAAGGGCAAACTGTATCGCGTCTTGGTAGAATGGATAGGCAAACCCATTGCGATTCTTCTCCTACTGTACTTCTTCATTTGTTCCTTGGATCTGATGAGCTCGGCTTTCAGATTACTAGGAGGTAAGTCTCAAGCCAGCGGATGATTTCTTATAAGCATAGCAGAAACACCAGTCAGGAACCGCCGTCTTTGCTATAGGCCACTGAGCGTTCGATTAAAACACTCAACTATAACATCCACGGTGTGATCAATGTCTTTAGGCGTCGTGTAATGCAATGAAGAAGTTTGCCGAACGCATATTTTTTTCGTAGGTTGGTTAACAGATTAGTGAAAACAATTAATGTATGTGAATATTTTATATTCTCTATAGCCCCCTCATGGAGTTGTTAAATTAAGGAATAAAAGGAAGAAAATGTGAGGGTTTGGCGAGTTGCTTGGTAGTTTATAGTGGTAAGACATATGACTATCAAGCAAGGGTTGCTAGTTCGATTCCCCTTTGAGAGATACATTTTTCATTGAGGAAATTGTGGAGAGTCTGCCAATATTTGTTTCAAATTAGCCACCACGGAGCAGCTTCACACCATTCATGTGAAGCATTGTAAATTTCATCTGCACCAATTGTATAGTGGGCTTGTGACCTTGTTGGTTCTGCCAGACATGTGTTACGTAACTTTTACGAATCTCATAAAATTTCAGATGACAGTAGGTGTGTGTTTCGTTTGGGTTATTGATTGTGTTCAGAAAGCCAACCTTATATTTCCTCAACATCACCAACTTTTCCATTTTGTTTTACAGCAGGAAGCTCTTATTGTCAAACAGGACGGGACCGTCCAAAGTTGTCAACATTTTCACGGTTCTACAAAGAGTAGGAAGGGGCGAAGGCCACGTAGGACTTTGCACGCGCTGAAAAATATTGGTACATGTATGTGGTATTTCTGGGGAGGGAGGGGTGTTGAAAAAATACTACTACTCTCTGTAGAACTGTGAAAATGTTGAAAAACGTTGGACAGCCCCTTAGTGGGAAAAGATCTTAGAGATAAAAGGTGTTCACGCTTAAGTTCTGAAATGACACTTAGGAACTCCTTTTGAGATGCATCTTAAGATGTTTGTGAAACGAACCGCTGATAAACTTTGCAACAATTGAGTGTATTCTTTTTTTAATCTCTTCAGGAAAAGAGGCAGGTGAAGTTTTTTCAGAGAGCACATTACTCAACAACCCCATCTGTGGCCTGATGATCGGGATCTTAGCGACCGTGCTTGTGCAGAGTTCGAGCACGTCGACGTCCATCGTGGTGTCAATCGTTTCTGCTGGAAGTAAGACTGTGTTTGGTTACTTTTTCCTTTTTTTGAAGACGAAATGCCATTTTCTTGAAGACGAAATATGTTGTCCCAGAATGTCTACACAATCCAATATTTGTTGGCCAACAAGGGCCAACATATTTTGTCTGACGATGTCGGCTGATCAAAAGTTGGATGGTGTGGACGGCACTCCAGACATCTAACATCATCCGACACAAGTTGGGCCATGTAGCTATCACCCAACTTTGTGGGAGCTTGTTGGATGAAAGGGACCAATAGCAGAGTAGAACACTTGTCACGTAAATGCAGCTGCCAACCTCAGTTGAGATATCTTGGATCGTGTTAAGTCGTGTGGTCGAGCGCATCCATTCAACGCCCAACAAGTTCCAACTTCACTTTGGTCCTTGTTGGCCGACAAAATGTTGGCTCGTGTAGACGGGCCGTAGACTGGCTGTCGGGTCAAAGAGGAAGACAACATTTCACGTCAGAAAGTTGAGAAACTGTCCCGGTGGAATGAATATCCTGACACAATTAGAATATCCTGTCCGGGGCAGAATATCCAGGGATCCTGGGGACAGAATCCCTTCTCTGATAGTTGTTGTAGCTCATGCTCTTTTGACTCTTATTAAATTTCAGAAGAATACTTGCCATTTATTTCATGGCAAATAGGAGATGGCTCATGGGTGAGGCACCTATAAATGGGAGGTGCGTTGGGTTTGGTTTGGTTTGGTTTGGTTTGGTTGGGTTGCGTTGCGTTGCGTTGCGTTGGGTTGGGTTGGGTTGCGTTGCGTTTTGTTGCGCTGCGTTGCGTTTAAACCACATTGTCCGGGAAAACACTGGATAAATCGGTATTCATTGGTCGTAATTTAACGTTACGACAAAACTCCTACAAAATTTACAATAACTATAGCGTCAATCATGTTAGCTTCCAAAGTTCTGTCACTCGAGACTTGTGTACAACTTAGATATGTGGACATTTAAAAAGCGCACATATCACGTATATCATGGTCCTTAACATTATTACCCCTGGTCATTGGGCTCTCAAGTCTTAATAGTATTCCTGAATTTAACCACCTCGGCGCCATGGAGAGCATACAGTCCCGATTGCCTGTTGGGTGCTCATAAGCTAATCAAACACATAACACTTGATATCCTCGCATGTACCCATCTACTCATGGGTGAGAGATGCAACTTATAGTAAAGTGCCTTGCCCAGGGACACACAGTCTCACACCATGGACCTAGACAGGCTTGGATGCGACCCACGACCGATAGGATTAACCAATGTCTTGGTTTTGACCCGCTATAGACCCCTTGCATCGGCGGCCATGACAGGGGCAGGTTTTCTTATTTAAATGATGTGACAACAAATCCACAAAGTTTCCACACTGGTGACAGTGTGACTGCCCCCTGTAAAGACCATCCGGTCATGATTCACACATAACGTCAAGAGTTGGTGATGTTTATTTCTTGAAATGTTCTTGTCTTTCAGTTCTTCAAGTTCAGCCAGCCATCTTCATCGTCATGGGCGCCAACATCGGCACTTCGGTCACCAACACCATCGTCTCTCTAGCTCAGTCTGGGAACCGGAACGAGTTCCGCCGGGCCTTCGGGGCTGCAACCATCCACGACATGTTCAACTGGCTGTGCGTGATCTGCCTGCTGCCCGTGGAGTGCGCAACCGGTTATCTGTTCCACTTTACGAGTGCCATCGTCAATAATATGAACGTGACGACAAGTGAAGGAACTAGGGTGGAACTACTTCGGGTTCTAACCAAGCCGTTTTCGAAAAAGATCATTGATGTGAGTAAATATTTGTGATGTGTTGGGGAAGCCGGGATTGGTCGCTTCCGGCCCACTTCCTGGCAGAGACAGACTGTTTATGAGATCATGCCGAAAAATACCAGAATTGGCCTCGACTCTAAAAAAATTAATTAATAAATAAATAACAGTGGAACACTGCATAATACACACACCCTGATCGACCAATCACTATGGAATCCATTTCAAGACTGTTCCGATCCAGTGATTTCCCTCCTGGTTCAAATGGGCCTGTCTGATCAAAGTGATTTCAACAGCAATGAAAATAATGTAACATATCCTGTTTCTGGGTTTTCAGAAAGCCCGTTTTGTTGGGTTTTCAACCTTATTGAACAATATGAGCTGACCTCTGGATCTGCGCATCTCCCAAACTGCCCTATAGAAGTTCCTGGGCTCAAAGAGGCACGTCAGGCAGAGTGGCACACCCTGCCTCAGCGGCTGTTTACATGGAGGCTGGTGCAGTTAGTCTTGCCACTAGAGATGGTCGTACACGTTATTGACATATAAAATATGTTACATCTATCAACCTCCTTGATCTTTCAGTCATAATTTGTGTTTTCTTTTTGAATATACATGGCTCCTGCTAAAACAAGTAAATGTCTTAAGCACCTTCTTATTAAGGTGTTCTACCGTATATAAGCATACAGCAAAATAAGGAAAAACATGCCTTCAAAGTACAAAATTCAAAACAGTTCCTAATAGTAATAAAACGCTCTGAAAGAAGTATAGGCCTACGCGCCCAGTGTGGTAATGTGTACTAAGTCAGTCAATTTCAAAATAGAAATCTCCATCTTGTCAAAATGACTCACTTATTGTTTTACTTACAGATTGACAGTAAAATGGTGGCCCAGATAGCCCTTGGGAAGGTAGACCCGAGCAAAGCCAAGCTCCTCAAGGAGTGGTGTAAGAAGACGAAGATGGCGGTCATCGCTAATACTACCATGTCGCCACCGACCGCTGCTGCTGCTGCAACGGCCGGACCGGCTGCTGCCGGGTTCACGGATAGTCCGGGCATGGTCACGGAGTATATCGAGGTCGGTGTTGAGAAATGTGAGTATGGGATACATTTTTATGGACATCTTGTGGGCCTCATCTGGATTTAAACCCTTTCTGGCTGGTAATGTTTTGTATACACTTAACTATTCGTTGAATGTGTTAAGAGGTGCATGCATGTTCTATCCTTGTTTAGGTTCGCCTCCACAAGTGGAATGCTTTCAAATCACTTCGATTGTCGACACTCGCAAAATCATCAGTGTTTAATTTTCTTTCGACGTATTTTGCTGTATACTTGCAGGTAAATACTTATTTGCCGACACCGGGCTGTCTGAGCGAGGTGTGGGAGCCATCCTCCTAATCCTGACACTGATTCTCCTCTGCACATGCTTACTCCTAATGGTAAAACTCCTGAACTCCATCCTGAAGGGCCGCATGGCCGGGATCATCAAACGGGTCATCAACTCCGATTTTCCATACCCGTTCCACTGGCTGTCCGGCTACCTCGCCATCCTCGTGGGCGCCGCGGTGACTTTCCTCGTCCAGAGCAGTTCGGTATTTACGTCGGCCCTGACGCCTCTGGTCGGTCTCGGAGTCATAACCTTAGAGCGTGTCTACCCGATGACGCTTGGCTCCAACATCGGTACCACCGCGACTAGCCTTCTGGCTGCCATGGCGAGCTCCGGAGACAAGCTCAAGAACAGCATCCAGATCGCGTTGTGTCATCTCTTCTTCAACATCTCTGGGATTCTTATTTGGTATCCGGTGCCGTTCATGCGGAGGGTGCCCGTCTACATTGCCAAGGCCTTGGGCAACACGACTGCCAAGTACCGCTGGTTTGCCGTCTTCTACCTGATCATAATGTTCTTCCTGTTACCGCTTTTTGTCTTTGGGATGTCTCTAATCAGCATGTGGCTCTTGCTCGTAGTCGGAATCCCCTTTCTCCTTCTTATGATTTTCATCATCGTTGTCAACGTTCTCCAGCGAAAGAGGCCACGCTCGCTCCCCAAGAAGCTCCGCAACTGGAAATGTCTTCCCCTGTGGATGCGTTCCCTGGATCCGCTGGACCGACTCATCTCCAGGGTGCTCCATGCTCTGACCCGCTGCTGCCCCTGCAAGAAGACGCATGGGTCCGACAAGAACACGCTCCCGCTGCATGAGGCTAACAATGCTAACACCAAGGAATATGCTGTTCACTATGATGCGGCCAACCAACGCACCAGCTTACCACTCGATGCCACGACCAACCACGCCGATACCAAAACTAGTACACTGTAGCCGCATTGCCATTACTTTGTCTGGTTTGTTTGTGGTGTTTCAACAACAACAGTTAACATCCTAGGCTAGCGCTAGGCTAAGTTAGGGTTAAGCTGGGCTAGTCTGGGCTGGGCTAGGCTGGGCTGGGCTGGGTTGGGCTAGCTGGGTTGGGCTATGTATAGGCTGGGTTGGGATAGACTGGGCTAGGCTGGGCTATGGACTGGGCTATAGGCCGGGCTAGGCTAGGCTATAGATTGGGCCATATAGGCTGGGCTATTAGGCTATGCTATAGGCTAGGCTGGGCTAGGCTAATAAACGATATGGTTACATCAGTCAAAACGCCTTCTCCATCCAATGTTTAAATAATATGGCTTCTTAAGGCATTATAATACTGTTCTTAAAAAGCTTTTAAAAGGGAATGTACCATATGGTACATATTTTCGGTGTAATTTGTGCAGTTTTTATACGCTAAAACTTCACAGACGTTTAAGAGCAGTATGTGAATCTGCAGTTTGTTTTTCAGTTTCAACAAGTAAGGGCAGTAGAAAAATGTATTCTTGTCTTAATGCATGACGTCGTTATATACTGCAGACGTGTAATTTAACAATGGTGCAACCCAAAGGCATACAGGCTGAACTAAATGCTCGAGAAATATACGACCCGTTCTGCGCACTTGAAGCCGAGGCTCTCTGTGTCAAGTCGGCAGTACGCATGCGGTACAAGTACAGTATTGTACAGTGACCGAGTGTGTACGTATGCTGTTCTGCGTGGCATGTATAGACAGTACTGTAGGACGTGCTTACATTAGTTCATTTTCGAGTTTGATAAAGAGGCTCTCCGTGTTAAAGGTAGAACACATGATTGGTAAACTGTTACAAACAGTTTAACTCCCTGTGTTATTAAAGATATGCATGATTAAAACCAACCTGAGTAAAACTCAGCTCCGTACTTTGGCTATTATTTGAGAAAACAGTCAAAATAAACTTTACAGTCACTTCGCCTAAAAACTACATCGCCCTCAACCACTTCGCCCTCAACCACGTCCTGTGCATAAATTGTTTTGAGGGCGAAGTGGTGTTTGGGCGAAGTGGCTTTGGGCGAAGTGGTTCAGGGCGAAGTGGTGCAGGGCGAAGTGGTGCAGGGCGAGAAGTGAATTTTCGTCTCATGAGACGAAAATTAATTGTTTTACTCATTTCTTAAAGACTATAGCACTTCAGACAAAACCATTTTAGGGGAAGTTTACTACCGTCATCATGTTTATATTGTGTAAGTTATGTGTAAATATGTGAGCATTTCTGATTTTCGAGATTCCCAATAGTGAGCAGGGGCTTCAAGCTACGTAAGTGCGCAGATCGGTCTCAAATTGGTTAATTTGGGATTCGTCAATTACGCTACATATACAGGTTTGACCACAAAGGTAATCATAGCCTATATAAGGCACTGCATGCACAAAACTCTGCAGCTGATCATGCATGCATTTACTTTTTTTTTAAATTATTCTGACCACACCGCGTAGTGGCGTAGATTTATGAGCAATGCCACATTGCGCACTCACGGAAAATCTGTATTGGTTTGTATATTGGTCTGTCCACAGTATAATTGGGTACATTTCTGTAACATTCAAGATCTTATGTTCCAGTTCACTTCAAATGTCTTAATTTATCTTTAAATTATCAAGCTAAACTGAGCAAATAATTGTTTTACCAAGGAGTAAGAAAAATAATCCTACAACATACATTTGTGAAAACCTCGTGCACAAATGTTCCTATTACGCACGTAACAAAGACGGAAAAAATGTCCACGTTACATACGTATTATAGGAAAATGTGTACACTTTCTTTTCAATAATGTACGTTGTGGCAGCAATTTCTTACCTTTTTGGGCAAAAGGTACCTGAGAACAAAACAAGGACAGTTCTTTAATTCTGAGATAAACTAAAGACATCTAAAAGGAATTATTGACTTATTTTTCAAATGTACCCCATTATGATTGTGGACAGACCCACATACACAAATATCCCCTGTTTTATTTACAACACTCCTCCCAACCCAAGTTTAAGCAAAACCCAATCCGCGTATTGATCCGGACCATCGATATATACACACTGGATGAAGCAACGACGTCTAAAATTGAAGCCACCGTCCGCAATGGTACTCCGCCTAATACAATGCCTGTCTTCGCTAGTCTACATCACGGTCAACATGTGTTAAGTGGAATGCAAGCGATCGCATCGACCGGGGAGCAGTCTAGGCCAAGCATTGTTCGTGGGGTACAATGGCGGCCGGCGCGTGGCTTCAATTCTTGTATAGCCAACTGCTATTGCATACTTCACATCGATGACGCACATGCATTTATAAATTCACTTTCAATTATCTTTTCCTTCTCGGGGGGAGGGGGGGGGGGGGGGAATCATTGCATTGGACGATTGGAAACACTTTTATCTTCCATTTAAAGGGCCTGTGACGTCCTAAACAACTTTATGCCTAAGCTTTGCTTCATAATGACGGATTACTTGTTCTGCAAGACATACTATTGTTCGTTTGGATGTAAAATCAATAAAAGGTGGAATTTTTCAACTTTGAAGATTTCATTGCAATAAATCACAGACAGAGGGCGCTGTTTTGAGTGCATCACATAAGGAAGACAGAAGGGAAAAGTTAAGAAAAAACATAAGACTTCAAGTTGGACTTGTGGCAAATTGCTGCAGTTTCTACCCCCAGTTTTGTCATGGCTTACAGCAGGCAACATTTAAAACAAACTCAAACAGCCATGGATTACAAAAGTTTTAGGAAAATTGAGAAAAAAGTGGAATCTTTTGTGCACAGGTCAATGTGATTTTCCTGTGTTTGCCTCTTGTGACGTCGTGACCTTGGTCATGAATATGCATATTTTCATTAGCATAAAAACTAAAAACCTTTGTTTTAACCCCCAAAGCAAGCTCCAAATAGGATTTTTATGACTTTAACTGAGTAAAGTGGTTTTAAAGCATAGATTTCATTGATAAAAATCCTAAATAAGGGGCCCTTTAAATTAGGTTTTGGCAAAATGTTAATTTGTATAGTCTGCACAAATGTCACCCATAGGCCTACATAGATTTAAAAAACAACGTCATTAGTATAAATATCAGCCATAGATGCAGTAATACTTCAGAAAACCTGAAAAAAATCCTTGCTTTTTTTTGTGTGTTCAATGTGTTGAACAAATGGTTGTCTGCAAACATTTTTTTTAAAAACACCTTCAGTTGGCAATTTCTCCCACAATATAATGATTTTACACGGGAAAATTCATGTTACCATTGCTATGAACACTTTTAGTCGGGTTTTTCTTGTCAACTTGTTGGGTAACTGCAAATTATGTACGCCTTGGAAGCTGAAAGGTCAGGGTCGAAAAACAGAAACTGACCGGCAAACACGTCAGAAAAAGGATTTCGGCCAGTTCCTGGTGTTAATTCGTCTTAATTTTCTAGATTTTGATCGACTGTTCAGCAGAGTTGACCGTGTATAGCCAGGCCTTTACTTTTCCCTTAAAATCCTTAGGCTATGCATGCACAACAGTAGTTTCTGTCTAAACTTACGTCACTGTGAAATCATTGAGTCAATACGCAAAGAATTTAACAATGCCTATACTTGTATTGGTACGTCATCCGTCATAAAAGCTACAGTACATGGCAATACAAACGCATATAAAACAGGGTGCTTTCGTAACTCACGCACCGAACAAGACAAAGTATAGTGTCAGCCCCTCTTGTGGGCGCTGACATTAAAGGTATTGCGTATAAATTTAGATTTCCCCTAACTACAGTTCTGTATAGTAGTTTATAGTAGTTCTGTATAGAGACCCCAAAAATATGTTATGTCCCAGTTACGTCTGCCACTCTGCTTCAAGAATTTGTTGGGGGATACCTCATATAGTTGAACTCGTATGTCAATTATTTTGTGTTATAGGTTTGTTTTATATATCACAAGCAGAAAATAAAATTACATTGTGTAATTTACAATGATACCGAATGCAATTTTTGGTGTCCCAGTTACGTCAGAGAGTGTATGACTAAATTGCTAGTTTGGAAAAATACACTTGGTGTATGGCAAATTTTGTTGGTCCACGCTGCTTATAACCGCAAGATGCACTGGGTATATTCTTGGGTTTCACTTTCTTGACAACCGGTTGCTATCCGTCATTACTGTGTCCATACTATGGCACGCCAAAGCGAACAAAACTCAACACTGATAATTTAATGTTGACGCATATTTTCGCAAATGTTCCGCAAGAAAAAAAAAAGGTTGGCATGACTTTTAAATGTTGATAGACTGTTTGAAACTGGCATACCGTGCTTTTGTTGGCAAGTTTTTTAAAATGTTGAGACTTGTTTTTCAGGGTTGATGGCAAAAATATCAGTGTTGACTTATTTCCGCTTTGGCGTGCCATACGCGTGACGTCAACAACTATCATATCCGCCATTACTGTGTCTATACCTCGCAGGCGGGGGACAAGATCGGTGAATCGAAAATTCGGTTTTAAAGAATCCGAATATTTTGATTTCGAGATCCGTGTTTGGCTCAACGCTAGTCTGAATTTTGAACTTATCATGTGAAAATCGCGGTGCAAGGAGTGTCATTTTAAGTGAATTTCTTTGTATCAATTTACATGTCTGGCTGACCACCGCCACAAACATCCGACTCCCGTCCAAATACTGCAATAACCAAACTGTATTCGTCTACACTTTCCATCATTTACACACCCATACTAAACATCGTGTGAACACATACCTTTGTCTGTTGATGTTGATCCGGAGGGGGCGGGGCAGGGGGCGTAAACCCACAGGAGTGGCGTGCTGGAATAAGCGACAACCATCTTCAGTAAACTTTTTGTGATAAATAAAATATAACAAAAAGAAAACTTATTGATTAATTTCAAATTGTCATCTTAAACGAGGGCCCGAGTGCTTTCTTTGGAGATGAAATCTGCAAATGAAAAGACGCGTGACGTAATACGTGTAATACAATGGTTCAGCATCTGAAACGAAGCTACCAGTACTAATTGACTTTGTTTGTGAGAGGTCGTGGGTTCGAGTCCCACCCGAGCACGCTATGAAGTTTTTCATAGTACCTTGGGAAAGCACTGAGTATACAGTGTTAATAATTACGTCGGGCTCGGGGTAAGGGCAAAACAAACTCTAATTAACAATTTGAAATTTGTCAATAAAGTTGGTATTAATTTTGTGTCTGTTAAAAGGCCGTCCAGAGTTGTCAACATTTTCACAGTTCTACAGAGAGTATAGTATTTTTCAAGACACCCTCCCTTCCTCCCCCGAAATATTACTAACAAAAATGTTCTGTCAGTATAGTTGGTCACGGCTTTCCTGTAGGCCTAAGGCAAGCTGGGAAAACATGATTTCTAAGACTTTTTCTTAAATTATTCCCACTCCAAAATTAAGGTTTTTCTATCGAATCTGCACTCACTGATGTTTGTTATTCATTAGGGAAAAAGTGATCAACTTCTCAATTCTTACCAAAGTAAATGAGTAAAATAATCTAGCGCTTTCCCCAACCACCGCGCATCCCTTCCAACCCCCTTCGTCCAAAAAGATTGTTTTTATTTCAAAGTCAGTGAAAGTAGCGGTGCACGTTCTGCTTCCGGCCCCGGGTTCCGGCCCCTGCATTTGGGAGCAAAGTTCGACTCCAAACAAAAATATTTACGGAACTTTATAGCCAAGTAACATACAACCTAGATTGGTTCCCGATCCCTATAGATTGGTTTGCTTATTGCGAAAATATAGGGATCGGTAAAGGGCAGCCATGACAGGCAGAATTCTGCCCGTCACGTGGCTATTATTATTATTATTTGTTTAGTAAGTGCGCAGATTTTGCATTGACATTTGTAACTTGGCCGTGCGTGTCGAACATATCCAATTATGTAAATAAAGTATATTGCCTGAAGCAAAGGGATTGGCCAATTTTTAAATATAAAAAACACAATGCGCACGCGCAAAGACGACCAATTACAGGTCAAGATGAAGCGCCCTTTACCTGTCCTTATATTCTCCTGTGTGGAATATGTGGACGGGAACCAGTCTACATACAACCTCAACATATGGCTTGCCTTAGTCTGGTTCCTGGACCAAAACATTCGATCACTAGACTGATTTTAAGGTCCGGCAACCGCCAGTCCGCCATATTGAAACAGGAGGAATTCCTCCTTTTTCCGAAGGTTCCCGAAGTTACCTGAATGCACGTCCGGACGTTATCGTTAATCGTCGGGTACGATTCGTCATTGTTTCGAGAACTTGAGTTGACGTCGCGTGCACGTATGCATTCCGCTGCGTGTGTATTTATGGTGATGCCACTGATTTAAAACTACGCAGTGGCTATAGTTACGGTAACCGTTACGCGATAATGAATGGCTATAGTTACGGGATTGCAACAGCAGATTAAAACTACAATATGGAGCTCACTGGGTGATGCAGACAAGGTTTGAATTTGCTTTTTGATGCTACATGTATATTAAAATTGGCATGTGTAATATTTTAAGGTTAGTATATTAAATTGTTATTGGTCAAATATGGAATAACCTCTTTCAAATTGTTAAACACTCGTGCCGTAGCGCGCAGCGCGCTTTGAAAATTAACGGTTATGCGCTCCTAAAAATAAATGCATGACGTAATGCTTAGTGCTATTTTAAACACCACGGTTGCCGGTCCTCATATTTATTCGTTGTATGTGGAATATGTGGAGCGGGAACCAGTTTAGGCCAAGATTCGCTCGTTCCCAGCCGCCCATACTTGGCGCTGGTACAGGCAATTTGTTTGCGCCCTCATTGGTCAATTATTTACGACACGTGACCACGAGGTCACGGCTTTTTTTGTAAAAGTGTGAGATTTAAAAGCCATACAAAACGTTCGACTTGGCATCCGCCATTGTCAAGGAAACTGTCTATGTCGAAGGTCCCTTTGCAAGTCTTGATGAATTGCTCGAAACGATCAAGATGGTTTGCAATAACATATGGTCCTGTCTTTCTTCAGAAGCTTTCGGCTGCAGCACACATTCCACCACCGTCTACAGCGATGTACTGACATTGAAGGAGGCCATGTCGAAAATGGCAAATTCTAAAATTGACTTTTTTTCGCATGGCTTTTAAAATCTTTCCCCTTTTGGACAAAGCTGATGAAAGTCACTCAATAAAATTTGTCAGGCCTCGTTTACATGATGTGAAATTTTGGTTTAAATCCGTTGAAAAATGACAAGGTTATTTAAGATTAAAAGTAGGACATGTTTTTTTATGACATATTAGTACGGTGCAACGCAGTGGTTCAACAGCACCAATCTCATTTCAGCCCCGATGTACGTAACACAAAATAAAACAACGTGACATCAGGACTATATTATACCCGTTTTATTCTAGGATGGCGGCAGTCACCTACGCCCACTTTAAGTAGATTGTTCTATAATGCGATATACATGTAATAAACATTACCAAAATCTCGCTCTGGAAAAGCGCAATCACGGTTTATCAAACTACATGTAGTTAAACCAACATTAGTGGATTTCTAAAATAAATATTGGCACAAATACATACCCTGAGATAGGCGAAACAACAGAGATAAAACCTGTCAATTGATAGAGCGGAAAAATACTCTATATGACCCCCTCTGGCGATCGAACAGCCAGAATCGTACTGGTTGACTCCAGGGTAGTCTCTCTCGAGGAAAAACGAACAAACGAAATATAACGTTATCTGTTAAAGTACTATATATTAGTTGTTCATTTATGACAATATAGGGGTTGTGGAAAAGACTATACACGGCCCGTATCGGGCCCTATCTGCGAAGTGACCAAATTGCCCCACAATTTTGAAAGAAAATGCATGCCAAAAACCACATACTACTTCAGCGTTAAGATAGTTTTTGCAAACGCACCTTAATTCAATTAAATGCATCATGCACACATTAATTTGACAACTCTTTCAAATCTTGTGTTCGGTATACTATGGCTATTGGGAAGTCTTTGGCTACTGACCTTGTCAAATGCCATGCTTAATACCGAAAAGTTGCGTAACACAATGAATACACATTTTGCGTTAAACCATATTCCCCGGATAATCGGGGTTAAAAGTACTAACGTATGCGGACATGGATTTAAGACCTTTTGATGAAGATAAAAGATGGAAGTGATATGTCTCCCCCCACCCAACACCCCCCCCCCCCCCCCCCCCCCCACCCCCCACCCCCCCAAAAAAAAAATAAAAAATAAATTAACTGTACGACGCGGTGACTGAGAATGACTTGCAACAGCCTAGCTAGTCTTTGTGAAAGACGGTCTAACGTTGCTTGGTTCGTGTACGTGCGCGCGGTCGACATTGCACAGTGTGGACAGGGTACTAGTTTATGCGCCATCTGGGTGCCGTCTGACAAACAGCACCCAGCCGGCGCATAAACTAGTACCCTGTCCACACGGTGCAATATGTCGACCGCGCGCACGTACACGAACCAAGCAACGTTAGACCGTCTTTCACAAAGACTACAGCCTAGCATGCATGCTTACCGCTTATGCATGCTTGACCTTATATAACACCCACCAACGGGTGCTCTCACACTTACAATGATATAGCAATTCTCTTTCTATGTCCATGCTGAGAGAATTTATAACGTATGCGTGCTGCTCACCTCCTACAATAGGTGCAACGGGGACAGTAACAAAGAAAACCAAATGTTTAAACTGGCCAAACTGTTTTAACAAAAACATTATACACTTACGTCCGAGGGGACTGTTTCTTAGGTGGCATGAGGCTAATGAAACTCGATGTTATGTTTCCCGTAACATTTTTGTCAAGCCCAAATGAGGCAACTATTTCATTATTCATTATTCATTATTTTTCAGCATTTCATTATTTGCAAAGTAACGGCTTTTTGATCAAAACTTAGCGCGCTCTATACCCTCTGATAGTGTGTTAAAACACAACCCTGATCAATTTAGACACAAATTTGTATTTATTAAAATATCCTTCACCATTTCCCAGGTATTTATGATTTATTTAAGGATCAAGATATATTTAAATAACAAAACACATTTATAACAGTCCACACATTTCAAAAGGGAATTGCAAACCATGCTTTTTTTTGTTATCATACGACGATACTAGCGATTCAAAATATCTTGGGGAAACAGTTGTTTTTCTATAAAGCTGCCATTCCCAATAATTGTATAGCTGAAGCACAATAAGTAAATCAATAATTCACCATATTGACATTTCAAATTTATTGACATTATGTTTGTCACTATCTATTACGCCACTGCAGGTGTTCGTTTGGGTTTCATTTTCATTTAAAGGGACACACCGGCTTTGTTGGGCTATTTTAGGCTCGAAATAGACCCATACATTATTCTGAAGCGCTTTTCAGAGTAAATTAGATATATCCTGAAAAGACGCCGTCAAATTTGGCCGTTTTTGAGCATTTTTCAAAAATTCAAGGTCACGTGACTTTCCGGAACCAGATTCTGGTTCCGAAAAGTCACATGGTCTTGTGAGTTAGTTGTATTTCCAGCCGTAGAAACCAGCGCGAAGTGCGAGTTGCTTTTGTCATTCGCGGTTGGTTTCTCTTCTTGTTGGAAAATAATGTCCTACGAACACTATGTAGGCCTACACATACCGTATTTTCCAATGTGTACACAGATCTGCTAACAGATTTCATAAGAAGGGTTTCTTGGTATTGATATGGACGAGAAAATCTCTCAGATTTTCGTGTCTTCGGTTTCGCGTTCGCGGCGATAAATAATATCCGCAGAAAAAACAGCATAAGCCTATTGAGGGCGCTGAAGACACCAAAACGTTGCGTTCGATGTGCTTCCTCGAGTCAGCGCTGACCTGAGGGATCATGCAAGGCGTGATGAGTCAGGGAAAACAAGGAATCGAGGTTAAACACGTGTCGACCCATACCGAACGCCACCTTTATTTACAAACACATGATACATAGCGACGGCTGGTAAAGCGTATAGCCCAACATTTGTCTCTTTTGTTAATTTTGAAAATTTCTAGTTAATTACGTGACATTTTGATAATTTTTGTTCACGACCATCGAAATATTATTGTCAAGGATGCTAGATTGCTACATTATGTAAACAGTAAGCCGGTGTGTCCCTTTAAAGATACACTGTCCGATTGTTTCGCCACATTATCCACATCGAGTCCTGCCAATTTTAAACGTACAGTTTAAAACCGGCCCACTACGTATACATTGGGGCGGTCGGGTTGGCGGTCGGGTTGGCGGTCGGGTTCTTTCCTCGCCTTTCACCTCTGGGGTCCCGGGTTCGAATCCGGGGCGTGTATGTGGATTGGGTTTGCAGTCCCTACTTGACCGCGTGGGTTTTCCCCTAGGGCATTTCTCTGGGGGTTTTCCTCCCACTTCTAAAACTGCAACTCCTTCTTCGTCATCTCAAGTTGATTGTAGTTTCATTCGGTTGAATGATCGTATAACGGCTATACGGTCCTTTGTATTGTGTATCGGTATGTGTTCACAATGTGCTATGCATGACTGGTCATTATTGGCATTCTATAGGTACAACGTATATAAAGGTACAGTTAAGGTCCGTTTCTTCATTCAGGTCGCGTCTACTCTCTGCCGAGCACGTTAACACTACACAACTATACCCAACTTATCGCAATGAAATTAGTTATAAATTCCCGCTAGTTTGTTCGCCCTTAAGCTGAACTATTGTACCAATTTCCAGACTGTCTTTTATGCCTATGAACTAGCATCGCCAATTGTTATCTAGGTAACTTTAGTCTGCACTTTTCCATTATAAAACCGGCTCTTCAGAACTACGACAGATTCGCGGTGAAAGTCGCAAACAGCTGAGGACTCGCACCCGCACTGGGCAACGCAACAGAAGCCTACACGTAGTTCGATTGCACGTAAAAACAGCAATCGACAGACGCCGTGAGCATGGATGAATGCCGTGAGTGACCACTAACGAAGGTGTGGAACATCGACTTTGGGCAACTAGCCGGGAGCGAGCTCTTTCCTGCTCTGTCCTTTCAGAGTCTCATCTCTCTCTTTCTTAAGGTACACATTTCCCCCAAGCCCTAATACTTTGTCATTTTCAGAGTTCCCGGCCACTATCCCATGCTGTATCAATAAAACATTTAAACCATATGTTCTGTGTTATACGACTCATTCATTAGAATCAAACTGTCTTTCATTCGTATGAGCGAAGCGAAGGAGAATGAAATTGTAGTTTCATTCGGTTGAATGATCGTATAACGGCTATACGGTCCTTTGTATTGTGTATCGGTATGTGTTCACAATGTGCTATGCATGACTGGTCATTATTGGCATTCTATAGGTACAACGTATATAAAGGTACAGTTAAGGTCCGTTTCTTCATTCAGGTCGCGTCTACTCTCTGCCGAGCACGTTAACACTACACAACTATACCCAACTTATCGCAATGAAATTAGTTATAAATTCCCGCTAGTTTGTTCGCCCTTAAGCTGAACTATTGTACCAATTTCCAGACTGTCTTTTATGCCTATGAACTGGAAACCCCCCTCCCACCCTATGAGAGCATTGCTTGTCTTTTGTCGTTTTTTGTTTGTGATTTTTCCCCCAGGTTCGTCGCTTTAAACGTCTGTCTGTTCTTCACAAGGTGAACACTGATGCACCATGCTCGGACAGTTAAGCTATACGTAAAGACAACTTGGTGTAAGGCTTTTTGTCAGTGATGTCGTTATCTGTCACACGGAAAATTAAGGGCGTTCCAATAAGATATTTAAAATCATTAGGTCCTTTTTGCTTTGTATTGATCTGCATCTGGTTTCAATTACTTTTTGCAATTCGGTCGAAGTATGCACGACTGATGTAAATTCCTCCCGTATTTAACACTACAGGCACCATTCAAAAATAGTACGTAAGTCCCACTTCAGCAATATTATTTATTTTCTACGTTGTATTTTCTTCTATACTTTACAGTATCTTATCCATTTAAACGTAATTCATCTAGTCCCTTGAGTATTTTCGGTCGATACGGGCTTATAGGATTATACAAATAGTACTGTTTCGCACTTTAGAATTGTGTCTTTGAACTGTCTTGAATTTGCATAATGACTTGCGTCAATATCCTCCGTTTTTGGCTATTTGGCCAAATGCATGTTTTACGGGCGCGCGAATGAGATATTTTATACGCCAGTAAGACGATTTATGGTCGTGAAGAACTAATATTCCAATTTCCCCTGAATTTAATTTTCAGATAAACGCTTTCTTATATAATTCATATATGAATAACGTTTAAACTACAACTCTGTGTAGTGTTCAAGATGCGCTATTATGAATAGTCCTTCCTTAAAGTTCGTTCATTTTGAACCACGGCTTTTAACACTAACTTAGTTGGGATTTTAAGACCATCTCGAGTCTAATTGTGTCATCCTCTTGCAACAGTGCCCCTTTAACGCACTCCCTAACTCCTGCGTACAGTGGGCCTGTTGAAAAAGGCCCCATTTCGCGGTGGGACTAACGACAGAAATCTTGTCGCCTCTGCTGGACCAATCAGGACGCTTGGCAGTGCATTACAGCATGATTGCAGGCATTCAAATGTAACGCGCGCAGATTGTAAACGCCGTGCATGCATGTGATACATGTACTCGGTAATGCTAGCTGTTGTCCGCGTCGGCGATTGGCTGCTATTTAAAGCATACTGGGGAATCCGTTCCATTACATTCGTCAGCATGCATCCCCGTTATCAAATTGAAAAACTGCGGAGTAAATTAAGATCGTAGTTTAAAGTTTGGTAGGAATGGGAGTCATAAAAAACGGAACCCAATACAATTTCTGGAAAGTATAGAAATTGTTTCTTTTCGGCATAACATGACCGAATTGATTAAATTACATCAAAATGACTCGGGCGTGAGTTGGCTCAAGACAACAGCCGGCTCACTCCACAGATTTGGATGAATTGTGTTGGTTCATGGAGTTTAGGATGGTTATTGCCTGTAGAGGGCGCTGTATAATTACTTTATACGCACCAACTTTATGTATGTTGCATCAGTGATTATCCACTCTGGCCTCTAAAGCAATGCTGTGCTTTATTAAACAGTTGTTTTGCCCCGTTCCTTTTATCCACATACTTCTTTTGCTCATTCACTCAAATTGATATTTCATTTTGGACTAGTGAATTAATTTATGCCTATACTTCTCGTTTTTAATGATTCTGATGTTCACATACATTTGTCCATTCCCTCCTTGTTTTCGAGATATCTGATCCTTAGTTTTTCGGATCTCGTACTAATTCATACAACTTAAGTTCTTCGTCAAATGTATTTTAAGCCGCTTCCTTTGTTCACTTTCGCCCATTGCCTTCTTGTTCTTCCCATCTTGTTCTTCCTTCTCGATTCATAAAGTTCGGATCTTTTAATGAATGGATAGTCCCTATGGATTTTTTTCATCCATAATTTTAAACTACTTAAACTCGCTTAATTCAGAGTAACGCTAAGCTAGCTCACTTGTATTCTTGAAATCCTCATTAATCGTAATCTTCCATTTCCTCCTTGTCATCTAAAAATTAGTCTATAAAACTTAGATCTCATGCGATAATCTGCTACAGATTAAGTTTCTTGTCATTAAGTAATTTAAGCCTACTTATAGTTACTTAATTCGAAAGTTAACTCTAGGCTCATTTGCGTTTATTCACGTAAACCTAGAGTGGCAATGGTAGTAAACATAAATACATACTTTTAAATTCTCCCAGACTCGAACGAATAAGAAAGTGTTTAACATTCCTGAATTAAAGTACTCGTCTGCATTTTTTATTACATAACAAAATGTACACATAACTCCATTCATCCTTTACCAGGCAAGTTCTTTACTTTCTTGAACAGTTATGGAGGTGACGTTAATTTATGCTTTCGTTAGTATGCCGTGAATAATTTGTTTACCTTTCGACTCCGGTTAAACACGACCGATACTCTTTTTTGTTCCTTTGAACATGACCATTATATTGTATAAGTTATACACACATACATTCTTGTAGCAAATCTACCCTAAACAAAGAATTGATACTCGACACACTTAGCTATGTTCATTGCTTACTTAATTCGCTGGAACCAAGAAACTACCCTTGTTTGGTCTTCAGTTTCGCAGGATCTCTTTAAAGCAATACAATTTATTGGTTTTGGTGCCGATATGAAGCTCGGTATACGTATAGGCGTACGTCTTAAAGACTGGAGGATGGCATCAAACAGATTTAACCGAGTCCCATCATCCCATCCTATTAAAACAGTACCCCTTAATGCACTCCCCGATCGTGCGTACCGAGGCCCTGTTGTAACGTCGCTTAGCAGAATGAAAATTACCCGAGATCTCGGGATGATGATTATCCATCCGCCGCAGCAACTTGCCTGCTTCCCGCAAAATGCACGCATAGCTGGCACAACAAGCTTGATCACCCCAACTGCTGCTAACATGCAGTTCACTCTACTGGCCAATGCGCACAGTATTGTGCATCTGCGCATGCTCGAGGCTACAATACTCATTCATTTAATAACCCTAAGCTCATTGCATGCTACATGTACCTGCGCAGAAGCGTGCTTCCTCCTGTTGTCAGCTGACCAATTAGCGCGCAGCATTCTGAACACGTCATTCCCGCATTATTTTTCTCGATAGCGTCACCGACACCATTCTTGTGTTTTGCTCCAAGTGCGAGTCGAAAAGCTTTAGCATGTCTTTGTCGTTGCTTTATTCTAATTCCGAATTTGCAGTACCAAACATTTACTAAATTATATTTGAAGATGACGCTGTTCTAAAATTTTCACGTGGAATTATTATTGCATGAATTGGAATAATTTTTATAAATACTGTACTTGCGAGTATGAATTTATAATTCCAATATATATATATA
This sequence comes from Henricia sp. BOLD:AAB3569, assembly GCA_037783545.1. NCBI lineage: Eukaryota > Metazoa > Echinodermata > Asteroidea > Spinulosida > Echinasteridae > Henricia > Henricia sp. BOLD:AAB3569. The sequence continues at coordinate 5,220 of JBBELK010000577.1, read as the reverse complement.
CATGTGCATGTACCTCGGCGAGCCTATATCGGGCGTAGTTTACTGCTTCTGTTCTTGTGTTCGGTCCTTCCTATATAGATAATTCAAGTCGAATCAAGCTAAGAACAGTATGACGTTTTGGTTCAAATACATACCATATACATTGGTGTAACTGTTAATTCCCGTTATATGGGTTGTAACGTGAACGAGACAATTATTACCGGGTAATTTCTGAAAGCCTAAAGCGCTTAGTTTCCAGAATAATGGCTGTAGTACTATTGAAACTTGAAAAATTTAAAGGGCTGGTTAAGGAGGAAAATATTCATATATACTGGTATATATGCTAGAGAATAACTCGTCGAGAGTAACCTGTTGTACAGTTATATGAAGAATTTTAATATTTAAGTTAAAACGAACTGGACAATGTCCAAAGGCCTCTTGGGCTTGATCAGGTGGGACAGTATGTTCAGTTATGCTAGAGAATAACTCGTCGAGAGTAACCTGTTGTACAGTTATATGAAGAATTTGAATATTTCAGTTGAAACGAACTGGACAACGTCCAAAGGCCTCTTGGGCTTGGTCAGGTGGGACAGTATGTTGAGTGTTTTTCGTTGTCTTTATGTTTGAGTAGCTACATGCATGTTTTCCCTTTAGCTTACCCCCTTTGACAAATTCTAATTTGTTTCAAAACCCAGGGGACAAACCTAGGTAATGTGGTAATGATAAGGGGAGTGCGCCTCCTTTTGGTGTCCTAGGATGCACCCACGTTTCCTCCTAAAAAAACAAAGAAAAGATAAAAGGAGGTTTTTCGTGGCCTCCGAGCGCCAGCAGTTTTTGCTGCATGGACTGACGCCAAAAGCATTGCCATGTTCCTGGGCGAGTTCTCGATCCCATCAGAGATTTCTCTGATTGTCGTAGCACATGGAAATCTGTCATGCTTACTATTTTGCCTTTTTCGTGTTGTGTTCAGACATTCTTGATGTATTTCTTTCACACGATAGACCTTTTCACTTGTTGTTCAGTACGTTTTGGTATTTACAATGTACTAATCTTACTCTTAATTGTTAAATGTAGCCTATGTTTTTGAGTTTGAGTTGTTGAGAGCCGGACGATGTCCGAAGGGCCTAAAGGGCTTGGTTCCAGATGGATACCATGAGAAGATGCTTTTTCGTTCTAATTACACTCACAAGATGCTTTTGTTTTAATTTTCTCGACCTTCCACAGGTGGAGGTATTACTAATACCATTTAACTTGATGATTATTCGTTGCAATGTACATTGTAGTTTTTTACAACATGTACTGTTGAAATAGGTTGAAAGGTGCTCGGCAATAGAGTTCCCGGCCACTATCCCATGCTGTATCAATAAAACATTTAAACCATATGTTCTGTGTTATACGACTCATTCATTAGAATCAAACTGTCTTTCATTCGTATGAGCGAAGCGAAGGAGAATGAAATAATATAGTATAGTTGAAGCTAAAACCGTATAGTTGATGGCATAAAGGGCCTTAGTTGCCGAAGATGCCATAAAATATACAACAACAACAACAACAACAACGTATACATTGCCTTATCAAAACAATTCTGTTGTCACATGACAGGTCATAAAGTGCTTAACAAATGCATCTTAGAAACTGTCATCCTGAGATCTCACGGAATTTCCACTCTGCGAAACGACGTTACAATACCCCGAGGAAACCGGCTCCATTTCGCTAGGAAACAAGCGACAGAAATCTTGTCGCCTCCTCTGGACCAATCAGGAAACTTGGCAGTGCATTGCAGGCATTCAAATATACTCGCTAATGCTGGCTGTTGTCCGCGTCGGTGATTGGCTGCTATTTAAAGCATACTGGGGAATCCGTTCCATTCACATTCGTCAGCATGCATCCCCGTTATTAATTTTAAAAGCTGCGGATTAAATAAGATCGTCGCCGGGAATGTTTGATAGGAATGGGACAGTCGTAAGGAACAGAACCCAATACAATTTCTGGAAAGTATAGAAATTGTTTCTTTTCGGCATAACATGACCAAATTGATTAAATTACATTAAAATAACTCGGGCGTGTGTTTGCTAAACGCAACAGCCGCCTTACCTCGCAGATTTGCGTCCACTGGATTTCCTCAGGGTATTGTAACGTTGCTTTGCATGCAGAGTGGAAATTCCTTGAGATCTCAGGATGAGAAACTGTAGGATCTTGAGTCAAATCGTTCGTTTTAGGAAAGGCTTTTATTACTGAATAAATTTTAGACATCATGATGAAGTCCTCAGATGTTAAATTAAAGCTATCTCTATAGTTTATTTGCTAATAAAGTCAGGTTACAGACCCATTTTATCAGTCGGGTAACTCGATGCGGTGAAATCGATGTTTTAAACTTTGTCATCAAAAATGCGTGGGCATAAGTGACCCACTGTTGCCGCTGCCTTCTCTATGGCAAACACTTTATGCAGGTCTAAGTCATACCATCCATTTCTGTAATACCTCGCGACATTCTGGTAGTGTTTCTCGATCAGTTCAGTGCACCGCTTCTTGCCCTCTGTTGCTCCACACCATGTGTCTAGATGATGAGTGTGCCATCTTTTCGTGACTTCAAACTCAAAAAGTTGAAAGTTTGTGATGTTGTGGAATTCACTGCATCCGTTAGGCAGCTTTTTATCCACAGCTCGCTTTGCCACGCAGTAGCCCTGCTTCAACGCATTACGTCGAATGGTTTCATGGTAGTATTTCTGATGTACGGTTACGTGAAGGTCTGGAGAGGTTTCGGCAGGTGGCACCTTGAAACCGGCTTCCACGTGCTCGATGTTGAAACGCGTCAGGTTGTTATGGACGTCAAGGTGCCAGTCGTAGCGATCATGTTCAAAGTAATAGGCATACGTCATGACTAGACTTACGGTGCTGCTTACCTGCGCAGGCGGCTTGTGGAATTGCTTGAAAGCATCTTCGAAGCTTGAAACCTGGGTGTGCAAGTATAAACAAAGGAAACGGTTAAAAAAATACAAAAGATACCACGCCCAAAAGATCGAAGAGAATGTGATGTGTATAAACACATTTTGAGGCAAGGCTGACTGCATCAGCTTCCGTAAAAGCCGCTGAGACAGGGTGGGCCACTCTGCTCTAGATGTCTCCCTGAGACTTTCACTTCTAAAGGGCATTGTTTTTTGGAGATGCACTTTTCCAGAGTTTAGCTGGTACGCGGCAGCAGCTGTGCGGCGTTGATAGCGAGTACCAATAGACATTTATCACTGTGCATCCATCTTTGTCTTGTTCCCTTTATAGTCACGGACGTATATATAACTACATGTACCGCCATTTTACCGTGCCTCCGTTCGACAAACATTTGCACGGCGGGCTATGGGCACGATTTTCAACGAAGATTTTCGCGATTTTTAAGCGATCTTTTTGGTTTCCACATTTTGCAACCTGCCCATGTTTCCGCCTTGTTGTTTTACATAGGGGAAATAAACTCGTAAGTTTAGAATTAAAAAACGTAATTTTTAGCGTAATTTTAAAAGTTGGTGTTGTGACTTTTGAAGTCAACACCGTAGCATGGGTATAGTGCGTATATATATACACCGCGAAACGGGTCGTCTCGTCCGCCAGTCATGAACCCACCTCTGGCCTCATTGATATATATATATATACACTGGATGAAGCAACAACGTCTAAAATTCAAGCCACCGTCCGCCATTGTACATCACCTAATACAATGCATTGCCTAGACTGGTCATACTGTCTTCGCTAGTCTACGTCATGGTCTACATGTGTTAAGTGGCATGCAAGCGATCGCATGGACCGGGGAGCAGTCTAGGCCAAGTATTGTTCGTAGGGTACAATGGCGGCCGGCCGGCCGGCGCGTGGCTTCAATTCTCGTATAATAGCCAACTGATATTGCATACTCCATCCAGTGTATATATATACGAGATTAATGAATATTAATCAGGTTTATGGGAGTGCGTCGATCTGTGTGTTTGCAATTCCGAGACCTTTACCGATTGCACCTTTGGTATGTTTCCTTTATTATAACCATTCTTTGTCAAGTCCTTTCGTCATGGATGCAGCCCAGCAATGCAGTACCATATGGGTTTACGGTTCAATGATTCTTGGTTCAGCCTATATAAATGTCGTTGCGACGTGATTCGCTCTCTTTTCAGACTACCCTCTGATCTGACGTCTTGTAGAACAAAAACTTAACCACCTCCCACCCCTCCTGCCATGATGTCACGGTTGTTTTTTCTCGGGTTGGGTCTGGCAGGTTCTTTAATCATTATGGTGGCTGAACATAATTTTGTCGTTTTGCGAAAGTTCTTGAGATGCGACTTCAGTTCAGAGCCGGGTCAGAAAAGTGAAGATGTGTCTTGAGTCTATACAATTATTTATATTATAAAAGATAACATTTCACGGTTGTATGGTTATCCATTGTTTAAAAATACGAAATAGTTCTTGTATCAAGTTTGTTATATTACTGTATTCTGTCTTGTGGCGGTTCGGCCCCACAAAAACAACTCTTAAGTTATTGCAGTATTCCTATGTTCAAATGCCTTTTGAGGTTTAAGAAAACCCGATGTGTTTGGATTCTTGCTTCTCCGATTTGTTCCATTTTGCATAATTCCAGTGTTGTAAAATGGTTTTTCATTCCGACGTGCGAATACATAAATATATAGATCGATGTAGCTTGGGTAAATTCGCCCCACAAAACTGATACCCAGGCTAAGTCGTCCCTGGGTCAACTCGTCCCCAATATACGTCCAATATAAGTCCATAAATATTCCTTTTTGGGGGGAGGGAGCGGGAAGAATTGAGAGATAGGCCTGTTGTTTTGATATGGTTTAGTGTATAGTTGATATGGGGATGAGTTTACCAAGGGACAAGTTGATCCGGGGACGAGATGACCCATATTCGTACATGACTTTGCATGTACATGGGAAGCGAAGTCGTGTAGCCTACATGTACACAATTTGTAATGCATAATCACTATCATCACAATATGGACAAGTCATTAGATTTTTGTGATTAGCAGTGTAACCGTCTGGAGTTACCACCTTCTTGAGGCTTTACAGTCACTTCTCCCAATTTTTCCATCGGCTAGTTTTACAAAGTAAAAATAAATAGGCCTAATGCCGGTTTTGCGGGAACCAAAACATGTAACATAAATGTTGCCAGGTCCGTGGGGCAACTATGCCGACATTTACGTTAATACAGCATGTATGTTCAGTTTAGAAATCATGAATCTGTTGTTTGGAC